>CM035842.1:207579644-208179644 GCA_020510985.1 Pholidichthys leucotaenia
CTATGCTCAGCCTGGAGGACTGTGAGAGACTGCTGTGTTTTTGTGTTTGTGAAAATATGGCTCAACAACAACATCCCGGACTCTGCCATCCAGCTAGACCAGCTAACATGCTACCGAGCAGATAGCACTGTCATCGAGGGAGGTAAGACCCATGGCAGTGGGCTCTGTGTTTACATCAACGATGCCAGGTGCTGTGACGCTGTTGTGGTTTGTAAACACCACTCACCATTGTTGGAGGCTATGGTTATCAAGTGCCGGCCTTTCTATCTTCCGAGAGAATTTACGGCTACACTGCTAGCTGCTAGTTCCCTCCCAGCTCTAACAACAACAACAGGAGTGAGGCACAGCACATCAGTGAGGAGCAGACAGCCCACCCTGATGCTTTTCTCATTTTTGCTGGAGATTTCAACCACATAGACCCAAAGACTGTGTTTCCTTAAATACACCAACACATCAACTTTGCTACATGGGAAAACAACACACTGGTCCATGTTCTCACTAACCAGAAAGCAGCATAAAAGGCCCTCCCCCTCCCCCCACCTCAGTGCCTCTGACCACATCATTGTTATGCTAATTTCAGCATACAGACCACTGGTTAAAGTCACCAAACCAGTTCGGAAACAGATACGTGTGTGGCCTGAAGGGTCCTTAAGCTGGATTCATGCTGCACCTCCGCTGTCCATGTACGCACAACTGGAAACCTCATGTGACGAATTTTACGTGATCGTCTCCAGTCCGCTACTGTCCACAGGGCTGTTTGGCGGACGACTGCGTGCGGCCCAAATTTTATGACCGCGCAGCCTACCCATGACCTGAACATGTTGACAGCGCATGCGCAAAACTGAATGTCCCATTCATGAGGTGGCGCTACCAACACAGCACACAAAAATAAAGTAGACGAGGAAGACGCAAATAAGCATACATGAATCTTTTTGCAGCAGCAGCAGCTTGAGTGGAGAAAAGCACTGGAAAATAGTAAATTCCACTTTTTCCTTGAAACGACGCCATTGTTGTTGCTACAAAAAAAAAAAAAAATGTGCGTCACTCTCATGTTTAAAGCCAGTGAGCAAACTGGAGTGTTAGTGCATTTGCGCTACCCATAGGGCTGGGGTGAAACTACAAATAACAGTTGTGCGCATGCGTCAACTGCTTGGCCTGGTAGACGAAAAAACTGAGCATGTACAACACTGCGTGCGCGCCGGCCTCGTCCAAAGCACACACGGACCAAAGCGGACCAGAGGGGAAATGCAGCATGAATAAGGCTTTAGAGGCACTTCAAGACTGTTTCACCACCACTGACTGGAACATATTCAAGCAGGCTGCCACCTACAACAACACCACAGATCTGCAGGAGTACAGAGACTGTTACTGCCTATATCGCAAAGTGCACTGATGATGTCATGGACACCAAGACCATCACTGTTTGGGCCAATCAGAAACCATGGCTCACAAGGGAGTCTACAAGCCCCTGAAAGCTTGGAATGCTGCCTTCAGAGCTGTGGACGAAGTGGGCCTGAGGACAGCTAGGGCCAACCTGTCCCGAGGCATCAGAGAGGCTAAAAGGCAGTACTCCAGGAGGATAGCCCACCGTTTCAGCGACAGCAGAGACACTCAGAGTCTGTGGCGAGGGATACAGACCATCACGGACGACAAGCCCACACCGCAGACCTGCGATAGTGCCACCTCTCTGCTGAATGAGCTGAATGACTTCTTTTCTCACTTCGAGGCACTCAACTATACTCCTGCACAGCAATCACCACCTCCTCCTGCCGACCAATTCAATTCAATTCAATTCAACTTTATTTATATAGCGCCATTTCACAACAACAGTCATCTCATAGCACTATCAACTGTAGGGGGAACCCCCACAGTTGCAGAAAGACCCCAGCAATCAGGTGATCCCCTGTGAGCAAGCACTTGGCGACGGTGGAGAGGAAAAACTCCCTTTTAACAGGAAGAAACCTCCAGCAGAACCAGGCTCAGGAGGGGCAGTCATCTGCTGCAACTGGCTGGGAGGTGAGGGGATAGAGAAGAAGAAAAGAACAGACATGTAGAGAGCAAACAGCACGATGGGGACTCAATCTATGGGAGAGAACAAACAAATGTTAACGACCAGCAAAAAAAAATATTTAATTGAGAGTGAGGAAAGGAGTGAGGCCCAGTGCATTACTGGAGGTCCCCCGGCTGTCTAAACCTATTAGCAGCATAACTAAGGGAGGGTTCAGAAACACATGATCCCTCCCTAATTGTAGGCTATATCAAAAAGGTAGGTTTTAGCCCTATTCTTAAAAACAGAGATCGAGTCTGACTCCCGAATCCAGATTGGCAGCTGGTTCCACAGGAGAGGAGCTTGGTAACTGAAGGCTCTGCCTCCCATTGTACTTTTGGAGATTCTAGGTATTACAAGTAATCCTGCATTTTGGGAGTGTAGTGCTCTGTTAGGATAATACGGTAGTATCAGATCTTTTAAATAAAAAGGAGCCTGATTGTTTAGAGCTTTGTAAGTAAGAAGAAGGATTTTAAACTTAATTCTAAACTCTATGGGAAGCCAATGAAGGGAGGCCAGAACCGGAGAGATATGATCTCTCTTTCTAGTACCTGTTAAAACTCTTGCTGCAGCATTTTGGATCAGCTGAAGACTTTTTAAAGATGTTTTAGGACAGCCTGATAATAAAGAATTACAATAATCTAATCTCGAGCTAACAAAAGCATGGATCAGTTTCTCAGCATCACTCTGAGACAAGATGCTCCTAATCTTGGCAATATTACGCAAATGATAGAAGGCAGTCTTAGAAACAAATTTAATATGTGAACTGAAGGACAGATCCTGATCAAAAATAATTCCAAGGTTCCTCACAGAGCTATTAAGAGAAAGAGTAACCACATCCAAACTGAAAGTTTGATTTGGAAAGGAATTTCTAAGGTTTTTTGGACCAACAAGAATGACTTCAGTCTTATCTGAATTTAATAGCAGGAAATTACAAGTCATCCAAGCTTTGATTTCCTTAAGACAGGCTTCTAATTTGGCTAATTGATTACTATCATCTGGCTTCATTGACAGGTATAATTGTGTGTCATCTGCATAACAATGAAAATGTATACAGTGCTTTGTAATAATGTTGCCTAACGGAAGCATATATAAACTAAAAAGAGTAGGGCCTAGCACAGATCCCTGTGGAACTCCATGACTAAGCTTTGAGTTGAAAGAAAACTCATTATTGGCATGAACAAACTGGAACCTATCAGATAAATAAGCTCTAAACCACTGCAACGAAGTTCCATTAAGTCCAACATAGTGTTCTAATCTATCAAGTAGAATATTATGATCGATAGTATCAAAAGCTGCACTAAGGTCTAAAAGGACAAGTACAGAAACCAGTCCATTATCAGATGTGATGAGGAGGTCGTTAGTGACCTTCGCTAAGGCTGTTTCAGTACTATGATGGATTCTAAACCCAGACTGAAACTCTTCAAGTAAACCATTTCCCTGCAGGTGGTCAAATAATTGCGTAGCAACAACTCTTTCTAAGATTTTTGAAGTGAAAGGGAGATTAGAGATTGGTCTATAGTTAGCTAAAGCTCCTGGATCTAGCGTTGGCTTTTTGAGTAAGGGTTTAATTACAGCCGTTTTAAAAGCCTGCGGTACATGGCCTAAAGTTAATGAAGAATTGATTATATGAAGAATAAAGCTACCAGTAAGTGGGAAGACTTCTTTAAATAACCTGGTAGGAATAAAAGACAAGTTGAAGGTTTGGATGAGGAAACTATTTTGTCTAACTCACAAAGGTCGATTGGAGTAACTCATCAAGACAGACATCAATAGAAGGAGTTGTAGTAGTTACAGTATTTAAGTTAACTGTGGGAAGAATCTGATTGATTTTATCTCTGATGGATGAAATTTTATTATTGAAAAAGTTCATAAAGTCCTGACTAGTAAGCTCTAAGGGAATGCTAGGATTGACAGAGTCCCGACTCTTTGTCAACCTGGCTACAGTACTGAAAAGAAACCTGGGATTATTCTTGTTCTCTCCTATTAATGCAGAGTAATAACTCATTCTAGCTTTTCTAAGAGATTTTTTATAAATTAAAAGATGATTTCTCCAAGCTAAATAGATTTCATCTAAGTTAGTGGAGCGCCATTTTCTTTCTAATTGACGAGTCTTCTGTTTTAAGCTACGAGTTTCTGTGTTGAACCAAGGAGTTAGAAATCTCTGATTAGACTTTTTCTTTTTTAAGGGGGCCACCAAGTCTAGAGTCTGATGCAGAGAAGCTGTAACACTATCCACCATGTTATCAATTACAGAAGGAGCAAGCTGTCTATAGCTTATTTCCGTTGTGTTGACACATGGCATAGAGGAAACAATCTGCATAAATTTAGTAACAGCATCATCTGAGAGGCATCTACTGTAATAATATTTTTCTTTAGGAGCCAAATAGTCAGAAATAGTAAAATCAAAGGTTAACAGACAATGGTCTGACAGTACAGGGTTATGAGGAGACACTACAAGATTTTCTATTTCTATGCCATATGTCAGAACAAGGTCCAATGTATGGTGGAGGTAATGAGTAGAATTTCCTACTTTCTGAGAAAACCCAATCGAGTCTAATATTGAATTAAATGCCACATTAAGGCAGTCACTATCTACATCCACATGTATATTAAAGTCCCCTACTATAATTATTCTATCAGATTTCAGCACTAAATCAGCTAAGAAATCAGCAAATTCGGATAAAAATTCTGAGTAGTTTGATGGGGGACGATAAACTATGGCAAATAAAATTGAGTTTAACCTAAAATTGCTAAAGTGCCCAATACTGAGGACCAGGCCCTCAAAGGAATTATAACATGTTTTTTGTTTTACATTAACTAGTAATTTGGAATGGTAAATTGTTGCTACTCCTCCTCCACGACCAGAACTTCTGGGATTATGACAGTTTAAATAACCAGAGGGAGTTGATTCATTTAAACCAACATAATCCTCTTGCCCTAACCAAGTCTCTGTAAGGGAAATTAAATCAATCTGATGATCAATTAACAGATCATGGACTAACAGAGACTTGGGAGTTAGAGACCTAATATTTAATAAACCACATTTAATTTTTAAATTATGAGGAGGAACAGAGGCCAAATCATTCAATTTAGAGGCTTTATGTTTAATTTGAGTTTTACCAATATTTTGTTTAATCACTTTGGGATGCTTATACATTATATTTTTATTTACTTTGGAGGGAGCAGACAACGATTCTCTGATGGGGAAGACAGGGGCTAAGCTGAGGGGTGGCGGATGAAGAGGAGCTGCAGAGAGGCGTGTAAGACTGCGACTCTGCTTCCTGGTCCCAACTCTGAGTAGTCAAGGTTTTGGAAATTTGGATAAAAAAGATGCCAGATTGTTAGATAAATGAGAAGCACCATCCAAAGTGGGATGAATGCTGTCTCGTCTCATAAGACCAGGTTTTCCCCAAAATGAGCTCCAATTGTCAATGTAGCCCACATTATTTGCAGGACACCACACAGACAGCCAGCGGTTCAAGGATGACGAGCGGCTAAACATGTCATCACTGGTCAGATTGGGGAGGCGCCCAGAGAATACTACAGTGGCAGACATCGTTTTTGCAAAGTCACACACCGATTCTACATTAAGTTTCGTGACTTCCGACTGCCGGAGACGGATGTCATTAATGCCGGCGTGAATAACAATTGTGGAGTATTTACAGTTACTTTTAGCCAGCATTTTCAAATTTGACTCGATGTTGCCTGCTCTGGCCCCAGGAATGCATTTGACTATGGCCGCTGGAGTCTCTAGGTTCACGTTTCTGACTACAGAGTCGCCAATGATCAGAGTTTTTTCCTCAGTGGGTGTGTCGCTGAGCGGGGAAAAACGATTAGAAATGTGAACAGGTTGGTGGTGTACCGGGGCTTTGCGACTAGGCTTCCTTCTCACCGTCACCCACCCAGTCTCCTCGCTGCTGAGGAGAGCCGGGGACCGCTAACAGTGGGACCTAAGCTTGCTAGCTCCGCTGCAGCTAAGGGGCGTCCATCAAGAGTAACTGGCGCAGACGGTGTTTCAATGCAGCGGAGCCGGGATTCCAAATCAGACAACCTCGCCTCGAGCGCCTCAAAAAGACAACATTTATTACATTTACCGTTATCACTAAAAGAGGCAGAGGTGTAGCTAAACATCTGACAGAGAGAGCACACCAGAGGAGGAGAGGAAAGAGAGCTAGTAGCCATAGCTAGTGGCTAACCCAAAGCTTGGGACACTAAGGACAGCAAACCACACAGGCAGACAGCAAAACAGGAAGTGACGATACGTTACCACGAGGAAGTGACCAGGTGATTACACTGTCCCCGGACAGTGTGAGGAGATCCCTCAGCAGGATCAATGCATGCAAAGCTCCAGGTCCTGACAACATACCTGGTCACGTACTGAGAGCCTGTACAGAGGAACACACAGGTGTCTTCACGGACATCCTCAATATCTCACGGAGACAGGCTGTTGTCCCCACATGCTTCAAAGCCGCTACCATCATTCCAGTCCCCAAGAAGTCATCTCCCTCCTGCTACAATGACTACCATCCGGTTACACTCACCCCCATCATCATGAAGTGCTTCAAGCGTGTGGTCATGCAGAACCTCAGGTCTGCCCTGCCTCCCTCCCTGGACCTGTTCCAGTTTGCATTCCAGGCCAATCACTCGACTAATGATGCCATCTCTACTGTCCTCCACTCAGCCCTCACACACCTGGACACAAAGAACTCCTACGTCAGAATGCTGTTCATAGACTTTAGTTCAACATTCAACACAATCATCCCCCAACAGCTCATTCACAAACTGGACCAGCTGGGGCTCAACACTTCACTGTGTAACTGGCTGTTGGACTTCGTGATGGGGAGACCGCAGGCAGCATGGGTTGGCAGTAATGCATCCAGCACCATCACTCTGAACACAGGGGCACACCAAGGATATCTGCTGAGCCCCCGCCTCTTCACTCTGCTGATCCATGACTGTACACCGACACACAGCTCCAACCTCTTCATTAAATTTGTGGGTGACACAACTGCGGTGGGTCTCATCAACAACAGAGACAAGATAAACTACAGGAGCGAGGTGAGCCGCCTGGCCATGTGGTGCGGAGACAACAGTCTCTCTCTGAACATCAAGAAGACGAAGGAGATTGTTGTGGACTTCAGAAAAGCGCACACCCAGCAAGCTCCCCTGACCATCAATGGTGCTGCTGTGGAGAGGGTGAGCAGCACCAAGTTCCTGGGTGTGCATATTACAGAGGCCTCTCCTGGACCACCAACACTGTATCACTGGCCAAGAAAGCTCAGCAGAGTCTCTACTTCCTCCGCAAATTAAGAAGAGCCAAAGCCCCAGCCCCCATCATGTGTACCTTCTACAGAGGCACCATCGAGAGCATCCTGTCCAGCTGCATCGCTTTGTGGTATGGCACCTGCACTGTGTCCTGCTGCAAAACCCTCCAGTGAATAATGAGAACAGCCGAGAAGATCGTCGGTGCCTCTCTCCCCTCCCTTGAGGCTGTCTACAGCACCTGCCTCACCCGGAAAGCCCTCTGCATTGCAGGTGATCCCACTCACTCATCACACAGCTTCTTCAGTCTGTTGCCATCAGGGAAGAGATTGCGGAGTCTCCGAGCCAGGACCAGCAGACTCAGGGACAGCTTCATCCACCAGGCTGTCAGGAAGCTCAACTCTCTCCCTGCTCTGTCCCTTCTCCCCCTTCTGCCCCACACACACACACGAATCCTGGAGTCTGCCCCCCCCCCCACCCCAACAACTGAACTCTGCCATCCCCAGATACTGTTCACCCCCCCCCCCACACACACACACACACACAGATTTCAGGAGCTTCAAAAACTGAAATCTGTCATCCAGGAGCTGTTCACTCCAACACACGCACACACACTGATCTTAGGGCTGCACCAGTCACTTTGCGCAGCAATGGACTGCTCTCTTTGCACTACATGCCACTTTAACCCTATATGTCCCCTGATGCGTGCCTGAAGTCACTAAATGCTGTCTTAATTTTTATCAATTTTATTAGTCACAAATTTATGAGGAAAAAATTAGAAAAAGTTGCAAATTAACACAGAAAAGTAACAGATATATGAGTAAATAAACTGAAAATTTATGAGAAAAAAAACACAAATTTATGAGAAAAAGTCACAAGTTTACAGTCAGAAAATTTGGAAATTTTTGAAAAGTTCCACATTTACAAGAAAAATGTCACAAATTTATGAGAAAGTCACAAATTTACAAGGAAAAAGTAAGTTATTAATCAGACAAAGTTGCAAGATTACAGTAAAAAAGTCACAAATTTATGAGAAAGTTCCAAAATTACCCAAAAAAAGTTAGAAAATTTGCAAGAAAAAAGTCATAATTTCACAAGAAAACTAATTTATGAGAAAATAAGTTGAAAATAGGTAAACCAGTAAAGTCCATGTGGGCAAACGCAGATGACGCCAACATGGAACCCGCAGACAAACCCACATGGGTCCATAAGACAGCCCAGATTTAATCTATGGTGGGTCCCACATGGACATGCTGGCTGGGTAGTGGCGTTAATTTAAACACAGAAGCTCGACGAGAGAGAGAGAGCAATAACAGGAGTTTCCATAATGGGCGAGAAACATCCAAACAATCCAGGTCATTTGTTTCTAGTTTGACATGTGAGGAAACAATAAATCACACTAAATTGGTTAAACCAACCCTTACAGTCAGTCATGTGTCATCATGCTGCAAACACTCACATGTTCTGGTTTAAATAAGAGAGCAACAAACACTTTACCGGCTACAAGTTGGACATTTTTCAGCTTTAGGATTTGAGGAAAAACTGTTCAGTGCATCTGTGGGCTGTTTGAGGGGGGTGAAGGCCGATGCATAATGACCCAGAATCATCCCCCTCGTTAACCCATCCCAACCACCATAAAGAGTGCAACGACAGTACAGTAACCAGAAACACTCAGTGCATGGACTCCAGGAAGTTTTTTACAAAATTGTGCTTTCATGATTTCTATATAAATTTTATGATTTTCCTCAGACAAACACTTGTAATAGAAAAATGTTATAAATTGGTGAATAAAGTTACAACTGTACAAAAAATGTTGAGGAAAATTATGAGAAAAAAATCATGAGTTTAACAGAAAAAAGTTTCAAATTTATGTGTGGGAGAAAAAAATTCTTAAATTTATTGCAAAAATCGGCAATTTATAAGGGAGAACGGAAGATAACTGAAACACGGAATGAACCATACAGAATGTTCCATACATGTTCCGTCTACATTCCATACAGAACGTTCCATACATGTTCTGTCCACGTTCCGTATAGCGTGGTCCTACTAGTTACCAGTCTCAAGTGTTTTAAGAACATGTGCATGTAACATTAGATACAGAAGGTTCCGTATTTAACATTCCATATGCTAGCGTTCCATCCATGTTCCATACATGCTCTTAGGTCATGCTAGCCAGCAGTCCTGACATTCCCAAGAGCCTTACGTAAGGAATGTTATACACGGAACATTCCTCACAGAACGCTAGTGATCCTGCTAGCTAGCACTCTCAAATGTTTACTTACACATTCCGTTGGTACACAGTTTTCCTAACAGGACACTAGCAGTCCTGCTAGCTTGCAATCCAGCCTGCTAATATTCCCCAGTGCCTTACGTACATGTTTGTTAGATACATAGAGTGCAGCAGGCAGCACAGTGTCACTGCATCCCGAACACTGTGGGGTGACAGCTGTTCTCTGGTCCTACAAGGGAACAGCCCTGGTGAGTCCCAAGGGAGGAGGTGGATCGATTCTTCAGATTGACTGATTGATAAACTCTTCAAAATATACTGAACCAATGAAGCATGAAGTGAAGCAGCGATGGCATTTGAAGCTTCGGATTTCCTTGGTCATGTGACATTAGTGTTTTGATACAAGCTTCGACACACTGAAGAGTGAGACAACCTATCACTACTTACGGTATGTTCCTTAAGCCTTATTGCATTTATTCATTTATTACACAGAACATGAGTGGTATGTGTACAGAACATGCTAAGTGCAGACTGCGGCTAATGACGAAGGTTCATTGACATAGAACTGACAGCAGGCAGGAACACAGACATCCCGTACGGAACATGTACGGAACATTTACAGAACATACTCGGTACAGAACATGTGTGGTATGGAACCCAGACGGAACATTCCGTACCGTACCATTCATTTCTTGTTTTAGTAGGCACTAAAAAAGTACTAAATTTATAAGAAAATTCACAAATTTGCCAGTTACGCATTTTTCCAAAGAAAGCTCGTACATTTACAATAGAAATGCTACAGGTTTATAAGAAAAATCTCACCAACTGGCAACAAAATGGGAAATTTATGAAGGTAAAAACGTTTTTTTTAAAGTGAATCTGCAGTTTTTGTAAACTAACAAGAAGTTCTGAATTTACAAGAAAAAAGTTGAAAATTTACATGAAAATTCACAAGTTTATGAGAAAAGTTTCACATTTACAAAAAGGTTTGAGCTGTATGAGAGAAATAACTTCAAATTTGCAAGAAAAAAGCAAATTATCTTGCAATTTTGGAAATCTGAAATTTATGAGGAAAAGCAATAACAAATATGTGACTTTTGTTATTGTTTATTCTTGCAAATTTATGTTGTTTTTCACCCTTGGAATTTTTTTTTTCTCGCAAATTTGTAATTTTTTTCCTGAACTTGGAACGTGCATTTATGGACGTAAACATGGTTTTATGAATGAAAGTGAACCTGTAACCATGTGACTATGATCCTCAGGGCAGGAGCATAATACCAAATTAATCACACCTGTGGATGCACACCTTATAAATATTCCTTGCATCCACCCATTCTTCCTCTTTCTAATGACTGGGAGGAGCTGGCCTCCACCAACGAAGGACAATGAATGGTTACAGGTTCACTTTAATTCATAAAACCATGCTTACATACGTAAACGTAAGTTTTATTTCATTTCAGTGAACCTGTAGCCATGTGGCAACAATATACCAAATGAGTCCTGACAAGAATGGAGGTGGCGTCATCCACAGGCGGAAGGAGCACAATGCCCCAATCACGACACTAAGCACAAACACAATCAGATGAGTTTGGCTCCTTTATTGTACTTAACCGAGAGCGTACAAGTTAAGCCGGTTCCTCCAGATAACCAGAGCTGAAACAAAAATCTTTTGAGCACAAGGCACACATGCCAGCTTACATGAGGGAAAACTAAGATGCAACTTAAGAACCTGCTGTGACCCCCAGAACAGATGAAGGGATGACTGATGAGGCCAGGTTGAGCCTATAAGAACGGGAACACATTAAAGAAGAAGCCCAGCCAGCGGCTGAACATATATCCTCCAGGAGTGCACCCCTAAACAACGCCCAAGAAGTGGCCAATCCCCGTGTCGAGTGAGCCACCAGCCCAACTGATGGTTCCACTTCAACCTATACATACGCGAAGGCAATCAGGTCGACTATCCAATGGGACAGACGCTGTTTAGAGATACGCCTGTCTATTGTGGACTCCCCATAGAACACAAAAAGCTTGTTTGAAGAACGGCCACACCTTGTACGGTCAACATAAACCTAAAAGGCCCTACTGGCACAACTAAGGAGCCTCTCATCCTCAGAAGAAGTGTGTGGGGGAGGGTAGAAGGCTTGAAGCATGAGAGGGTGGGAAAAACAACCCCACTAGTAGCAGTTTGGGTTGAAAAGCTGGGTTGAGCTGCTGGTGGGTCACCCGATCACCATCAAACCTAAGGCATGCCGAGTCCACAGAGACCGCACTCAATTCACTGACCCTCTTGGCCGAGACAATTGCCAAGAGAAAGCAGTCTTCCCAGAGATCAGACGAAGGTCAGCAATGGGGAGTGGCTCAAAGGGGGCAAGTATAGAGACCTGAAAACTGTTCAGAGATCTAAAGTGGGCAGCAAGAACACCGGGATGGGCGGCTTCGTCTCACGCCCCTCAAAAATTGCTTAGCTAAGGAATGTGCCCCAGGCAACAAACCATACATTTTTCATGGGCAGTTGACACTGCTGCCAGGTAGTCCCCAATAGCTGACTCCACCCAACCTCGGTGAAGAGGTACTGGAGGAAAAAACAAGATGATGGAGATGTGACATGTCAAGGGATTCTCACTCTTGGTCCCACACCAGTTCAAAACACTTTCCACTTCACACTGCATTGCAGCTGGATAGACGGACCGTGAAGCCTGCACGGTGTCTTCTAATTTATTAGTAGCTCTATTCTTTAAATAATCAATTCTTCATTAACATTAGGCAATGTACCGCAGGCCTTTAAAACTGCTGTAATTAAACCCTTACTTAAAAAGCCAACGCTGGATCCAGGAGTTTTAGCTAACTATAGACCAATCTCTAATTTGCCTTTCAAGATTCGAAAATCTTAGAAAGAGTTGCTCAAGGTTCATTTTGTCTTCTTTTAATTATCTACCTTTTGTTCTTATTAAAGAGAAAAATAAAAAGGCGATGTTTTTACCTTCTTTACATGTTTCGACTGTTCACTGCAGCCTTCATCAGAAGTGTCAGCTGACTGCTGCCAGGAGTCATTTTATCAGCTGACTTTCGTAGGCGGGGCCAGCCCAGCAGACCTGTCAGATCTTCTTGGCAGAACAAGAAACATTAAAATCAGCTATACAGTATCAGATCACTGCAAAAGAAATAATTACATCATCGACTGGGACAACGCAAAAATTGTTGGATCGGAGAGCAATAGACACAAACGCTGGATCAAGGAGGCCATAGAAATCAGGAAGCGGGGAAAAGATAGCATGAACCGGGTTGAGGGGGCCTTTATGCTTTCCCACACCTGGGACTACATTCTCCAGAGACCATCGGACGGTGGAAAGCGGGGCCGGCTCGGTGGATCTGACAGGTCTGCTGGGCTGGCCCCGCCTACAAAAGTCAGCTGATAAAATGTCACCTGGCAGCAATCAGCTGACACTTCTGATGAAGGCTGCAGTGAACAGTCGAAACATGTAAAGAAGGTAAAAACATCTCCTTTCTATTTTTCTCTTTAATAAGAACAAAAGGTAAATACTTAGAAAGAGTTGTTGCTACACAATTATTTGACCATTTGTAGGGAAATGGTTTATTTGAAGAGTTTCAATCTGGGTGTAGAATCCATCATAGTACTGAAACACTTTTAGTGAAGGTCACTAATGACCTCCTTATCGCATCTGATAATGGATTTGTTTCTGTTCTTGTCCATTTAGACCTTAGTGCAGCTTTTGATACCATCGATCATAATATTTTACTTGATATACTAGAACACCTTGTTGGACTTAATGGAACCTCACTGCAGTAGTTTAAATCTTATTTATCTGATAGGTTCCAATTTGTTCATTACAGTAATGAGTTTTCTTCCAAATCAATGCTCAGTCATGGAGTTCCACAGGGATCTGTGCTAGGCCCTGTTCTTTTTAGTTTATATATGCCTCCACTAGGCAACATTATTAGAAAGTACTGCATACATTTTCATTGATATGCAGATGACACACAATTATACTTGTCAGTGAAGCCAGATGACAGTAATCAATTAGCCAAATTAGAGGCTTGTCTTAAGGAAATCAAAGCCTGGATGACTTGTAATTTCTTGCTACTAAATTCAGATAAGACTGAAGTCATTCTAGTTGATCAAAAAAACCCTAGAAATACCTTTCCAAATCAAACTCTTAGTTTGGATGTGGTTACTACTTCTGTTAATAGTTCTGTGAGGAACCTTGGAGTTATTTTTGATCAAGATCTGCTCTTTAATTCTCATATTAACCCTTATTGTGGCAAGGTTTCAAGGAACATATAGCACCCCCACTGCCACAGGTGCAGCACTGCACCTGTCATGTAATGCTATATGACATGGCCAAAAACTCCCCAGTTGATTTCAGTTGTACAAAGGATTCCACCTCACAAGGTGGCAGACATGTAAAACTTACTGCTTTTGCCTTGGAGGACTGATGGCGGACATAGAAGCATCCTTCTGGACACCAGAGAAGACATTTTTAGACAGACAAATATGGACGTTACCAATAGCTGTGGATGTACTTAATCGCAGACAGAGGAGCCATTTGCTCCCAAATTTGTCAACTATGATTCTAAAAAGAGATTATTTAGCTTATGAAGGCAAATGTTTACATTTTGTCATAACAGAGGGTGGGTGAAGCTGGTTGATGTTCACCTGCTGCCGCCCCCAGCGCCATGTGACTAGACAACAATCGCACCGGTTCCATGTCGTCATATAAGCTAAATTGCGGCGAAACAAAAGCGAAATTGAGGTGGGATAATCATAAGAGTTTCTGGATGCGGGAGAGAAAGCGCAAATGACCGACAGAAGGCAAATTAATGACCAGGATGTACGAAAATGGACGAAACAAGAGCCGCCTGGCCAGCGGTAAGTCTGACGAATTTCTTTGTTTGTTGACATTCTACTAATGTTCTGGTTCATATACTTTGAAGAGAAGATAACAAAAAAAACAAAACAAAACTGGTGACAAGAAAACAAAACCATCCTTTGTATAAATATGTCCAAAAGTCCATTTTTGACCAAAAGTTATGTAATTTGTTATGGCTACATCACATTATGCAAATTAGATGCATAAATTTACTCCTATCTCAAACTTTGGATCATATTCTACATCTTTTTAATTGACAGTAAGCCATTATCTCTTACCACTTTAAAGTTATAGCCTTGGAAATCTCTGACATCTGAACTGAATATTTTCTTGAAAAAAATCTTGTCCACTAGGGGCTTATGGCGCCACGGAGCGTCTGTGGCAGTCAATGGGTTAAACTTGTTTCTAATACTGTCGTGAATGGCCCCTTGGGGCAGAGAGATGAGAACCACGCACTGAACTGTCGTTAGTGGAGTTTATTACAAAAACAACAAATATAAAGTAAAACATGATGCTGAAAACACAAAGTACAACAAGGGAGAAAAAAAGAGTATTATGTGCCAGAGCGAGGCAGGGCTCTGGCGGAGAGACAAGAAGAATATCCAAGACAGCGGCAATGCGAAAATGAAAATCAAGCCCTTAAATAGTATCAGAATCCATTGACATAATAGGTGACAGGTGTGAGTCATCTGAGGGAGCAGGAGAAAGCAATAGCACACAATCAGGACTAGCTGGAGAGCAGTGAGAGAGAGGCAAAGCAAAACTGACAGCTGATAGGGCACACCCACACGACGCTTCACGCCCCTGACAGCTGTCAACAGTAAAAGGATAATACTAGAGATGTGGAGAATAAAATAACACCAAACTAGAAAAGCACTCGGAGAGCGCAGACCTCCGCCAAGCGCCACAGTTCCCCCCATACAGTGTTTAACATCATAAATGTATTTTTTTTTCCAAGTGTTCTGATGATTTTTTGGCAGTTACATGCACAAAAAAAAAATATTGAAAAAATATTGAAAATGGCCCTATCTTGCAATGTTAAATATAAAAAAAAAAGAAAAAAGAATCCTTTAAAAAATTCCTGGATCCAGACGGTGATCCGGATCACTACCAAAATCTAATCATCTGTAGCTAGATAGATTAGTTTATTTGACAGGGACAGTGCAATAAACATAGACAATTAATCAATGACAATCAATCTGATGTGTTGCACATGGAGTGTATAGCTATTAGCTAATTTGCAACTCTTGTCCCTGGATGGGCTTTAGAAAAGAGAATCAAGTAAAGAAAAGAAAAGAAATAAAGAAAATACACAATAACCACATACATCAATGCAAAAAGATTATAAATATACAATTATAAATATTATAAATACTATAAATACACAATTATAAGTATTATAAATATTATAAATATTATAAATACACAAATATAACAACCTGACTCACATTTGCCTATTTCACTCACTATAAACAAACACATTCATTCCTTCCCTTCATTCACTCTCACCTTGTAGACAATCAATTCATACATGAGTACATTCTTGTTTATTTTTCAGCCAGTTTTTAACCTTTTTAGTGAATGTTTTAAAGTCCGTTATTGTTTTAATTTCATTTGGCATTGTGTTCCAGATGTGACTGCCCTTTATAGAGAATGCTGTTTGTCCAAATGTGGTTCTGCGGTGGAATATTTTACAGTTATTGTTAACAGAACTCCTGGTGGCTCTGCTGCTGTCCTGTCTTTGGATGAAACCAGCAAGTGGCTCGGGTGCTGATTTATGGAGACATTTGAACGTTAATTTCAGAAAACAGAGGTCAATGAAACTCTCAAAACTCAATAGGTTGTATTTTTTTAAAACATTACAGTGATGCCACCTAATGGGCTTTTTGTCCAAGATTTTTAGGGTTTGATTATATAATGAACCTACAGTATATGTCTTATTGTGGAAGGGGCTGCTTGAGCCCAGACTGTCAAACAGTATGATATATGAGAAAAAACCATAGAATGCATATACAGTACAGCTGCTTCGTAAGGTATGTAATATCTAATTAATTTAAAGCAGTTCAGATTTTTTTTTACTGTTTTTGAAATTTTCTTTATATGAAGATTAAATTTGAGTTGAGGATCTAGTACAATGCCAAGGTATTTGAATTCTGTAGCTAAACTGATGTCATGATCATGTATATTAACTTTAAAACATTGCAGGTTACATTTTTTGATTGAAAAGCACATTGAGACTGTTTTCTGAAGGTTTAGCAATAGATGGTTCTGGAGGAGCCACTCTTGGACATCAACCATACTTGTAGACAGTACATCTGCAGCCTGTGCTGGAGTCTTGGCAGCTGTGTAAATAACTGCATCATCTGCATAAAGTTGGCATGTTGCAGCTGAGCAGTGTAACGGCAAGTCATTAATAAAAATGCTGAAAAGTAATGGACCAAGAATGGACCCTTGTGGGATACCCATGCGGTTGTTTAAGAATGAGGATTTATCCTGGTGAACTTTTACACACTGTTCTCTATTCTGGAGATAAGATGCAAACCATTCTAATGTATCTGGGGAGAAGTTAAAAGTTACCATTTTGGATAAAAGCAAACTGTGGTTTACAGTATCGAAAGCCTTTTTGAGATCTAGAAAAACAGCTCCTACCACATTACCCCTGTCCAAGGACTGTTTGACGTTTTCAATAAGGCAACAATTTGCTGTTTCTGTTGAGTATCCTGGTCTAAAACCAAATTGATGTGGATGAAGGAGTTGACTGTCTTGTAAGTAGTCTATCAGCTGTGTAGCTACAACTTTTTCAAGAACCTTAGACAGGACTGGTAAGATAGAGATTGGGCGGTAATTGCATATATCGTCTTTACTACCTGATTTATGAACTGGTATGACGACAGCTTTTTTCCAGCCAGATGGAAATGTACTAGACCTAATGGAGAGATTAATGAGATGAGTCAGTGGTTTGATTAATATTTTGCTGTGCGTTTTGAGAAAGGAGGTGCTCATGTTGTAGATATCATTAGTTTTTGAGTTTGACAGTGTTTTAACAATACCAGCAATTAACTCCTCATTTACCTCATAGATGTGAAAAGAATCTGTTGGAAGTATTGAATTCGTGTTGTTGAGCACATTTGGCGGCACAAAGTTTTTTGTCAAGTCTTCCACAGAGCCCACAAAAAATGAATTAAATTCATTTGCCAATGTAGCCTCGTCACTGATGGTTTTGCCATTGATTCTAAGTTCCTTTACCCCCTTCTGAACATTTTTTTTATTAGTTAAGTTATTTTTATTAGTTAAGTTATTTAAATGCCTCCATAGGGAACTGTTGTTACCCTTTGCATGATCTATCAGTTTATTGTAATAAGATACTTTTGATTTTCGCAGCTCTTGTACCACTTTATTTCTTAAACTTTTGTACACAAGGTGATCATTTTGTAGTTTAGAGGTTAATGATGTTTTCAATGCAGAGTCTCGCCTCTTCATAAGTTTTCTTATTTCATTATTTAACCATGGTAGGTTAATCTTCTGTTGTCTACTTTTAATTTGCTTTGTAAATTTTTCTATGGACTTAGTAATTGTTGCAGTTATAAAGTTACAACAATCATCTACTTTGTTTATTGACATGAGCTGCTCCCCATTAGTAGGGAGTACTCCTGAATTAGTAGGATACCCCATTTCTGACAATCTCTGAAAATTTGATGAAAATCCATCCATAACTTTTTGAGTTATCTTGCTAACAAACAAACAAACAGACAGACAAACCAACGCCGATGAAAACATAACCTCCTTGGCGGAAGTAATAAATATAAAAATACGGAAAAAAAAAATATAACACTAACACAAACAGAAAAATGGCAAGCAGAACAAGAACACATAACCCCAAAAGCATAAAATGCAACAGATGAGTAAATAAGCAGAAAAAGCATGACACCGAGTCTGGCGAGATCTCCAGCTCTCGGCCCATGACAAATACTGCCTTCTGTCATTTGTGTAATATTGCCAAGATTAGGAGCATCTTGTCTCAGAGCGATGCTGAGAAACTAATCCACACTTTTGTTAGCTCAAGATTAGATGATTGTAACTCTTTATTGTCAGGTTGTCCTAAAACATCTTTAAAAAGTCTTCAGTTGATCCAAAATGCTGCAGCAAGAGTTTTAACACAGTACTAGAAAGAGAGATCACATCTCACCAGTTGTGGCCTCCCTTCATTGGCTTCTCATAGAATTTAGAATTAAGTTTAAAATCCTTCTTCTCACTTACAAAGCTCTAAACAATCAGGCCCCTTTTTATTTAAAAGATCTGATACTACTCTATTATCCGAACAGAGCACTACACTCCCAAAATGCAGGATTATTTATAATACCTAGAATCTCCAAAAGTACAATGGGAGGCAGAACCTTCAGTTATCAAGCTCCTCTCCTTGGGAACCAGCTACCAATCTGGATTTGGGAGTCAGACTCCATCCATCAATCCATCCATCAATCCATCTTCTACTGCTTTTCCAGAAGTCCGGATTGCGGAGGCAGCAGTTCAAGCAGAGAAGCCCAGACTTTTCTCTCCCCAGCCACCTGCTCCAGTTCTTCATCGAGGATACCAAGGTGTTCCCAGGCCAGCTGGGAGACATAGTCTCTCCATCGAGTCTTGGGTCTGTCCCGGGGTCTCCTCCCAGTGGGACGTGCCTGAAACACCTCAAGTGGGAAGCGTCCAGAAGGCATCCTGATCAGATGCCCATACCACCTCAACTGGCTCCTTTCAATGTGGAGGAGCAGCGGTTCTACTCTGAGCCACTCCCGGATGACTGAGTTCCTCACCCCATCTCTGAGGGTGAGTCCAGCGATCCTACGAAGAAAGCTCATTTCAGCCGCTTGTATCCGCAATCTTGTTTTTTTCGGTCATTACCCAAAGATCATGACCATAGGTGAGAGT
This sequence comes from Pholidichthys leucotaenia, assembly GCA_020510985.1. Classification (NCBI taxonomy): domain Eukaryota; kingdom Metazoa; phylum Chordata; class Actinopteri; order Cichliformes; family Pholidichthyidae; genus Pholidichthys; species Pholidichthys leucotaenia. The sequence continues at coordinate 207,598,996 of CM035842.1, forward strand.
AAGAACGTAGATTGACTAGTAAATCGACAGCCTTGCCTTACAGCTTAGCTCTCTCTTCACCACAACAGACCGGTACAATGTTCGCATCACTGCAGATGCTGCTGTGATCCATCTGTAAATCTCTCACTCCATTCTCCCCTCACTCGTGAATAAGACCCCAAGATACTTTAACTCCTCCACTTGGGGCAGGAGCTTGTCCCCAACCTGGAGAGGACAATCCACCTTTTTCTGGCTGAGGACCATGGACTCGGACTTGGAGGTACTGATTCTCATCCCAGCCACTTCACACTCAGCAGCAAACCGTCCCAGTAAGTAGCAATGTAAGGTCATTGCTGGATGAAGCCAGCAGGACAACATCATCTGCCAACAACAGAGATGAGATCCTGTGGTCACCAAGCATGACACCCTCTGTTCCCTGGCTGCACCTAGAGATCCTGTCCATAAAAATTATGAATAGGATCAGTGACAAAGTTCAGCCTTGGCGTCCAACTCTCCCTGGGAATGAGTCCGACCGAATGTTGGCAATATGAACCAAACTCTCACAACGGTCGTACAGAGACTGAATACCTCATAACAACAAGCCAGATACCTCATACTCCCGAAACACCCCTACAAAAAACCACGAGGGATGCAGTCGAATGCCTTCTCCAAGTCCACAAAGCACATGCAAACTGGTTGTGCAAACTCCCACGGACCCTCGAGGATTCTTGAGAGGGTAAAGAGCTGGTCCGATGTGCCACAGCCAGGACGAAAACCACACTGCTCCTCCTGAATTCGAGGTTCAACCAGCGGCCGGACTCTCCTCTCCAGTACCTTGACATAGACCTTCCCAGGGAGGCTGAGGAGTGTGATCCCTCTTAAGTTGGAGCACACCCTCCGGTCCCCTTTTATGAAGAGAGGAACCACCACCCCGGTTTGCCATGCCAAAGATACTGCCCCCAACCTCCACACAGAGGTGTGTCAACCATGACAGCCCTACAACATCCAGGGCCTTGAGGTACTCAGGGCAAATCTCGTCCACCTCCCGGGGCCTGGTCACCAAAGAGATTTTTAACCACCTTGGTGACCTCACCCCCTGTGATAGGGGAGTCGTCCCCCTCATCCACAAGCCCTGCTTCCTCTGTGGAAGGTATGTCAGTGGGATTGAGGAGATCGTCGAAGCATTCCTTCCACCACCCAACGATATCCCCAGTCGAACTCAGCAGTGCCCCTTACCACACCACACACAGTGTGGACAGGGAGCTGCCTCCCCCTCCTGAGCCACTAGACAGTTTGCCAGCAACTCTTCGAGGCCAACCGAAAGTCTTGTTCCATGGCCTCACTGAACTCCTCCCATACCTGAGTTTTTGCTTCCACAACCACCCGAGCTGCACTCCGCTTGGCCTGTCGGTAAACCTCAGCTGCTTCGGGAGTCCCACAAGCCAACCAAGCTTGACAGGACTCCTTCTTCAGCTTAATGGCCCCCCTCACCACCGGTGTCCACCACTTGGTTTGGGGGATGCCACCACGAGATGCCCCAACGACCTTGCGGCCGCAGCTCTGGGCAGCCACTTCAACAATGGAGGTGGAGAACATAGCCCATTCAGACTCAATGTCTCCAGACTCCCTCGGAATGTGGTTGAAGTTCTTCTGGAGGTGGGAGTTGAAGACCTCCCGGACAGGGGCCTCTGCCAGACATTCCCAGCACACCCTCACTATACGTTTGGGTCTACCAGGTCTGAATGGCATCCTCCCCTGTCATCAGATCCCACTCACCATCAGGTGGTGATCAGTTGACAGCTCTGCACCTCTCTTTACCCGAGTGTCCAAGACATACGGTCGCAGGTCTGATGACACGATAAAATCGATCATTGACCTGCAACCTAGGGTGTCCTGGTGCCAGGTGCACATATGGACACCCTTATGCTTGAACATGGTGTTCGTTATGGGCAAACTGGTTAGCACAGAAGTCCAATAACTGAGCACCACTTGGGTTCAGATTGGGCAGGCCGTTCCTCCCAATCACCCCCCTGCAGGTTTCACTGTCGTTGCTCACATGCACATTGAAATCCCCCAGTAGGACAATAGAGTCTCCAAGAGGAGCACTCTCTAGCACCCCAGTCAGAGACTCCAAAAAGGGTGGGTATTCTGAACCATCATTTGGTACACAGGCACAAATGATAGTCAAGACCCGTTTTCCAACCCGAAGGCATAGAGGCAGCAAGGTGGGGGGATACAAAAATACCCACCCCTGCTCATCGCCACTTGCCCAGGGCAACTCCAGAGTAAGCCAAGCTCCAGCCCCTCTCCAGGAGACTGGTTCCAGAACCGGAGCTGTATGTTGAGGTGATGCCGACTGTATATAGCCGGTATCTCTCAGCCTCCTGCACCAGCTCAGGCTCCTTCCCCACCAGAGAGATGACATTCCACATCTCAAAAGCCCATTTAGAAAGCTTGGGATCAGACCGCCAAGGTCTCCACCTTTGACCACCACCGTATCCACAGAGCACCGGACCCCCATGGTCCCTCCTGCAGATGGTGAGCCCACTGGAGGGCGGACCCATGTAACTCCTTCGGGCTAAGCCCGGCTAGGTCCCATGGGCCAAAACCCGGCCACCAGACGCTAGTCATCGATCCCCTCCCCCAGTCCTGGCTCCGGAGTGGGGCCCCAGTAACCCCATACCGGGCGGGGTACACTGAATCGAGTAAGACTCGATCTCTGTTTTTAAAAATAGGGTTAAAACCTTCCTTTTTGATACAACCTATAATTAGGGTGGGATCAGTTGCCCCTGAACCCTCCCTTAGTTTTGCTGCTAATAGGTTTAGATAGCTGGGGGACCTCCAACAATGCACTGGGCTTCACTTGTTTCTTCAATCTCAATGAAATATTTTTGCTGGTCATTAACATCTGTTTGTTCTCTCCCATAGATTGAGTCCCCGTCGTGCTGTTTGCTTTCTACATGTCTGTTCTTTTCTTCTTTTTCTTCTCTATCCCCTCATGCCCCAGCCAGTAACAGCAGATGACTGCCCCTCCCTGAGCCTGGTTCTGCTGGAGGTTTCTTCCTGCTAAAAGGGAGATTTTCCTCTGCACCGTCACCCAGTGCTTGCTCACAGTGGATCACCTGATTGCTGGGGTCTTTCTGCAATTGTGGGGGTTTCCCCTACAGTTGAAAGTGCTATGAGGTGACTGTTGTGAAATGACGCTATATAAATAAAGTTGAATTGAATTGAATTGTCTAACCTCCTTGTCTAACCAAGTTACACAATCGTTCCCTTTCAAGGGATGTACATGAAGCTTCAGAAGCTGAGGATTCAGATAACAAATCCTGCCCTGCGCCTGTGAGAGCACCTCCCATCTGATTGGGAGAGGCCGAGGCTGCCCCCCCCCCCAATATCTCGTGGATCTCCACCATCTATGGTCTTTGTGCAAGATTTGTGGCCATCATAAATTACTTAAACAGACAGTAGCCTCACCTTCGTGAGGAAAGCTAGCAGAAGAAGCAGTCGTGGAAATGCAAATAGTTTCACTGGAAGCCAGGCAACACTCAGAGCATCTGCACCTTGTGAACCTGGCAGGCCGTGCATCGAGGCCCGGAGAGCACAGTGGGTGTTCTCCGCCGTCACAAACAGGTGTGCTTCCGCCTGGCTAAACCAAAGCCAGATCTGCTCGACTATCTTTGGATGCAGTTGCCATTCACCAGGATGGGGACCCCCTCATGACAGCAGATCTGCCGCTATGTTCTGGGGCCCCGGGAGGTGAAAAGCCCTCAGGAACATACCCTTGGCCTGAACCCACAAGAGCAGATGGCGTGCCCTCGCATGGAGAGAGGGAGATCTCAGACCGCCCTGCCAGTTGATATACGATACCACAGCTGTGCTGTCCATTCACACAAGAATTTTTCTGCCCTGAATGACTGGAAGAAAAAGCCCCAGAGCCAAACGCACTGCCTCCATCTCAAGGTGATTTATATACCGAAACTGCTGAGCCAGAGCCCAGTGTCCCCAAACAAACCTGCCCTCCCAGACTGCACCCCAGCCTGTTAGGGAGGCGTCGGTTGCCATGGTCACCCTGCAGTCCTCTTGACCCAGGGGAACACCATCTTGGACTGCTGATAAGTGCCTCCACCACCTGAGAACCATGAAGCTCCTTTGGAAAGAACTAGCCTCCTCCTTTTGTCTCTGGGCAAAACCACCTTCTGAAGCGTGAACTACCATTGAAGGGGACGAGCGTGTCACAGACCCAGTGGCACCACCTGAGCAGCTGCAGCAAAGAGACCTAAGATCCTCTGGCAGTGCTGCACTGACACAGTCCTTTGTGAAATGCAGCTCTTGATGTATTCCCTGATAGTATGTCTTCTCTTTGGAGTCAGGAATGCCCTCATGGCAACTGAATCCAGGGTGAGCTCCAAGTACTCGACAACCCTGGTTGGAACCAGGCAGCTTTTCTCCGCAATTAAATGCAACCCCAGTGCAGCCAGGTGAGCCAATATGGTCTCCATATGGCTCCTCGCTACGGCTTCTGATGATGCACAACCAGCCAATCGTAAAGATAACTGAACTTGAATGCCCCCCTGCCGCAGTTGTGCAAGTGCAGTGTCCAAGCACTTGGTGAATGTCCGAGGCGACAGGGACAGACTGAAAGGCAGGACGTTGCAACCGAAGGCTTGTCCTGAAAGAAATCTGACGAACTTCCTGTGGGCCAGATTTATGGGAAGAGGGAAACCAGCATCACGAAGGCCCACTGTTGTGAACCAGTCACCTGGCCCTATGGCCTGAAATATTATCCTCAGCCTGAGCACCGGAAAAGGAAGCATCTTGAGATACCTGTTCACCCACCTCAGGTCTAGAACCAGACGGAGACTCCCGGTTCGCTTAGTTAGTTAATTCCCTCCCACAGCATGTGGGACACCATATGGTGTACAGGGCGGGGCCTATCTTCATTTCTCTGACCTTAGGCCACACAGCTACTGTAAGTAGCAAAAGCTACAGTGGGAGGGTCAGTCCTCTTGTAGCTCTGTGCGTTACACACCAATTCACTTGGAGACAAGAAATAGGCAGTGTAAAAGCCTTGCCTCTCTTCTCCTGGAGACAGAGACCGTGTTGTGTTATTTCCCAGCAGGGCAGAGACCTCACTGCCCAGAACCGCGGAAAGAGAGTCCTCCTTACTTTTGCTTCCGAAACCCCTTAAAGTTGGGCAATGAGATCTGAATTGTAGGCGGTATCCACACTCCAGTGTATCAATCACACATGGACATGAGGTGCACCGACACCAACTCATGAGGTGTGCTGCGGAGAAGGTTGACGTCAGGGTAAGCGTACCATCAGAGACGCTGGCGGGGTTTGGCAGGACCATGGCCTGCATGCTCCCGAGAGTGCGGCTGTGAGTGCTGCTGAACCTGTACCCGCTGCCGAGAGGCCCTCTGCCTTGGGTGACCTGAGCTCTGAAAGGAACTTGGCTCTGTGAAACGAAGCCATTCTGGGTTCTCACACCCCTCAAGAGGTCTCTGAACACTCGATCTGGATGGTCCTGGCCGATGAAAGGACTGCGTGTGCAGTCTCACCTTCTGCACCTCATCTAACACCGCCTCTGCTGCATGCCCAAAGACCTCACCAGGCACTACCGCAGCCTCCAAAACAGCAGCCTTGTCTGTATCTGCCAATCCAGACTGGCTCAACCACAGATGCCTCCAGCCATGGTCAGCTGGGCCAAGGAATTCCCAAGTGCTGTAGCCTGAAGCTGGCTCCTTGAATCACAGTGTCCTCAATCCTTACCAACTCAGGTAGAAGGTCAGTTCCATTTTTTGATTATAGGTCCCTTATCAGACCTTCTAAATACACTAAAAGAAGTGTATTAGTATTTACCAGCCTAGAGGCCATAGCCACAGACTGGTAGGCACTAGCCACTAACCCATCAGTGGCACGACACTTCCTGCTAGAGTGGTGTATAGACTTGCTGCCTGTGGGGGAAGCTCCAGTCAGCTATGCAAAGGTAGAGCCCACCTTCAACACACCATCCAAGCCCTGCTCTGCTGCGCCACTCAAAATACTGAGTCTAAAACGAGGAGCAGCAGCCTCCTTAGACGAGCCCACTATTTTTGCAGATGTTCCCCAAAGTCAGGCTAAACTGGCAAGGGAACCTGCTTCTGGGCTGCAGGACTTCTGTCCAAAGCCAAAGCCCTAAGTGGAGAGGATGGGGGAGGAAGCCCAGCGGCTGATGTTGCTCCAGAGGGCAGCGCCCTGACAGCTATATCATAGGGCTCAGGAAGGTCCTTCTCAACCAGAGAGTCACCGTCAACTTCATCGTCATCCTCAGAGACGTCCACTCGTCCAGTGGTGCCACAGCCAGAGCCGATGGTCTTACCCAAGTTATCAGATGCCATGAGAGACATTGCATCAGGATGCGGTCTCAGGGCACATACAGGAGCCTGGTGTGGCATACCCAAAGGCGATGGTGATTTGCAGCCATATGTTCAATGGTCTTACGCATTTCCTCCAACTGACATGAAATCCACCTACTGGATTCAATCTGCTTCTGCTTCCTGCTGGCCTTCCCAGTTCCAGCTGGAGCACTTAAACCTGGAGGGATGGAGCCCTGGGCTGGTGGCATACCAGTGTCTGGGCTATTTCCCCCTCCTTCACTCCCCGCAGAAGCCATTATTCCTCCAAGAAAACAATAGGAGAGAAAACAAGACAGTTATTACCTCCACCAAGGAGGTAATGTTTTTGCCGGGGTTTGTCTGTCTGTCTGTCTGTCTGGCTGTCTGGCTGTCTGTCTGTTGGTTAGCAAGATAACTCAAAAAGTTTTGGACGATTTTGATGAAACTTTCAGGCGTTGTTGGAAATGGTACAAGGAAGAACTGATTACATTTTGGTGGTGATCCGGATCACCGTCCACAAGAAAACCGCCATTACGGAAAATGCCATTTTTGTGAATAACTGCTGAACCACTAATCCTATCATTGCCAATCCAATTGCTAGTCATATGTTTTCATGGTCAAGGAATCTGAAAACGTACACACAAACACTGTATGGGGGGAACTGTGGCCGCCATTACGGAAAATGTCATTTTCCTGAATAACTACTGAACCACTAATCCTATCATTGTCAATCAAATTGCTAGTCATATGTTTTCAAGGTTAAGGAATCTGAAAACGTACACACAAACACTGTATGGGGGGAACTGTGGCCGCCATTATGGAAAATGTCATTTTCCTGAATAACTACTGAACCAATAATCATATCATTGTCAATCAAATTGCTAGTCATATGTTTTCATGGTCAAGGAATCTGAAAACGTACACACAAACACTGTATGGGGAGAACTGTGGCCGCCATTACGGAAAATGTCATTTTCCTGAATAACTACTGAACCACTAATCATATCATTGTCAATCAAATTGCTAGTCATATGTTTTCATGGTCAAGGAATCTGAAAACGTACACACAAACACTGTATGGGGGGAACTGTGGCCGCCATTACGGAAAATGTCATTTTCCTGAATAACTACTGAACCACTAATCATATCATTGTCAATCAAATTGCTAGTCATATGTTTTCATGGTCAAGGAATCTGAAAACGTACACACAAACACTGTATGGGGGGAACTGTGGCGCTTGGCGGAGGTCTGCGCTCTCCGAGTGCTTTTCTAGTTATTATTATTATTGTCATTATAAACAGACCAAAGGGCTGTTCCATGAGGTACAAGCGCACTAGTCAGAAGACAACATAGCAATATCAGATTTCAGTTCCCACCTGTATGCAGTATCACTCCCCCACAAAAGGTGGCAAGAGTGCACCAAGCACAGGAATGCTTAGTATCCAGACAAAGAAGATGTCTCCTTTTTTTAAGAAGACGACTGTCAGTTGAGAAAAAGAAAACAAACCAGAATTAATGGCAAATTACACCGCTTGCTGTTAAATTGTTAAGCAATTCCTGCTTGACAAAGGCAAAATATATCACATACCTCAAGCAGATAAAGCACATCGCGTGCTGTTATGCTGTTATACAATTTTTTCTGCCTGAAGAGAAGGCACAAAAATACATCACAAACCTTAAGCAGGTAAGGATAGTACATGCCTCACGCTGCTAAACTGTTAACAGCCGGCTGAAAAGAAGGCAAGTGTATACTACATACCTCTAAGCAGTCACGGACAGTGCACGTCACGCTGCACAGCCGCTGCAAACCTTCTCTCATTCAGCAGAAAACACAACAATTTTATGACACAGCAATGGGGTACCCAGGGTAAGGCAGCCTAAATGGCACAAAAAACACAATGTTAAACAGACTGATATAAGCTCTTACCGACCAGGAGGCTAGAAAGAGGAAGAATGGGTGGATGCAAGGGGTATATATAAGGTGTGCATCCACAGGTATTAATTTGGTATAATGCTCCTGTCCCGAAGATCACACTCACGGAGTTACAGGTTCACTGAAATGAAATAAAACTTGCTTATGATAAATATGTGAAATTCTAAATTAGCATTTTTCAAATCCTGTTTTTGAACTTTTACTCTTGCAAACTTATACTTAATTTACATTTAAACATTTGTACTTTATGCTAACTTTGTGAATCCCCCCCTTCCCAAATCACCTACTGACTACACTAGAATATGTCCTGTAACAAGGGTCTGCCGCATGTGGCTGTCTTGCCCATTGGCAATGGGCTCCTTATGACCTTGACAAAAAGATTCAAAACCTTCACTGAAAAGACGGTGCAGAACTGTGAGGGGGAAAAATACATTTATTAGAAAAATAGCAAATTTATGAGCTGAAAAATTTATAGCTGAAAATTTATGCCAAAAATTCTCATAAATTTAGCAAAAAAGGTTGCACTTTTATAAGAACCATTGCCACAACAAATCTGTAAGAAATAAACCCAAAATTTCTGGTAGAAAAAAGCACAAATTCACAGGAAAAGATTTTGAAAGTAAAGTAACAAATTTATGTGAGAAGTGTTGCAAATTTACAAGCAATAATAGAACAAATTTATTAGAAAAGCAGAAAATTTATGCCAGAAATATGACAAATTTAGAGGAAAAAAATTGCGGTCTTGTCAGAAAAATACTGTTTCAAATTTCCATGAAAAAAAAATCACAAAATTTCTGAAAAAAAAAAAAAAATCCAGGAGGAGAAAATCACAAAATTTACAAGGAAAACAAAAACAGAAAATTTAAAGTTAAATTTTCAAAGAAAAATATGACAAATTTACTGAAAAACCAGAAAAGTTCTGCAAAAAATCTCATAAATTTGGGGGAAAAAAAGTAAATTTATGAGGAAAATCCTGTTAATATTGATGGGGAGAGGCCAGTTTGTTCTGATAACGCTGCTGTTTTACTTTAGTTTCATGGCTCAGATAGTTTTGTGGCTCCATGTGGATTCTGCTGGCCAAGTCTCCAAAAGTGACTCCTTGTGTAGCAGAGGATGCTGACCCCTGGTTTATAACATAATACAATAAAATGCTAACAGTTACAACTTAATTAATATATACTGTAATAATGATAACCAAACCAATGAAAAGACACCTGCGTGCTTTAGGAACAGTGATGGAGTAAAAACTGACACGTAGCCATGGAGGACGACCGTATCTGAGCCTTATTAAACAGAGATATAACAGAACATTACAATTAATATTACAGAGTAATGAGAAGTAGCTGTTCTGTCAATATTCATAATCTTAGTTTTTTCTTTTAAATACAAAGTTTTCTTGTAATTTTGCTACATTTTCACAACAAATTTGTATTTTTGAAGGTAAACTTTTGCCTCACGACCCAGCCTGCATGGCCATGTGGGCCCCACCACTGTATAGGTTGAATCTGGGCTGTCTTATGGGTCCCATGTGGGTTGGGCCACAGGTTCCATGTTGGCCTCATCGGTGTTTGCCCACATGGACTTTTCCTGCATTAAACCCATCTGGGCCCCACATGGGTTTAAAGCAGGCGAGCAGGTTCCAGTAACAATGGTGCCAAAGTGAAAAAAGTCACAAATTTATGAGAAAAAAATGTGCAAATTTATGAGGAAAATGTCACAAATTTCCGAGAAGAAAAAGGTGCAATTTTATGAGGAAAAAAGCGAAGATTTACAAGAAAAAAATAGTAAAATTAGTTGAAAAAAGTTACAAACTTACAAGAAAATTTCAGCAAATTTATGAGAAAAAAGTCACAAATTTATGAGGTAAAATTTAGAAGAAGTTGCTAATTAACAAAAAAGTAGCAAATATGTGAGTAAATAAACTGAAAATTTATTAGAAAAAAGTAACAAATTTATGAGGAAAACGTTGCAAGATTACAGTAAAAAAAGTAGCAAATTTATGAGAAAGTTCCAAAACTACAAGAAGTTAGCATATTTACAAGAAGAAAGTCACAAATTTATAATAAAAAAAGTTTAAAATGTTATGGTGCGGTCCTCACGGACCGCTAATGAGACACTGTAGGCAGTCGATGAGTTTGTACATTTATTGAATAAGGAAAAGCACTACAAAATAATGAGCCTCGTGGGGCAAAACACAAATAAAGACAAGACACAACACTTACATACCATTAGCGAGGACGGAACCTAACGCTGAACAGAACTGGCCTCGGGAGTAGGAAAACCAGACTGGAAAGGCAGACGAGGTCGCAGCCCCGAGCAAACAGAGTTGCTCCCTTAAATAGGGCTTGACAGATTGGAATCCAGCCGTCCCACAGAGGTTGGCTTCTGACAGCCGAAAGCACCGCCGAGATGCTGTCATAATAAAAAAAAATAAATAAATAAAAATAAAAATAAAAATAATAAAAAGCCTGGAGGCCAAGAGGTGCACCAGAGGAGAGAACGGGGAACTACCGCACAACCCGACTGCAGATAGAGTCAGCACACGGACCATGACAGAAGATTTATTAGAAAGTTTCAAATTTTCAAGAAAAATGTTTCAAATTTACAAGAAAATAGCAAATTCATGAAAAATAAGTTGAAAATAGGTAAACAGGTAAAGTCCAGCGAACAAACCCACATGGACCCTTAAGATAACCCAGGTCAACCTCTGGTGGGGCCCATATGGGCATGCTGGCTGAGGAATTTGAAAAACTGCTACTTTAGTGTACATTTGGGGTTTCGTTTTTGTTTGTTTTCTCCTATAAATTTGTGATTTTTTTCTCATAAATGCAACACTTTTTTCCTCACCAGTTAGTTACTGGTTAGGGATGAATGAACCACATGTGGCTCTGGAGCCACAGGTTGCAGACCTCTGATCTGAAGAAATACTGTGAAGTAATGTAAGTTCCTCCTCAGAGATCAAGCAGTGGGAAGAAAAGGCATTTTGCTGTGGAACACAGTGTGCGAGGCGCTACTTTACTTTGCTAATGTGTAATTTATAAGCATATACACCTGGGATGCACTAAGCACAGAAACTACCCTGAATGAGAGAATTGCTAACTCTGCTATAGGCAGCTAACCACTGCTAACTGAGAAGGTGTCCGGTCCAGAGTATAATAAACTGTAATAAAATAAGTTGAAATAACATCTATGAATGAAGCATGTGGTCCAGGGTTGGTAGATGATCCAGCTGGGTAAACAGATGTCAAGTGGGGATGGTGAAAAAATATAGAAAATAGACATAAACAAATGTCTTGCAACTAGGCTAGCAGACTCCTCTCTCAGTTTGTATCAGCCAGGTCGACCTCGAAGTTGGTCAGAAATTCTGACTGTGGCCACTTAGACCAGCTAACAATAGCAGCCAAACTGATACAGCTTTTGCTTCCAAGATATAACAAAACAAGTGAGAATGGCATGAGATATATTATTAACTGAAGCTACGGTCACAAATACCCTTACAAACAGCTATGAACACCATACAAACGATTTTTGGACCATTTTGTACGGCATTCTTAAGGCGTCCATAGGAGAATCCAGCATTCGTAGACCATTCATAAGTTTGTGCCCAGGTCAATGGTCTTGTCCAGGAAAGGTGAACCTTCCCAGGAGTGGCCAGCCGACCAAAATTACCCCAAGAGCGCAGCGACAACTCATCTAAGAGGTCACAAAAGACCCCACAACAACATCCAAAGAACTGCAGGCCTCACTTGCCTTAGTTAAGGTGAGAGTTCATGACTTCACAATAAGAAAGAGACTGGGCAAAAATACGCTGCATGGCAGAGTTCCAAGACGAAAACCACAGCTGAGCAAAAACAACATAAAGGCTCATCTCAGTTTTGCCAGAAAACACCTTGATGATCCCCAAGACTTTTGGGAAAATACTCTGTGGACTGACGAGACAAAAGTTGAACTTTTTGGAAGGTGTGTGTCCCATTACATCAGGTGTAAAAGTAACACAGCATTTCAGAAAAGAAACAAATTTTCCCCCCCAAAAGTGTTTTTTTGAGAACAAAGTCTATGAAAAAAGTTGTATTTTTGTTGTGAAAAAAATGACTAATTTGTAGTGTTTTGGACAGGACTGCAGCCCCTGTCCACGTTTTATGGTCCCTTTTGACCCCCCATGGGCAGCATGGTGGTGAAGTGGTTAGCACTGTTGCCTAACAGCTAGAAGGTTCCAGGTTCGGATCCCCACACTGGCAGGGGTAGGAACCTTTCTGTGTGGAGTTTGCATGTTCTCCCTGTGCTGCGTGGGTTTACTCCGGGGGGTCCGGTTTCCTCCCACAGTCCAAAGACATGCATGTTAGGTTAATTGGTTGTTCTCAATTGTCCCCAGATATCTGTCTCCTATAGACCTTTAGAATAGAGGGTTAGTACTAGTGAAGTGCTTTGAGTGGTCTTTGAGACTAGAAAAGTGCTATATACAGTGGGGCAAAAAAGTATTTAGTCAGCCACCAATTGTGCAAGTTCTCCCACTTAAAAGATGAGAGAGGCCTCCAATTTTCATCATAGGTATACCTCAACTATGTGAGACAAAATGAGGGGGGAAAAAATCCAGAAAATCACATTGAAGGATTTTTAATGAATTAATTGGTAAATTCCTCGGCAAAATAAGTATTTGGTCACCTACAAACAAGCAAGATTTCTGGCTCTCACAGACCTGTAACTTCTTCTTTAAGAGGCTCCTCTGTCCTCCACTCGTTACCTGTATTAATGGCACCTGTTTGAACTCGTTATCAGTATAAAAGACACCTGTCCACAACCTCAAACAGTCAGACTCCAAACTCCACTATGGCCAAGACCAAAGAGCTGTCAAAGGACACCAGAAACAAAATTGTAGACCTGCACCAGGCTGGGAAGACTGAATCTGCAATAGGTAAGCAGCTTGGTGTGAAGAAATCAGCTGTGGGAGCAATTATTAGAAAATGGAAGACATACAAGACCACTGATAATCTCCCTCGATCTGGGGCTCCACACAAGATCTCACCCCGTGGGGTCAAAATGATCACGAGAGCGGTGAGCAAAAATCCCAGAACCACACGGGGGACCTAGTGAACGACCTGCAGAGAGCTGGGACCATAGTAACAAAGGCTACCATCAGTAACACACTACGCCGCCAGGGACTCCAATCCTGCAGTGCCTGACGTGTCCCCCTGCTTAAGCCAGTACATGTCCAGGGCCGTCTGAAGTTTGCTAGAGAGCATTTGGATGATTCAGAAAAGGATTGGGAGAATGTCATATGGTCAGATGAAACCAAAATAGAACTTTTTGGTAAAAACTCAACTTGTCGTGTTTGGAGGAGAAAGAATGCTGAGCTGCATCCAAAGAACACCATACCTACTGTGAAGCATGGGGGTGGAAACATCATGCTTTGGGGCTGTTTTTCTGCAAAGGGACCAGGACGACTGATCCGTGTAAAGGAAAGAATGAATGGGGCCATGTATTGTGAGATTTTGAGTGAAAACCTCCTTCCATCAGCAAGGGTATTGAAGATGAAACGTGGCTGGGTCTTTCAGCATGACAATGATCCCAAACACACCGCCCAGGCAACGAAGGAGTGGCTTCATAGGAAGCATTTCAAGGTCCTGGAGTGGCCTAGCCAGTCTCCAGATCTCAACCCCATAGAAAATCTTTGGAGGGAGTTGAAAGTCCGTGTTGCCCAGCGACAGCCCCAAAACATCACTGCTCTAGAGGAGATCTGCATGGAGGAATGGGCCAAAATACCAGCAACAGTGTGTGAAAACCTTGTGAAGACTCACAGAAAACGTTTGACCTCTGTCATTGTCAACAAAGGGTATATAACAAAGTATTGAGATGAACTTTTGTTATTGACCAAATACTTATTTTACCAAGGAATTTATCAATTAATTCATTAAAAATCCTTCAATGTGAGGGGGCGCTCGTGCGCAGTAATGGAGTAGACGTGTTTCCACGAGGCTCCGTCGCAGACTTCTAAATTTTGTTTATCTTTGCTACACCTACTTACCAACTTTTTGCCTACTTATTGTCAGAGCTGTTTCTAACTAACCTCCAATCATGCCACCCAAGAGAGACGAGGTAAAATCATCAAATTCAGCCTCAGCTAGCGCTAGCAACGAAGCTATATTAGCTGCAGTTAATAAATATGGCGCTGAGCTAGCTAAAGTTTCAGCGCAGATGGAAGAGTTGAAAAAGTCCGTGGAGGGTCGCTTAAGCACAGTGGAGACGCATTTGGGCATATTACAGAATGAACATAATCAGACTGAACAACGCTTGGATAGCATGGATGTGGCACTCTCTGACGCAGATGTTCGCATCACGGCACTGGAAGCTAGCTACCGTGAGTTGCAGGTGGAAAATGGTCGGCTCAAGGCTAAGCTAAATGACTTGGAGGGGCGCTCGCGGAGGTTAAACATCAGGATCGTGGGGATCAAAGAAGGAGAAGAGAAAGGCAATCCCACAGAGTTTGTGACACGACTGCTACCAGAGTTGCTTGGCCCGAATAATCTGACCAAGCCCGTTAAAATTGACCGTGCCCACCGCAGCCTCAAACCTAAGCCTCCGGACAACGAGCGCCCACGGATGATCATCGCCAAAGTCCACAATGACCGCGACTTGGCCAATATTTTTAAACTCAGCAGACAACAGGGTCCACTCCGTTATCAAGGCAATAAAGTGTACATCTTCCCGGACTACACGGCGGAGGTTGCATCACAGCGTCAAGCCTTTAACAACGTCAAGAAGAAGCTGACTGATGCCGGCGCCAAGTGCTCTCTACGGTTTCCTGCCAAACTTCAGGTCGTCCGCAACAGTGAAGTTAAAGTGTTTAACACTCCGGCGGATGCAGAGAGGTTTGCCAACTCCCTGACTGACAGTGTATAACTGGCGAAGTGCACATTGTTTAAATTATACAGCTGTTGACGCCATTCTAATACTGCACTTTATTCTGCATCGTCCTTTTTTGATGGCATATTCTAAGTTAATTATATTGTCTTTGTGTGTAGCTTTTTTTTCAGTTAATTGATTTACATTAGAAGACTGCGCAGCTCCATTGGTGGTTTGCTGAAACGCAAAACTGTGTCCGTTACCCAGCAGTCTCCCAAGTATTAGTGGGTTTTGCCGCATTGTTCCTGTTTTTTGCGGCGTTAAGGGAATGGGTTTTTATAATATGTTTTTCTTTTTTAATTTGTTCTTTGTTTGGTTTGTTTTGCCTGCCAGTGTAGCCATTTACTGCCTAAGCCCATATATTTTTTTAAATTTAATTTTTTTTTTTTTTTTAATGCAAGCTGGTTCCTCTGGATCAGGTGTGAGTCATCTCACGTTCACATCATGGAACTGTAGGGGTTTGGGGAAAGCTCTCAAAAGAGTAAAAGTATTTTCACATCTGAAATCATTGTCCTCTGATATAATCTTCTTACAGGAAACCCATATTCCCCCCACAGAACAGAGACGGTTGAGAGCCTTATGGATATCCCAGGTCTATCAATCTACCTTTTCCTCAAAGGCCAGAGGAGTGGCCATCTTAGTGCGCAGAACTATACCTTTTGTATTCAAGTCTATGGTGACCGATCCAGGTGGGAGATTTGTGCTTGTAATAGGTACCATAAACTCTATGCCATTGGCCCTTTTAAATGTATATGCTCCAAATTTTGATAGTCCGGATTTCTTCTGTAAAATTTTTCGTCTTGTTGCAGAACAGAATAACTGTAACATTATTATAGGAGGTGATTTTAATTGTTTCCTAGACCCTCATCTTGATAGATCTTCCATTACAACTGCTCCCATGTTAAAATCTGTGCCAGTCCTAAATAATCTTATTAAATCGCTAAATTTAGTGGATATTTGGAGGAATCAACATCCCTTGGACAGACAGTACTCCTTTTTCTCCCAGGTACATGGCAGTTTTACTAGGATTGATTATTTTCTCGTTGATTCCAATTTAATTACCAACGTTGTTAGTTCAGATTATAACAATATTTTAATTTCTGATCATGCCCCTGTGTCTGTTAAAATAAACTTCAACATGCTTGTGCACTCATATAATTGGAAATACAATCCGGCATTAAATTCAGATAAAGCTTTTTGTGAAAGCATCTCAAACAAAATTACAGATTTCTTACACTTTAATGATAATGGTGAGGTATCTGATTCCACACTGTGGGAAACATTTAAATCTGTTATTAGGGGTGATATTATCTCGTACCAGTCTTATAATAAAAAGGTTAAACAGAAGCGTATGTCTGAAATACAGGCCCAACTCCCTTTGTTGGAGGAATCATTTCGTATCTCAAAATCAGATGAAATACTAAAGAATATTGTATCTGCAAGACTTGAATACAGCCGCATTCTTGGTGAGCATGTTTGTAATTATATACGAAAGCTTAAACAAAAGCAATTTGAGCTTGATGATAAAGCACACAGCATACTCGCTAGGCAGCTGAGAGGTGTTCAAGCTGAACGGGCAATTTATAAAATTGTATCTAATGGAGAACTAATAACTGACCCTTTACAGATAAATAACACTTTTTATGAATATTATAAAAACTTATATACCTCTAAATCATCGTCATCAAAGGAAGACATATGGGGGTTCTTAAATAGATTGGATATGCCCACATTGAGTGAAAATGCCAAACAACAGTTGGATGCTGACTTCACACTAGAGGAGATCAAAGCTGCCATCCGTTCATTTCCAAATGGTAAGGCTTGTGGCCCTGACGGATTTGGCATTGAATTTTATAAAACTCACATTGACAAACTTGCTCCATTGTTGCTTCGTATGATAAACTCTTCCATGAAGGAAGGATCATTCCCAGAGACATTATACGATGCGAACATTTGTCTACTGTTGAAGAAGGGTAAAGATGAAACAAATCTAGCTTCTTATCGCCCTCTCAGCCTTTTAAATAGTGACCAGAAAATTGTTGCAAAAGTTTCGGCAAACCGCTTGAACAAACACATTGGTTCCTTAATTCATAGTGACCAAACCGGGTTTATCCCCGAAAGGTTTGCATTTTCGAATACTCGTAGACTTCTGAACGTCATGTATTCTAACAACCCACCATATTCTGCTGTTGTCTCCTTGGATGCACAGCAGGCCTTCGATCAAATTGAGTGGGAGTATATGTTTATTACTCTTAAAAGATTTGGCTTTGGTGACAGATTTATAGCTATCGCAAAAATGCTTTATACACATCCTAGATCATATGTACTTACTAACAACAATAAATCTGCCCCATTTTTATTACATCGTGGGACCAGGCAGGGCTGTTGTCTATCGCCAATGTTTTTTGCTCTGGCGCTTGAACTACTTGCTGTTGCCATCAGGATGGAGCCTGAAATAGTTGGGTTTAGATATAGCGCATCTGAATGCACTATTGGCTTGTACGCTGATGATGTCATTTTGACACTGTCTGACATTAAACAGTCTCTTCCACCTCTTCTCGAGATCATTAGGGAATTTGGTCAGTTCTCTGGTTTTACCATTAACTGGGAGAAAAGTGTTCTCATGCCTCTTTCAGATGGTCTAGATAAAACATTTCTCAACACATTACCTTTTAAAATATCAAATGAGCACTTTGAATATTTAGGAATCACCATCACTAGGAATCCCAAACTTATTTTCAAATTGAATTTTACAGAACTATTAAATAAGATTAGGGGCATGATTGAGAAATGGAAATTACTACCAATTTCTCTAATTGGACGAGTAAATATTGTCAAAATGATTGTACTTCCTAAATTTATATATTTATTTCAGAATCTGCCAATTTTTCTTACAGCATCTTTTTTTAAATTAGTTGATTCCATTATCATCTCCTTTATTTGGGCTGGCAAAAACCCCCGTGTCTCTAAATTACATCTCCAAAAACCCTCGGTCGAGGGTGGTCTTGGGTTGCCTATTATGAGACATTATTATTGGGCCTGCAACGCTAGGGCCTTGGTCTTCTGGTCCCAAGATAATCATAATGTGGATCAAATACCGTGTTGGCCTGCACTTGAATCTCATAACTGTCAATCCCTCATTGGTACATCTTTATCTGCTTTATTATTTAGCAAGGTCGACGTCCCTCTGAATGTGTTCAGACATGACTTTGTGCTGTACAATTCCTTCAGAATTCTGAAATAAATTAAGAAGATATTGCATATTCCTGACCTTTCTATATATGCACCTATATGCCAAAACCCTGCCTTCAAACCAGCTTTATCAGATCCTGTGTTCAGGCAATGGTCAAATAAAGGTATTCTTTTAATAAAGGACCTGTATATCAATAAGGACTTTGCATCTTTTACACAATTACAAATGAAGTTCAATCTCCCACCTGATCATTTTTTCAGGTACCTGCAGATTAGACATTTTGTACAACAGTCTTTAACCCATTTTGTCAAACTTCCTGTACAACATGATTTGTATGAGGTTTTGAGAAAACACCCAACCTCCAAGCATTTAGTTTCAGAATTCGTTAATCTTTTCTCTTGGCCAACGTCTTCGACCCATGTCAAGGAGGCATGGACGAGGGATGCAGGTATAGAGATCTCAAATGATCTATGGGAAAGAGCCTTAGTTGGTATTCATTCATGTTCAGTAAATGCCAGACTTCAGCTAATACAATTTAAAGTAATACATCGATTACATTACTCTAAGACTCGCCTTAATAGACTTTTTCCGACCATTTCACCACTATGTGACAAGTGTAAAATAAGTGATGGTACTTTATGTCATTTATTTTTCTCCTGCCCCTCGCTTAAAAATTTTTGGTCTCAGATTTTTAATTTGTACAGTGTCATATATAAAAAAGTCATAATACCTGATGTCTTAACAGTAATACTTGGTTGTTCAGATCAAACTTTGCTCTGCTCACAGTCACTTCAGCATGCTATTAGGTTTGGCATGATTGTTGCGAAGAGGGTCATTCTGAAAGAATGGAAGGCCAATACGCCGCCCAGTTATATTAACTGGCTTAATGATTTGGCATCCTGCTTGTACCTTGAAGAGATTCGATATCATTTGTCTAATACTCAAGATATGTTTACTAAAATTTGGGGACCATTTATGGATCACATTAAGAAAAAGAAGACTCAGCCTGTAACATGAAAGGATTGTATCATGAAACTTGCTTAGCATGAACTGCTTACACTTTTGTAGTTATATGGGCTTTGTGTAACAATCACTTATTTCTTTGTGTATTTTCTTGAGCACTGGCAGTGTTTATTGTTTATTGTTCTGTCTTATTTTCAAAAAAACTGAATAAAATATATATTGAAAAAATCCTTCAATGTGATTTTCCGGATTTTTTTTTTCTCATTTTGTCTCTCATAGTTGAGGTATACCTATGATGAAAATTGGAGACCTCTCTCATCTTTTAAGCGGGAGAACTTGCACAATTGGTGGCTGACTAAATACTTTTTTGCCCCACTGTAAGTGTGGGCCCTGTAGTCCCCATTTATCATGTTTTCCCTCTGTGTTTGGACAGCCCCGCCCATCCTGTGCTGCCTGATGGCCTTGATGGTGTTCACCTGTTTCGTCCTGATTGCTCCCGTCTATATATGTGCATTTTCGTTCTGTGTCCGTTGCTGTGCCCTTGTGTTTATTTTATCAGCCTCTGCACCACGGAGTGCGAGTTGCTGTTGTTTTTCTTCCATTCTGTCTGGATTAAGTTCCCTGGCTCTGTCTACCACACCATCAATGCCGAAGCCTGTGCCGACGAATAAGCGTCCTCTGTTTCAGCATTATGGGGCCCGATACCATCTGTGAGACGTTCTTTGCCTCTTTTTCGTACATCTCCTCACTCCGCACGCCACAACTCCAGCCTACTCCTCGGTGCACACTCTAGCTCGCGCCCCACCAGCTTTGTCATCACGCCTGCAGTGCCAGCTCCAACATCTCCAGTGCCGGTGACCACGCCCGCTGCTGCTCCTCTGACTGTCTCATCTGCTGTTCCTTCATCATCTCCCGTGATGGTCATCGCCTCTCCAGCTACAGAGTCATTGGGTTCCTCGCCAGCAGAAGAGCAGGAGTTAAGGCAAGTCCTCTTTTTTGTTTCCCTAATATCTGTATTAAAGAGGTCTTGTCTTACTTTTGGTGAGGAGACCCAGTTGCAGCCTCTAGCTGCTTCTGACTCTTCTCACTGAGCTCTTCTTCTGACTATTTGGGTGTGGTTCCTGCTTCAACCTGTACCTCTTCCTCCCTGTCCGAGGTGGCGGCATCGAAGGAGGATTCCTGGGCATCTGGGTCGGATGCACCCCTGCCATCTCAGCCTAAGGTCAGCGTGCCCTAGCCGTTTCATTCAGGAATCAGCACACTCAAACCACCAGCACATGAGGATGACATGCTTCAGTCATCTTATCCAGAGGTTAGCGCTCCCCAGCCGTCTCATCCAGAGGTCAACGCGCCTCAATCATCTATTTTTGAGTGAGAGACTCTACTAGAGCTGAAGGCTCCCATGTTAGAGCCTGAGTTCGGAGTCTCTATGTTATTATCATCTGAGTCTAAAAGTTCCATGTTACTTCCTGAGGTTAAAGGATCCATGATGACTCCTCCTGAGTTTAAAAGTTCCATGTTGTCATTTTCTGAGTTTAAGGGTTCTATGTCATCATCTCCCGAATACAAAATTTCCATGTCATCTCTTAAGTTTAAAACCTCTATGTTATTTTCTATTGAGCGAAAAAGTCCTGTATTGTTTTTCCCAGAGTTAAGGGCTGATGTGTTATTTTCAGGGCAATAGGTTTGTGCATTATTTTCTGAGCATGAGGCTCATGTGTTTTCTCCTGTCTGGTGGCTCAAGGTCCTTGGTAGGCCACCTGACACCCCATGTTCACCCTTCCTGTGGCCATTGGACTTTGGAATGCCGCCAGACCCATCATGTGCTCCAGTTTGGGGACCCATGGACTTGGGCAGGCCCTCTGACCCGCCTGGCTCTCCAGTCCTGTGGCTCTGGGACTCTGGAAGACCACCTGATCTATTTGTGTTGGACTTTGCTTGGGGAGGGAATTTGTTTTGGCCCGCCTGGCCTTTTCCCCCACCACCCAGCCTGTGAGGGGTTTTTTTCTCTTGTGGGTGTTACCCTGGGGTCGTCTGGGACCGACCCTTAAAGGGGGGGGTACTGTAGTGTTCTGGGCAGGACTGCAGCCCCTGTCCACGCTTTATGTTCCCTTTTGACCCATGTATCATGTTTTCAAGCAAGCAAGCGTGCTTCACAGCAAGTTAAAATTTACAAATATCCAGAAATTAAAATCAATAGAAATAAGATGCAATTGTGGGCAACATATGTTGGTTACATATGCTCCACAAATATATGCTGTGTGTTTATTGTATTGTGTGCTGCACGTCTCAAGGAACAAAGGGACTGAGCCTTCGAGAGAGTGTGAAGTTTGGCCTTTGTTTCTAGGAGATGACCTGGAGAGATTTCCGGACCACCGGAGACTAAGGGACGATGGTGTGAAGATCAAAGGGTTACATTGTGACTGGGATTAAATACCATGTGACTGTATGTTTGATTAAACACCATGTGACTGCAGTTGGGGTCCGGGGTATAAAAAGACAGATGTGAGATAATTCATCCTCTTTTCATGCTTTGAGATTGTTGGAGTATGTGATCTGTGAATAAAGCTGAACCTGAGGAATAACTCAGTCTCATCCTTGTGCACATCCTCCACACAATATACATATTAATGGGAATAAAAAGAGAAAACAGTGAAGAAATAAAAGCCATTCAATGAGAGTTAAAAGCCTGTCTAAAGAAATGAGTTTTTAACTCCCTCTTAAAGGAGTCAACAGACTCAAGGCAGCACAAGGACAGGGGAAGTGTGTTCCAAAGCCGTGGTGCAGCAGCCTGGAAAGATCGATCTCCACGGGTTCTGAACTTGGTCTGAGGGACCACCAGGAGTCTCTGGTCTGAGGATCTTAGTGATCATGTCGTGGCATAAGGAGTCAAGAGGGCTGAGATGTATGAAGGGGCTTGGCCATTAAGAACTCTAAAAGTCAAAATTAAAATCTTAAAATGAAATCTAAAAGCAACTGGCAACCAATGACGATAAAACTGGGGAAATGTGTTCCCTTTTCTTCGTCTGGGTTAAAAGCCGAGCTGCTGCATTTTACACTGTCTGAAGGCGGGCAACAGCAGTTTTATTCAAACACATAAAAAGCGCATTACAATAATCTAAACAAGACAAGATAAAAGCATGAATGATCATTTCCAGTTCAGGTGTTGAGACCATAGGTCTAAGTTTTGCTATATTCCTCAGATGAAAAAAGCAATTTATGACTAGCTGCCGACCATGGCAGTCCAGTGACATAGCATTGTCAAAAACAACACCCAGGTTACGCAGGCTGGGTTGGACAGAAGAGCCTAGATGACCCAAGCGTTGCTTTATCAGAGGAACTTTATTGTCTGGAGCGAAGATCAGCGTTTCTGTCTTGCTAAGATTTAATTGTAAAAAGTTTTTGTTTAACCATTAATGGCAGACAGGCAAGAGATTAAGTTTGATAAAATGTTCAGCTCATTTTCTTTGAAAGAGCAGTAAAGCTGAATGTCGTCTGTGTAAAAATGGTAAGGAACACCCTTGAACTGACTAATAATCTGGCCAAGTGGGGTTAAATACAATAAAAACAGAGTAGGGCCCAGAACTGAGCCTTGAGGAACCCCACAGGAAAGTCCTTTAACCTCTGACATCTTTTCATTAAATAAAACACAAAACCCTCTGTCAGTTAAATAAGATGAGAACAATTTTAGAACTAATCCTGAAATAAGAAACATGTCCTTCATCCTATTTATCAATATATTGTGGTCCACCGTGTCAAAAGCAGCAGTGAGATCCAACAACACCAGGACCGAGTACTGACCAGAATCTGCTGCCATCATAATGTCACTGGAGACTTTAATTAGCGCTGTCTCGGTGGAGTGCATTTTGCAGAAACCAGACTGGAAGGTGTCTAAGATTTTATTTCTCTCTATGAATGTAATTAATTGCTTGGCTACTACTTTCTCAAGCAATTTGGATAAGAAGGGAAGCTTTGAAATTGGCCTGTAATTGTTCAGGTCTGTAGGGTCCAAGTTTTGTTTCTTTAATTTGGGTTCAACCACTGCTTGTTTAAAAGAACTGGGAACAGCGCCTGATAAAAGTGACCAATTAATGATTTCGACAATTAAAGGCCCTATAGAGTCAAATATTTTGAAAACCAGTGATGTTGGGAGGATATCTAAGGGGCTTGAAGAGGGCTTCATAATATAAGATAAGATAAGATAAGATAAGATAAGCCTTTATTAGTCCCACAACGGGGAAATTCCAGGATTGCAATAGCACAGGGATAGCAACACTCAGAGCAACAATCAGAAGGCAAGAAAAAAAACAAGCAAGCAAGAGCAGCTAATATACATATGTACATATTACTATAAAATATATATATACACACACACACAGATACACAGTGCAGAGCATTGTAGCTGGATGGAATAAATATATGAATATATAAACACACAGTGCAGAGCATTGTAGCTAGATGGAATAAATATGTAAATATATAAACACCCACAGTACGGAGCATTGCAGCTAGATGGAATAAATATGTAAGTATATAAACACACACAGTGCGGAGCAATGTAGCTAGATGGAATAATATGTAGATATATAAAAACACAGTGCGGAGCATTGTAGCTAGATGGAATAAATATATAGATATATAAATATAAACACACCCAGTGCTGAGCATTGTAGCTAGATGGAATAAATATGTAAATATATAAACACACACAGTGCAGAGCATTGTAGCTAGATGGAATAAATATGTAAATATATAAACACACACAGTGCAGAGTATTGTTGCTAGATGGGATGAAACAGCACAACCGTCTACTTAGTTATCCTACATGGTATGATTATGTGCCCATACATATTCTCACCCTCCATAGTGACCGGTATTTTCCTAGTTGTATGCCGGAGGGGACCATTGTGTAAGTCTATTGCATCTTTTGCATTCAAAAAACTATTAGTTTGTTACGTCTTTTTGCTATCTCTGCGAGCAGCCCTGCTTAGGTTGTACAGTCTGACAGCCGTTGGCAGGAAGGACCTACGAAACCTCTCGGTTGTGCACCTGGGATGATGTAGTCTGCTGCTAAATGAGCTCCTCAGTGCATTCAGTATGTCCTGCATACGGTGGGACTCGGACTCCAGCAGAGATGACAGTTTAGCCACCGTCCTTCTCTCTCCTATCTCCTCCACCGGATCAAGGCGCTGCCCCAGGACAGAGCTAGCTTTCTTCATCAGTTTGTTCAGTCTCTTCCTATCGGCTGCAGTAATGCCACTGCCCCAGCAGACCACTCCAAAAGTGATGGCTGATGCCACCACCGTGTCATAGAATGTCTTCAGCAGCGCCCCTTGTACACCAAAAGACCTGAGTCTCCTCAGCAGGAACAGCCTGCGCTGTCCCTTCTTGTAAAGTGCGTCAGTATTGTGTGACCAGTCTAGTTTATTGTTCAGATGAACACCCAGGTACTTATAGGATGTCACCATCTCGATGTCTGTTCCCTGTATATTTACTGGTGCTGTGAGGGGCTGCCCATGCCTGCGGCAGTCCACCACCAGCTCCTTAGTTTTCCTCGCGTTGATCTGGAGGCAGTTCCGATGGCACCAGTCCACGATGGCACCAGTCCACGCTCTTTGCCGACGGCCCTGCCTGGTGGCTGTCGTGCCAGTGTGACTGGCCTCAGTACAGCTGCGTTCAACTGTGCACCTGGCCTCCTCGTTCAACAGGGGCTTTACATTTGGAGGCACCACTGGGGTGAAAAACGTGAGGCCGACACCGCAACATGAAGGGAGCCATCTTACGTTCTTCATCCCGAAAAACAACCCAGGCAGGGGAGTGTTTCAGCAGAACGGATCGGCAGTAGTTACGAGGCCAGCGAGGAGCAACGCGCATCCTGAGGTGTAGAACAGCCACCAAGGAGCTGCAAAGCTTTCAGCATCAGGTCTCAGCACCACGTGTCCACACTGTCTGTTAGTATGACCCAGGCAGACGGCGGTAGGCGGCGGTGCCCAGCGGAGGACTTACCGTGACTGCAGCGGCGGTGTGCGACGAGACTACCCGAAGCGATTGCTAAGCTAACGCTAGTTAGCTTAATGCTGGCGCCAGTCATTCCACCTTACACCAGCCTGAATCGAAGCCCAGCTGCGAGGCCCAGCGGAGATACTACCAGGCAAGCGGCTATTTGTTGACGGGGCTCAGCAGAGATTTCACCCAGGCAGACGACGGTAGGTGGCGGTGCCTAGCGGAGGATTTACCGTGACCTCAGCGGAGCTCGGTGGCAGCGGCGGTGTGTGACGAGACTCGGTTGGAGGAGCGGGACGGGAGACCAGTTACGGCGACTATGAGCAACGAGACCAGCAACGGAAGGGGCTAGTTGGCTAGCTGAGGCCCAGCTGGATTCGAGGACGATCGGATCAGATTCTGGCGATATAAGAAGAATTTATTTTACTATCCACAGATTTTCCTTTTCCTTCTTTCCAAGAAGGACTGAAGATGGCTGCCACCGGATTAAAAAGTGGGCTGATGGGCACCACTAATAAGCCTTCTCTACTTCTCTACTTCCTCTTCGTTTTGTCTTTGTGTGTCTGGACCTGCAACAAGAAGGATTTTCCGACAAACTCAACCAAAGGTGAAGTTAAAAAGTTTTATCTGTATGGATTTGGGCTTGGACATCTCACCCTACACTCTATGTGGTCTTTAAAAGCCCTGAGCAAAAACTTCCAAATTAAGGCAAACATGGCTGTTAAGCAAAAATCACAATATGGCAGAGGATATACAGTTAAAGTTCTGTTAGTTCTGCTACTTCTGGCAGGAGATATTCACCTTAACCCTGGACCTGCCACTATTAAACAGCAGACCACTGGGTTAGCACAAAACCGAGCTGTACAAAAGCAAAAACAACATTTATTTTTCCAAACTGTTAATCATGCACGAGTTCTTTGGGACACCAAGGCTAAACCAAAGGGGATCCTCGGCGGTCATTTAAACATACGGAGCATAATCCCCAAAAGAGATGAGATTTCGGTGTTGCTGTTGGACTCAAATCTGGACTACCTTTGTCTCTCAGAAAGCTGGCTACACAGTAACATAGACACTAATATGATCGATATTGTGGGCTACCAGTGTTTTAGAAAAGACAGGCAGGTAGGGGGGGGAGGAGGTGTTTTAATTTACATCAAAGAGAAATATAAATGTCAACTGGTTGATTTGAATACTTCACTTGAATGTTTAGCTGTTAATGTATGTCTCTCTCCGGTAATGAATTTCAACATTGCAGTAGTGTACAACCCACCATCACACAACTCTTCCTTTTATAATGAATTAAGTGATCTGGTTAAACAACTTGAGAAGAACAGAGAAACAATAATTCATGGTGACTTTAATATCAACTGGTCTGATAAAAAAGACAAACAAAAACTGAAAAGCCTCATGACTAAATTTAATTACCAGCAAATCATCAAAGGACCCACCAGGATAACCAAACAATCCAGAACACTTATTGACATGGTATTTACTAATAAACCAGAACGAATAACCAGAACCTATAATCTTGTAACTGGTCTCTCAGATCATAACATGGTTCTTGCTGTCAGGAAACTTACTAAAAAGCGACTACAGTATTTTGGGGGAGTCGATATTGACAAATCAAATTTTATTATCCCCAAATCAAAAAATGAGGAGTTTGAACATTACTTAGAGAATCAAAATTGGGAGCAGCTCATGGCAACATGTGAAGTAGATGATTGTTGTAATTTTATAACTGCAACAATCACAAAGTCTATAGAAAAATTTTCAAAGCAAATTAAAAGTAGACAACAGAAGATTAGCCTACCATGGTTAAATAATGAAATAAGAAAACTTATGAAGAGGCGAGACTATGCACTGAAAACATCACTAACCTCCAAACTACAAAATGATCACCTTGTGTACAAAAGTTTAAGAAATAAAGTGGTACATGAGCTGCGAAAATCAAAAATATCTTATTACAATAAACTGATAGATCATGCAAAGGGTAACAACAGTTCCCTATGGAGGCATTTAAATAACTTAACTAATAAAAAAAACGATCAGAAGGGGGTAAAGGAACTTAGAATCAATGGCAAGACCGTCAGTGACAAGGCTACTTTGGCAAATGAATTTAATTCACACTTTGTGGGCTCTGTGGAAGACTTAACAAAAATTTTTGTGCTGCCAAATGTGCTCAACAACACAAATTCCATACTTCCAACAGATACTTTTCACATCGATGAGGTAAATGAGAAGTTAATTGCTGGTATTGTTAAAACACTGTCAAACTCAAAAACTAGTGATATCTACAATATGAGCACCTCCTTTCTCAAAATGCACAGCAAAATATTAATCAAACCACTGACTCATCTCATTAATCTCTCCATTAGGTCTAGTACATTTCCATCTGGCTGGAAAAAAGCTGTCGTCATACCAGTTCATAAATCAGGCAGTAAAGACGATATATGCAATTACCGCCCAATCTCTATCTTACCAGTCCTATCTAAGGTTCTTGAAAAAGTTGTAGCTACACAGCTGATAGACTACCTACAAGACAGTCAACTCCTTCATCCACATCAATTTGGTTTTAGACCAGGATACTCAACAGAAACAGCAAATTGTTGCCTTATTGAAAACGTCAAACAGTCCTTGGACAGGGGTAATGTGGTAGGAGCTGTTTTTCTAGATCTCAAAAAGGCTTTCGATACTGTAAACCACAGTTTGCTTTTATCCAAAATGGTATCTTCTAACTTCTCCCCAAATACATTAGAATGGTTTGCATCTTATCTCCAGAATAGAGAACAGTGTGTAAAAGTTCACCAGGATAAATCCTCATTTTTAAACAACCGCATGGGTATCCCACAAGGGTCCATTCTTGGTCCTTTACTTTTCAGCATTTTTATTAATGACTTGCCGTTACACTGCTCAGCTGCAACATGCCAACTTTATGCAGATGATGCAGTTATTTACACAGCTGCCAAGACTCCAGCACAGGCTGCAGATGTACTGTCTACAAGTATGGTTGATGTCCAAGAGTGGCTCCTCAAGAACCATCTATTGCTGAACCTTCAGAAAACAGTCTCAATGTGCTTTTCAATCAAAAAATGTAACCTGCAACATTTTAAAGTTAATATACATGATCATGACATCAGTTTAGCTACAGAATTCAAATACCTTGGCATTGTACTAGATCCTCAACTCAAATTTAATCTTCATATAAAGAAAATTTCAAAAACAGTAAAAAAAAATCTGAACTGCTTTAAATTAATTAGATATTACATACCTTACGAAGCAGCTGCACTGTATATGCATTCTATGGTTTTTTCTCATATATCATACTGTTTGACAGTCTGGGCTCAAGCAGCCCCTTCCACAATAAGACATATAGGTTCATTATATAATCAAACCCTAAAAATCTTGGACAAAAAGCCCATTAGGTGGCATCACTGTAATGTTTTAAAAAAATACAACCTATTGAGTTTTGAGAGCTTCATTGACCTCTGTCTTCTGAAATTAACGTTCAAATGTTTCCATAAATCAGCACCCGAGCCACTTGCTGGTTTCGTCCAAAGACAGGACAGCAGCAGAGCCACCAGGAGTTCTGTTAACAATAACTGTAAAATATTCCACCGCAGAACCACATTTGGACAAACAGCTTTCTCTATAAAGGGCAGTCACATCTGGAACACAATGCCAAATGAAATTAAAATAATAACGGACTTTAAAACATTCACTAAAAATGTTAAAAACTGGCTGAAAAATAAACAAGAATGTACTCATGTATGAATTATTTGTCTGCAAAGTGAGAGTGAATGAAGGGAAGGAATAAATGTGTTTGTTTATAGTGAGTGACGGAGGGAGGAAGGCCTGAAATAGGCAAATGTGAGTTATGTTATATGTGTTAAATGTGAGTCAGGCTGTTATATTTGTGTATTTATAATATTTATAATATTTATAATTGTGTATTTATAATTTTTCTGCATTGATGTATGTGGTTATTGTGTATATTTTTATCTTGATTCTTTTTTCTAAAGCCCATCCAGGGACAAGAGTTGCAAATTAGCTAATAGCTATACACTCTATGTGCAACACATCAGATTGATTGTCTTTGATTAATTGTCTATGTTTATTGCACTGTCCCTGTCAAATAAACTAATCTACTACTACGAAGTCCTGGATAAGCCCTCTGTACTCAGCTTCATCTCCATTGGAGATGAGGCCAACGATCGCAGAGTCATCAGAGAACTTCTGTAGATGGCAGTGTGTTGTGTTGTGTGAGAAGTCCGTAGTATAAAGAGTGAACAGGAAGGGAGCCAGCACCGTTCCCTGGGGGGCCCCCGTGCTACTGATGATCGTGTCTTCTGGTCATAGAGACCAGAAGACCATTTACATCCAGTAGCGTGACTGGAGTGAATGAGGACCACGTGATAGAGGGGGCCTGATTCAGGCCAAGGTCCTCAGCAGATGGTGTAGTGCTTGCTCTAATATCATTCACCTTATTCACCATAACATTTGCAAAGTCATAACATTCAGCATTAGAATAAGCAGGAACCGTGGCTAAATCAGCTGAGACAATGGAGTTAATAGTGTCAAACAAAAACTTGGGATTTCCCTTGTTTAAGGATATAAGCTGAGCAAAGTGGATGGGGACACAAGCAACTCATGTATCCCTCTCAGTTTAGGCGGCTGGTGCACCTCAGCCTCACCTGGACGTCGGCTCGGAATCCACGCCTTCGTGGCCTTCTACGCAGTGGAGGCAGCAGCAGTAGATTTCCAAGTGACAGGTCAGCACAAACAAATGGTGGAGCAAAGAAGCATCAGCCCCACTTCGCACTGGGTTGTTCCATAAATGCTGTAATTTGCATCAGCACTGTACAATCATAACGTAGCTCAGAAGGGTATGTTGAAATGGCTTCAGATAGACATAGTAGGAATAAAAACACCAGCAGCAAAAGAGCAGCAGAGGCCGTACCAGTCACAGGCGCCATCTTGCCACCTGTCACCCATCACCAGTATGGGTGGGGCTGTACAAACAGCCCCACCCATCTGTAGTCTCCCCAATCTACATGGCAATAGATTTCCCCGCGATGGCTGCGGAGCAATCCGGGGACACGGACATTTGCGTGCGCCAGTCTGCGCCTACTGGGTTAAGGCTGGAGAGCAGGGTAGTGCAAGACGGGTTCCCTCCCTTGCTCTGCGACATCTCCACCAGGCGCGGGTTCCAAGCTCTTGGTGCCGTTGCGTTTTTGAGTCGGTCCACTCCCTTTCGCATCTGGGAATGCGCACTTCGGTGAAGCTAGTGGGGGCGAAATTCGTCTGGCCGCACTTGCACAAGGACGTGAAAGAGTGGACTGCAGCTTGCGTCACGTGCCAGCCAGCCAAAGTGCACAAGCACACCAGAGCCCCCCCTCGAGCCATTCCAAATCCCAGCTAGGTGTCATGGCTCCCTCAGGGCCATCATCAACCACAGCTGCACGCACACCTGCTGCCAATCGCCAGCGGGCTTTAAAGCCAAGCTGGTCCAGGATTCAGCATGGAGCCGTCTGTCAATCTCCACAAGACACGTCTTGCATCAACGGCCACGTCCTGGCTCATCGTCTGAATCCCAGACCATCTCCTCGCTTCACGTAAGCTAACAATTGACTCACCTTTGTCAGTCGTCTTCCCCTGTGCACAGGTGGATCTCCCCAGCGGCGGATTCCTCTCTCCCTGGCGGCGGTTCAGCCTCCATCATCGCTACAGGGCTTCACGCTCACTTCCCCGCACAGAGTCAGACGCTGTCTCCCTGGCTGCAGCCCTCAAGGCCAACCTGAGCTCAACCATGACCACCTGCAAAGTAAGCTGTCGTAACTATCACGCTCTTTGCCCGAGGACTGAGCTAACATTTCTGTTTTGTTGTTATAGGGTTGCCAGGCTGAACGGCGTCCTGCTCTTCCCCAGCACGAGCCCTGCACTGCACACAACATACACTGTACATACACGCACTCACACATGGACACGGTTAGCAATAAAAGGATAACTGTACTTCACTCGAGCCTATGTTTTGTCCACTGGGTCCAGAATCATGTCACTAGGAGGTTCGACCACATCCATGTGGATTTGGTGGGACCCTCCCGCCGTCGCATGGACTGCACCACCCGCTGGCCTGAGGTGGTCCCGCTGGCTTCTACCCCGTCCACGGAAGTGGCTCGCACTTTTTTGTCGGCTTGGGTTGCACGTTTCGGCTCTCCACTGGACATCACGTCCGTTGGGTCCACAATGCGTTCCAGAACTCTGGTTAGCCATGGCCCAGAGCCTGGGGGTCAAAATTCACCGCACTACCGCGTACAACCCAATGGGTTATGCAAGCATTTTCATAGGTTGCTTAAAGCAGCGCCCAGAGCTTCGTTCACAGACACAAATTGGGTCGACTGCCTGCCCTGGGTTCTCTTAGGGTTACGCTCCGCACCTAAGGAGGATTTGGCAGCCTCCCCAGCAGAACTCATTTTTCTCAGCCACTGTGGATCCAAGGAGAGTTTTTACCAGAAAACCCCACACTGGAGGCTGATCCGCTCGCGTGCAATTTTTACACAGTATGGAGGCTGTGAGTGTACTGGGTCCGGCCCACCATTGTTTTCCCCGCACATTCGTCCCAAAAAGCTTGCAGAGCACCAGTTTTGTTTTTGTCAGGAACGATGCACACCGGACCCCACTGTGCCCACCGTACGACGGACCGTTCAGGGTGTTGGAACCCTGGGCGAAGCATTTTGTGTTAGACTTGGGGGGAGGGTAAGAGGAGACCATCTGCACTGACAGGCTGAAGCCTGCTTTTGTGTTGGCAGACGAGCAAGTAGTGTTGGCCCAAGCTCTCCGGTGCGGACACCCACCATTGGTGGCTCCACAAGGTGGTGATCCCTTGATAGGGACCTGCGCTTGTGAAGCTAATGTGCTTTCCCCCCCTCCCTCTTTCCTTCCAGAGACTGACGTGCCCTCCGGTACACCTCACTAGTAGGGCATTTCAACTGGATCGGTGACCCCCTGCTACAACTGCTATGGGGGCCAGCTCAAGCCCAAAGGACGGGGGGTTAGTGCCCCTTCTGGGTGTTTGGGGGGGGGCTGTGTGGGGGCATAGTGTGGGGGTTTCTCCACTCAGAGAAGGCAGGGGGAAGGAGAGAACAATGGACTGAAGGAGGAGGTGTCACCGGGGGGTATGAGACGGGACTGTTGGGTCTTTGCACCCCCCGGGGAGCGTAACAGCTGCTGGAGCCGCTGAGAGAAGAAGGGTGTGAGAGCGGTGCCGGCGTTATGTTATGTTAATGTGCCACACATTTCTTTGTTCAAACAACAATGTATTATGGTCGGAAGTTCCAGGTCTCGATGCATGGAAATAAAGATATAAAAGAGGAATGTACAGAGACCCAGGATTCCTTTTTGCTGTAAGTTATGTTGGAGAAAGAATAAAGTTTCTGTGTCGTCCAGCTCGTTGCCTCACCTGCCAACTTTCTCCACAGGAAAATATTTATTAATAAGCTCTGATTCATTAACTCAGATCATTACCTAGATTATCCCGTTTATTCTTTGAAAAAAAACATAGTACCACAAGACTATTTTATCACAACAGCTTTATCAAATTTAATATTGATTTATAATCAACTATTACACCAGCATCATTTGAGTATTTAAATCTGATCAGAATGTCAACATAAACTACTCTGTCTCGCTCTTTGTCTGCTGCCCAGTTTCTTGCCTTGGTCTTTATTGGTAATGTCTCTGATGTCAAATCAGACCCACGTTCTCATTAGTTACCTTAAATGTCAGCAGGACCATCTGTGGAGTGCTGCGTATGGAAATATAATCCAATATTCAGATAGGAGCGTTCTCTGCACATTGTTAATCTTGATACAAAGGAAAGCAAAATAACTGAAAAGACATTAAAATATAAGCTGCTGGATAGCCACACTTCAGATGTGCAAGTCCACATC
This sequence comes from Pholidichthys leucotaenia, assembly GCA_020510985.1. Classification (NCBI taxonomy): domain Eukaryota; kingdom Metazoa; phylum Chordata; class Actinopteri; order Cichliformes; family Pholidichthyidae; genus Pholidichthys; species Pholidichthys leucotaenia. Next base: position 207,632,291 of record CM035842.1, read on the forward strand.
GGCTTTCACAGACAATGCTACATGCTGTATACTAATAAAAGAAGCATTAAGAGATGGAAAAATGAGACAAAAATCAGCTTAAGCAAATGATGATGAGTAAACAGCTTTAATCTGATTAACTCCAGCTGAACTGACCATGTTCATTAATGACTGTAATCATTAATAATCAATCTAAGACAAACAAGCCAAAGAGGCAGTGATGCAGACAGGTCCAGGAGATGTCAGGAATGTCTGAGCATCTGGATTTACCTGGAGACCAGAAGAGAAAATGTTCACACAGTGTAGCTGTTCTCCTTAGAATGAACATTTCTGCAGTCACGACACAGTCCACACTTTGGTGAAGATTCTCAGTCATCCAGGTGGGCCAGTAGACTGGATGAAAGCTCAGTCTGGTCAACTGAAATCAAGAATTTTTTTATTCAGAATGGTGAACTGGATGAATGGTGAAATGAGTAAAAAATAATATTTGAATCCAGTTGACTTAACTGAGCTTTCATACAGTGTAGTTGTCCACAGTTAAGCTTCCCACCCAATTTAGCCTCCTTTACAATATTCCTGATGAGCAATCACATTATTATTACTATTATTATTATTATTATTAACCTTTATTTATACAGGTAGTCTCATTGAGACACAAGGTCTCATTTTCAAGAGAGACCTGTCACACATACTTCAGATCCAAATCCCCAGCCAAACCAGGTCTCTGCTCAACAAAAACAGGTTCTAGTCTACCTTAGAGCACCACATCCGTTATAAATGTTAGCTCATTATAGTAGAGACACATTTTTTGATAAGCTTATAAAAACAAGAACTAAAGCAGAAAAAGACAAACAATCTGGAAAAAGATGCTGCTCCAAAACCTAAAACACTGAACAGTTTCAGTGCTGGTCTGATGCAGGTGGATGCTGGTTTTTCAGCAGGGATTCTTTCATATCAGCAGGACAACAATATGAAGGACGTGTAATTACTTCATTTAGCAATATGCTACACAAGACAAGGGACAATGGGGAGCAGCATTTGGTTCTAATATTAACTATGGAGATCTGTAACATGGAAAGAAAACAGAAGGCCATACTGTAAATACAGCGTTATTATGCTTACCAAGCAGCCTTGTCAGCCCATCTTTCATTCACATTTACTTCCGACAATGTCGCAGCTCATTGGGCGAATTCAAGTCAGGTGACCATGGAGTGCTGTTTTGTGTTATATAGTTATTTATATGAATTATGTTCTTATTTGTGAGGCACGGGGTGGTGGCTCCGCCTTCTGGTCACGCCACCACCCGTGACTATAACAGGGCGGCATGTAGGAGGGACGGCCTCTTGGCCATCTCTCTGCCCTGTGGTTTGGTGCGCTTCAGTTGCACTGCCCTGGTCAATAAACGTGTGTTCAGTTCTACACCTGGTCTCCTCCTTTGGCTCCAACCACCAACATAACAGATTGGTTAAGCATACAGCGGTCCATCATCCCTGTCCCCAAGAAGCCACGGATTGCTGGACTTAACGACTTCAGACCTGTAGCGCTCACCTCTGTAGTCATGAAGTCCTTTGAGCGCCTGGTCCTGTCTCACCTCAAGTCCATCACCACACCCTGTCACCATGGGTTGAGATGCCGTCTCGGCACTGAGCCCATGTTTTCCCTCATCCCTGCCTCCCATTGAGCGGCGTCTCAGCTGGCCCCCAGCTGGCAGCATTATGGACGGCTGGGGCCAATTAGTCTTCATCAGCTGGGGCGCTGCCAATGAGGATAAATAGGAGCAGCCTCGATGACTCGGGGCTGCGACGCAAACACATTGCTAAGCTGAAGCCCCTTCGTCTGGTGTCAGCTTATACTCCTCTTGCAGCATTCCTGTGTTTGTATCCCGCTGTGAGGATGTACGTCTTGTTACCCCCACGTCCGGTACGAGCTGCTTACCTCTGCGCTGTGCAACCTGTGAGTGTACCTCTGCATGAGTATCTGTGCTCTCCTCATCCCTTATCCCTTACCCAAAATAAACCATCTCGACTCACTGGCTTGTCCCTGGCTCTGATTGCCCGGCTCCCTAGAGCCGGATATGACAGTATGTCGCAGCCAGAAGAGTTGCCGGCGGCCGTGAGTCGCCGTGGAAATGTACCTTTCTGTCCGGGTGTCAGCGCTGCTAGCATGCCGTTTCCCAGGAGTCACTTCCGGCGCCAGGGCGACGAGCTGAGGTCCATCTCGGAGGCTGTCGACGGGACGCTCTTCACCCTGCACGACGCCTCCAACGCGAGACGCTGGCATCCGGGCCGTGCTGAGGAACTCCTGGACTGTCACCCTCACTCTCTGTACCATCTGGAGGACAGTGCCAGGATAGACGCTGCAGGTACACAGCAAGAGAAGCTCCACGGGGTGGATGGAAATCCCGGCAGGGAGTCGAAGTGGGCGACGTCTTTCCCCGCTTCGGAGTCCCGTTCCTGCCGATATTCCAGTCCGGGAGTTCGCGCCAACCAGAGGACTTCCCCCGACCTGCGTCACGTCACTCGGGATTCCCTTCAAGGAGCCGCAGCTGACAGCAGTTATGTCCGGGGTCGAGTGGCTGTCGCGAGCTCTACTGTGTTTCCTGTCACCACCTTCAGGCATGTGGCGGCGGCAGTGAGATTGATGGTGAGGACTTCAGGGCTACGAAGCTTTCCCGTGCTCGACGCCTCCCTCGTCTCGATCTCCGATCTGGAGCGGCGAATCCTGGGTCTCCCCCTCGCTTCGTTCCCTGGGAGTAGTCGTCATCACATCGCCGAGTCACCTCTGCACGAACCTCGTCCGGATCCAGTTCTGGGTCATCGTCAGGACCGTTCCTCCCACGCAGCTGTCATCCCTTCGCCTCATCAGTGTGGAGATTCTACAGCCTCGTCCCCTGAGCCTCGTTCCCCCGCTGTCATTCCTGGACATTCGGGCTGGCTCACCCCGGCTGTTTCCCCCTCCTCCTCGACGCGCTTCCTGACCGCTGTGTGTGCCTGGAATCCCGGCCTGGTGAGCTCTCTGCTGGAGACAACGCGAGCGATCCTCAGACGAATTCCCGGGGGGTCCTCCGTTATCGCCGGGCGGGGAGAGGAAGAAGCAGATTCCACTACAGCAGGCGATACTCAACCTCCAGGGGGCAGGCAAGTCATTGTTTTTTCACACCTGCTTAATGATTTGCTCTGTCACATCCCTGGAGGAGAAGTTCAGGGTTCGCAGCTCCCTGAACTCTCCCCACCTGCTGTAACCTGTATTCCTAATCCCGCATCCTCTGTGTCTCTCTCCGCCGAGCGGTCCCCGGCTCCGGGTCAACGTGGTGGGATATGGAGAGGGCCTGTGGTTCCGCAGCTACATTGCGGACGGAGGAGGGGGACTGACTGCTGCGTGGAGTCTACGCTGACGACTGAGCGTCCCTGGGTCTCCACGGAGGAGCGGTTCGGTCCAGCGGGACGAGATTCTTCTGGCTTCACGCCGAGTGGGTCGTCGGCGGGGTTACCTGAGCTGGAGGGATCTCAAGCTGCGCTGACCATCGTGCTGGCTGCGGGGCCCGACGCGGCTAGATGGGAGCCTGACAACGACCTCCTGACGACGGATCCTGGATCTTCGCAGTCCTGGACGGCGTCAGAACCCGAGATCAGGCGAGTGCTCTCCTTTCTTTTCTCTCTTTTTATCTTTGAGCACTTCAGCCTATCTCCAGGGGAGACGAGCAGGGTGCAGCCGCCCGCTGCGTCTGAGCTCGTCTCGCCGGGTTCTGGCGCTGCCGGTGATCCTGATCCCGGTTCTGTTTTCTCTTCTGAGCCTTCTTCCAGGGTCACCGGCGAGGAGTTGCTGTTCCTCGTGGTGCTGGAGGGTCCGGGTTCAACGTTGGAGGTCGGTTCTGGTGCAGTGTCCAACGTGGGTTCGCCCGAGACCCAATCGGGGTCCAACGTGGGTTCGCCTGAGGCCCGATCGGGGTCCGACGTGGGTGCTGCCCCAGTGTTGTCCAGGTCCGGTGAGGAGGTGGCCGTTTCCCTGAGGCCCGCCGCCCTCGTCATCGGCTCTCCCCTGAGCCTCTTCCACCGGGATCCGCTCTGATCCTTCGTCCGTCTCAACGGTCCTGGTGGTTGAGTGATGCGGGTCGACGACCCGACCCGCAAAACTTTCGGTTCGGCGATCTGGTTTCCCCCCACTGGTCTGTGTTTGCCTTTGGGCGGCCTGGTTCGGCAGCCGTTGGACTGGATTCCTGGGATCTGGGTCCAGAGTTCGCCGTCCGAACATTTCTCTTCCCCTGATTCGCCAGCTGGACAATGGGCGGGGAGATCTCCGGAGCCATCTCGGCTATTTTTGGACTCTGCCTGCCATTCACCTCGGGTGTCACTTTTTCTTTTATCGTTATTAAGGTCACTTGGGTGTAATGTCTGTCCTGTTGGTGGATGTGTATTTATAGTGCTGTGCGTTTTCCTTCCCTCGTACCCAGCATTTTATTTTTTGTACCATGTTTTTAGTCTCGTTTTTGCATTGTAGAGTTATGTTTTGTTCCCTTTCAGACCATACTCTGCAGTTGCCCATTCATTCCAGTCACTTTCATTTCTTTAGGTGACTGTGGGTATTTATATATTCATGTGTGTGGGTTTTTCTTTGCCTGCACTCAGTATTTCTTTTTTATGCCCTGTTGGTTCATTATAGAGTCATGTGCCTTGTTTTCCGTAACACCATGCTCTGTAATTGTCCATTTGTTCCAGTCACTTTTCTTGGTGACTGTGTGTATGTACTTATATTGGTGCTGTGTATTGTGTTTTCCCTTTATTTGACCATACTCAGCATTTTTTGCCCTGTACCTTTTTGGTGGTTCTTTTTTTTTTCTTGCTCTGGGTCACGCATGGTTGGTACTCTCTGGGTAGTATGTAACCGGCGTGTTGACCCAGTTCTTCTCCCCATCTGTACCTGGGTTAATTATTCAGTTTTGTCAGTATTGTATTTGGGTTTTTCTTTCCCGCTACCCTACATTGCCCCATTGGTGTTGTCCTTCCCTTGGCTTCTTCCCCTCCGGTCCGCCTCCCTTCCTCCCACCCTAGGTGGGGGGGGGGGGGGGGGCTGGGATGTTCCTGGTCGTTCAGGAGCCCGACCTTGAGGGAGGGGCTCTGTCACCATGGGTTGAGATGCCGTCTCGGCACTGAGCCCATGTTTTCCCTCATCCCTGCCTCCCATTGAGCGGCGTCTCAGCTGGCCCCCAGCTGGCAGCATTATGGACGGCTGGGGCCAATTAGTCTTCATCAGCTGGGGCGCTGCCAATGAGGATAAATAGGAGCAGCCTCGATGACTCGGGGCTGCGACGCAAACACATTGCTAAGCTGAAGCCCCTTCGTCTGGTGTCAGCTTATACTCCTCTTGCAGCATTCCTGTGTTTGTATCCCGCTGTGAGGATGTACGTCTTGTTACCCCCACGTCCGGTACGAGCTGCTTACCTCTGCGCTGTGCAACCTGTGAGTGTACCTCTGCATGAGTATCTGTGCTCTCCTCATCCCTTATCCCTTACCCAAAATAAACCATCTCGACTCACTGGCTTGTCCCTGGCTCTGATTGCCCGGCTCCCTAGAGCCGGATATGACACACCCCTCCTAGACCCGCTGCAGTTTGCCTACCGTGCTAACAGGTCTGTGGATGACGCAGTCAACCTGGCCCTCCACTCCATCCTGCAGCACCTGGACTCCCCGGGAACCTACGCCAGGATTCTGTTTGTGGACTTCAGCTCCGCATTCAACACCATCCGCCCCGATCTGCTCCAGGACAAGCTGTCCCTGCTCAACGTGCCTGACTCCCTCTGCAGGTGGATCACCGACTTCCTGACGGACCGGAGACAGCATGTGCGGCTGGGGAAGTCTGTCTCAGACTCTGTTAGTATCAGCATTGGATCACCCCAGGGCTGTGTACTTTCCCCCCTACTCTTCTCCCTTTATACCAACTCCTGCACCTCCTCCCACCAGTCTGTTAAGCTGATTAAGTTTGCGGACGACACCACCCTCATCGGGCTCATCTCCAACGGCAACGAGTCCGCCTACAGGGAAGAGGTGGCCCAGCTGGTGTCCTGGTGCAGCCACAACAACCTGCAGCTGAATGCTCTGAAGACAGCGGAGATGATTGTGGACTTCAGGAAAGTCACAACCCCCCTGCCCCCCCTCACCATCACAGGCTCTCCCATCACCATTGCAGATTCCTTCCGCTTCTTGGGCACCACCATCACCCGAGACCTCAAATGGGAGCCAACCATCAGCTCCCTCATCAAAAAGGCCCAGCAGAGGATATTCTTTCTGCGGCAGCTGAGGAAGCTCAAGCTACCCACCAAGATGTTAGTGCAGTTCTACACGGCCATCATCGAGTCCATCCTCACCTCCTCCATAACTGTGTGGTATGCAGGAGCCACTGCCAGGGACAGACTAAGGCTGCAGCGCGTCGTGCACACTGCTGAGAAGGTGATAGGCTGCGAGCTCCCATCTCTCCAGGACCTGTACATCTCCAGGACCCGGAGGCGTGCTGGCCGGATCATAGCCGATCCTTCACATCCTGGTCACGTACTGTTTGCTCCCCTCCTCTCAGGTAGAAGACTTCGGTCCATTCGGACTAAAACCTCCCGGCACATGAACAGCTTTTTCCCCTCTGCCATCAGACTGCTGAACATTAAATGACTTTATGACTCTCGTGCACTATGTACAGCAGCTCAACCAGACTCACGTCATTCATCACTGTTTTCTGTTGCATTATCGACTGCACTATGTGGTACTTCACATTATCTGCTACTTGCTAATTTTTTAAAACTGCCTTGACTAGTACTACTCATTATTACTAGTATTGTTATTATTATTATTATCATTATTACTTATTATTACTTATTTTTCTACACTTATTGCACGTTTTCAGTCCTTTAGTTTTTTAGTTTCTCTTTTTCTCATCATGTTTTTAATGTTGCAGCATGGCATCGAGACAAATTCCTAGTTTGTGTACTACATGAACAATGGCAATAAATCTGATTCTGATTCTGATTCTGATTTAGTGATGCCTTAGAGCCGCCTTATCAGGTTTCATAATTCAAGTTTAATTTTCATAAAGAATATGCACATACTTAGCCTGCCAACAAACAGATTCATGTTTTGAAAAATATGCATTAGCATATAGCCTGATTCATGCTACACTTCTGCTGTCTGCTCACGCGTAACCGGAAACCACGTGTGACGAAATTTACGTCATCGTCTCCACTCCGCTAGTGTCCACAGTGCTCTACCGCGTGCAGCTCAAATTTTGTGATTGCGCCGCCTGCCCATGACCTGAACGCGTTGAAAAGCGCATGCGCAAGACTGAACATCCCATTCACGAGGTGGCGATATCAACACAGCATACATCAGTAGACGAAGAAGACAACGAGGCAGCGGAAAACAAGAATAAAAACATACATGAATCATACATACATACTTTCTTTCACAGCGGCAGCAGCATCTTTGTGGAAAAGGAGTGAAAACCGGGAAGTCAAACAGCAGAAATGGACTCTATGTTTGAAGAGAAACTTTGTGAAAAAGTCCACTGTTTCTTCGTTGGTGAAAATTGTGGCGCATCAGCGCCTTGGCGCTACCTATCGGGAGTGAAACTACAAATGATGGTTGTGCACATGCGTCAACCGCTTGGCCTGGGTAGATGAAAAAAGTGAGCATAGGCAGCGCCACGTGCATGCCGGGTTTGTCCAAAGCGTACGCGGACCAAGGCGGACTAGAGAGAAATGTAGCATGAAGCAGGCTAATCAGTGAAAATCAGCTACTCCCTGGATGGGGATCGATCATCTCAAAAACTAAAGCAGACAGAGCCACTCGGCCCACCATCTATCTCCGGTTATTAGATGACCTGCTCTGCCTCCTGAGCCACTGCCGCCCACATTTCCCTCCTCTGCTCCATTTTTGCTGAGCACCAAGCTGGATGACAGAAAGTTCCATTTTTATATGGTCTTTGGCATGACCCGGCCGGGACTTGAACCCCGACCTCCTGGTTGTGGGGCAGATGCTCTACCTCTAGGCCACCACTCTGGTAAATTCAAAAATTTACCAGAAAACATTGTAATTTTGTGAGACAAATGGAACAAATCTGAAAACAAAAAAGCTGTAAATTTGTGAGAAAAAAATATTTTAATGCTGATGTGGTCAGGACAGATTGTTGCTGTAACTGCTGTTTTACCTCAGTTTTCAGGATCTGATATTTCTGTGGCTCCATGCACACTTTATTTAGACCAAAATCACTTAAAGTGGCTCTTTGTGTGGTACAGGTTGCCAACCTCTGTCCTGTAAGTCCCCTGTAAATTACAACTAATATTCGCTACTTTTAGCCATAACAGCTAGCATTAGCTTCACAGCTGCTGTTCATAGGGAACTTTGTCTTTTCCTTGTAAATCTGTAACGTATTTCAAATAAATTTGTGTAGATTTCCATTTTTTTTGCCTTTACAAGGTTTTCTCTTAAATTTGCAACTTTTCTGATGACTTTGTGATTTTTTTATTTTATTTTTTTTTTGAGCGACTAGTTTTGGGTAAAAAGTCTCATGTGGTTCTGCAGCTGCAGGTTTTTCCTGTTGTGGAGTAGGAAATTTAAAAAAAATTAAAAGCAATTAAACACTGTCCCAGTGAAACGTATGCATAGATAAAAGGAGCAAAAGAAAAAAAAACAGTTCACTCCTTCAGTCACTTTGTAACTGTAACTGAACATGTCAAGCTGCTTTAATCAACATCCAGAAACATGTTCACATGCAGGCTTTCCTTTGAACTTTTCGCAGGCAAGTTGTGAGATTAAAGCGGCCTCTTCAATGCAGCAAACGCGGGGACGATGTGCTCACACGCACACACAGAGCCTTGGTAAACCGCCGTGCATCTGCTGCAGAGGAAACATCCTGTCTCACACACAGAGTAGCATGCTCGTAAGCTCGTCTGTCACAGCCAAAACCGATGTCTGAACCACAGGAAAATACGTAAAAATAAGCACGCGCGCACACACACACAAAAGCATGCAGCAGATGCATACGCACAGGTAGTAAAACATGGTGGAAGCACTCTGACACACTCTGCCCAGTGGAAACCTCAGCTATGCAGAAAATGCACAGTTTCAGTAGCTGCAGCGTTCCACCTGCGTGATCTCAGAAGATCCCCACGATACTCCGGGGTCAGCGGGATCAGTCGAGTTTGTGGCAAGGCCGTGGCCTGCTCTATTCTGAGACGTGTGTGTGTGTGTGTGTGTGTGTGTGTGTGTGTGTGTGTGTGTGTGTGTGTGTGTGTGTGTGTGTGTGTGTGTGAGATGGGGAATACTGGGGCATCTGGGGTAACTGAGGTTTCGGGGTTACTGGTGTTTTTTAATGTGAGCCGGCGGTGCTTCACCCTCTGACTGCTCTGGAGCCGTGATGTCGTGCCTCTGTGCACCTCAAAGCAAAGTGTAAATTTACCACTCTGACTTGCAAAGGAACACACAGGCCCACAGTGATGAGCGCCGAGAACCCAAACACAATAAACCCCGAGGACACTCAGCGAAGTGTTCAGTGATGATTTATCACTCCTCTTCCTGATTGGAGGGAAAGGAAACAGGCTACATGTATGGCTACCACAAATAAGACTTGGAGGAACAAGAAATTATACTCCAATGTAGTGTGACCTTAATCTACAGTCACAAAGATTCTTACAAACAAGGGGTTTGTAAGAATCTCCCATGAATTCTGGAGTTCACAGACATTCGTGAAGGGATGTTTCTTACGGCTACTGTTCAATTCGCAACAGCAACTTCAGGTTCAGGTTCAGGTTCCTTTATTTGTACCCGTAGGTAGATTTGTTTTGCAGTCTGGTGACATCCATATTTACAAGCCACAATTACATTCAACATGAACACAAACACAGGCACACATGAAGCTGACTATAAACATGATAAAAATACTCAAGGCTCCACCAATCAGGACATAAAGACAACGAGATGAGAGAAAAACCAGAGATAAGAGAGAAGGGTCATATTAAAAAGTTAAAGACTAGTCAAACAGGTTAAAAACTCAAAGGTCTAAAACCCAATAGAAGATTTAGAACCCAAATAAAATCCTACAGAAATAAGTAAATATAAAATGGAGTTAATAAATAGGTACCTAAATTATGTGCAATATATTGTTACAACTTGTTCAACTCTTTAACAGCAGCAGGAACAAAGCTGTTTTTGTAGCGCTGGGTTTTACTTTTTGGGACAGCAAACCTCCGTCTGGAAGGAAGAAGCTGAAGGTGGCAGTGCAAAGGGTGGGAGTCATCATTTAAAATGGAGGTAGCAATCCTCTGTACCTGTCTGGTGTACAAGGATGTCAGGCTCAGCTGTGACTCACCAAGCAAACGACTGGACCATCTAACTACCTGATCCAAGGATTTCCTCTGTTCAGTTTTATTGGACCAAACCATGACACTAAAGAAAAGGATAAAACAGATTCAATAAAAGTCCAATAAAACATTGTCATTATGGTTCGGTCAATTTGGAAGCGTGCAAGTTTCCTCAAACAATGCAAATGTTGCTGACCCTTTTTGCACACCATTTCACAGTTCTCTTCAAAGTTTAAATTACTATCAATAATCGTCCCAAGATATTTGTAGGATTGTACACATTCAAAAAGGATTGTACACATTCAATGTCCCAGTGGGACATGCCCAAAAAGCCTCAAGTGGGGGGCATCCAGGAGGCATCCTGATCAGATGCCCAAGCCACCTCAACTGACTCCTTTCAATGTGGAGGAGTAGCGGTTCTACTCTGAGCCTCTCCAAGATGACTGAGCTCCTCACCCTATCTCTGAGGGTGAGTCCAGCAATCCAACGAAGAAAGTTCATTTCAGCCACTTGTGTCCGCAATCTCATTCTTTCAGTCATTACCAAAGCTCACAACCATAGATGAGGGTAGGAACGTAGATTGACTGGTAAATTGACAGCCTTGCCTTAGAGCTTAGCTCCCTCTTCCCCACAACAGACCAGTACAATGTCTGCATCACTACAGATGCTGCTCCGATCTGTCTGTCAATCTCTCGCTCCATTCTCTTCTCACTCGTGAATACGACCCCAAGATACTTAAACTCCTCCACTTGGGGTAGGAGCTTGTCCCCAACCCAGAGAGAACAATCCACCTTTTTCCGGCTGAGGACCATGGACTCGGACTTGGAGGTGCTGATTCTCATCCCAGTTGCTTCACACACTGCAGCAAACCATCCCAGGAAGACCTGTAGATCATTGTTGGATGAAGCCAGCAGGACAACATCATCTGCTAACAGAGATGAGATCCTGTGGTCACCAAGCATGACACCCTCCGTTCCCTGGCTGCGCCTAGAAATCCTGTCCATAAAAATTATGAACAGGATCGTGACAAAGGGCAGCCCTGGCGGAGTCCAACTCTCACTGGGAATAAGTCCAACCGAGTGTTGGTAATACAAACCAAACTCTCACAACGGTCGCACAGAGATTGAATAGCTCGTAACAACAAGCCCAATATCCCATACTCCCGAAGCACTCCCCACAAAAAAACCACGAAGGACGTGGTCAAATGCCTCCTCCAAGTCCACAAAACATGTGTTTTGTGGATACTTACTGCTATCATACGAAAATTTTTGTCCAACTCACGGCATTCACAAGTCATTGGTAGGAAGATCTTATGGCTTTTGGCATATTTTGTCAGCACAAATGTCGCACAAATGACATACAGCGGGGAACATAAGTACTGAACACGTCAACATTTTTCTCATTACACATATTTCTGATGGAGCCATTGACTTGAGATTTTCACCAGGTATCAGTAACAACCCAAGTAATCCATACATACAAAGAAATCAAGGCAACTGTGTTCACAAAACAAGCAATATTTAATAAAGTGGAATGACACAGGGAATAAGTATTGAACACACTTGGTGAAATTCATTTAGGAATTGGGGCGGCAGTGGCTCAGGAGGTAGAGCAGGTTGTCTAATAACCCAATGGTTGGCGGTTCGAATCCCGCTCTCCCCAGATATCCTGCCATTGTGTCCCTGGGCAAGACACTTCACCCGCATTGCCTCCAGTGCCCATAACACTGGATATGAATGTGTATAAATGTTCAGTGGTGGCCGGTGAGGCCGTTGGCGCGGATTGGCAGCCACGTTTCCGTCAGCCTGCCCCAGGGCAGCTGTGGCTACAGTAGTAGCTTGCCACTACCATTGTCTGTCTGGAGTGAATGAATAATGTATCTACTTGTAAAGCGTCTTTGAGTGTCAATGATAAAGCGCTATATAAATCTGATGCATTATTACCTCCACCAAGGAGGTTATGTTTTCATCAGCGTTGGTTTGTCTGTCTGTCTGTCTGTCTGTCTGTTTGTTTGTTAGCAAGATAACTCAAAAAGTTATGGACGGATTTTCATCAAATTTTCAGAGATTGTCAGAAATGGGGTATCCTACAGATGATTAGATTTTGGTGGTGATCCGGATCACCGTCTGATCCAGGAATTTTTTAAAGGATTCTTTTTTTTTTAATATATATTTAACATTGCGAGATAGGGCCATTTTCAATATTTTTTCTATATTTTTTTTTGTGCATGTAACTCTGCCAAAAAATCGTCAGAACACTTGGAAAAAAAATACATTTATGATGTTAAACACTGTATGGGGGGAACTGTGGCGCTTGGCGGAGGTCTGCGCTCTCCGAGTGCTTTTCTAGTTATTATTATTATTCAGTAGAAAAGCCTTCATTCGTAATAACAGCTTTCAGATGCCTCCTGTATGGAGAAACGAGGCACAGGCATTGCTCAGGACTGATTTTAGCCCATTCTCCAACACAAACTGTTTTCAAATCTTAAAGGTTCCGTGGGTGTTTTCTATGAACTCTGATCTTCCGTTTGTTCCACAGATTTTCAATTGGATTCAGGTCAGGTGACTGACTGAGCCATTCTAGCAGCTTTATTTTCCTTTTCTAGAGCCAGTTGAGTTTCCTTGGCTGTGTGTTGGGATCATTGTCTTGCTGAACTGTCCACCCTCGTTTCATCTTCAGCATCTTGGCAGATGGTAACAGGTTCTGATCAAGAATGTCTCTGTACATTTGTCCATTCATCTTTCCTTCAATTATATGAAGTCTGCCTGTACCCTGTGCTGAAAAACACCCCCAACACCATGATGGGATGTGCAGTTCCATTTCTCCTCCAAACATGCTGTGTGTTGTGGCATCAAAAAAGTTCAATTTTGGTCTCATCTGACCAGACTATTCTCCCAGTATTTTACTGGCTTTTCCAAATGTTGTGCAGCAAACTTTAAACAAGCTTCAACATGCTTTTTCTTCAGCAATGGAGTCTTGCGAGGTGGGTGGGCATAGAGCCTATTTTGGTTGAGTGCATTACTTACTGTTTTCTTTGAAACAGCAGTACCTGTTAACTCCAGGTCTTTCTGGAGTTCTCCATAAGTGGGTTTTGGCTCTTGGATAACTCTTCTGATAATTCTTTTGACTCTTCTGTTAGAAAACTTGTGAGGAGCTCCTGGTTGTGGCCAGTTTATGGTAAAATTATGTTCTTTCAACTTCTGAATGATGGCTCCAACAGTGCTCACTGGAACATTCAGCAGTTTAGAAATGCACCTGTAAACAATGCCATCATTATGTTTTGTAACAATAAGGTTGCGAAGGTCTAGAGAGAGCTCTTTGCTTCTACCCATCATGAGTTCTTTGTGGTGTGACAATCTGATATTTACAGACCTTTTAAAAGGCTGTCAGTCAGGACTTAACCAGCTGATGGGGGATGGGATGGCTTCCTAAATACTGATGGATTTCAGCTGGTTTCTTAGCTTTCTAAGCCTTTTTGCACTGATTTTTCTTCATGTGTTCAATACTTATACCCTGTGCCATTCCACTTTCTAAAATATAACTTGTTTTGTGAACAGAGTTGCCTTGAGTTCTTTGTATGTGTAGATTACTTGGGTTGTTACTGATATCTGGTGAAAATCTCAAGTCAATGGCTCCATCAGAAATATGTTTAATAAGAAAAATGTTGACGTGTTCAGTACTTATTTCTCCACTGTACTTCCGCCTTATGAGCACCTCACTAACACCTTATGCATGCTGTACGAATCTCCGCATGAAAGGCAATTTGTATGGTGTTTTTTACGACTGCTGTAAGGGGCCCTCAACAACAACTTAAGGTGTTCTTGAGGCAGACTTACAGCCAACAATTTGTGTAGCTCTTACGCTGTTCCTATGGCATTCATACAGTTGCCCTACGATGCGGGGTTTTCATGGGGCATTTGTATAGATCTTGGAGAAGACTATTAACCTGGCCACAAACTTATGGACAGTCTACGAATGCTGGATTCTCCTATAGCCGCCTTAAGAAGGCCATAGGAAATGGTCTAAAAATCGTTTACAGTGTTCACAGCCATTCGTAAGACTATGTGACTGTAGCTTTACTGCTCATTAACAATTTCCCCTGAACCACTTCCTGTTATTGAAGGAGGCTGACATATCACATGTATAATAATCCATATCGCTATAGGTCACGTGGTAATTTGCAGCTCTGAACTCTGTTCCAGGTGCAGTAAGGTGTGATAATGGAGCCACTTAAATGCAGAACGGTCATCAGGTTCTTGTACTTGAGAAGCACCATGGGAGATGTTCATGACATGACAGACTTACAGGGAGGATGCCCCGTTATATGACGTAGTCCAGAACTGGCACTGACTGTTTAAGTGTGGTCGGACAACATTGGAAACGACAGGCATTCCTGGGTGACCATTTCAAAAAAAAGGAAGAAAGTATCTGCTGAATAAAAGTTACTTGAGTAGTGACTAATGGCCTCACTCTAAACACTATATGAAGTTTATCTTAAATTTGTGACATTTTTCTTCTAAATTTAAAACCTTTTTCTCATAAATTTTTACAATTTTTTTGTAAGGTGTATGCAACATCCATCCATCTTCTACCACTTTTCCAGAGGTCCAGTTTGTGGAGGCAACAGATCAAGCAAAGAAGTCCAGACTTCCCTCTCCCCAGCCACCTCCTCCAGCTCTTCAGAGAGGATACCTTTTGCTTGCTTTTGCTTGCGGTTGTCCATCGAGTCCGATGATGACGTCCACTTCTATCGATGAGTCCTTTGATGACTGTGTAGACCTATCCTGGACCCACATGCCCTGTTGCAGGTAGGGCATGTAAAAGTTGTGGTAATGGCAGCAGGGGCTGCAGGTGCATTCCTCCTCAGTCTTCTCTCCTGTCTCCTGGCTGTCCTGTCCTCCTCCATCATACGGGTCCCCACAAGGCACTGCTGTCGCCAGGTGTTCCGGTCAGCAGCAGCCTCCTCCAGAGCCTCAGGTCTGATCCTGCACTTCTTTAAGGCCATCTTTAGCTGGTCCTTGTAGCGCTTCTTCTGCCCTCCAGCAGAGCGTCGACCACGGTGTAGCTGGCCATATAACACCCTGCGAGGCAGCTGGTTTGAGGGCATCCTCACCACATGTCCCAGCCAGCGTAGCTGGTGCTGGGTGATCGTTGCCTCAATACTCCTACAGCTGGTCTTAAAGAGTATCTCAGAATGAGGCACATGGTCACGCCAGGTGATTCCCAGGATGCGCTGAAGGCAGCATATATGGAACCGTTCTAGATCCCTAATATGGCGGCTGTAAGTCACTCAGGATTCACTGCTATAGAGGAGAGTAGTGACACAGACTGCCTGGTAAACAGAGATCTTCGTTTGGAGATGGAGGTTCTTGTTCTGGAAGTCCCGACGCCGGAGTCTCCCAAAAGAAGCTGATGCCTGCCTGATCCTGTTCTGGACCTCACTGTCAATGGTGTTGTCTACAGAGAGGATGCTCCCCAGGTACTTGAAAGATGGAACAACAGACAGCTGCTCACCAGCAACAGTGAAGGTAGGTGGAGTAGATGGGATACTGGTGCTCCATTGGCAGACAACCTCTGTTTTGATGGTGTTCACCGTCAGTCCCATCCTGCTGTATGCTCTCACCGCAGCAGTAAGAACAGACTGGAGATCTTGTGGGCTATGAGATACCAGAGCACAGTCATCTGCATACTGTAGCTCAGTGACTCTCACCCTTTGCAGTTTGGTGGTTGCCTGGAGCCTCCTTATATTAAAAAGGTTGCCATCTAGACGGAAGTCCACTGTTACACCGCTACTGTCCTCAAGCTCCTTGTGGAGAAGCTGGGTGATACAGAGCAGGAAGATGTTAAAAAGTACTGGTGCTAATACACACTCCTGCCTAACCCCTGTACAAACGAGGAAGGAAGGAGACTCCTGTCCTCCTATAGTCACTCGAGCAGTCATACCATCATGAAACTGGCGGAGGATATTGACAAACTTGCTGGGGCAGCCAAACTTAAGAAGAACTTCCCATAGGAGTTCTCTATGGACAGTGTCGAAAGCTTTGGAGAGATCGACAAAGGCCATGAACAGGTCCTGGTGTTGCTCCCGACATTTCTCCTGCAGCTGCCGAGCTGTGAAAATCATGTCCACCGAGCTCCTGCCCTTCCTGAAACCGCATTGCGACTCAGGCAGCACTGATTCTGTGATGTTGTTGATCAGCCTGTGAAGCATCACCTTCGCCAGGACCTTACCAGCAACAGCAAGGAGCGAAATACCCCTGCTGTTGCCGCAGACAGCCTTGTCACCCTTGTTTTTATAAATGGTGACAATTGTGGCGTCTCTCCATTGTTGTGGGATACCAAGACATTTCCAGACCAGCCGGGAGACATAGTCTCTCCAGCGAGTCCTGGGTCTTCTCCAGGGTCTCCTCCCAGTGGGACGTGCCCAAAACACATCAAGCGGGAGGTGTCCAGGAGGCATCCTGATCAGATGCCCAAACTACCTCAACTGGCTTCTTTTGATAAGGAGGAGCAGCGGTTCTACTCTGAGCCTCAGATGACTGAGCTCCTCACCCTATCTCTAAGGGTGAGTCCAGCAATCCTACAAAGAAAGTTCATTTCAGCCGCTTGTGTCCGTGATCTCATTCTTTCAGTCATTACCCAAAGCTCATGACCATAGGTGCGGGTAGGAACATAGCTTGTCCGGTAAATCAACAGCTTTGCCTTAGAGCTTAGCTCCCTCTTCACCACAACAGACCACTACAACGTCCCCATCTCTGCAGATGCTGCTCCAATCTGTCTGTCAATCTCTCGCTCCATTCTCCCCTCACTCGTTTCCAAGACCATGAGATACTTAAATTCCTCCACGTGGGGCTGGAACTTGTCCCCAACCCAGAGACAACAGTCTACCCTTTTTCCGGCTGAGGACCATGGACTCGGACTTGGAGGTACTGATTCTCATCCCAGCCACTTCACACGCAGAAGCAAACTGTCCCAGTAAGACCTGTAGGTCATTACTGGATGAACCCAACAGGACATCTTTTTTATTGTCTTTTTATTGTTTTGGTTTTGTTCTATCTGAAATTGGTTTTAACTGTAAAGCACTCTGAGTTGCACTTTATTGCATGAAAGGTGCTATATGAATAAATAAAGTTTGAAGTTTTGAAGTTTGAACATCAGCAACAGCAGAGATGAGATCCTGTGATTACCAAATATGACACCCTCCATTCATTGGCTGCACCTAGAAATCCTGTCCATAATTTATTCTATTTATTTATATAACCTTTATTTAACTAGGCAGGACAGTTAAGAACACATTCTTATTTACAACTGTGTCCTGGGGGGGGGGGAGGGGGAAGGGACAACTCACATTCATACCTTTCAGACACATTATAAAGTATGCTGATGACTCAGTCATTGTCAGTCTCCTCCAGGATGGTGAGAGTGGCCACGGCCCAGTAGTTGATGATTTTGTTCACTGGTGTGAGGATTCCTACCTGCAGCTGAATACAACAAAAACTAAAGATATGATTATTGACTTTAGGAGGAAAACTCCCAGGCACAAAGTCACCATACTAAAAGGCCAGACCACCGAATGTGTATAATCATACAAATATCTTGGGACGATTATTGATAGTAATTTAAACTTTGAAGTGAACTGTGAAAGGGTGTGCAAAAAGGGTCAGCAACATTTGCATTGTTTAAGGAAACTTGCACGCTTCCAAATTGACCAAACCATAATGACAATGTTTTATCGGGCTTTTATTGAATCTGTTTTATCCTTTTCTTTAGTGTCATGGTTTGGCCAGATAAAACTGAAACAGAGGAAATCCTTGGATCAGGTAGTTAGATGGTCCAATCGTTTGCTTGGTGAGTCACAGATGAGCCTGACATCCCTGTGCACCAGACAAGTACAGAGGATTGCTACCTCCATTTTAAATGATGACTTCCACCCTTTGCACTGCCACTTTCAGCTTCTTCCCTCAAGATGGAGGTTTGCTGTCCCAAAAAGTAAAACCCAGCGCTACAAAAGCAGCTTTGTCCCTGCTGCTGTCAAAGAGTTGAACAAGCTGTAAAAATATATTGTACATATTTTAGGTACCTATTTATTAACTTCATTTTATATTTACTTATTTTTGTAGGATGTCACTTGGGTTCTAAATATTTTATTGGGTTTTAGACCTTTGAGTTTTTTAACCTCTGACTAGTTTTTAACTTTTAATATGACCCTTCTCTCTTACCTCTGGTTTCTCCCTCATCTCTTTATCTTTTTATACCCTGATTGATGGAGCCTTGAGTATTTTTATCATGTTTATAGTCAGCTTCATGTGTGCCTGTGTTTGTGTCTATGTTGAATGTAATTAGTGGCTTGTAAATATGGATGTCACCAGACTGCAAAACAAATCTACCTACGGGTACAAATAAAGCAACCTGAACCTAAACCTGAACCTGATACCTCCCCAATTGATGCCAATTAACCTAACCTGCATGTTTTTGGCCCCTGTGGGAGGAAACTGGAGCAATCCCAGAGTAAACCCACACAGACACGGGAGAACATGCAAACTCCACACAGAAAGATCACTGTTGGTCAGGGGATGGGATCGAACCCAAGATCCCATAAAAAATATGAACAGGATTGGTGACAAAGGCAGCCCTGGTGGAGTCCAACTCTCACTGGAACTGAGTCTGACTGATTGTTGGCAATATGAACCAAATTCTCACAACAGTCGTAAAGGGATCGGATAGCTCATAGCAACAAGCCAGATACCCCATACTCCTGAAGCACCACCCACAAAAAACCATGAGGAATGCGGACGAATGCCTTCTCCAAGTCCACAAAACACATGTGGACTGGTGGGGCAAACTCCCAGGAACCCTCGAGGATTCTCGAGAGAGTAAAGAGTTGGTCCGATGTGCCATAGCCAGGACAAAAACCACATTGCTCCTCATGAATCCAAAGTTCGACCAGTGGTCGAACTCTCCTCTCCAATACCCTGGCATAGACCTTCCCAGGGAGGCTGAGGAGTGTGATCCCCTAAAGTTGGAACACACCATCCGGTCACCCTTCTCGAACAGAGGAACTACCACCCCATTTTGCCATGCCAAAGGGACTGTCCCCAACCGGAACACAATGTTGCAGAGGTGTGTCAACCATGACAGTCCAACAGCATCCACAGCCTTGAGGTAGTCAGGGCAATCTCGTCCACACCCGGGGCCCGGATACCAAGAAGTTTTTTTAACCACTTTGGTGACCTCAGCCCCTGTGATGGGTGAGTCATCCCCCTGGTCCTCATGCTGCTTCTTCAGTGGAAGGCGTGTCAGTGGGATTGAGGAGATCCTCAAAGTACAGTGCATACTGAAAGTCTTCACAATGCTTCACTTTTTCCACATTTTGTTATGTTACAGCCTTATTCCAAAATGGAATAAATTCTCAAAATTCTACACACAACACCCTATAATGACAATGTGAAAAAGGTTTTTGAGACTTTTGCAAATTTATTAAAAATTTTTAAAAAAATGAAGAAATCACATGTACATAAGTATTCACAGCCTTTGCTCAATACTTTGTTGATGCACCCTTGGCAGCAATTACAGCCTCAAGTCTTTTTGAATATGATGCCACAAGCTTGGCACACCTATCTTTGGGCAGTTTGGCCCATTCCTCTTTGCAGCACCTCTCAAGCACCATCAGGCTGGATGGGAAGCGTCGGTGCACAGCCATTTTTAGATCTCTCCAGAGATGTTCAATTGGATTCAAGTCTGGGCTCTGGCTGGACCACTCAAGGACATTCACAGAGTTGTCCTGAGGCCAATCGTTTGATATCTTGGCTGGGTGCTTAGGGTCGTTGTGTTATGTCTGTATATGGAGCCAAGGACGAGGCCAAGTGTTGAACCGAATATACGTTTATTAAAGGAGGGCACAGGTGCAACCCACACAGCCGCCAGGCAGAGGACGGCCAAAAGTGACTGCCTCTCCTGCCTGCAGCCCTTTTATAGTCACGGGTGGTGATGTGACCGGAAGGCAAAGCCACCACCCCGTGCCTCACATTATATTATAAATAACTACACTACACCCCCCCCCACCTTCACAGAAGTCCAAAACACACACACAATTCAGATCCACCCCAATTCAGTACCCGAATCATGCACTAGGATGACAAACAACTTAACATAAGTGGCCTAACATATTCATACTAAAACAACTAAACTAAGGGGGACGGGTGGACTGCTGTACCACCCCACACGGAAAAGCAGATTATTCTGCCACTTGAACTAAAAAAAAAAAGTCCATCTTCAGATTAAAATGCCCGCCGCATTCCCAAACTAAAATAAAATACAGAAAATAATCCCCCAGAACTACATACATAAACAAAAAATCATTCTAACACAAGCATAACAATCAACTAATAATACACACATAATAAAACATTCCAAACACATGCACAATAATCAACCTATATACATACGGCCGGAGAAAACAAGTCCGTGGGCCCCCTGGACCACCCTGTCATCTGTCCGTCACTGGAGGCAGCCAGCCTCCCGGGTCGCAGCAGGGCGCCTCAGCACTGGTGCGCCTCTTCTCCATCACCACTGGCTGCGCCACTCGTCCAGGCTCACGTCCCTCAGTCCCCTCCCGGGCACGCCGCAGCCCATTCGGGTGCCCCCACGAACCGTTTGGCAGCTGGAGATGAGCATCCTCTCGTCTGCCCATGACGAGTAACCGTCCCTGGTGCTCCTCCAACCACCAACCGGCCCATACCTGCCATAGTCACCCCTCCTCCCGAATCCAGTCCATGACTCCCAGAGGGGTTTTGCTCGGCTCGCAGGGTCTCTGTGTGGCACGTTGCCTCGCCGTGCCTACCGGTTTGGCCCCGACCTCTTTTGAATCCGCTGCAGCTATCGCCATTGTGACTCCCTGTTCACCGGCCCACCTCAGCTGAGCTCCAGTAACAAATGGAACCAGCTCCTCGGCATTGCCCGCCATTGCAGGCGTCCTGCTGTACGGCCCAGTGCCCTCGTTCCGGGCGACCTGGGCTCCAGCACAGGGACCCTTCTGCGATGGCCCTGAGCGATACTGGTCCTCCTCACTTTCCGGGGTACCAGGCAGTTCTTCATCCCACACTGCATCGTCTTCCACTCTCAGAGTCGGTCGGTCCCACAGTCCACAGCCCAACCACTCTTCTCCAGCACTACATTTAGTGGCAAAGGCCAAACCATAAAAAAGGACACAGTTAATTATGTTGTCGCCTCGGGCCGTCACGGTGAACTCCAGGTCAGACACCTCCGCTGACTTGTACCGGGCCGTCAGTCTCAGCATTCCCATCGTGACCAGCCGTCCTCCTCCATATCCATAAAGCAGTGCTGGGTCACCTCCAATCCTGCAGTACGGGAAAAATCATCCTACTGTAGTCCAACTCATCAGGGAACCCACTGCTCCCGTATCGATCAGCAATGGCACCTCCACACCATCCAACTCCACCACGCAGAACATGTAACCACTGGTGCTCAAGGACACAGTGTGGACAACCTTCGGGGCGGGAGGGTCCAATTCATACTGTGGACTTCCTTGCTCAAACTTGCAGTATACCCTGGCAAAATGATGCACGTGACCACACTTGCGGCAGCGCCTCGCTCTTGCCGGACAGTCTCTGGCCTTGAAGCGGTACTTCACGGACCCGTAGCCCATACGCATGGGCTTCCCCGGGGCAGACCTCAAATCCACAGCGTTGGCATCTCCCACGTCTTCTTCCATGCTCCCATCGCTGTCCGGGTCCGCTACTGGTGTGGTAACAGGGAGCTTCAGCTGTTGGCAGCGCTGTCGAAACCTGCTCCTCCGGACGATGACATCATGCAGAGCACAAAAATTGCACGGCATCAGCTCGGCAATGTCCTCAAAGCTGTCCGAGCTGCCAAGCGTGCTCAGTATCTGCTGGCCTCCAGTTCCCAAATTGTGCACCAACAACGTGCTTACCTGTCTATTCGCCCCAGGTTCAGTGCTACCATGTAAGCCAGGAAGATAGCGTACCACCTCGGCCAGGGAACAGGTGGCCCACCCGGGAGCTCCAGAAACATGCGAACCCTAGACCCACATGCTTCCATACCTTCTTAATCCTTTTTTACCTTTTTTATCCACGTCGCCAAAATATTATGTCTGTACATGGAACCAAGGACGAGGCCAAGTGTCGAACCGAACATACGTTTATTAAAGGAGGGCACAGGTGCAACCCACACAGCCGCCAAGCAGAGGATGGCCAAAAGAGACCACCCCTCCTGCCTGCAGCCCTTTTATAGTCACGGGTGACCTCACGTTATATTATAAATAACTTCACTACACGTTGTCCTGCTGAAAGATGAACCGTCGCCCCAGTCTGAGGTCAAGAGCGCTCTGGAGCAGGTTTTCATCCAGTATGTCTCTGTACATTGCTGCATTCATCTTTCCCTCTACCCTGACTAGTCTCCTGGTTCCTGCCACTGAAAAACATCCCCACACCATGATGCTGCCACCACCATGCTTCACTGTAGGGATGGTATTGGCTTGGTGGTGAGCGGTGTCTGGTTTCCTCCAAATATGACACCTGGCATTCACGCCACAGATTTCAATCTTTGTCTCATCAGACCAAAGAATTTTGTTTCTCATGGTCTGAGAGTCCTTCAGGTGCCTTTTGGCAAACTCCAGGCAGGCTGCCATGTGCCTTTTACTAAGGAGTGGCTTCCATCTGGCCACTTTACCATACAGGCCTGATTGGTGGATTGCTGCAGAGATAAGATAAGATAAGATAAGATAAGCCTTTATTAGTCCCACAACGGGGAAATTCCAGGATTGCAACAGCACAGGGATGGTTGTCCTTCTGGAAGGTGCTCTTCTCTCCGCAGAGTAACACTGGAGCTCTGACAGAGTGACCATCGGGTTCTTGGTCACCTCCCAGACTAAGGCCCTTCTCCCCCGATCGCTCAGTTTAGACGGCCGGCCAGTTCTAGGAAGAGTCCTGGTGGTTCCAAACTTCTTCTATTTACGGATGATGGAAACCACTGTGTTCATTGGGACCTTCAAAGCAGTAGAAATTTTTCTGTACCCTTCCCCAGATTTGTGCCTCAAGACCTGTCTCGGAGGTCTACAATTCCTTTGACTTCATGCTTGGTTTGTGCTCCGACATGCACCGTCAACTGTGGGACCTCATATAGACAGGTGTGTGCCTTTCCAAATCATGTCCAATCAACTGAATTTACCACAGGTGGACTCCAGTTAAGCTGTAGAAACATCTCAAGGATGATCAGAGGAAACAGGATGGACCTGAGCTTAAGTTTGAGCTTCATGGCAAAGGCTGGGAATACTGATGTACATGTGATTTCTTAGTTTTTATTTTTAATACATTTGCAAAAGTCTCAAAAAAACTTATTTCACATTGTCATTATGGGGTATTGTGTGTAGAATTTTGAGGAAAAAAATGAATTTAATCCAATTTGGAATAAGGCTGTAACACAATGTGGAAAAAGTGAAACACTGAAGACTTTCTGGATGCACTGTAGATAAGATAAGATAAGATAAGATAAGATAAGATAAGATAAGATAAGATAAGATAAGATAAGCCTTTATTAGTCCCACAACGGGGAAATTCCAGGATTGCAACAGCACAGGGATAGCAACACTCAGAGCAACAATCAGAAGGCAAGAAAAAAAACAAGCAAGCAAGAGCAGCTAATATACATATGTACATATTACTATAAAATATATATATACACACACACAGACACACAGTGCAGAGCATTGTAGCTGGATGGAATGAATATATGAATATGTAAACACACAGTGTGGAGCAATGTAGCTAGATGGAATAATATGTAGATATATAAACACACAGTGCGGAGCATTGTAGCTAGATGGAATAAATATATAGATATATAAACATAAACACACCCAGTGCGGAGCATTGTAGCTAGATGGAATAAATATGTAAATATATAAACACACACAGTGCAGAGTATTGTTGCTAGATGGGATGAAACAGCACAACCGTCTACTTAGTTATCCTACATGGTATGATTATGTGCCCATACATATTCTCACTCTCCATAGTGACCGGTATTTTCCTAGTTGTATGCCAGAGGGGACCATTGTGTAAGTCTATTGCATCTTTTGCATTCAAAAAACTATTAGTTTGTTACGTCTTTTTGCTATCTCTGCGAGCAGCCCTGCTTAGGTTGTACAGTCTGACAGCCGTTGGTAGGAAGGACCTGCGAAACCTCTCGGTTGTGCACCTGGGATGATGTAGTCTGCTGCTAAATGAGCTCCTCAGTGCATTCAGTATGTCCTGCATAGGGTGGAACTCGGACTCCAGCAGAGATGACAGTTTAGCCACCGTCCTTCTCTCTCCTATCTCCTCCACCGGATCAAGGCGCTGCCCCAGGACAGAGCTAGCTTTCTTGATCAGTTTGTTCAGTCTCTTCCTATCGGCTGCAGTAATGCCACTGCCCCAGCAGACCACTCCAAAAGTGATGGCTGATGCCACCACCGTGTCATAGAATGTCTTCAGCAGCGCGCCTTGTACACCAAAAGACCTGAGTCTCCTCAGCAGGAACAGCCTGCGCTGTCCCTTCTTGTAGAGTGCATCAGTATTGTGTGACCAGTCTAGTTTATTGTTCAGATGAACACCCAGGTACTTATAGGCTGTCACCATCTCGATGTCTGTTCCCTGTATATTTACTGGTGCTGTGAGGGGTTGTCCTTGCCTGCGGCAGTCCATCACCAGCTCCTTAGTTTTTCTCGCGTTGATCTGGAGGCAGTTCCGATGGCACCAGTCCACGAAGTCCTGGATAAGCCCTCTGTACTCAGCTTCATCGCCATTGGAGATGAGGCCAACGATCGCAGAGTCATCAGAGAACTTCTGTAGATGGCAGTGTGTTGTGTTGTGTGAGAAGTCCGCAGTATAAAGAGTGAACAGGAAGGGAGCCAACACCGTTCCCTGGGGGGCCCCCGTGCTACTGATGATCGTGTCAGACACACAGTCCCGGGTTCTCACAAACTGAGGCCGGTTCGTGAGGTAGTCCAGGATCCATGATGACAGGTGCTGGTCCACCCCTGCGCGCAGCAGCTTGTCCTTCAGGACCATCGGTTGGATGGTGTTGAAAGCACTGGAGAAGTCAAAGAACATGATCCTCACCATATTCCTGGGCTTCTCCAGGTGGGACAGAGAACGGTGAAGGAGGAAGATCACCGCATCCTCCACCCCAATGCCATGCTGGTAGGCGAACTGGAGTGGATCCATCGCTGGTTCCACCAGGGGGCGGAGGTGAGCAAGGAGCAGTCTCTCCAGGGTCTTCATCAAGTGGGACATCAAGGCCACCGGTCTGTAGCTGTTCAGGTCTTTGGGGTGGGAAGTTTTTGGTACAGGTACCACACAAGATGTTTTCCACAGCTGTGGTACCCTCCCCAGTTTCAGGCTCAGGTTGAAGATATACGTCACAATCCCACACAGCTGGTCTGCACAGGACTTGAGGAGCTTTGCGCTGATGCCGTCCGGTCCCGACGCCTTCCTCGCCTTGATCTTCCTCAGCTCCGTCCTCACCTGGGTCCTGGTCAGGGTCAGGATGGGGGGCTGTGTGTTGGGAGTGGGGGTGTGTTGGTGGAGTGGGGAGTGGGCAGCAGGACTTGATTTCTTTAGAGGCAGCAGTGGTTGTTGTGCAGACGGGGGGAGGGCGGTTGGTCAAACCTATTGAAAAACAGATTCAGGTTGTTCGCCCACTCCCTGCCCCCCGTGGCCTGGGGGGAGGTATTCTGGAGCCCAGAGATGGTTTTGAGGCTTCTCCAGACCCCGCTGATGTCGCTCCGTTGCAGCTTGTCCTCCATCTTCTTCCTGAAGCTGTCCTTGCCTACTCTGATCTTTCTCCTCAGCTCCCTTTGTACGGACTTCAGCATCTCCCTATTCCCCGACCTGAAGATCCTCTTCTTCTCTCTCAGAAGTGTTTTTATCTCAGGGTTGATCCAGGGTTTGTTGTTTGAGTGACGCCGTATGGTCTTGGTGGGAACGGATTTGTCCACACAGAAGCTGAGGTAGTCCGTGAAGGTGTGAATGAGGCCATCGATGTCCTCACCATGTGGATCGCAGAGCTGCTTCCAGGCAGTGGCTTCAAAACAGCCCTTTAGAGTGTCCATTGTCTCCTCAGACCATAACTCCACAGTGTGCATGGCCGGAGGTTGTCTGTGCACTAGGGGTTTGTACACCGGCCGGAGATGAACCAAGTTGTGATCTGATCTCCCGAGTGGGGGGAGTTGTGATGAGGTGTACGCCTCCTTAGTGTTTGCATAGAATAAGTCCAGTGTTTTATTGTCTCTAGTGTGGCATGTGACATACTGGGTGAACGTGGGTAGAATGGGAGATAGTGAAACATGGTTGAAATCGCCTGAGATGAGGAGAAGAGCATCTGGGTGTTCTGTCTGCAGCCTGCTGGTTACTGAATGGATGACGTCACGCGCTGTCCCAGCGTTCGCCGTCGGATTTGCATAAACAACAATGCAGATCACGTGTGAGTGTTCTCTCGGGAGATATGTAGGCCTCATGCTAACAGCTAGCAACTCAATGTCTTTGCTGCAGTGTCGTTGTTTAACAGTGATATGTCCCGGTCTGCACCAGTTGTTGTTAACATACATTATCACTCCACCGCCCCTTGCTTTGCCACCGTCTGGTGTTCGGTCAGCCCGTATCATGTGAAAACCCTCCAGCTCAATGTTAGCATCTGCTGCTAGTTCAGTTAGCCACGTCTCAGTAAACAAAAGGAGAGAGCACTCCCGGTATGTGCTATCGTAACGGGAGATAGCCGCTAGCTCATCTACCTTTCCCAGTATCGACCGTACATTTCCCATGACAACAGATGGAAGGGAGGGTCTGTACCTTATATTTTTTGTCCTCCGCCTTACTCCAGCCCGGCAGCCACGGCGTTTTCGCCTCAGTTCTCTCGGTATGTCGAGTTTTTCCAATGGGACCGGGTGGCGGTTGAATGCTAGCAGCTCTTCCCTGCTGTATCGTATCCTGCTATAAACAGTGGCTCCGTCCACCGGCTCAGGAGACATTTGGGACGATCTGTGTGTCCGTGATATAAGTGGAGTGAAAAAAGACGGATCAAAAAGAGAGAGAAGGGGAAAAAGACTCGGAATCAAGCCGCTGTTGCAAAGGGCGGCCGACTCGTGTGGCGCCGGGAGAGGAAAAAAAAAAACAACATGATGCAACATATGTTGATAAATATGTGACTTTTTTTAATGTTTTAATAAACTTTTCAGTCATGCCTTTGCAACTTTTTTCTTGTAAATTTCTGGCATCTTTCCTCATAACTTCATAATGTTTTCTTATTGATGTGCAACTTTTTTAATGGTAAATGGCGTTCACTTATATAGCGCTTCTTCTCATCTCTTGATGACCAAAGCACTTTACAGATCCTGCTATCCACACATTCACACACTGATGGTGGCAGAGCTGCCATGCACCGGCGCTGGCCTGACCCACCAGGAGCAACTGGGGCTTCAGTGTCTTGCTCAAGGACACTTAGACATGCAGACTGCAGACAGAACGGGAATCAAACCCCTGACCCTCTGATCAGTAGTTGGCCACACTACACTTGAGCCACAGCAGCCACAGCTGTTTTTTTTTTATTTAATGATAAATGTGCAATTTATGCAGTTTGTCTCTTCAATGTATTAAACTAAATATAAACTAGTCATATGTGCCCTGTAATATGATACAAATCATACAGCAGTAATAAATATTTCCTGAGCCAGAACAGAAATATATGATAAAGCTGTGATTTAAAGGGCCTATATCATGCAAAATCAACTTTTTTGAGCTTTTAAGCATGTTATAATGTTAATTCCTCACCAAAAACACCCCCAAAGTGGTATTTTTCCCCATTCACGCATCTCTGAGTATTCCTCCTCAACCCTGCTCTCTGAGCTGCTGCTCCCTGATAATGACTGGGTCCCCGAGCCGCCCACTCCAGGAAGTGCCTGTGCTGCCAGCACCGCCCCCAGGCTAATGCACACACCCACTTTCTCTGCGTAGCTAACGGAGCGGTGATCGGCAAAACTCTTTCACTTTAGCATTGACGCTGTGAAGAAATAGTTCCTCTCGCACCTAATCTGCTCAGTGACAACTGTTTGCTTTTTTACGTAAGACAATGTCTTCTAAGTTTTCGTGGGCGGAACCCTGCGACATGCTGCAGCAGCCGGCTCAGGGGTTACGTCATGAAATGGGCGGCAGCCACAAGAAGGAGAGGCGGAGCCTCAGAGATCAAGGCATCTTACTTCCGGGTTGGAAAAGTAGCTCGCGAAAATAACTCATATTTCATAAGAAATTCATTCTCCAGTGTACCAAAGGTAATATACTATCACATACATGCATATAGTTTACTCTGAAAGGCTTAAAATAGCATGACATAGGCCCTTTAAGATAGCCTAGCTAGCTAGCGTGAACAGCAATAATATGTTGCAATCAAAAGTGAGTCAAAGTGTTAAATTTACTCCGTGCTTGTTTCAGGGACAACAGATTCTGAAACCCGACCTGAATTGCTTTTTATACCTGCTGTTTTTATTTTAAAATCTTCTTGCCAGATGGAAATTAGTGAGAACGTTATAATCTGGTACAGAGCTTTCCCCTGTGTTTAATGTTTTTTCTGTACATGGTCGCTGACAAATAAACCAATAAACTATAAACTAAAGGTTTTGCTTCGACTTTGCACATGTTGCATTTATATTAATGCTGTTCCATATATGTGTTATTGTTGTTTTTTTATGAATGTTATGTCTACTCTTTCTTTTTGATGGCTGCACCTCTCTGAGTCTGGTTCTGCCAGAAGCTTCTTCCCGAAGGGGTTTTTTCCTTCCCACCGTCGCCTAGTTCTTGCTCATAGGGCAGGGGTCGGCAACCTGTACTTCACAAAGAGCAACTCAGTGATTTTTGTCTAAATAATCTGCATGGAGCCACCGAAACATCTGAGGCTGAGAACTAACAGCTGGCCTGATAACATCTGGATTAAGCAAGTTTTTGTTAAAAATTTGTAGCTTTTTTTTTATAGTAAATTTACTTTTTTCCTCACATAATTGCAACTTTTTCTCAGTAGAATTTTTAATCATTTGCAAACAAAATAGTGACTTTTTCTTGCACATTTGCGTTGAGGTTTTCTTCATTAAACTAATTATTTTTTCATATATATTTGGCATAAATGCCTGTTGCTGTTTTTCATAAATTTGACTTACCGGTACTTTTCTTTGCAAATCTGACACCTTTGTTGACTAAAATTAAAGGCTTCACATAAATTTGTGACATTTTTCCCTGTAAAGTTTCAACTTTTTTCATAAATTTTGACATTTTTGCATAACCTTTGGTTTTATGTATAAATTTGCCTTTTTTGTTTGTTGCGTTTTTCAGGTAAAAATTGGCCTTTTTCACATAAATTTGTGACAGTTTTCTAGTAAAATTGTAGTTTTTTGTGATTTTTTTTAGCACATCTTGTGTGGCTTTTTTCTTGCAAATTTGTTGGGATTTTTTTCCCAATTTTCCAATGTTTTTGGAAAAATATTCTGTTTATTATAATTTTCTTTTTAACTTATTACCTTTCATGGGTAACATGGCAGCATTTTTTTCATTTATTTGTTGTCTTTCTCATAAAACTACAACTTTTTCCTGTAAAATTTTTTTTTCCAGAAATTTTTTTTATGACTTTTTTATTGCAAATTCGTGGTTATGATTTTCCTCATAAAACTGTTATTGTTTCTCGCAATTTGCAAGATTTTTTGCATAGATTTTCAGGTTTTTTCTGCTTTTTTCTAGAAAATTGGTTGCTTCTTTTCTTAGGAATTTGTGAGTTTCTTTTTCCTTCTCAAGGGCTCGGGGGAGCCACTGGTCATGAAGAAAAGAGCCACATGTGGCTCCAGTGCTGCAGGTTGCAGACCTCTGTCTTAGGGGAGCACTTGATTGTTGGAATTATTTTGCCTTGGTGCAAAGCAACATAGGCATACGGTAATGTGTGGATGTGTGTGTGTGTGTATGTGTGTGTCTGTCTGTCTGTCTGTCTGTCTGTCTGTTACCAGCTTTTCAGCTCACCCGGTCAAAATCAAGCAGAACTAAAGGCTTGTTTCATTGTATTACCATATTTTCTTGACTTTCAATTTGCCATAATTTGGAGATAAGGGTTTGTTTTCAAAATAAGCAGAAAATCAACTCACTTTCATTTTTAATGAAACTGATAAAAGTTATTGTAATACCTATGCTGGGCCAGTAAAGGTGGTAGTGTGGCTTTTTTACAGCCCCATGGACCACTTCCTGTCAACATACATTTGATCTTGTGCTGAATAGCGGTTGTTACTGAAAACTAAATGGCGTTCACTTATATAGTGCTTTTTCTCATCTCTCGATGACCAAAGCGCTTTACAGATGCTGCTATGCACACATTGATGGTGGCGGAGCTGCCATGCACCAGCACTGGCCTGACCCACCAGGAGCAACTGGGGGTTCAGTGTCTTGCTCAAAGACACTTTGACATGCAGACTGCTGACAGAGCAGGAATCAAACCCCTGACCCTTCCATCAGTAGCCGGCCACACTACACTTGCTCCACAGCATCTTCAGCAGCTACACCATTTATTCATCACATCAGTTGTTGTCAGACACATTTCACTGTTTAGGTTTGAAGAGGAAGGACAACGTATTTTCTTCCTGTAGTTTTCAGTTCATCGGTAAAAACTACAAGACCCACATTCATCAAATCACGATGCGCCAATCAGCACATCTGCCTCACCAAGGAACAAACCAACATGGCCGGCATCTGAGCGAAGGAAAAAACTATTTAAAAGTAGGTTTTCTGCTTAAATTATGCAGTGATTTCAATATTAAAACACTAATGACTCCTAAAATGGCAACATTTGATTCTTAAAGCTTAAGTTATATGACATTATTTTTTCCAGTGTGCAAGTTTTTTTTAACCCTTAGCATTCCAGCCACTTTCCATAAATTGAACATATACAAACAAAATCAGATTCTTTCTTCATTGAGTGGCATCTCACAGGTGAAACACCACAGTTTTAATTGCAACTGTTTTCATGCAAATTTGAAACTTTTTCTTACAATTTTGCAACTTTTTTCTCCTCAATTTGCAACTTTTTCCTTGTAAATTTGCAACTTTTTTCTTGTAAATTTGCAACTTTTTTCTCAAACATTTGCAACTTTTTCCAATAAATTTGTAATCTTTTTCTCAAAAATGTGTAACTTTTTTCCTGTAAATTTGCAACATTTTTGTTGTTGATTTGAAACTTTTCTTTTAGCCCCTTAGCATTCCAGCCAGTTTCGCTCAATTTAGCATACACAAAGAATATCAGAAAATCTGAAATGTCCTGCTGGCAGAACACTGGAATTTTACGAGGTTAATTCTTTTTTTTAAGAAAACCAAGCAACTTGTTAAGCTGAGGACGAACATGACATCTGTAATAATTTATTTGTCATGCTGATTTTGAAATAGTTCTGTCACATCTGTAATAATAATCAGACTTTTATGATGCTTTTCGTTCCACAGTGGTGAACCTAAAGGTCAGCAGTCAGAGCAGCTGTGAAGATAACGGGCTGGAAACTGATAAAGAATGTTGCATATTTGCTATTTATAGAAGAAATTGCTACTGCATTTCAATAAATTAATTTTTTTGGAAAAGTTATTTTTTTTAGTACTGCAACTATGATAGCTTGCCTGTTTTTTTTTATCTTTTTTTTCTCAATAAATGTGTCAGAAAATGTCCTTTGTGTGAATTATTTTGCAGTTTTTCAGGAAAAATGTAACTTTCAAAATCTGGCAAGAATTTGTCATTATATGTTATGAATGCATAAAACTGTGTGTGATAACAAAAAAGTTAAAAAATGGACTTCAATTTTCATCAGGTTTCTCTTTATAAATATTTCAAATGTACATGAACAAAACTTTTGAGATTACAAAATGAAACTGAACCTATTTTACACTTTCTCACACGTTTGTGTTTGCCACAATCCAAAACTCTCACAAACAACACTAATACTACTATTTACAATACTAAACTATCAGCTGCACAGAAAACACCACTTTTTTAATGTAAAGCATCTTTGAGTGCCTTGGAAAGCACTATACAAATAAAATGTATTATTATTATTATTGAAATAGTTGAAGAGCTCCTCTCTCCTCCTCTTTCCTCCTCTCCGCCTGCAGCTCTCCTGCTGTGCTCATTTCCTCCTTCACTCACGCAGGCAACCCCGTGGTTGCCATAATGTGTCTTATATCAATGGAAGGCTCGACTTCTCAGCTTTCAGAGTCTGTTGAAATTACATCACTAGCATGAATGGTTGAGGAGTTATGGTAATTTGAATGAGGTGTGTCACTTTGCGTTGCTGGCAATGCAGTAGGACTTAGAGGGTTTTAAGAAACTCTCAATATTCATTAGACATAAGTGTGAAACATTCCAAACCGTTCTGATTTAATATGGATAATTACAGTTTTAGTTTGGGAAATTTTGATGTTTTCACCTGCTATTGCACACCATTGTGTAAATACACATGCATTAAATTCATAAAACCTATTTTCTGTGTGCTCCTAATTTTATTCTTGTACTTTTGTTTTTTCTTTTACCAGCTCCTTCACAAAGACGCCAGCATACAGCCCTGGGATGAGCTACACCTCGTGTGTATTGTAACGGTGACGTCTGTGTCATACCTGCGTAAACACATACCCTCCATGGATGACCTGACAGTACTGGACTATCCCATGATATCATGCCACAAGCACCCAGGCATCAGCACCGATGGTGCTTTCATTTATTATGTGATTTGTGCCTTACGTATCTAGCACCCTGAGAGGACGTTCTGTTGTGATTAGGTGCTACGTATATAAGTAAAACTGTGTGGCAGCCAGAAATGGTCAAAAATATCTGACGCAGCTTGTTGCCTGCAGGTTATGTGAGGCTTTTTAATGAACCTGTTGTTAAGGAAGCTGGACTGTCTGCCTTTGTGTTGGCACAGTTTATGAATAACAGTAACAGCTCTGGGGGGGTTAACTGGCCAGCAACAGTCACAGCAGGAGTTCTGAGGGGCTCTGAAGGAACACAGCTACATCCCGGAGTTAATCGGAGCTAACTGCTGCTGTCCTCACAGAGATCATGTCAGTGATGAGCGCTGCAGACGCTCGTCTCTGCCCTGTCAACTTTCTCCACTGAAGCAGCCCTGTTGTGCTATTTTAGCTGCCACGGCGTTCTTTATACCGTCCCACTCAGGATCTGTGGGCGACCGGCCTGCTGCACAATGTGTGGTGACAGACCCCCCCCCATCACCACCCCAGGCCCCCAACCCCTCCCCCCTCTCAATGTGGTTACCAGAGTCTCCATGTCTGCTGGAGCCAATAAATAAATAATGGGCTTGGCAATCATTTCCAGTGGTGATACGGCAGGCTAAAGCCATCACATGTGGGAGTGCCTCGCTGGCAGTGAAAACAAAAACAGGAGCTGGTCCACATGTAGATGCACGCTGTGCACATTAATGCTGGGCAGGTCGCAGGGAACCTCGTTCCTGCAGCTGCAACTTTCCTTTCTAAGAACTGTCCCTTTAAAACACAGCCTTCAGGGGTTCAGCTGCACCAGTTCATTTCACGATGCGACAAGTCAGGAATTTTTACAGCTTTTATATCTTGGTGTCTTGCTGACAGGGTCTTCAGCCAAAATCCCCTCTAGTGAGTCAAGGTGTTTGGAAAAATTCCCTAGAATGTAACTATAGTCAGCACATTTTTGTGTTGTAAAGACTCCTGGAAAGTAACATGCTAGGCTTTATTTTCATATTTGTTATTTTTCATTTTAATAATTCACAGGGACACATTTGTGATAAAGCCATATCACACAGCAGCACAAGAAACGGCTGAATTCCTGCTCTATAACTGCAGGCGTTCTGCAGTAGGCAGAACGCCTTTGATTAAATGAGAAACTGACAGGAAAACTCCACCACAGCAGCTCCCTTTGGTGCTTTCCTACACTTCAGACCAGTGCAAATGTGGGTGTGCCCAACAGGTGTTTGTGGGCCAAGAAATCCCATTTTTTTGCTGCTGAGGTAGGATGAACCTCTTATAACCAGAGATCACGTTGTGGCTTTCCTAAAGTCAACATCTCCCCACTTTTGCCTCAGAAGGACCAGCTTATGTGGTCAGAAGGTGGTACCAGTGGTCTCCAGCCATGTCGCTGCAGGTTTTCTCTTCCACCCAGTCTCTTCAGCACCTGTTTTCACTGATCAGCAATGAGTGGGAAGAGAGTCGGTGAAACCCTGTTGAAGACACTGGTTGGAGGTGAAATGCACAGGGTTGAAGACAATTAAAATCTGACGGGAGGTCTGTCACATCTGCTGCAGCAGACCACAGAAGGAATGGAAATGCACTGCATGTTCAGCCTGTAGACGGTTTCCCACCTGTGGCAGCTGATTTGACCAATCATTTCTCTTGTCAGCCAAAGACTTTGCTATTGGCTGCTCTACAAAAGTGACACACCTCATAGATGTGCGCAGATGGGGGTTGGTCATGTTGTTTTTCAAATTTCAGGCATTTTTTTTCCATCCATCCATCCATCTTCTTCCGCTTAATCCTTTTCAGGTCGCGGGGGGGGGGGGGGGGGGGGGCTGGAGCCTATCCCAGCATCTTAGGGCGAGAGGCAGGGTCCACCCTGGACAGATCGCCAGTCCATCGCAGGGCCAACACAGAGAGACAACCATTCACTCTCACAGTCAGACCTAAGGACAATTTAGAATCCCCAGTTTGATGCCAGTTAACCTAACCTGCCTGTTTTTGGCATGTGGGAGGAAACCGGAGAAATCCCAGAGTAAACCTACATCTTTGGCACTGATCGAACTTATAGAAGAAATTACTAGTTGTATAGACAAAAAAAAAGGTTGCTGTAGGAGTATTTATAGACTTAAAGAAAGCTTTTGACACCATTGACCACAGAATACTACTAAGGAAACTGGAAAGGTATGGGATAAGAGGGGTAGGACTGAGTTGGGTGGAAAGTTATTTAAGTAACAGACAACAATTTGTACAAATTGGAGAGCACAAATCACCCTGCATGGACATCACTTGTGGTGTGCCCCAGGGGTCAGTTTTGGGACCCAAACTCTTTATCTTGTATATAAATGACATATGCCAAGTATCAAAAATTCTGAAATTTATTTTGTTTGCGGATGACACAAATATCCTTTGCACTGGTGAGAACTTGCAGCAGGTTTTAGAGGTGGTCACAACTGAAATGGAAAAATTAACGCAGTGGTTCAACAAAAATAAATTATCTCTAAATCTAAAAAAAACAAAGATTATGGTGTTTGGAAATTATAAAATAAATCATGAAATAATGGTAACGATAGATGATACCAGAATACAAACAGTACAGGAAAATAAGTTTCTGGGGGTGACGCTAGACAGTAAAATCTGCTGGAAACCTCACATCAGTCACATCCGGGCTAAATTAGCAAAATGTATAGGCATACTGGGGAAGACAAGACACATCTTGGACTATAAATCATTGGTCTTATTGTACAATTCACTGTTTTTACCTTATCTTAACTACTGTGTAGAAGTCTGGGGAAACACCTACAAGACCAACCTACAAGCAATATGCACATCACAAAAAAGAGCTATAAGGATAATAAACAATGCAGGATATAGAGACCATACCAATTCGTTGTTCTTGAAGTCACATGTCATAAAGTTCATCGATTTAGTTAAATTTAAGACAGCACAAGTAATGTACAGGGCAATTAACAATCAACTCCCATCTAATATACAAAAAATATTTAAAAAAAAGAGACAATGATCATAATTTGAGAGGAGACTTAAATTTCACAAAACCCAAGATACGTACAACCAAGAAAAGTATGTGCATATCTGTCTGTGGGGTGGATTTGTGGAACAGTCTGGAGCAGGAACTGAAACTATGTACAAACAGAAATCAATTTAAAAAGAGGTATAAGCACCAATTGTTGAAAGGATATATGTTAGAAGGGTAGAATTTATATGTACGATTCATTATGTTCACTCTGGGACATTATGGGACACTATGGAATGGTGGGTGGGACAGAACTGTGTGTATCTGTGTCATTTGAGACTGGTTTTGATATATGGACTTCATTGTATGTTAGAATGGACAGGTGTTAATGTTGATCTGTAAAAAATACGGTAAATTGTTTAATTGGGGTCTTAAAGGTAGTAATTTGTATAAAATTCACATGGGTGTATCGATTGAAAAGAGGAGTTGGAATTAATAAGTGTTCACTTCTTCCTTCTCCCTTTCGAACAATGTATACTGTAACTTTATTGCATTTGCTATTTGCTTGTTTTTTGTTATATTTTTTGTGTTCGAAATAAACTGTCTATCTATCTATCTATCTAAACCCACGCAGACATGGGGAGAACATGCAAACTCCACACAGATCAGTGTTGGTCGGGGGCTGGGCTCGAACCCAGGATCCCCCGGCCAAGGGTGAGTTGCTGTGCTGCCACAGTGCTAACCACTCTGCCACCACACTGCCCCATTCCTCGTTTCTCAAATTTCTGCCTACTTCAGCTTTAAGCATCAGGACATTCATGACAAGAAGACTGATTCACTTGATCATTTCTGATCTGTATAGTTAGTGATTATGCAGATTGATTCAACTGTTTGTCCAATCAAAGATTTCCTAAAAACATGTTACAGTTTTCCTATAGATGTACAAGCTCCACAAAGATCACACAAGGCCATTGAGGAATCTATCAAGATGTAGTAATTACTCTGATTTTATTTCAGCTACTTCGTGACTATTCTTTAATTGTTTTACATAAAGTCTTTTCAGGGTTTCTGCCACTGAGGGCAGTGCTTACCTAAGCTAAGACTATTGTAATAACAAATCAGTTCCAGGTATTCCTCCGTAGGGCAGTGTATGCAAATGCTATGGGCATCCAATGATTGAAGGGGGCCCTGAGCTAATGGTCGACAAACCTTTTAATGGTGCACAAACGTCATCACAGCAACCAAACCTTGGAATGTGTACAACAGTTGGGCTGTGCGATATGAGCAAAATTTCATATCACGATATTGAGTAATCTTACTTGACAATAACAATATTTATCATGATATACATTTTCTGTAAATTCTAGTTTATATATGATAACCAATAAAAAGGACCATCTCTTTTTCTACATTTTAAATTACATAATGAAAAAAATCAATCATTCAAATTCATCATTAATTTATGCACCTTTTTCTCTTAATTTTGCAGTGTTGTTATAAAAAAAAATTTAATGTGCATTTGAGATGACTTCAACTTTATTCATCATCACTTGACTGATTAAAAATTATTAGAAATCAAGTTACATTAAGAGCCAGTTTGTTCCTCCAACACGTTTCAATTTATTTATTTACTGTGTATGCGGCCGCTGTCACACACTTTTGCAGCTTTAGCAATATTTTTTCAGACAAAATTAAGAAACTCGGCAGTGATTTAAGCAAAAGAAACGATGGGCTGATACACTATAATGTTTCCTATTAGCGATAAGGTAGCATCGTCATTTAGCATTTGCTGTTTTATAACTAGAGAGAGATGGTGTTAACGTTACTTACCTCCAATTAAAACGAGGTTAGAGGACTATCCTCTCTGACGCAGCACGGTGTGAAACCGTCCCACATCGCTGGATAACAGAAGTAGCAGCTCCACAGAAGTAGCGGCTATGAGACCAAAACATTAGCTTGCAGTTAGCTGCTATGGTGCTAACCACCAGAACCCATCTGGTGCACTGCGGGGAAGAGGTGTGGCGGTGACAAGTAGAAATGGGGTGTGTCTTTTAAATCCTGATATAAACGATACACGTTTTTTATTGTGTCACCGATACACACTACCGTTCAAAAGTTTGGGGTCACCCAGACAATTATTTTGTGTTTTCCATGAAAAGTCACACTTATTTACCACCATGACTTGTAAAATGAATAGAAAATATAGTCAAGACATTGACAAGGTTAGAAATAATGATTTGTATTTGAAATAATAATTTTTTCCTTCAAACTTTACTTTCGTCAAAGAATCCTCCATTTGCAGCAATTACAGCATTGCAGACCTAACATGATTGCACAAGGGTTTTCTAATCATCCATTAGCCTTCTGACGCAATGAGCAAACACATTGTACCATTAGAACACTGGAGTGATAGTTGCTGGAAATGGGCCTCTATACACCTATGTAGATATTGCAACAAAAACCAGACATTTGCAGCTAGAATAGTCATTTACCACATTAGCAATGTGTAGAGTGTATTTCTGATTAGTTTAAAGTTATCTTCATTGAAAAAAAGTGCTTTTCTTTCAAAAATAAGGAAATTTCTAAGTGACCCCAAACTTTTGAACAGTAGTATATATCGTCATATCTCACAGCCCTATAGAACAGGTAACACAGGAGATTTACAGTCTAAGGACACAATACTTATTTCCAACATTTAACATGTCCCATCAGCTGCGACGGACGGATAGACAGACAGACAGACAGACAGACAGACAGACACTTTACTGATCCCAAACTGGGAAATTACACAGTTGGGTTTCTTGCCTATTTTCTTTTGTACCAGACTGATGCACTACAGGGACCCCAAATGCAATCTTGCATAGCAAGATTTTTCCTGCAAAAGCAGGAAACAAAAGATTGATGGAGGCATACGACAGCAGCACAACTTCTGTTTTCGCCTATGGGGAATGTTTCTGTCTTTTGTCAACTGAATTGCTCAACTATGACAGCTACTGCTGCTTAGGGCCAGTCAGCCAGTCAGACTGGGGTCCTGAGCTGACGGTAGATTATGGCGATTCAGTGCACGGAGATGACCCTACTGTAGTTCTTTGACATGCATACTGCCCCAAAACACTGGAGACCACAGCATCCAAACCAACAGATAATAAATGTGTCAGTTTAAAACAGGCTTGGAAAAAATTATGGTAATAAATATTAAAAATGATAATAAATGCCACTTTTCACCACTGCCCTAGACAAGCCATTAATTTACAGTGATGTTGTAGCCAAGACTACACTAACCAAGACCAAGATGTGACCAGAGCGTGCTGACACTGAGACTTTAAGGGCTTGAGACTAAGTCAAGACCAAGAGAGATCGTCAGTCAGTGAGGTTGTTAGCTGTCCAGTGTGTGAATGGGTGGTGGAACGAGAGACTTCTTCCCCTCTTTAACATCCTGTGACAGTAGCCTGACAGTGCTGGGAAGAAGCCGTTATAAATGTGGGCCTTGCGGGTGCTGATGCTGCAGTCTCAGCTTGTAGCCTGTGTCCACCCACCTGAACAGAGCACGAGCTGGGTGATGTTCGGCCCAGAGGATGCTCTGTGTTGCTGAGTGTATATGGGGAGGTCAGAGCCAATGACCCTCTCTGCAGTCTCGATGACCTGTTGCAGTGATTTCTTCTGAGTCAGGGTGGTGCTGTCACACCACACTGTGGTACAGCTGGTCAGGATCCTCTCAACAAGCCCTCTGTAGACTTGGTTATGGGGCTGACATCTAAATCTGGCCTTCTTCAACAGTCTAATGAAATGCAGCCTCTGCTGAGCGCTTTTCATTGTCACTGTGGTGTTTTTTGCCCAGCTGAGGCTCTCTGAAATGTGAAGGCCCAGCTTCACAACTTATAGCTGCCAGTCCACTCCACCTCAGTCCCACTGATGGCAAGAGGCTGCCGAGGATGCGCTCTCCTCCTGAAGTCCAGAATGAGTCCCTTGGTTTTGTCTATGTTATGCAACGGTCATAAATACCCTTACAAACAGCTGACAACACCCTACAAACAATTTTTGTCCCATTTTGTACAGCCTTCTTAAGGCGATAGCCAGCATTCATAGACCGTTTGTAAGTTCGTGGCCAGGTCAATGGTCTTGTCCAAGATTTTCTACAAGTGCCCCATGAAAACCCCTCACTGTAGGGCGGCTGTACGAATACCATAGCAACAACATAAGAAATACGCAAGATGTTTGTGGATTATTTATTGTCAGGAGACCATTCCACAACCCCACATTCCTACGGTGGCCATAAATATGCTGCAAGAACACCTTAAGTTGTTGTGAGAGTAGGATGAGTTCTGGAAAAACAGCTGATATACAACACATCACAGTGATCAGCTGACACTCCTGAGGAAGACTGCAGATCCCAGTCGAAGCATGTCTATGTAAAATTAACGTCTCCTTTTCATTCAAGGAT
The DNA here is from genome assembly GCA_020510985.1 of Pholidichthys leucotaenia. NCBI lineage: Eukaryota > Metazoa > Chordata > Actinopteri > Cichliformes > Pholidichthyidae > Pholidichthys > Pholidichthys leucotaenia. The sequence continues at coordinate 207,672,814 of CM035842.1, forward strand.
TCAATTCAAAGATTTTATTGTCAATACTACTATACGTGCAGGACATACAGGAGAACTGAAATGGTGTTTCTCTCTCTCTACATTGGTGTGCAGTTTATAAAAAGAAAGGAAATTAGGCTGGATTAAAAAAAAAAAAGAAAAACAAGAACAGACAGCGACAGCAGCAGTCTTTGTACAGTCTACATACAGTGATGCAACCCGTGGTGCCAATGGCAGCCAGAAGGACTCTGACCTCCATAGAGGTAACGATTAGTTTAGGTAAATGATTAGTGGTAATAAACCTGGCAATCCTATATTCAGACAGCTAGAGATGAATATCCGTAGTGCATTTCAATGTGGTAGTGTAGGTGCAGGTAGTGACAGATATGATTGCACATGATCAATATTGCAGTGATATACAGACAGCAGCAGATATGGCATTTGTGCGAATGGTTGCGGTTAAAGTGCAGAGACATACAGCAGCGAAAGTACAACAGAACAACAGTATTATTGTTGGTGTGCCAGTCTTTCTGTGCCAACATCTGAGGTAGTTATTGTGCAGGTGTTACCATCTGGGAAGTGGGGGCGAGTGAACAGAGTTCAGGGTCCTGATGGCCTAATGAACAAAGCTGTTCGGCAGTCTTGTGGAGCGGGCCCGGAGGCTACGGTACCTTTTCCCCGAGGGCAGGGAGCTGAAGAGGGAGTGTAGGGGATGGGAGGTGTCGCCTGTGATGCTGGTGGCTCTGCGGGTGAGGCGAGTGGGGTAGATGTCCGAGAGAGAGGGCAGCAGGGCACTGATGATCTTGCTGGCTGCATCCACTATGCGTTGTAGTATCTTCCGGCAGTTCAGCTTCCATCCCACACTGTGATGCAGTTGGTGAGGATGCTCTCAATGGTGGCCTGATAGAAAGACTGCATGATGAGGGGTGGGACTCGTGCTCTCCTCAGTCTGCGGAGGAAATGGAGGCAAGTTTGGGCCTTCTTTGCCAGTGATGTGGTGTTGTTGGTCCAGGTGAGGTCCTCAAAGATATGCACTCCCAGGAACTTTGTGCTGTACATCCTCTCCATGGCTGCACAGTCAGTGATCAGAGGGGGGTGCTGTGTGTGACCCTTCCTGAAGTCGACCACAATCTCCTTGGTTTTTCCAGTGTTCAGGAAGAGGTTGTTGTCTTTACACCACTAGACCAGTTGGCTCACCTCGTTTCTGTAGTTGGCCTCGTCATTGTTGGTGATGAGGCCCACTATCGTCGTGCCATCTGCAACCTTTTTTTTTTTTTTTTTTTTTTTTTTGTTACTTATTTGTACCCGTAGGTAGACTTGGTTTGCAGTCTGGTGACAAGTCACCGGCTGCTGGTCGCTGCGTGCGTGAGCGCCCTAAACCTACATGTTTTTGGTGTGCGGGAGGAAACCGGAGAAATCCCGGAGTAAACCCGCGCAACACGGGGAGAACATGCAAACTCCACACAGCTCACTGTTGGTCGGGGGCTGGGATCGAACCCACGATCTCATGATCCCCGCGATCCCCCGGCCGAGGGTAAAACTGTGCTGCCACAGTGCTAAACCACTGCGCCACCGTGCAGCCCACTTGATGATGTGGTTGGTGTTGTAGGCTGGCACGCAGTCATGGGTCAGTAGGGTGAAGGGCAGCGGGCTGAGCACGCACCCTTGTGGGGCCCCTGTGCCCAGTGTGATGGTCTGGAAGGTGTTGCTGCCAACCCGCATATTCTGTGGCCTCTCTGTGAGAAAGTCCAGCACCCAGTTACAGAGAGAAGTTTTGAGTCCTAAGTGGCTGAGTTTTTGTATCAGGTGCTGGGGGATGATTGTGTTGAATGCTGAGCTGAAGTCCAAGAACAGCATGTGCACGTACGAGTTCCCTGTCTGATATAAGAAAAACAAGAAAACTAATAACCTTAAGTTGTTCCTGAGGGCCCCTTGCAGTGGTCGTAGGAAATGCTATATGAATCCCCGTTTGTACGGAGATTTGTACAGTGTGCGTAAGGTGGTAGTGAAGCGGTCACAAGGCAGAAGTACATCATTTGGGTGAAATTTGTGGTGTTTTTCTGGGTGGGCTGCATGCACGCCATACAAATCGTCATTCAGTGCAAGGTTTTTGAAGAGAAAACAGCTGCAACATTTCAGATTTCTGTCTTAAGGCGTCAACCGTTCTTTTACCTATTTGAGACATGGGACTCAAAGGAAAGCGCAGCAAGAAGAAGCCACCAAAACATCGGGGGGAAGAAAGAAGGAAGGTGAGGAGGACAGAGAGAGAGAAGAGCCACAGCCAAGTCATGAAGTTCTCGTCATTATTGTCATCTTGAAAGTAACAAATAAACGTTTCCACATATTTTCTAGCAGATGTGATGATCACTCGGACACAAAATGTTGGAGAGTGGACGGCCACCATTTATATACCCCGGCAAAAAAGCCAAAAGATTTTCCTACCAACAACTTGAGAGTGCCATGAGTTGCACACAGGGGTGCTGTACGGCCACCTTATGACAAAAAATGTTGTAAGATGGCAGTAAGTATGCTGTAGGAAGATCCCTAGACACCTTACGAAGAACATAAGAACTCTAGGGCCATCGTATGACAGAAAAGCACCTCATTTCTCAAGAATACCTCAAGTTGCTCTTGTGAATTGAACGGCAGCCGTAAGAAACTATGACCCCTCCACAAATGTCTGTGAACTCCAGAATTCGTAGGAACTGGGAGATTCTTACAAATCCATCGTTTGCAAGCATCTTTGTGACTGTAGCTTTAAGAACAAGGTCAGTGTCCTCTCCATAGACCGTGATCCTGTGAACCAAATCCCTGACATGTCTCACCACCATAAATGTAATGTTAACTGCCAGCACTTGATAGTGAAATTCTTGAAGTTATGAACTAAACCAAGCTTAATGGAACATAAACAAGATAACAAGAAAGCAGAAATGAGCATTTGAATACAATTAGAAGAAAACAGCCAGCATGAGGTGTGAGTCAGAACTCAGGACAGTCGACCCAGAAATGGGCTCCCATGGCCTATCCAAGTGGCAGGCAGGAGGACGGTGTTTGATGCAATGACGGCCACTTCATTATAAAAGCCTCCTCAAGTCCCACGCTGCATTCCACGTTTATGGGGAACATATGGGGAAGCCTGCAATTTTTAGACCACAAAATAAGCCCCTTTGCAGCTGGACGCACGACCGCACTGGGTCCTTTTTGCATGGCGAGCCACACCCGAGAGGCGTAGGACCACTGACAGTGATTAAACCACCACAGTTTTCTCAGCAAAACAGGAGTTATATTAAGCTTAAATACAGGGGCTTGATAAACAAGGCCTGGGCAGGGGAAAAAAGAATTGAGAGAACGGCGGCCACAATGATCTTCAGACTATTTTCCCCTCACGGTCATGGGCAGTGCAAAGCCATGAGATACATTTCAAAACATGAAGCAGATGTTTACCTAGACAAAGAAGAAAAAACACACTGAAGACAGAGGGAAAAGGCCTTGACTCCAGCGCTTTCTTCAAATGTCAAGTTTGGACCACACTACAATGGAGCCAGCTCCCATTCTTGCACAACGCTGTGGGATGATCCTGAATTTTTTTTTCTTCTATTCTTCATTGAAAATCCAGATGCAATGTCTTTGTTTCCACAAGCGCACAAACACAAGGCAATTGACGATAATGCGAAACAGTCTTCGTTTGTGGAAACAGTGAGCAGAAGAATATATTTCTCACTTAAAGGAAATCTGAAGAAAACATGACTGATGACCGACAACGCGTCTCTCCTGCATGAACACGGCCACTTAGAAATGATTAGAAATGGAAACAACCACAAGGCCTCGCTGTGAATTTGATACTCTTCGCTGCTGAGCTCTTCTGTCTTTTCACTTATTATCTATTACACGCTTGTGTGCAATTTAGGGAGATTTACAGTGCAGAAAGAAAAGAATCACCCCTCTACAAAATAATCAGATTTTGTTTTATCCAGTTCTGTGTAGCTTATTACATTCAATGTCACGACAAAACAGCAACGGCTCCTAAAAATGATGCGTAAACTCAATCAGGCATCACTATTCACCTTCTCAAGACATTTCACTTTCACCCCTGATCAAGTCTGGTCATTTTGATTAGCTCCCCAGCCAGCATGTCCATGTGGGCCCTACTATAGGTTATAGCTGGGCTGTCTTATGGGTCGCATGCGGGTTTGTCTGGGGGGTTTAATGATGGCCCCATCTGTGCTTACCCACATGGGCTTTACCTGTGGTACAGGGAAGCAGCTAATCTGTCGCGCAACGCTTGTGCCATAGGCAAAATTACACAAAAAAGTCATAAATTTTCACTTTTTTTTCATAAATTTGTAAGAAAAAAGTGACAAATTTACAAAAAAATAATAGCTAATTTATGAGAAAAATGTCACAAATTTGCTAGGAAAAAGTCATTAATTTAGGAGGGAAAAAAAGTGAAAATTTAGGAGAAAAGAGTTGCAAATTTACAAGAAAAAAATTACAAAATTACTTGAAAAGTATTACAAACTTTCAAGAAAAATTTAGTACATTTGACAAGAAAAAAAACAGAAATTTATGAGGAAAAAAATTCAAAAAAGCTGAAAAATTATTTAAAAAGTAGTAAATAACAGTAAACAATTTATGAGAAAAAAGTCCCAAATTTATGAGGAAAAGATGTAAGTTTACAGTAAAAACAGCTGAACATTTTGGAGAAAGTTCCAAATTTACAAAAAAAACCATTGCAAATTTATGGGAAAAACTTACAAATTTAAAAGAAAATAGCTATTGTACAAGGCATAGAGGTAGAGCATCCACCCCACAACCAGGAGGCTGGGGTTCAAGTCCTGGCCGGGTCATGCCAAAGACCATATAAAAATGGAACTTCCTGCCGTCCAGCTTGGTGCTCAGCAATAATGGAACAGAGGAGGGAAATGTTGCTTACCCAGCCACATCGCATGCACAAGTCAGTGTTACTCCCTGTGCCGGTCCCAAGCCTGGACAAAAATGGGCAGGGTTGTGTCAAGAAGGGCATCCGGCATAAAAACCCTTGCAAAATCAACATGCAGATCATTGCAATATAAGGTGATGATGCACTGTGGCGACCCCAAAAGGGAGCAGCCAAAAGACCAAAAAAAAAAAAAAAAACAAGGAAAAAAGTAACAAATTTGAGGAAAAAATTGTAAGATTACAGTAAAAAAGTGACAAATTTATGAGAAAGGTCCAAAATTACAAGAAAACGTTAGAAACACAGTGAGGTCTATTATTAAGTAGTGGAAGGTTTTTGATACAATTGAGACCACCCTGGATAAGGACGTTCCTCCAAACTGGAGGAAAGAAGCTACCTAGAGGCCTAAAGCAAGTCTGAAGCAGCTGTTACAGGAATTTATGACAAAGACTGGCCATTGTGTGCATGTGACAAAGACATCACACATTCTCCACAAATGAGGCATGTACAGGAGGACTGGATGACAAAAGCCACTCCTTAAAAATCATTACAGATCACTATAACCTCACTCAATTAATAGATAAACCAACCAGTCACAAGCCAGTCAAAAACCAAAATTGATTTACATTTTACAAATAGACCTGAAAGACTCTCCCAGACTTATAACCTTTTAACAAGACTGTCTGACCACAATATAATATTAGAAACAAGAAAACTTCCACGTAAACAGCTTTCAAATCCATTTAAGAAGTCATCAGGTACCACAGTAAATGATTTAATCCCCAAAAAACAACAACAAAATATAACAGTGGCAATAAATGAAATCAAATGTAAGGAAAGCACCTCTTCAAATGACATAAATCACAGCAATGAATGTTTTATCATGAAAATCAAAGAGGTTATTGCGGCATTTTCAAAAAAAGGAAACAACAGATTACCGTTATCAATAGCCATTACTGAAAATGCAAAAGCAGATGGCAAAAAAATTCGGGATAATATTAAGGGGAACTCCGATTATATTGGCATGTTAGCTCTATATGCTTTATTTTTATGTTAGTAACATAACTATAATATAATTTTTTTGAAAATAATTCCCAGTTTTATATATTTTTAAAAAACTTTATTACGATTTTTGTTTACATTGCAATGCATTCTGGGTAGTGACGTAGAATGGTTGCAGCCGTTTTTTCTGTCTTATACAAGCCAAGAAGCAAAGCTACAAACTACTGCCATTTGTCAGTGAAAATGCCACATTGCGCGGCTTTTGGATGCTTTTGGATGATTGGATGATTTCCAATCAAAGGGAAATAAAGAGAGCGGGGTAAGCCTCCATAGCTTTCCTAAAGAGGGAAAGTGGAGGAAAAAGTGGGGCGGCAGCGGCTCAGCAGGTAGAGCAGGTCATCTAATAACACCATAGTTGGCCGTTCGCATCACGCTGTCCCCAGATATCCTGCCGTTGTTTCCCTGGGCAAGACACTTCACCCGCATTGCCTCCAGTGCCCATAACACTGGGTATGAATGTGTAAAAATGTTTAAATGCTCGGTGGTGGCCGGAGAGGCCGTTGGCGTGGATTGGCCGCCACATTTCCATCACTCTGAGTGTCTGTGATCACGCGCTATAGCGCATGCCTGATAAAGCTGACATATGTATTAATCACGCTATGATAAAGCACAATATCGCTCAAAGCGCGCGCATGAGACACTCAAAGTGGAGAGACACGCGCGCACGCTATATCGCTCATTTGAGCAAAATAGAGCTTTATCATAGTGTGATAAATATATATATATATATATATATCAGCTTTATCAAGCGTGCGCTGGATAAAAATTCGAACCGTGACAAAATTCGAATCGTGATTCGCTTGAGCGTGCGCAAAGTGCTCTCTGATCCTGCTTTTTGATCACACGCATTGCCTGTTTGGTGACTAGAGACACAAGGCTTGCTGCAGCGTGCTCCCACAGCGCTGGAGTGAGCTTCGTGCTGGAGGATGAAATAAACACCCTTTTAAACTTCAGTTCGCCGTGTCCTGCCTGCACTTATTCCATGCTTCCACACTGGGTTCCCTTCTTTCATCTGCCATACTGGTGCGCAAAGCGCACGCTCGTGCGCTTTGAGCGATATTGTGCTTTATCATAGCGTGATTAATACATATGTTGTGGAGAGCGTGAAAAGATGAGGCTGAGTTTATTTCTCATATCAGATTTATTCACTTGTCTCCAACATCCTCCATACAGAAAAAGAGACGCCTCCTCCCACATCTGTCCTTTTTATACCAGGGACATCAAAGTACAGAGTCACATTGTCTTTAAATCCCAAGACACAATACATCATCCTCCAGGTCTTCTCCCCTCCACCTAAAACCACTGGTGGTCAGGAAATCTCTCAAGGCCATCTCTAAAGATCACATTTCGCACCCTCCTGTTATCCCCAGAAGACCCAGACCTATTGTTCATTCTGAGACGTGAAGCAAGAGTAATATACATATGCAGTCTAAGCAACTCACATATGTGTGCCACATGACCCCCCCCCCACAAACGTCTAAGATGAAACAATACAACACAGTCTGCATATCATGATAAAATCACAAACATCAGTCCACATGCTGTTTGGGCTTCAATCGTCTTCCGAACTTGCTGTAAGCGGGCTTTACCACTCCCGCGGCGCCATCCTGCTGTGAATCTGCTCTCTGAGGATGAGAACTGTTAGTCAATCCCTGTGGGAGCTCTGGGGAATGCTCCTTAGGAGGTCTGCCACGTCGAGGAGCCCTCGCCAACTGCACAGCTTCGTCAGCCATCACAAAAGCGGGTTTGAGTCTGTCTATGCCAATCATCTCCCTTCTGCCCCCCAAATCTAGCAAAAAGTGCTTATCACCTGTTTCCAGCACTCTAAATGGGCCATCATAAGGCGGTCGCAAGGTTGGGCGATGAGCATCGTGTCTGACAAAAACAAACTCTGCATTCTTTAAAGCCTTAGGTACAAAAACGCGCGGAAAACTGTGATGAACGGGGCCAGGAAGCGTGCTCGCTCCCGTGTCGCTCAGTAACCGCTGAGCAGGGGGGCACTCTGGCGCAGGATTATCTGGGAGAAACTCCCCGGGCAGCCGGAGTGGCTGCGCAAAAACCAATTCAGCTGGGGAGGCTTTTAAGTCCTCTTTAGGTGCAGAACGCAACCCCAATAAAACTCATGGTAGCCTGTTTACCCAATTTGCATCCGTAAGCGACGCTCTGAGGGCTGCTTTCAATGACCTATGGAAACGTTCGCATAAACCATTAGCCTGGGGGTGGTACGCGGTAGTGCGGTGGATCGTTACCACCAGGCTGCGGGCCATCGCTGACCAAAGCTCGGAAACAAATTGAGGACCTCTGTCGGACGTAATATCCGACGGAACTCCAAAACGCGCTACCCAAGCCGTTAAAAATGCGCGCGCCACCTCCTCGGCTGTGGTTGATGCCAGTGGGACCACTTCAGGCCAACGCGTGGTGCGGTCCACCATTGTCAAAAGATGTGTGCACCCCTGTGACGGCGGGAGGGGGCCTAGAGGTCGACATGCACATGATCGAACCTCTTAGCCGGGATGTGAAACGGCTCCAAGGGGGCTTTAGTGTGTTTGTGTATTTTGGCTCGCTGGCAAGCCATGCAGGCTCTTGCCCACTCCTTAACGTGCTTGCGCAGGCTCGGCCATACAAATTTCTCTCCTACCATTTTGACCGACGCGCGCACCCCGGGGTGTGCCAGAGAATGAATCGAGTCAAAAACGCGGCGGCGCCACGCGGCTGGCACCACGGGACGTAGTCGTCCCGTGGAGACATCGCAGATTAAGGGGGGCATGCCATCTTGCAGCACCCTGCTCTCCAGCCTTAACCCTGTCGGTCCAGACTGGAGCGCGCACACGTCCGCGTCGCTAACCTGATCCGCGGCCACGGCTGCACAATCTACCCCTACGCGGACTGGAGTAGTTACGGCGCGCGAGAGACAATCTGCCACTACATTTAATTTACCCGCTACGTGTTGAATATCAGTAGTAAACTCAGAGATTGCAGCCAGCTGCCTCTGCTGCCGGCCTGACCACGGCTCTGAAACCTTAGCCATCGCGAAAGTCAGCGGCTTGTGGTCGACCAACACAGTGAAACGGCGTCCTTCCAGCCCGAACTGGAAGTGGCGAATGGCCAAGTGGAGCGCTAACAACTCCCTGTCGAACGCGCTGTATTTTCGCTTGGTATCGCGCAAAGTCCTGCTGAAAAAAGCGAGCGGCTGCCAAGCCCCGGTGACCCGCTGCTCCACAACCACGCCTATGGCCACATCTGACACGTCAGTAGTAAGCGCTATGCGAGCCGTTGGGTCTGGGTGTGCTAGCAACGCAGCGTTTGCCAAGGCGGTTTTAACCTCAGAGAATGCGCGCTCCCGCTCCGGAGACCATTCGATTTTTTTTGCGGGTTTTTGTTTTTTAAGCGCGGCATACAGTGGTTGCATAAGCTGCGCTGCGCGGGGGAGGAAACGGTTATAAAAATTCACCATTCCCAAAAACTCCTGTAATGCTTTGACCGTTTGTGGCTGGGGAAAATTTGTTACTGCGCGCACTTTGTCCGGCAGCGGAACTGCTCCTTCTGGAGAGACGCGGTGCCCCCAAAAAATCAATCTGCGTCACCCCGAACTGACACTTCGCTGGGTTGATTATTAACCCGTGCTCTCCCAACCTCCGGAAAACTGCCATGAGGTGTTTTTCATGTTCCTCTTCGGACGCGCTGGCTACCAAAATATTGTCCAGGTAGACGAACACAAAGGGGAGATCGCGCAACACCGCGTCCATCATGCGTTGGAACGTCTGCGCAGCGCCTTTAAGCCCGAATGGCATGCGCAAAAACTCGAAAAGGCCAAACGGAGTTATTACCGCTGTTTTGGGTATGTCTTCAGCGCGTACTGTGACTTGATGGTATCAGCGGACCAAGTCTATTTTAGAAAAAATGTGCGCCCCCGCCAGATGAATGGAAAAATCTTGGATATGCGGGATTGGGTAGCGGTCGTGCGCTGTAGCGTTGTTCAACCTGCGGAAATCACCGCAAGGTCACCACGAGCCATCAGCTTTAGGGACCATGTGAAGTGGGGAAGCCTATGGGCTGTTCGAACGCCGGATGATGCCCAACTTTTCAAGGTTGGCGAACTCCTCGCGCGCTATGGTCAGTTTAGCTGCATCCAAGCGCTGAGCTTTTGCAAAAACGGGGGGACCGGCGGTAGTAATAAAATGTTCCACTCCGTGTTTAGCGACGGCTGCTGAAAATGTGGGAACCGTGAGTGCTGGAAACTGAGTGAGGAGTGTGTGGAACTTACCGCTTGCCATAGCGATGTTGGCTTGTGCTGTGGGCGGGGTCACTCGGGCTGCACAGGGAATAGAGTAAAAAGAGAGTGCATTAACCAAGCGTCTTTTGGGAAGATCAACAAACAACCCATGTGAGCACAGAAAATCAGCCCCTAACATGTTGAAGCTCACCGCAGCTATAATAAAAGTCCACCCAAATGTACGGCCTTGCAGGGACAGAAGCAGAGTCTTCTCACCGAAGGTCTTAATGCTCGAGCCGTTCGCTACCGATGCTCCGTGACTCCCAGGGCCTGCCAGCCGGTCAGCATAAGTTGGCATGATGAAACTCACTTGGGAGCCTGTGTCCACGAGGAATTGCCTCCCTGAATGCGCATCCGTCAAGTAGAGCAGCTTGTTCTGTTCACCGAGGGCCACGGCTGCTACCGACCCTCGGTTCTGGCGTTTCCTGAGCTCTTGAACTGACACGATGGTATACACTTGCGTGCCCTCTCTGCAAAGCGACGATGGTAGAAACAGAGGTCATCTCCTCCGCGATGTCTGGCCTTCACCACCGCCATTGCCGGTGGGTCTGCTGCCGCCGCCTCTGGCCCCCTGCCATCTCCGGCCCTCGAGTTGAGTCCTGTCACTGCTGCGGTGGCCACGCGCTGTCTGCTGGGAATCCGCTGTGCCTCCTGAGCCAGCACGCAGAAGTCTCGCTGGGCCAACAACGGTGAACCGGCCAGGGTCGCTCTCGTGGCCGACGGTAGGGTTCTCAGGAATATGTGGGTGAAGAGAAGGTCGTCGCCGTCTGAGCCCCTCAGCCTCAGCATGTCTTCCATCAGGTCGACAGGTGTGCTGTCTCCCAAGTCGTTCAGGGCCAGGAGTCTCTTCGCTCTTTCCTGGACTGAGGGAGTGAAACGCTGGATGAGCGCAGCCTTCAACCCGCTGTATTTGTCTTCGGCCGGTGGGCGCTGCGCCAGGCTCTGCACATGACGAGCCGTGCGGTTGTCGAGCTTGGCGATAACGTGGTAGAATTTCGTGTCATCTGCCGTTATTCCCCGGAGAGCGAACTGAGCTTCGGCCAAGAGGAACCAGGAGTCCGGGTTGTCCTGCCAGAAATCTGGTAGTTTGACTGAGACTGCGTTCACCTGGCTGGTTCCTGGCGAGTCCGGCTCGGGGGAATTTCTTTTGTCCATGATACGTCTTAAGGTCACCAGTGTGGAGAGCGTAAAAAGATGAGGCTGAGTTTATTTCTCAAATCAGATTTATTCACTTGTCTCCAACATCCTCCAAACAGAAAAAGAGACACCTCCTCCCACATCTGTCCTTTTTATACCAGGGACATCAAAGTACAGAGTCACATTGTCTTTAAATCCCAAGACACAATACATCAACTGCATGCAGCTATTAGCAAACAACAAACTGCACACCCAGAGGCAGCATTTATTGTGGCGGGTGATTTTAACCACTCTAACCTCAAGACAGTGCTTCCTAAATTCTACCAGCATGTCTCCTGTCACACAAGAGGGGACAAAACATTGGACCATGTTTACACCAATATTGTGGGAGCCTACACAGCAACTCCCCTCCCCCACCTAGGTCAGTCTGATCATTTATCCTTGTTCCTTACCCCCAAGTATGTACCGCTCATCAACCGGGTGAAGCCATCAGTGAGGACCATCAAAGTGTGGCCAGAGGGGGTTGACTCTGTACTCCAGGAGAAGTTTAGGAACACAGACTGGAGTATGTTCACCTCTCAGGCTACCTGTGGCTCCCACATAAACATCAACGCTTACACCCACTCAGTCCTGGACCATATCAACACCACTATTGACAGTGTCACCACGGAAAGACAGATCACCACGTACCCAAATCAGAAGCCGTGGATGAACAGAGAAGTGCGACTTCTGCTAAAAGCATGTAACAATGCCTTTAGATCTGGTGATGCACAGGCCTACAGTTCATCCAGGGCAGATCTGAAGAGGGGCATCAAGAAGGCCAAGCACAGCTACAAGCTGAAGGTGGAGGAACATTTTGGGGACTCTGACCCCCGACGTATGTGGCAGGGCATTCAAGCTATCTCTGATTATAAGCCCAGCAACTCCATACCTATAGCCATGACTGTGCCCTTTCTTAATGAGCTAAATAACTTCTATGCTCGTTTTGACAAGGACAACAATGAAAAGAACATCAATTTCCCACCCTCTGATGACCTCCACCACCTCACACTCACCCACACCGACGTCCGTAATGCACTGAGTCATGTCAACGTAAGTAAGGCTGCTGGCCCTGATGGCATTCCTGGGCGTGTGCTGAGGGCATGCGCTGAGCAGCTGGCAGGGGTCTTCACAGACATCTTCAATCTGTCCCTGGCCCAGGCCGTGGTACCAGCGTGCTTCAAGACCACTTCAATAGTACCAGTGCCGAAACATTCAACACCATCGTGCCTAAATGACTATCGCCCTGTGGCACTGACGCCCATAGTCATGAAGTGCTTTGAGCGACTGGTCTTGGCACAGCTCAAAAAAAGGCCTGCCCCCTACACTGGACCCTCATCAGTTCGCCTACCGGAGCAACAGGAGTACAGAGGATGCGGTTTCTACAGCGCTGCACTATGTACTCTCACACCTGGATGACAAGAACACCTACGCAAGAATGCTGTTTATTGACTTCAGCTCAGCATTCAACACAGTTATCCCCTCCAAGTTGCTCACCAAACTTGGGGACCTGGGAATCAGTACCTCCACCTGCAACTGGATCATGGATTTTCTGATCAACAGACCCCAGCATGTTAGGTCAGGCCCCAACCGTTCTTCCGTCATCACACTCAACACTGGTGTACCACAGGGCTGTGTGCTCAGCCCATTCCTCTACTCCCTCTTCACCCATGACTGCAGGCCTATGTATGGATCCAATTCCATCATAAAGTTCGCAGATGACACCACGGTGATTGGACTCATCAGGGACAACGACGAGTCAGATTACAGGGCAGAGGTTGAGCACTTGGCTACTTGGTGCGCTGACAATAACCTGCTCCTTAACACCAGCAAAACCAAGGAGCTCATAGTGGACTACAGGAAGGAGAGGGAAGAGACACATGACCCCATCCATATCAATGGCATAGCTGTTGAATGTGTCCCCAGCTTCAAATTCCTGGGGACCCACATCTCGGAGGACCTGTCCTGGTCAGTTAACACCACCAGCCTGATCAAGAAGGCCCATCAGCGCCTCTTCTTCTTGAGGACATTGAAGAAGAACCATCTGTCAACTGACATCCTGGGCAACTTCTACCACTGCGTGATAGAGAGCACCCTGACCAACTGTATCACACTCTGGTATGGGAGCTGCTCTGTAGCTGACCGCAAGGCGCTGCAGCGGGTGGTGAAAACCACCCAACGCATCACAGGGACTCCACTTCCAGCTATAGAGGACGTCTACAGGAAAAGATGTCTGCGCCGGGCACGCAGCATTCTTAGGGACTCCAACCATCCTGGTCATGGACTGTTCCAGCTTCTCCCCTCCAGAAGACGTTTCAGAAGCCTTCGGACTAGAACTAGCAGGTTTAGGAACAGTTTCTTTCCAACAGCTGTCACGTTATTGAACTTAGTTCCCCGCTGACTCTTTTACAATCATCTTTTACCATCCTCACCTGTACATAACTGCATAACTACATAACTACATCTAACTTATTGCACATTATTTGCACATAACAGTACTTTTAACTTTCTGCACTGCTGCATATATTTGCATATATTTGCTTAAATTGCACATACTGTTAATTACTGTATATACTGCACTGCTGTCCTTTGCACTTCTGATTGGATGCTAAACTGTGTTTCGTTACCTTGTATTCATACATGTGTAATGACAATAAAGTTGAATCTAATCTAATCTAATCTAATCATCCTCCAGGTCTTCTCCCCTCCACCTAAAACCACTGTTGGTCAGAAAATCTCCCAAGGCCATCTCTAAAGATCACATTTCGCACCCTCCTGTTATCCCCAGGAGACCCAGACTTATTGTTCATTCTGAGATGTGAAGCAAGAGTAATATACATATGCAGTCTAAGCAACTCACATATGTGTGCCACAATGTCAGCTTTATCAGGCATGCGCTATAGCGTGCAATCACAGACATGTCTCATGCACGCGCTTTGAGCGATATACACGACCGCTACCCAATTCCTCACATTCAGGATTTTTCCGTTCACCTTGCAGGGGCGCGCGTTTTTTCTAAAATAGACCTGGTCCGCGTTACCACCAAGTCCCAGTGCGCGCTGAGGACATACCCAAAACAGCGGTAATAACTGCGTTCGGTTTATTCGAGTTTTTGCGCATGCCATTTGGGCTTAAAGGGGCTGCACAGGCGTTCCAACGCATGATGGATGCGGTGCTGCGCGATCTCCCTTTCGTGTTCGTCTACCTGGACGATATCTTAGTAGCCAGCGCGTCCGAAGACGAACACGAAACCCACCTCACAACGGTTTTCCGGAGGTTGGAAGAGCACGGGTTAATAATCAACCCAGCGAAATGTCAGTTCGGGGTGACGGGGATTGATTTTTTGGGGCACCGCATCTCTCCCGTAGGAGCGGTCCCGCTGCCTGACAAAGTGCGCGCAGTAGCAGATTTTCCCCGGCCGCAAACGGTCAGGGTGCTACAAGAATTTTTGGGAATGGTGAACTTTTATAACCATTTCCTTCCCCGCGCAGCGCAGCTCATGCAACCACTGTACGCCGCGATATTGTGTTTTATCATAGCGTGATTAATACATATGTTATGGGTAACCCCTACAACAGCCACAGACTAGCAGAGCGCACAGCTGGAGCAATTAGCAGAACAATGACTGATATCAATAGGCAGCCTCTCTTTTGTCTAGCTTCTTCTGCCAGTAATCTGCTTTGATATGTGTGACTCAAATGCAGGTGTTCATGCTTCCTGTTCTGTGATGCTAGTGTGCCTTTCATGTATTGTCTGTAACTGGGTATAAAAACTGCATTGCTCTGTAACTCACTCTCTCACTCTCTCTCACTGCTCATCTGACCAGACGCATCTCCTGTACGCTGACTAGAGGCACAGGGCTCGCTCCTGCGCGCGCTCACAGCGCAGGGGCGAGTCTCACCGTGCCGCTCGGGGTCCCTTATTCCATGCCGCTACATTGGTGACCCCGAGAAAGCACACGCTTTGTGCAACGCAACCTTCTGGTCTGGACAGCTACATTGGTGACCCCGAGAAAGAACACGCTGACGACGAACGAACGCAGCACCCGGCGGTGATTCTCCGACAACAAGCGAACGCAGCAGCCTGACGCAAATGGACTGCCCTCCCTTTGGCTACAGGGAGACCTCGACGCAGAGCCACCACCAGGCGAACTCTCCGGAGATCATCCACGACTGGGAATGCTGCAGAAAGCGTCACGGTGCGACCCTCGCCTGAGATCGGGACATCCACGCTGGACCGGCCGGGGGACACAGAACGTCTTCTCCCTCTCACCGCTCCTCCTCCCTCTCAGCGCTCCTACGCGTCTACGCGAGCCCGAGGGACAAAGATCGTCTATTTCCTCTCACCGCTCCAACGCATCTGCACGAGCCCGAGGGACAAAGACCGTCTATTTCCTCGCACCGCTCCAACGCACCACGAGCAAACGATGCAACAGCTCTACAGGGATGACCATCAGCGCCGACGACGCTGATCTCCATCAAGCTCCCTGACCCTGACTCGCCTCTCAACAGCGGGCCACCCACGCACTGAACCCCGCACGCACACCGGGGGGTTATGAGGACAGCGCACCATGCACGGGACAATAACGGCTCCACAGACCGCCATCGTCCTTCGCCGCTGCACACAGAACCTTCAGGGCTGCTCACACACCTGAAGCACGCACGCAGCTCACTCACAGGATTTTGTACGAGTCTCAGCCACGGCGCACAAGGGAATTCAGCCGTCAGCTGTCCCCGAGGACTTTAGGACTGCGGCACACCTAAAGTCAACACGCCAAGTCCCTCACAGCTGCAGCTCCTTTTTTTTTTCTTCATGGCCGCGAGAGGAGTCAGAGACTAATTTTTCTTCGCACAGCCGCTGTGGACCTCCGCCACGTTCAACAGGACAGCCCCTCAACATCACGGATCCACAGGCAATTTTTGCGCGGCCCAAACAATTTCGCCGTCCCGGGCCGGCACGTGCTACCCCCACCCCCCTCCCTCCACCGCCGCCTGCAGCGAGCTTCCCCCGCAGCTCGCACCCAAAGCCAGACTATCGAGGCCTCAGCTTCCCGCTGAGCCCTCTGGGGGGGAGTATATGGGTAACCCCCACAACAGCCACAGACTAGCAGAGCGCACAGCTGGAGCAATTAGCAGAACAATGACTGATATCAATAGGCAGCCTCTCTTTTGTCTAGCTTCTTCCGCCAGTAATCTGCTTTGATATGTGTGACTCAAATGCAGGTGTTCATGCTTCCTGTTCTGTGATGCTAGTGTGCCTTTCATGTATTGTCTGTAACTGGGTATAAAAACTGCATTGCTCTGTAACTCACTCTCTGACCACTGCTTCTGACGACATGCATTCTGTGTCTCCTCACGAGAGCCTGAGGACCCGCTCCAGCCCGCCTGCACAGGGCTGGAGTGAGTTCTATGATGGCGGGATGAATGATAATAAACACCCTCAAAAACTTTCAGTTCGCTCCTTATTATTCCATGCTGCCACAATGTCAGCTTTATCAGGCATGCGCTATAGCGCGTGATCACAGACACTCAAGAGTGACGGAAATGTGGCTGCCAATCCACGCCAACGGCCTCTCCGGCCACCACCGAGCATTTAAACATTTTTACACATTCATACCCAGTGTTATGGGCACTGGAGGCAATGCAGGTGAAGTGTCTTGCCCAGGGACACAACGGCAGGATATCTGGGGAGAGCGTGATGCGAACCGCCAACCATGGGGTTATTAGACTACCTGCTCTACCTGCTGAGCCGCTGCCGCCCCACTTTTTCCTCCACTTTCCCTCTTTAGGAAAGCTATGGAGGCTTACCCCGCTCTCTTTATTTCCCTTTGATTGGAAATTACATCCAAAAGCCGCGCAATGTGGCATTTTCACTGACAAATGGCAGTAGTTAGTAGCTTCGCTTCTTGGCTTGTATAAGACAGAAAAAACGGCTGCAACCATTCTACGTCACTACCCAGAATGCATTGCGACGTAAACAAAAATGGCGATTTACATCATAATAAAGTTTTTTTAAAATATATAAAACTGGGAATTATTTTCAAAAAAATTATATTTTAGTTATGTTACTAACATAAAAATAAAGCATATAGAGCTAACATGCCAATATAATCGGAGTTCCTTTTAACAAATTGACAAATAAACAGAAGAAAAAAGATGACGGAGACATGGAACTTAATATTAGTAACAAACTGGTACAGAATCCCACAGTCATTGCTACAGAGTTTAACAACTTTTTCATAAACTCCGTGCTAGAAATATCCAACTCATTTAATCCACCCAATCACAATTTTAGTCCTATTAGCCCCTCACAGCCAGTTTTTGATATATTAGAAATAACTGAAAAAGAAGTCGCAAATATCATCAGCTCATTGAACAACTCAAAAGCAAGAGATGAACATGGTCTTAACACCAGTTTTTTAAGAGAACATAAAGAATTTCTCATTTGTCCAATTACTCATTTAATCAATCTGTCAGTCAAACATGTCGTCGTCCCAACTGCTTGGAAGGTAGGAGTGGTCAGACCAATTTTCAAAACAGGGAGTAAAACTGATATAAACAACTACAGACCAATCAGCATCTTACCTGTCATCTCCAAAATAATTGAAAAATGGGTGGCTGCACTATTATGTGAACATCTGAATTACAGGAACACCCCCCTGCATCACGCACAGTTTGGGTTCCATGCCCACCACTCAGTACAGTCTACAATAAGCTTGTTTTTAGAAAAAACTAATTTTTTTTGGGATAAGTGCAATTGTGTAGGTGCTGTGTTTTTAGATCTGAAGAAGGCATCTGACACAGTTGACTACAACATCCTTTTAACCAAACTTACTCAGTTTAATTTTTCAGAACATGCTATCAAATGGATGAAATCCTATTTAACTGGCAGACAGCAATATGTAATGGTCAACAGTGTCAAATCACCATATTTGAAATGTCAAATGGGTGTCCCACAAGGCTCCATACTTGGACCAATATTATTCTCCTTATACATAAATGATTTACCAAATGCATGCAGAAACATTCATATACAAATGTATGCAGATGACATGGTAATGTTCACACCTGGGAAAAAAAACAAAGAAAAAAAAAACACACAAGAAGCTGTCTGCATTCTTACAACAGCGATGACCCAAATCCATAAATCCATGGAACTGGCTGAAAAATTTGTCTCCTACTACACACACACACACACACAAAAAAAACCCTGTTTGCATGATGTTTACTAAACAATGATCAAATATTACAAACTCAAACATTTTCTTAAAAGGGGAGGAGCTGCAATTAATCGAGGAATTTAAATACCTTGGTGTGATTTTAGATTCCTCATTAATCTTCAAAAAACATCAAAAAATCTCAAACATAATCAAATTCAATCTGAGAAATTTTAAACAAATTAGACCATCGCTGACAGTTAGTGTGGCCAAAATGTTTCTGAATGCAATGATCTTCTAACACATTGATTACTGTTTTACCAACTGGTCACTCACTGGTGTAACCATAACCAAACCCATTGAATCTTTAAACAAAAAAGCCATAAAATCTTTCATAAAGATGCCACATATCACTGTTGTCACATTTAAAAGAAATACAATTTTCTGTCTTTTGAAAATTACAAAACTCTCAAATTTCAAATTTTATAAAATATTAAATGGCTATGCACCCCCCTTCCACCCGAGAGAATATGTTAAACTGAGGACTGTCACTGGCACAACCACCAGAGCAATCACTAGAGGAGACTGTGAGGTCCCCCACAGATGCACCACATTTGCTCAATCTGTGCCATCAGTGAGAGGCACCAAGATCTGGAAAAATATACCACCTGCAATCAGAGAATGGACCACACTAAACACTTTTAAGACACATTGTAAAAATTGGCTTTTAAACAACCAAAACTGTACCCATAACTATTGGTTCCTCTGCGGCAAGCATATATACTGTATATATATGTGTGTGTGAGTGTGTGTGTGCGCGCGCGCATGCGTCTCACACACACATGCCCCACCTCTTGTTTGTTGCAGTTGTTTGTTGTTGCTGTGAGGTGCTTGGGTGCATGTACGCAGACACAGCACTTCACTCGTGTGACATTTGAATATTTTATTTTGTAGCACCTTAACTCTTGCACTTTAGCATATCCACTTTGTACAGGTTTATTGCAGATGTTCTGCTCGTGTATGATTGTTTGTTTGTTTGTGTGTTTTTGTGACCCGCTGGGGGACTACAGATGCAAATTAGCAGTATTGCTAAATCTGGCATACTTACATTTGTATTAATGTTCATTAGTATGTAATGTCCCTTTCAAATAAACATTAAACTTAAACAAAGGTCACATGCAGCTTTGCCAAAACATACCTTGAAGATGCTGAAGCCCAGTGGCAGAATGTGTATGGTCCGATGAGACTAAAATCAAACTATTTTGCCTAAACACCAAAAGATATTTCTGGTGGAAAGCCTATACATCTCACCATCCAAATTTTACTGTGTCTACAGTAAAGCACGGAGGTGGTACTATCATGTTCTGGGGTGTTTCTCTGCAGCAGGGACTGGTTCGGATAAAAGAAAAATGGGTAGGGAAAAAACACTCCAATTCTTAAAGAAAACGTGCTACACTCTGGGAAGAAACGTTGTCTTCTAACATGGCTACAACACAAAGCACAGAATAAATTGACCACACAGTGGTTAAAGGAGAAATGGTCAATGTCCTTGCATGGCCTAGTCAGAGTCCAGGTTTAAGCCCCAACTCAAAACCTGTGCCCTTCCATGGATCGCCGCCTTATCGTGGCAGAGGGGTTTGCATGCCCTAATGATCACAGGAACTATGCTGTCAGGGGCTCCCAAGACTAACTGCTCCTGGGTGAAGAGTCAGACTAAAGGTGCATTCAGACCAAATGTGAATGGGCAACTTTTTCACCTGGTGTGATTACATATTAACTCAGTGTAAACATGCGAACAGACATGAATTTACCACCTGAGTGAGTCACAGATGGGTGGAGTTGTCTATAACTTCTGCAGTTGTGTTCAACCTGTTGTGGAAATCACCGTCATGCTTAGGTTTACATTACCTGATGAGGTCTCACCTGAAAAAACTGTCCCTTCCTCCAAAACTTCACAAGATGATGGCTGTTTACAATGCTAGCCTGCTAGCACGTCCATGACAGGAGTCCGTGGGTAAAAATCTCCATTATTCCGATTCAGCTGCAGAGCTCCCAGTCCATCTGTCTGCAGGTGAGTATCACTCTCACTTTCAAACTAGTTTACTCTCCAATGTTGATACTTTTACTCTGTTGATGGCAAAATCTCATGGCCATTACTAGCTACCGCTATCCCTTGGACGTGAACGTGCGAATGCGTGAAATCGCGTGTGCTCACCTCTTTCTATTGATTTTGTATACTTTCGCACCGTGTGAAAAATTCACTTTGTGTTTGGTCTAAAGGCACCTAGAGAGATCCAGTGGACCCCCATGAAGAGATCGCAGAAAGGACCCAATGTACACAAAGAGCTGCATAGGTCCGCCATCATCTGCAGGGAGGTTTCGTGGTGGTCATGATGCAATGGATGGATGGATGGATAAACCACTATCACCAACAAATGTAACTTAACATTGGCCCGACGTACCAAGTTTACATTGGGAATACGTCTTATAGAGGTCATTCATATATTGGTAAGACATTGGCTAACGTTTGAGCGACCTCTATATAAGATTTATTCCTGATGTAAACTTGCAGACAATGGCTGGACATATCTGGCATTGATGTGCAAAGTTGGCAGAGTTGGATCCCAACTGACATGGTTCTGTTGTTTAGACCCAGAAGCAGACTACAGACTCAGTTAGCAAGTTTAACAATGATTTATTGTGCGCAGGTGATAGTGATGAGTGGAGAGTCTGACAACACCAACAGAGTAAAAGCTATAATCAAAGATAAAGGTGGTTCAACAAAATACTGACACAAAGGTCCTGTTTTTTGGGGGTAGGTAGGGTGGACCTGTTCCTATTATACATTTCACTTGAATGTTATAAGTTGCACTAAGTAAATACAGCTAGATAAAACAAAACTGTTTTATTTCAGGCTGCAAAGTCACAAACTGATTCTATTCTTTTCTATACCCACTGTATCTGTCTTTGTTAAGCCCATATGCTAACGGGGTTAATGTATCTACTAGTTAATCATGCTGACATTAGAAAAATCACTACATCCTATAAACACAGATTGTTATCCCTTTTTTTATTTAAGTTTTTGTAAAGGGTATACAGGTCATTACAGCACTGCATTGTTTACATTTTCATCACACGTTCCCTTATTTTTTGCTATTTGACAACATTGGTAGGATAGTTATTACAACACCCCCTTTTTTTTTAAAGTGAAAGAAAAAGAGAAGTTAAAGAGAATTAAATAAAAAAACGAATAAACAAACAAACAGAACAGCAAAAAACAAACAAACAGAACATTAAGTAATTAAAAGTAAAAGAGCATCTGAGTAGCTTTGGAACAAAGAGCGGGACCATTATTGAAATGGTATTTGTCAAAGATTAGATCTAATGGAAGACACATATGCGATCCAGGGTTGCCAAAAGTTCATGAACCCATCCATGTCCTGTCTCAGTGCGAATGTCAACTTTTCCGTCGAGTAAATGTCTTGAATCACGTTAATCCAATCTTCAGGTGTAGGACAGTCCTTCAGCATCCATTTTTAGTTAGGGCTTTTTTACTTGCCAATATTAAAACATTGAATAAGTATTTATCTCCTCGTCTTTCCAGTGAGTCCGGTAGTAAACCCAAATACAAAGTTACAAAAGAAAAGGGAACTGTTATTTTGAATATTTTCCCCAATGTTGTCTGTACATTGGTCCAATATTGGTGGATAACTGGGCATGACCAAAACACATGAAAATGATTTGCAGTCTTTTCACCACACAAGCGCCAACAGTTCAACCCCTTATGGGTAAATTTGTCTTTTTTAAACATGGTTTTCATATTTGTGACCTGTGTTGGCAAAATGAGTCACTTTGAGGAAATTATCAAAACTGATGTAATGTTTTTTTCCATATTCTGTATTGAAAGACCTTCAAAATGATATTTAATTTGTAGGAAGTGCGCAAAAACGGACCCGAATAAAGCCGATTTGTTTATATTTTGGCTAGCTTTAAAACTCGCGTTCGATCGGTCGGGAGTTATGTCTTTCACCAAAACATATGTATTTTTAGAAAGTCCGATTTCTAAGCTTTCCAATGATACCAGACACTCATGGGGTTTTCCCGGGACTTGCCGCTAACAAACAAAGAAAGAGTCATGATTTATGACTTCTCCTGCCTGTAGCTCGTAATGAAGCATTGCTCGTAATGTAATGTAATGTAATGTACTTTATTTATATAGCCCTTTAAAACAACCCGTAGGTGACCAAGTACCATGTTCGTAGGTAATGCGCATTCCGACTCATTTTGCCAGTATGGGTCGCATTTTCTTGCTTTCTAATTGCTAGCTTAACCCTTTCAGCAGATGACAGTTTAACTCTCATACCTAATAAGGACAAAAGTGTCCTTTTCAATTATTATTTCCTTTGATAACTTAGCTGTGGTTATGCTTTTTGCAATATTTTGCAAAGGTGTCTATTTTTTTTAAACTAATTTAGATATTTCAAAACACAATTTTTACACTGTGTAACTCAAATTGTTAGGTTGTTACCATTACGTGTCCTTGTCAAAAACGCCACAAAAATAGTTTTTTGGGTTTTTTTTGTATAGTTCCTTAATTTCCAGAGGGAAATTCAAGGCATCCACCTGGATGGATGAGGCAGCCATGGTATGACACCAATCCCTTCATCATTCACACCTAGGGCCACTTTAGAGTCTCCAGTTAACCTAACCCGCATGTCTTTGGCCTGTGGGAGGAAACCGGAGTACCCAGGGTAAGCCCAAGCAGACACGGGGAGAACATGCAAACTCCACACAGAGGGGTCACTGATGGTCAGGGGTTGGGATCGAACCCACGGAGGTGGAATCGATCCTGTGACCTTACTGTGCTGCCACAGTGCTAACCACTGCTCCACCAAGCTGCCCATCCATCCAACCATCCTTCCATCTTCTTCCGCTTAGTCCTTTTCGGGTCGCGGGGGGGGGGGGGGGGGGGGGGGGGGCTGGAGCCTATCCCAGCGTTTTTGGGCGAGAGGCAGAGTACACCCTGGACAGATCACCAGTCCATCGCAGGGCCAACACAGAGAGACAGACAACCATTCACTCTCACAATCAGACCTAAGGACAATTTAGAATCCCCAGTTTTGATGCCAATTAACCTAACCTGCATGTTTTTGGCCTGTGGGAGGAAACCGGAGAAATCCTGGAGTAAATGCTAAATATGTTAATATTTCTACGTTTTTGCATAAATCTTTTAATCAACTTCAGTCCCGATCATAAATGCCAAATAGTTAAATATTTTCAGAATTTTATCCCGTTACTTGACAGTGTTTGTGATGGCATCATAAATGTATTCTAAAAAAAAACAAAAAAAAAAAACTTGTAATATTTTCAATATTCTGAATGTAAAGTGGATTTTTCTTGGAGGTATTATTACTGTCTTGGATACGAGCCCTCAGGTGGTCTGGGTCAGGCGTACTACCTGCGCCCAGTTAGAACCAAACATGGTGAGGCAGCGTTCAGTTTTGATGCTCCTCACATGTGGAACAAACTACCAGAAAGCATCAGGGCTGCTGAAACTCTCAGCTGCTTTAAATCCAGGTTAAAAACTCTCCTATTTGCTGCTGCCTTTCAGTAGAACAATTGTTAATCTCCCACAATGCACTAGAACTTTTTCTTATTCTATTTTAGCTTGTTTCTGTTTCTTTTTTCATTTGCTTTTAAATTCTTATCTATTCCTTTTGCAACCTGCTGTAATGGTTTAATATTTTATGTAAAGCACTTTGAATTGTCTTGTACACGAAATGTGCTGTACAAATAAACTTGCCTTGTCAGTGATTAGCAACAGCACTGATTTTGACGGACAGTGCCAGATGTTAAAAATAGTTACGTTTTACCATTAAAAATGTAAACAAGTTTCTCTAAAAACATACTCAAAAAACACTTCCTGTTCATCCATCATGCTGCTTGCCCTTGGAGTGAGCAGCGTGTGCCCGTGGGCCTGTGTGACGGCTCTACGTCTGTAATCTGTCCCCAGGCTGGCAGGCTGAGGTGTGAGAAGAGGAAGCCTCCACTTGTACACGAGGTTAAGCCAGAGGCCCGTAGTGGCCGTGTGGACGGACTGATAAAAGCCCTGGGGCCGCGGCTGTGGCCTCAGCATTCGGCCACACTCGCCGACACGCCGTGTCATTTAGCCCGCGCTGCCGCCTAACTCAGTGGCAACTGCTCATTTACAGGGCAGTGCGGGCTACCAGGAAGACACACACACACACACACACACTCTCTCAGTCAGAACATGGTACTTTATGTACACATGCAAACACAACGCTGTGGTCCGTGTCGCAGGTTTGTCCAACAATTAGCAGCCGTGGGCCGACACCCGCGCATGGAGTGGTGCAAAACAGAAGAACTGAGGCAGGCAAGCACACACACACACACACACGGGCGGGTCTCTAGGGAAAGCGGCCGGGTCACATGAACGACCAGACTGTGGTTTTGGGTCCACTGTCCTGTGGCCAGACATGGTCAGTGTGTCACTGGGAGATGGCAGAAAAGGAGAGAGGAAGTGTGGATCTCGGAGGTTTACACAACCAGGCATAAACACACACACACACACACACACACCGTACTGCAAGACTGTCACCGTAGCAGTACCACAGAAAAAAAGCAGCCGCTCGCCCGCTGGCTGTCTCTCTTCTCCTCTCACAGCACGCTTATCGCTCGCTCATCTCTAACGTCTGTATCACTTCCTGTATTTCTCACAAACATGCAGGACAAACTTTCATATGAATCTCTTCAATTATACAGCAGCAAAAAGAGAAAAATGAGCCATCAGTGGTGGTGTATGAGGTGCAAACAGCCACATCAGTGAAAACTTTTCCGTTCTTAAATTCAACGCAGAAAATGAAAAAAAAAAAAGTGTGAAAACCACAATCAGGTTAAACTGCTTTACTCTCACGGAGGGGCACCATAAATGCTAAAGCTTTGTCAGTGAACCTGAACAGACATATTTGCATTCTGGGTGGCTTATGCCAAGATGTGGCGTGGTTGAATATAAACAAAACGAGAAAAGGAAATACATTAGAGGGAAAATGATGGGGGGGGGGGGGCGGGGTCTGGAGGTGCAGCATGAAAACGCAATGAGGACGGGATGAAGAGCAGATCCAAGCAGGGCGACTGGCAGCACCGCCACTGATGAGACTCAGATTGTGATACTATCAAGTGGTAAGTGAGGGTGGAGGTTTTCAGGCCCAGAAACCACCAGTTCTGACAAACACAGATGTGCTGTGAGTCAGAGCAACTTAAAAGCAGAGCACAGCAGTCAGGAGCAGCGACAGCCCGCGACGCCTCTCCTGCCTCTCCTGCTCTCTTCTTCTCATTCAGACATCTCTCCCTGTGACTGACACATTGCAGAGCCTCTCTCCAGCTCCACTCGGCGTGGAGGTGGTCTGAGCTCAGAAGAGAACAAAAAAACTGAACTCAGAAGTGTGGAAAGTCCAAAACAAGAGAAACCAGAAGAGGGAAAAACAATGATAGAAGAAGAAGAAGAAGAAGGGAGTGGAAGGAGGAGGGTGGAAGGGAGGGAGAGGCCGGGTGACCTCACGTGACGATGACGAGGCTCCACCACTCACAGAGGGGTGTGTGCGTGCGTGTGTGTGTGTGTGTGTGTGTGTGTAGCATGGCGAGGATGCAGATACACTGTGGCTTTTTTAGCCTTTTACTAGCACTGACACTGCAGTCAGGGCCATCGTCGCCGCCGCCGCCGTACAGCACAGACACAGCGAGGCCAGACCACGCTATCAGGCCCAGCTGGCTAACCTCAGACCCTCAGACCGAGCCCACTCAGGTGGGCCCACCCCCACACTTCTCTGGTGAGTCCACCTCCACACCTGGAGACACAAATGCTTCTTCTTCTTCGCTCCTTTCTCCCCTCCACTTCTCCTCCCGAGCGTCTGCTGCTGCTGCCTCTGCGAGCTTGTGGCTTTGGATTCCTGTGGTAGATTCTTGGTTGCAGAGAGCCTCAGCACTCCGGGGGTTTTGTCCTCCCGTGCTCTCGCCTCTCTCCATGGTGCTCTTCCATTCTGACTTCCCCCCCTTTTTCTTTTTCCTCCCCTTCCACCTCTCAGAGGTCAGTGGAGATTGGACAGTCACCGCTCCGGCTCCTCCGTCATGGCATCCAACAGCATCTTTGACTCCTTCTCAAACTACAGCAGCAGCCTACTGAGAGGTCAGTGCCCCCCCCCCCCCCCACACACACACACACGTCTGTCCAGTTGTTTTGAATGAGCACTTTTGTCAGTCTGACAGCTTGTTTCTTTAGAGAGCCGGGCATCAACACATTTGTCTTTCTCTGATTTGCACAGTAGCCCCAGTCTGCTTGACTGATGCCCCCCCCCCCCCCCCGGTAAAGGCCTTTGGCTCATGTGTGTTTTTTTCTGTAAGGTTTGATGGAGTAGCACCATAATGGGATTCTCACCACAGACAATCATTATCAAGTGAAACTCGGCGCTGCTTCTTCTCTCTGTGAGGCTCCATGTGACTGGGCCCTTTACTGGAACACGGCAATACAATAAAAGAGCAAAAAAACATATTAGGCTCTCTCACTCTGCTTTACTTCCAGGAGGTACTTTTGGTCTGTGTGGTGAGGTGAGTGCTCTGTACTTGACTGAAGAAGCCATTTGTTGCCATGGCAATTCCAATCAGACGGGCTTTTTACTTGCAAACGGTCGAGCTCTCACGAAAGAGAAGATTGGGCCGATCGGTTGAATTTTTTTAAGGAAAAGAAGAGAGCGTTGTGCCAAAATTTGGCCACCCCTTGTTCATTTTATAATTGGTGTGTTTAATTAATGAATTAATTAAACGTTTTAGTAAAAAAGGAAAAAATACTAAATTTGTTACAAAAGTAATAAAAAGTTGTTTCTTGGAAAGTAATTTTCAAAGTAAAATGTTAAAATGACTAATTGATGAGAAAATTGGACATTTGCGAGAGAAAAAAGTAAAAAAAATTATAAAAATGTTCCAGAAAATTGGCATTTTCTCTTGTAAATTTATGACCTTTTTTCCCTTGAAATGTGTGGCTTTTCAGCATTTGGAAGTTGTGTTTTTTTCTCACAAAAATGTAACTTTTTCTCATAAATTTGTGGTTTCGAAAATTGTTTATCATATTTTTGCACCTTTTATCTTGCAAATCTGCACTTAAATTACACTTACATTATCCAGCGTCCATGACACTGATGGGTAAATGTGAATAAATGTCCGGTGGTGGTGGGAGAGGCAGCTGGCCCAGATTGGCAGCCATGTTTTCATCAGTCTGTGGCTACAGAGGTAGCTTACCACTACCATTGTCTGTGGAGTGAATGAATAGTTGACTCTGTCATGAAAAGTATGATATAAATGTAATCCATTATTATTATTATTATTATTATTATTATTATTATTAGAGGTGGGAGTCACCACAGGCAAAGAAATATGATATTATCACAACCTTGTGATACGCCAAGTATTGCGATATCATATATTGCGATTACTCATCCTGATCTGTTTCTTGTTTAACTCCCAGTTGGATCTCATCTGTCTCTCCTTTGCTGCACTGACCTAACCAGACAGTGAGCGGTTAGCACCATCACGTGGACTGAAACATCATCTGGTTTTTATTACTCTGCTACCCAAATTTGGGCTGCACGGTGGTGCAGTGGTTAGCACTGTGGCAGCACAGTTTACCCTCGGCCGGAGGATCGCGGGGATCATAAGATCGTGGGTTCAATCCCTGCCCCCGGCCAACAGTGATCTGTGTGGAGTTTGCATGTTCTCCCCGTGTTGCGTGGGTTTACTCCGGGATTTCTCCAGTTTCCTCCCACATGCCAAAAACATGCAGGTTAGGGATAAGGGGCGCTTGCGCACGCAGCGACC
This sequence comes from Pholidichthys leucotaenia, assembly GCA_020510985.1. Lineage (NCBI taxonomy): Eukaryota > Metazoa > Chordata > Actinopteri > Cichliformes > Pholidichthyidae > Pholidichthys > Pholidichthys leucotaenia. Next base: position 207,701,281 of record CM035842.1, read on the forward strand.
GACAGCTGGTGGCTTGTCACCAGACTGCAAAACAAATCTACCTCCGGGTACAAAATAAGTAATTAAAAAAAAAAAATTGTAACATTTATTAATACTTTTATTTAAGTATCGCAATACTGGTTTCACTGTATCGATACAGTATCGTCATGCGGCACTGTATCGATTTTTTTGCCCCACCCCAGTTTATATCTTTGTACCGTATGCTAAATTTATGAATCTGCCCCCACAACTACCATCCTCCTTGTTAAAAAAATTTTAAAAAAGGAAACAAAAAGGAAACAAAAAAGAACATCCAACAAATACACCAAAAGATACAAAAACACAAAGCAAAGTGACGAAACCCTTTCCTTGGTTGCCCAAAAAAAGAGTAGGAAGAAGCAAAAGCTTTTCAAGTCCTATCCCTCAATACTGTAAGTACTTAATACTTAAATGAAAACAAGCTGCCACCTATACAGACCAATCCAGAATGAGGAAAAAATAACATGAAAACACATTAAAAACAATGTACATCATTATTTCTTTCCCATTAGAGAGTAAAACAATTCCCTTCCTCAAGTCAATACCTTTCAAGAATAATATTTTTGTACTTTTTCTTAAACTGTATGGCATTGTTACTGTTTAATGTCCTCATCCAAACCATTTCACAAAATCACCCCACAAACTGAAATGCACAAACTTTTCTGCTGTCTCTGCAGAAACAATTTCTGTATATTGCCAGGGAGCAAATTATTTCTTGATTTATAAACGATTTGTAAAGTTTTTAATTTCACCAGATCCATAAATTTCAATAATTTTAACTTTAAGAACAAAACATTAGTGTGATCATAGAAGCCTACATTGTTTACTATTCTTATTGCTTTCTTTTGTAATTATATCATTTCTGTAGGGTGCTTTTGTAAGCGTTACCCCAGACTTAAACACAATAAAGCAGATGTGGTAAAACAAGTGAACAGTAGAGTGTATACAGTGCGTTGCGGTTTAGAATCTGGCTAACTTTACCCTAAAGTTCAATATTCTTAGCCAGCTTTGAGCTCAGGTGTTTTATGTGAGCTTTCCAGCAAAGTTTGTGGTCTAGTACTATCCCCAAGAACTTATATTTTCATACACTCTTCTATCAATACATTATTAATCATCACTTTCCCTTGTTCATGTATAATACGGTTCCCAAACAACAAAAATTTAGTTTTATCCAAATTTAAAGATAATTCATTTTTGTCAAACCAAAATTTTAATTTACCCAATTCATTTGTGACCACATTCAACAACTGCTGCAAATTCTCACCAGCACAATAGACATTAGTGTCATCCGCAAAAACTACTAGCTTCAAAATATCTGATACCTTGCAAATGTCATTAATACACAAAACAAACAATTTGGGGCCTAATACTGACCCTTGGGGAACTCCACAAGTAATTTCTAACTGACTTGATCTAAATTCACCCAACTGCACAAACTGTTGCCTGTTTTTAATATAACTTCTAAGCCAGTTTAAGACTATCCCTCTTACACCATAGTCCTCCAAATTTTTTAAGTAAAATGTCATGATCTGACTTCCGGTTATGGCTGCCACGTAGGACGGACGTGTCTCGCTCTGCTCTGCTCCTGGAAAAAAAAAAATCGGCAAATAACTCTCTCATTTGGGACAGAACGTATCCCAGCATTTGGGCGAAGATATGTCGGCGAAGCCTAAGGCTGGAAAACCAGGAAAAGGAAAAAGCGAGCCGCCGAAACAGTCCAAATTAACGGACTTTCAGGTCTGTGACGCAGTAAACAAAACTCCATATATGGCGGAGGAGGCTGGCAACGCTGCGATATCTGCGGGGAATGGCGCAGATGCGCTGATGGCTGCCATGAGTTCAATGAGAGCGGACTTTTCCTCTAGATTTGATGGGATTATGACAGCGTTGGAAGGAATAAGAAAGGAATTGGGTGACTGTGTAGAACGAACGGCGCAGATGGAGCTCCGTCTCGCTAGTGCTGAAGATGACGTCACCCGTCTTCAATTAAAGGTGCGCACTTTGGAAAAAAAAAAAAATCTCTGGAAGATAATATTTTGGATTTGGAATCTCGGTCGAGACAGAATAATTTGAGGCTGGTGGGTCTTCCAGAGGAATCAGAAGGTCGGGACGTATGTTCCTTTCTGGAAAAGTGGATTCCGGAGGTGCTGGGCAGCGAGGAGTTGCAATCAGCAGTGGTTCTGGAAAAAGCACATCGTATTGGCCCACGGAGAGATAAGGGACCGCCGAGGACCTTAATTATGAAGTTTCTTAGCAACAGAGACAGGATGAAGATCTTCAACGCTGCACGAGCTAAAAAAGGAGAGATTAAACACCAGGACCAGCAGGTGCGGTTCTACCCAGATTTGGCCACAGGAATCCAGCAATTGAGGAAGCAGTTTGATCCCGTACGTAAGGAGCTGCGCAACCTTGGGATTCGTCATGGTGTAATCTATCCTGCGAGACTGCTGACCACGTATGAGGGCAGAACCCACATCTTCAAGACCCCAGAGGAGGCGCAGGAGTTCATCAAGAAGATCAAAGAAGAAGAAGAGACTGGTGGGAGCTAAGCATGAACAAAATATAAGGTAGAATAATTAAGCATTTGCACAGGCATCTGACTGACTTGAAGTAAATAGTAAGTTTACAAAATATAGATTGTATTATATATTAAAAAAACAAAACAAAAACAAAACAAACAAAAAAAAAAAACTATGATGTACAAAGTTGTTAAAAATTTTGGAGTTAAGTTGGAAAACTACAGAGGAGAGTTAATGTTACGTCATTAAAAGCGGTAGAGTTAGGGTGATTGGGAGGATGAAGAAGGAGTGGCTTAGGCTGTTCCCCGTGGGTGTGGAACGGTCGATGGCTATATCGGGAGACAGAATTTTTCTTTTGATTTTGGGGGGTTTGCCACAAGTGTGGGAAGGGGAAATTTGTTTGTGTGTAGTTTGTAGGATGAATGTTCAACCACTCATGTTTTTGCTTCTCTGTATGAGCATGTTTACACTGCAAGGTAATCCCAAACTCTCTATTGATCATGGACCAAAGTGTTAATCTTAATTTAACTTCATGGAATTGCAGAGGTCTACAAAATTTAAAAAAACTTAAACAAGTTATGAATAAAATAAAGGACATGGGTTCAAGAATTGTGTTTTTACAAGAAACTCATCTGATAGAGGAGGATGTTAAAAGAATTAGGAGTAGATGGCAGGGAAGTGTATTCACCTCTTCATTTTCATCCCGAGCCAGGGGAGTTATGACTCTCATACATAAATCAGTTCCTTTTCAAGTGAAAAATGTAATTGGAGACAAATTTGGAAGATATGTAATCATTCAAGGTTCTTTGCTATTAGAAAATATAAATCTTGTGAACTTATATGGTCCCAATATAGATGATCAGAAGTTCTTTGCTAATTTATTTCTCATCTTATCATCACTTACAGGGCAACATATAATAGCAGGGGATTTTAATTGTACATTGAATCCAGGTGTGGATAGATCAACACGCACATTGGATGTAGGATGACTATTAATCATTTTATGAAAGAATTGAGATTGTTAGATATATGGAGAGAAATGAAACCACAAGTTAAAGCCTATTCTTGTTATTCCAGTACCTACAAGACATTCTCACGTATTGATTATTTTTTGATTTCCACAGAATTAAGGTCCAAGATTCAAAACTGCTTTTATGATAACATTGTGATCTCTGATCATGCACCCTGTTGTCTAATATATGTAGATAAAAAATTGACAAAGGAATCAGGTAGATGGCAATTTCAGCATAAATGGCTTCAGGATGAGGAATTTGTCAAGTATATAGAAAAACAGATAGACGAGTTCTTTGACATCAATACTACACAAACATCAGCATGTGTAAAGTGGGAGGCTTTCAAAGCTTTTATTAGGGGACATATTATTAGTTATACAGGATCAAAATCTAAGAAGACTCGAGAGGAGAGAGCTAAATTTGTCACCATGGGTTGAGATGCCGTCTCGGCACTGAGCCCATGTTTTCCCTCATCCCTGCCTCCCATTGAGCAGCGTCTCAGCTGGCCCCCAGCTGGCAGCATTATGGACGGCTGGGGCCAATTAGTCTTCATCAGCTGGGGCGCTGCCAATGAGGATAAATAGGAGCAGCCTCGATGACTCGGGGCTGCGACATAAGCACTGCTAGGCTGAAGCCCCTTCGTCTGGTGTCAGCCTCAACTCCCCTTGCAGCATTCCTGTGTTTGTATCCCGCTGTGAGGATGTACGTCTTGCTACCCCCACGTCCGGTACGAGCTGCTTACCTCTGCGCTGTGCAACCTGTGAGTGTACCTCTGCATGAGTATCTGTGCTCTCCTCATCCCTTATCCCTTACCCAAAATAAACCATCTCGACTCACTGGCTTGTCCCTGGCTCTGATTGCCCGGCTCCCTAGAGCCGGATATGACAGTATGTCGCAGCCAGAAGAGTTGCCGGCGGCCGTGAGTCGCTGTGGAAATGTACCTTTCTGTCCGGGTGTCAGCGCTGCTAGCATGCCGTTTCCCAGGAGTCACTTCCGGCGCCAGGGCGACGAGCTAAGGTCCATCTCGGAGGCTGTCGACGGGACATTCTTCACCCTGCACGACGCCTCCAACGCGAGACGCTGGCATCCGGGCCGTGCTGAGGAACTCCTGGACTGTCACCCTCACTCTCTGTACCATCTGGAGGACAGTGCCAGGATAGACGTTGCAGGTACACAGCGAGAGAAGCTCCACGGGGTGGATGGAAATCCCGGCAGGGAGTCGAAGTGGGCGACGTCTTTCCCCGCTTCGGAGTCCCGTTCCTGCCGCCATTCCAGTCCGGGAGTTCGCGCCAACCAGAGGACTTCCCCCGACCTGCGCCACGTCACTCGGGATTCCCTTCTAGGAGCCGCAGCTGACAGCAGTTATGTCCGGGGTCGAGTGGCTGTCGCGAGCTCTACTGTGTTTCCTGTCACCACCTTCAGGCATGTGGCGGCGGCAGTGAGATTGATGGTGAGGACTTCAGGGCTACGAAGCTTTCCCGTGCTCGACGCCTTCCTCGTCTCGATCTCCGATCTGGAGCGGCGAATCCTGGGTTTCCCCCTCGCTTCGTCCCCTGGGAGTAGTCGTCATCACATCGCCGAGTCACCTCTGCACGAACCTCGTCCGGATCCAGTTCTGGGTCATCGTCAGGACCGTTCCTCCCACGCAGCTGTCATCCCTTCGCCTCGTCAGTGTGGAGATCCTACAGCCTCGTCCCCTGAGCCTCGTTCCCCCGCTGTCATTCCTGGACATTCGGGCTGGCTCACCCCGGCTGTTTCCCCCTCCTCCTCGACGCGCTTCCTGACCGCTGTGTGTGCCTGGAATCCCGGCCTGGTGAGCTCTCTGCTGGAGACAACGCGAGCGATCCTCAAACGAATTCCCGGGGGGTCCTCCGTTATCGCCGGGCGGGGAGAGGAAGAAGCAGATTCCACTACAGCAGGCGATACTCAACCTCCAGGGGGCAGGCAAGTCATTGTTTTTTCACACCTGCTTAATGATTTGCTCTGTCACATCCCTGGAGGAGAAGTTCAGGGTTCGCAGCTCCCTGAACTCTCCCCACCTGCTGTAACCTGTTTTCCTAATCCCGCATCCTCTGTGTCTCTCTCCGCCGAGCGGTCCCCGGCTCCGGGTCAACGTGGTGGGATATGGAGAGGGCCTGTGGTTCCGCAGCTACATTGCGGACGGAGGAGGGGGACTGACTGCTGCGTGGAGTCTACGCTGACGACTGAGCGTCCCTGGGTCTCCACGGAGGAGCGGTTCGGTCCAGCGGGACGAGATTCTTCTGGCTTCACGCCGAGTGGGTCGTCGGCGGGGTTACCTGAGCTGGAGGGATCTCAAGCTGCGCTGACCATCGTGCTGGCTGCGGGGCCCGACGCGGCTAGATGGGAGCCTGACAACGACCTCCTGACGACGGATCCTGGATCTTCGCAGTCCTGGACGGCGTCAGAACCCGAGATCAGGCGAGTGCTCTCCTTTCTTTTCTCTCTTTTTATCTTTGAGCACTTCAGCCTATCTCCAGGGGAGACGAGCAGGGTGCAGCCGCCCGCTGCGTCTGAGCTCGTCTCGCCGGGTTCTGGCGCTGCCGGTGATCCTGATCCCGGTTCTGTTTTCTCTTCTGAGCCTTCTTCCAGGGTCACCGGCGAGGAGTTGCTGTTCCTCGTGGTGCTGGAGGGTCCGGGTTCAACGTTGGAGGTCGGTTCTGGTGCAGTGTCCAACGTGGGTTCGCCCGAGACCCAATCGGGGTCCAACGTGGGTTCGCCTGAGGCCCGATCGGGGTCCGACGTGGGTGCTGCCCCAGTGTTGTCCAGGTCCGGTGAGGAGGTGGCCGTTTCCCTGAGGCCCGCCGCCCTCGTCATCGGCTCTCCCCTGAGCCTCTTCCACCGGGATCCGCTCTGACCCTTCGTCCGTCTCAACGGTCCTGGTGGTTGAGTGATGCGGGACGACCCGACCCGCAAAACTTTCGGTTCGGCGATCTGGTTTCCCCCCACTGGTCTGTGTTTGCCTTTGGGCGGCCTGGTTCGGCAGCCGTTGGACTGGATTCCTGGGATCTGGGTCCAGAGTTCGCCGTCCGAACATTTCTCTTCCCCTGATTCGCCAGCTGGACAATGGGCGGGGAGATCTCCGGAGCCATCTCGGCTATTTTTGGACTCTGCCTGCCATACACCTCGGGTGTCACTTTTTCTTTTATCGTTATTAAGGTCACTTGGGTGTAATGTCTGTCCTGTTGGTGGATGTGTATTTATAGTGCTGTGCGTTTTCCTTCCCTCGTACCCAGCATTTTATTTTTTGTACCATGTTTTTAGTCTCGTTTTTGCATTGTAGAGTTATGTTTTGTTCCCTTTCAGACCATACTCTGCAGTTGCCCATTCATTCCAGTCACTTTCATTTCTTTAGGTGACTGTGGGTATTTATATATTCATGTGTGTGGGTTTTTCTTTGCCTGCACTCAGTATTTCTTTTTTATGCCCTGTTGGTTCATTATAGAGTCATGTGCCTTGTTTTCCGTAACACCATGCTCTGTAATTGTCCATTTGTTCCAGTCACCCTCACTTTTCTTGGTGACTGTGTGTATGTACTTATATTGGTGCTGTGTATTGTGTTTTCCCTTTATTTGACCATACTCAGCATTTTTTGCCCTGTACCTTTTTGGTGGTTCTTTTTTTTTTTTTCTTGCTCTGGGTCACGCATGGTTGGTACTCTCTGGGTAGTATGTAACCGGCGTGCTGACCCAGTTCTTCTCCCCATCTGTACCTGGGTTAATTGTTCTGTTGTCAGTATTGTATTTGGGTTTTTCTTTCCCGCTACCCTACATTGCCCCATTGGTGTTGTCCTTCCCTTGGCTTCTTCCCCTCCGGTCCGCCTCCCTTCCTCCCACCCTAGGTGGGGGGGGGGGGGGGGGCTGGGATGTTCCTGGTCGTTCAGGAGCCCGACCTTGAGGGAGGGGCTCTGTCACCATGGGTTGAGATGCCGTCTCGGCACTGAGCCCATGTTTTCCCTCATCCCTGCCTCCCATTGAGCAGCGTCTCAGCTGGCCCCCAGCTGGCAGCATTATGGACGGCTGGGGCCAATTAGTCTTCATCAGCTGGGGCGCTGCCAATGAGGATAAATAGGAGCAGCCTCGATGACTCGGGGCTGCGACATAAGCACTGCTAGGCTGAAGCCCCTTCGTCTGGTGTCAGCCTCAACTCCCCTTGCAGCATTCCTGTGTTTGTATCCCGCTGTGAGGATGTACGTCTTGCTACCCCCACGTCCGGTACGAGCTGCTTACCTCTGCGCTGTGCAACCTGTGAGTGTACCTCTGCATGAGTATCTGTGCTCTCCTCATCCCTTATCCCTTACCCAAAATAAACCATCTCGACTCACTGGCTTGTCCCTGGCTCTGATTGCCCGGCTCCCTAGAGCCGGATATGACAAAATTGGAACATAAAATAAAAAGTCTTCAGGAAAAAGTGTATGCAGGAAGTGACGTAAGGTTGGAGAATGAATTACTGATTTTGAGAGCTGAATACGACAAAAAATCAGCGAATAGAGCTGCCTCGAGTCTTCTAAGATTGAAACAATCTTTTTATGAACAAGGTGAAAAATCAGGAAAATTATTAGCATGGCAGATTAAACAATTGGAAATTAAAACACCAATTACCAGTATTATAAGTAAGGGACAGGTAGTTATAGATCCTTTAGAAATTAATAGAGCCTTTAGAGATTACTATGAAAAATTATATGATACCAAAAATGAACCTGATTTAACAAAACTAAATGGGTTTTTGAACGAACTATCTATACCGTGTATACCAAATGAAAACAGGGAGATATTGGAGTCTAAAATTAGTCAAGAAGAAGTTGGGCTAGCCATTGATAATATGAAATCAGGAAAAAGTGCAGGACCAGATGGTCTTCCAGTTGACCTTTATAAAAAAATTTAAGAATAAATTAATAAAACCTTTTTTGGAAATGGTTTTAGAAGCATTTCAAAATAATAATTTACCATCATACATAAATAATGCCTTAATTATACTGCTGCCAAAACCAGGTAAGCCCTCTAATAAATGTGAAAATATGAGACCAATAAGCCTATTAAACGCTGACCTTAAGATAATCTGTAAAATTTTAGCAAGACGAATACAAGAAATTTTACCAAATATTATTAATCGAGATCAGAATGGCTTTATAAAGGGTAGACAAGGCTTCCATAATGTAAGAAGACTATTTAATATTATTTATTTTAATAAAGAAGCACCGGATACAGCTCTCCTATCATTGGACGCCGAAAAGGCCTTTGATAGAGTTGAATGGCCCTTTCTTTTTGAAGTCCTACAAAGGTTTGGACTTGGAAATAATTTCATAAAATGGGTTCAAATAATATACAATAATGCTACAGCAGAAATCCTAACAAATAACAATATTTCAAAACCAATAAAAATCAATAGAGGATGTTGACAAGGCTGTCCACTTTCACCTTTACTGTTTACTATGGCAATTGAACCTTTAGCGATAGCGATACGTTTACATTCACAAATATATGGAATTAAAGTTGGACCAACAGAACATAAAATCTCCCTGTACGCCGATGATATAATTTTGTTTATGTCGAATCTAAAAAAATCAATTCCAACCTTGTTGAATTTAATAAAGAATTTTGGGGAAATATCAGGATATAAAATAAATAAAACTAAATCTTCAATATTAATGCTGAATGAGACCCAGAGAAATTACCCAGCCCCTGAGGCAAATCATTTCAATGTTGTAAATCAGTTTAAATATTTAGGAATCCAAATTATGCCTAAGCTAGAATCAGTCGCCAGCGTCAACTATGAAGCCTTAATGTCAGATATCAATGAGTTAACTCAGAGATGGATGTCACTACCAATGTCGATGATCGGGAGAATCAATATACTTAAAAGTAATATTTTACCTAAAATACTTTATTTATTTCAATACATTCCCTTATCACCACCTTTAGATCTATTCTCAAGAATAAAAAAAAAGTTAGTGGAATTTATATGGAACAACAGGAGGGCTAGATTACGTCTGTCTTTATTATATTTACCATTTGATCGTGGAGGTCTGAAATGTCCAAATTTTATGTTATATTATTGGTCGGCACAACTGAGGTCTATGACATATTATTTTTCATCAAATGATCTCCCTCACTGGACTGAAATGGAATCATACAATTTACCTTTACCTCTTCCCATATTCATATACTCAGATTCGGCAAAAAATTTACAAAAACAAGTTAAAAATCCATTTGTAAAGCATATGATCAAAATATGGTGTGAAGCTAAAAACTATTTAAAAGAACCACAGTTATTGTCACAATTTAGTCCAATATGGGGTAATCAATATTTTAAACCAGGGAGAGCGGACGCTGTATTTAAAGCATGGAATTTAAAAGGGATACAAAAGATTCAGGATTTATATTTGCCATGTGCAGACAACATAATGTCTTTTGAAGAGCTGAGGATCAAATTTAATCTCAATAGAACACATTTTTTTAAATATCTTCAACTTAGAAACTTTATTCGATCAAATCAAAATAAAGCTCTCACTCGACCTATTTATTCATCCTTGGAAAAAATGATGATGAAAGATAGTAAAAGAAAGGGTATTATTTCAGAGTTTTATAACTCATTGACACTATCTTCAAGTGAAAATTCACTGAAAAGATTAAACTACTGGAAAGAAGATCTGCAAATTGAAATTTCGGAGGAACAATGGGAATTGGCTTGTACAGAAGCTCAAACCAAATCAATAAATGCACGCCTTAAATTGATACATTTCAAATGGTTAATGCGGATGTATGTTACACCGGAGGAGTTAAATAGATATAACAAAAATATACCAGATACATGCACAAAATGCATGGAAAGTAAAGGAACCCTATTTCATTGTTTATGGGAATGTAGATTAATAAGAATGTTTTGGGAAGAGGTGAGGGTAACAATTGAAAAAATAATCTCAAAACAAATCATACTGAATCCTAAACTGTTTTTGTTGGGTCTGTACCCAGAAAAGCATAATTTTAATAAAAGTGAAAGAACATTCATAGACCTCAGTTTGCTTAATGCCAAAAAATGTATTGCACTATTATGGAAAAAGACTCATAGACCAGATGTGACTCAGTGGTTAAGACAGATGTTAACAAACCTTCCATTAGAAAGAATAACATATATACTGAAATCAAAGGAAATTGTGTTTGAGAATATATGGAGACCTTTTATTGATTATGTAAAAAATTTAAACATAACTCTTGAAGAAGAAGGTGAATGATGTGTGTGGACCTTGTAAATTCCAAACTGGTGAACATAATATGTATACTTATGTATTGGATTGTCTAGACTAAACAGAGGAGCATTGTTGAAGACTTGATTTTGTTGGTGGTTGTTGGTGTTTTTAGTGCATTTTTTTTTTTTGTAGTACTTTAGCGTTAGTGTTTGATTGTTTGTATCATGTTTGTTAAAAAAAAAAAAGGTTCAATAAAGATATTGTGGAAAAAAAAAATGTCATGATCTATTGTGTCAACTGCTTTTTTCAAGTCTATAAACACACCCATAGCATGTTTCTTATTGTCAATAGAACTGGTAATTTCCTCGATCATCTCTATCACTGCCAATGATGTTGATCTATCTGCCCAAAACCCATTCTGACTGTCCATTAATAAATTTTGTTTTTCAATGAAACTGTCCAATCTTGCAACAAAGAGTTTTTCCAGTATTTTAGAGAACTGGGAAAGTAAGGATACAGGCCTGTAATTTGTAAACTGATGTTTGTCTCCTGCTTTATACAATGGGATAACTTTTGCAGTTTTAGAGATGCTCTAAAGGTTCAACAATACAATCAATTACTTTTTTCATGAGAGTCATATCAATATCATCCCAGTCCTTAGATGCTTTATTTTTACGTTTGCTAACAATATCTAAAATTTCATTTTTATCCACAGCCCTCAAAATCATTGAGCTCGGATTTCTGTCTCCATGATCCTTAATAACACCTCCCTCTCTAAGCTGTGGGTCATCTATTTGATCAACCGGTTTAGGTCCAACACTTACAAAAAAATTATTGAACCTATCTACTACTTCATTCATATTATTAATTATCTTACCACCATCAATGAAATAATCAGGACAACTAGTATTGGTTAGTCCATTTCTAATAACTATTTAATATCTTCCATGTTCCCTTAATATTATTTTTATTATTTTCCAATAATTTATTATAATGATCCTTTTTACATATCCTTATAATATTAGTCAATTATTTTTTTATATCTTTTATATCTATTCTCTGTCTCTATTGTTCTATATTTCAGAAACTTCCTATATAGAGTATTCTTTTTTCTGCAAGCATTTTTCAATCCCTTTGTCATCCATGGCCTATCTAGATAATTCATTTTTTTTCTTGTATTGCTGGATTGGACAGTTTTTATCATATAATGATTTATATATTTTCAAAAAGGAATCATAGGCTATATCAGTATCATCAACTTCATAAACTTTTTTCCAGTCTTGTGATAATAATTCACTTCTAAATGCATTCAAGGATTCTTCTGTTCTTACTCTCCTATATCTAATTTTACATTCATTACTTTTCCTGTTATATAAGTGCAGGTTAGTTAGTTAGTTAGTAGTGTTATAACCACAATTGTACGTCACAAAAACTGGCAAATGGTCACTAATATCATTCAGTAATAACCCACTCACTATATTATTTTCCATATTATTTGTAAAAATATTATCTATTAATGTTGCACTATACAATGTTATTCTACTTGGCTTAGTAATAAGTGGATATAGACTCATACTATACATGGTTGCAACAAACTCATCCGTCATCACATGCTTACGGGGATTCAACATGTCTATATTCATGGCTCCACAAACGAACGTAACCTTCTGATTACACTTTGCAAATAGGCCTTCCATATTATTCTTAAATATTTCAATACTGGAATTAGGTGTTCTGTATACACAACTAACAATTATATTTTTCTTATTTTTCATATAGATTTCTATTGTAATGCATTCCATTACATCATCAATGGTTGATGTCATATTTTCCACTACTTTATAGTTGATATTTTTATCAGTATATAAAGCTATATCCCCTCCTCTTTTATTCTTTCTATTACTGAAATTCATCTCATAGCCTTTCAAATCAAAGTCCATCCCCTTCTCTGAACTAAGCCAAGTTTCTGAGATAGCAATCATATTAAATGGTTTAGTAATAACAAATCACCTGCTGCATGCTGGTCATACAGAATTAACTGGACATCAAAATAGTTATCAGACATTAAAACACATTTGACTGGCAACTGGTGTCTCCGTGGTTGAAAATTAAAATCTATGATACCTTAAAAAAAATCTCTCAGGCAGGTGTTAGAGCACTACCTGGGGTTTATTTGTGCACGTGCCTGAGTGTAGGGTGTCCAGAGTTTTGCATATGCCAAATTTATTTATTTATTTTGATTTCTGAAATAAGAAAGTAATGCTGCATTAATGTTTCCGGGTAATAGTCTAATATTTTTTCCATGCATTACAGGGACTGTGGTTATGTCTTTTCAATTAAAAAATACAAGTGCAGTGCCTGATCCCATGACCATATAAGGTTTTTTTCCAGTTCCTGCTGAACTGAACAATAACCTTATATGGAGTTGTTCAGAGTTCCTCATAAGAACTCCTTATAAGGAGTTAAGAACATAGAGTTCAGAGTTCAGATACACGATGAACAGAGTTCAGATACACGATGTTCCAATATGAGGCCATAGAATTCCGGTCACATGACCATATAAGGGATTGTTCAATTCAGCAGGAATTGAACAATGCATGCATGCAGAAAAAAAGTTTTCAATTTACAAGAGTGATAAAACACTAATGATTAGGCTGAGAAAAAGTAACAAAAAATGCTGCAAATTTGTGTCTGTCGAAAAGTTTCAAATTTGCAAAACTGGTTAAAAAAAAAAAAAGCCAATTTTATTAGCAGACCAAATATACTGGAAGGCCACGTCTGACCCCCAGGTCTTGATACTGACACCTGTGTCATGAATACAGACTCATCTCTAGTGCCATATTACAACAACGCAGTCCATAATCAATTCTCACTGATGCAGAACCCGTTTATGGGCATTTCCAAGTTCATTTCCTTATCACAGCGATGCATAAACAAGTTTTTTCACTGGGCACATGGTATAAAAGAGGCCGGTCTAATCATTCAGATGTGTGCATTGGATAATCCAATCCAAAGCGCTCCTGCCCATCTCTTTAATGCACAGAAACGCATTATCTAAAGTGAACTCTGATCATGACGGTTTGTCTAAGATGAGTTTTGCACTGGTCAAAGGGTGTGTGCGTGGGTGAAAATGCACGGAATAGTAGCACTGCTCGTTAATAAGGAAGACATCAATCACAGTTGATGCCCATTTAGTTATTTTAGAGAGGACAGACGGGGAAGAGATAATGGTGGGCTGAAAAATGCAGCACAGACATGAATGGGTTTGAAACTTCAGGAAAAGAGGATAATCCCTGTGCAAATTTTCATCAACTTTCATAAAATGGAAGGATCATTAACGGTGGTGGGAAGTAGCTCCCGGCCTGTGGGGAGCCGGAGTTCTCCCTCTCCTGTTGCTTTCGCCAACCAAGTGTCTCCCCCGTCTCCTGCGGGGGTCTGCCGAGATTAGTGGCTCTCTGTCTCAGTCCCTCCCGGTTGGGTGGGAAGGAGTAGGTTCCAACACATTAATGCCCAATAAGTCCGTGATGAAAATGAAAATGTTTGGGGAATAAAAATATTCAGACTGACACGCCTCCACCCCGTGCACCACATCCACACCAGAACACACATGCTCTCTGTTCATTCATTCATTCCCCTAAAAAAAAAATTACACATTAATGCCTAATCTATAGACTCCAGTGGTAAGTCCACAATTAAAATGAGTCTGGATGGAATAATAAAAAACTAATTAGTGTATCATCATATTATAATTAAAATGAAGGGTGATTATATTATAACTGTTACAACTATCACCATAAAAATAATAGAAAATCTCAGTGCATGCCATTTCCTTATGAACTCCGGAGCTGCACAATTTCAAAACATGCCACTGAAATAGCATTAAACAATACGCTTCTGACGAAAGACCTCCTTTTTCCTGATCTAAAGCACATTGTTATAAAATGCACCATAATACTACCACATCTCTTTGAAATGACTCACCGCCTCCCATAGCAATGTCTGAGCCCTGTCTACTGGTATTTAGATGGTGTGACACAAAGCATAAAAAGCAGACAATGCGCTGACAGAAACTAACAAAAACACTGGCATACAGTTGAAAGTAGGGCGGAAAAGTGTGCTGATGACCATCAAAATAGGGCCCCTAGACTGAATCACCCCTAAACTGAGCAGACCCCCACCTCTGGTAAAACATTTTGACTAGAATAAATTGAGCCAATCAGCTGTTAATCTGATGGTGGCCAAGTTGTTCTCACAACTATGTCCAGCACTGGATTTGATTTTTTGCTGATATGCCGATATTTTAAAAACAGTTATTGCTGATACACTATGCACATATTTTCCCACCTTTTTACATCTCCGTTGTCTTACAGTGATGATTAACTGGCATATAAAGACATATTCCAAAAGGAAAATAAGACAACTGCCTCAACTTAATATGAAAATAAATCTGTATTAGTTATTTTTAGCAACATGTTCAACAGAACTGTAAAATTCCTCCTTTAACAGGCTTGGAGGATACTGTTATTGTGCCTTTCATTACAACAGCCACAACCAGGAGGAAAGGAAACATGTAAATGAATGGAACCTGTCCGCAAGTATCATGGGAAATGAAGTGTGTTCACGGCACCAATGTAAATAGTCAGTGTAATATTTATACACTATTGAATAAAGAAGCACAAACATGTGATTTACAGACTCATTTAAACTCAGCATCATATGAACTTGATCAAATAAATCACTTCAAAATAGTAATTCAGAAGCACCTTACAGCTTGCAGCTCAGATAAGGCCACACCTGAAAATAACCTCTGACTGGCCATCGTGACTGAAAATGGAGCTAATGCGATGGCACAGTCTGTTGTCCGTCCATCCACATTTCACCGGAATCACTATTCCTCCTAGAAAGTTCACCTGATAGTTACACAAACTCTCTCAAAATGACCTTCAGGTAGATCTGAATCCAGGTTGAATTCAAGGCGAAGGGTTACTTAAACTATGGTTACAAAGATTCTTACGAATGATGCATTCATAGGAATGTCCCAGTTCCGCCGAATTCTGGAGTTCGCAGACATTTGTGGAGGGGGGCATGGTTTCTTATGGTTGCCGTTCAATTCTCAAGAGCAACCTTTTTTTTTTGTATACTTTTATTAATCCCAGAAGGAAATTCAGGGCATCCACCTGGATGGATGAGGCAGCCACGGTGCGGTGCCAATCCCTTCACCATTCACCCACACATTCACACCTAAGGCCACTTCTCCAATTAACCAAACCTGCATGTTTTTGGCCTGTGGGAGGAAACCGGAGTACCCAGGGTAAACCCACGCAGACACAGGAAGAACATGCAAACTCCACACAGATGAGTCACTGATGGTCACCGGAGGTTCCTACTGTGCTGCCACCGAGCTGCCCACTGAATCACCGAGCTGCTTGAGGCATTCTTGAGAATTGAGGTGCTTTTCTGTCGTACGAAGGCCCTAGAGTTCTTATGTTCTTTGTAAGGGTGCCTTGGGATCTTCCTACAGCATACTTACTGCCAACCTACGAATATTTTTGTTCAACTGTGGGGTTTTCCCTGCATTTGGTAGCGCTATGAGAGGACTTTTGTTGTGATGTGGCACTATATAAATAAAGCTGAATTGAATTGAATTGAACTCACAGCACTCTCAAGTAGTCGACAGGAAGATTTTATGCAGCGTCTGTCATCTGTATGTCCACATTTCACGGGAATCGCTACTCCTCCGAGAAAGTTACCCCACCAGTCACACAAACTCTCTCACAATGACCTTCAGGTAGGTTTGCATCCAGGTTGAATTCAAGGCCTAGGGTTCTTAAGCAATTCTCACAAAGATTCTTACAAATCTCCCAGTTCCTACGAATTCTAGAGTTTGCAGACATTCGTGGAGGGGGGCACAGTTTCTTAGAGTAGCCGTTCAAATTGCAGGATCAACTTGAAGCATTCTTGAGAAATGAGGTGCTTTTCTGTCATACAATGGCCCTAGAGTTCTTACATTCTTCATAAGGGTGCCTTGGGATCTTCTTACGGCATACTTACTGCCATCTTATGAAAATTTTTGTGCAACTTACAGCACTCAAGTCGTTAGTAGGAAGATCTTATGACTTTCAGAACATTTTCTTGGCACAAATGTCACACGAATAATGTACGTCCACCTTATGAGCGCCTCACTACCACCTTACATACGCTGTACGAATCTCCGTACAAATAGGACGGGGATTCATACAGTGTGTGTTCCTATGACCACTGTAAGGGGCCCTCAAGAACAACTTAAGGTGTTCTTGAGGCATACTTCAATTCAATTCAACTTTATTTATATAGCGCCATTTCACAACAACAGTCATCTCATAGCACTTTCAACTGTAGGGGAAACCCCCACAATTGCAGAAAGACCCCAGCAATCAGGCGATCCCCTGTGAGCAAGCATTTGGCGTCAGTGGAGAGGAAAAACTCCCTTTTAGCAGGAAGAAACCTCCAGCAGAACCAGGCTCAGGGAGGGGCAGTCATCTGCTGCCACTGGCTGGGAGGTGAGGGGATAGAGAAGAGGAAGAAAAGAACAGACATGTAGAGAGCAAACAGCACGATGGGGACTCAATCTATGGGAGAGAACAAACAGATGTTAATGACCAGCAAAAATATTTCATTGAGAGTGAAGAAAGGAGTGAAGCCCAGTGCATTATTGGAGGTCCCCCGGCTGTCTAAACCTATCAGCAGCATAACTAAGGGAGGGTTCAGAGACACATGATCCCTCCCTAATTATAGGCTATATCAAAAAGGAAGGTTTTAACCCTATTCTTAAAAACAGAGATCGAGTCTGACTCCCGAATCCAGATTGACAGCTGGTTCCACAGGAGAGGAGCTTGATAACTGAAGGCTCTGCCTCCCATTGTACTTTAGGAGATTCTCGGTATTACAAGTAATCCTGCATTTTGGGAGCGTAGTGCTCTGATAGGATAATAGGATAGTATCAGATCTTTTAAATAAAAAGGGGCCTGATTATTTAGAGCTTTGTAAGTGAGAAGAAGGATTTTAAACTTAATTCTAAACTCCATGGGAAGCCAATGAAGGGAGGCCAGAACTGGAGAGATATGATCTCTCTTTCTAGTACTTGTTAAAACACTTGCAGCATTCTGGATCAGCTGAAGACTTTAAAGATGTTTTAGGACAACCTGATAATAAAGAGTTACAATAATCTAATCTAGAGCTAACAAAAACGTGGATCGGTTTCTCAGCATCACTCTGAGACCTAATCTTGGCAATATTACACAAATGATAGAAGGCAGTCTTAGAAACAAATTTAATATGTGAATTAAAAAACAGATCTTGATCAAAAATAACTCCAAGGTTCCTCACAGAACTATTAACAGAAAGAGTAACCACATCCAAACTAAGTTTGATTTGGAAAGGTATTTCTAAGGTTTTTTGGCCCAACTAGAATGACTTCAGTCTTATCTGAATTTAATAGCAGGAAATTACAAGTCATCCAAGCTTTGATTTCCTTAACCCCTTGACGTCTGTCGTCGCGAATTTGCATCAAACCGCTTCCGCTCCAAATGCAACCAAAATACCGTCTGTATTCCTCCACTTCCAGAGCACTTCCAACACATACCTAGGAACCTTTTGCAAGCATTAGTTTCTCATAGGAACGGTCAGAGACGGAGCACCATCCATTTCCTGATTGCTAGGGTTAGGGTTAGGGTTATAGTTTGGCAGTCATGAGAGTTGAAAATACTGAAAATAACTTTGTTGCATAAATAAAAGACTGCATACTTGAGATGGGAACAGGTGCTTTTTTTTACCATTTTTTACCATAGATGCCTGTTGTCGCTAATTTGCATCATACCTAAAATTTATCTATTTTATGTGCTATAGTCAAATTAACTTTCTCAACTTAATTTAGCATCTACTGGAAAGCAAAAACACAAGTGAAATTTTTTTTTCATAATTGGAAATAAATTCAGGCGTTAAGGGGTTAAGACAAGCCTCTAATTTGGCTAATTGATTACAATCATCTGGCTTCATTGACAGGTATAATTGTGTGTCATCTGCATAACAATGAAAATGTATACAGTGCTTTCTAATACAGTGCTTTCTAATTGGCCGTTGGTCGAACCTCGGATTCAGGAGGAGCAATGTGGTTTTCGTCCTGGCCGTGGCACATCGGACCAGCTCTTTACCCTCTCGAGAATTCTTGAGGGTTCGTGGGAGTTTGCCCAACCAGTTTACATGTGTTTTGTGGACTTGGAGAAGGCATTTGACCGCGTCCCTCGTGGATTTTTGTGGGGGGTGCTTCGGGAGTATGGGGTATCGGGCTTGTTGTTACGAGCTATTCGGTCTCTGTACGACCGTTGTGAGAGTTTGGTTCGTATTGCCAACACTCGGTCGGAGTCATTCCCAGTGAGAGTTGGACTCCGCCAGGGCTGCCCTTTGTCACCGATCCTGTTCATAATTTTTATGGACAGGATTTCTAGGCGCAGCCAGGGAATGGAGGGTGTCATGCTTGGTGACCACAGGATCTCATCTCTGTTGTTTGCAGATGATGTTGTCCTGTTGGCTTCATCCAGCAATGACCTACAGCTCTTGCTGGGACGGTTTGCCGCTGAGTGTGAAGCGGCTGGGATGAGAATCAGCACCTCCAAGTCCGAGTCCATGGTCCTCAGCCGGAAAAAGGTGGATTGTCCTCTCCGGGTTGGGGACAGGCTCCTGCCCCAAGTGGAGGAGTTTAAGTATCTTGGGGTCTTGTTCACGAGTGAGGGGAAAATGGAGCGAGAGATCGACAGACGGATTGGAGCAGCATCTGCAGTGATGCGGACGTTGTACTGGTCTGTTGTGGTGAAGAGGGAGCTGAGTTCTAAGGCAAAGCTGTCGATTTACCAGTCAATCTACGTTCCTACTCTCACCTATGGTCACGAGCTTTGGGTAATGACCGAAAGAACGAGATCGCGGATACAAGCGGCTGAAATGAGCTTTCTCCGTAGGATTGCTGGACTCACCCTCAGAGATAGGGTGAGGAGCTCAGTCATCCGGGAGAGGCTCAGAGTAGAACCGCTGCTCCTCCACATTGAAAGGAGTCAGTTGAGGTGGTATGGGCATCTGATTAGGATGCCTCCTGGACGCCTCCCACTTGAGGTGTTTCGGGCACGTCCCACTGGGAGGAGACCCCGGGGCAGACCCAGGACTCGGTGGAGAGACTATGTCTCCCAGCTGGTCTGGGAACGCCTTGGTATCCCCTCTGAAGAGCTGGAGCAGGTGGCTGAGGAGAGGGAAGTCTGGGCTTCTCTGCTTGAACTGCTGCCTCCGCGACCCGGACCTCCGGAAAAGCGGTAGAAGATGGATGGATGGATGGATGCTTTCTAATAATGTTGCCTAGCAGAAGCATATATAAACTAAAAAGAACAGGGCCTAGCACAGATCCCTGTGGAACTCCGTGACTGAGCTCTGAGTTGGAAGAAAACTCATTATTGATATGAACAAACTGGAACCTATCAGATAAATAAGATCTAAACCACTGCAACAAAGTTCCATTAAGTCCAACACAGTGTTCTAATCGATCAAGTAAAATATTATGATCGATAGTATCAAAAGCTGCACGAAGGTCTAAAAGGACAAGTACAGAAACAAGTCCATTATCAGATGCGATAAGGAGGTCATTAATGATCTTCACTAAGGCTGTTTCAGTACTATGATGGATTCTAAACCCAGACTGAAACTCTTCAAATAAACCATTTCCCTGCAAGTGGTCAAATAATTGCGTAGCAACAACTCTTTCTCAGATTTTTGAAATGAAATGGAGATTAGAGATGGGTCTATAGTTAGCTAAAACTCCTGGATCCAGCGTTGGCTTTTTAAGTAAGGGTTTAATTACAGCAGTTTTAAAAGCCTGAGGTACATGGCCTAATGTTAACGAAGAATTGATTATTTGAAGAATAGAGCTACCAATAAATGGGAAGATTTCTTTAAATAACCTGGTAAGAATAGGGTCTAAAAGGCAAGTTGAAGGCTTGGATGAGGAAATTATTTTGTCTAACTCTAAAAGGTCAATTGGAGTAAACTCATCCAAACAGATGTCAATTGAAGGAGTTGTAGTAGTTACTGTATTTAAGTTAATGGTAGGAAGAATCTGACTGATTTTATCTCTGATAGATGAATTTTATTATTGAAAAAGTTCTGACTAGCAAGCTCTAAGGGAATGCTAGGACTGACAGAGTCCTGAGTCCTTATGGCAAACATCTTGTGTAGTTCTTACGTTGTTCTTATGGCATTTGTACGGCCACCCTACGATGAGGGGATTTCATGGGACATTCATAGAAATCTTCGACAAGCTCATCGACCTGGCCACAAACTTACGAATGGTCTATGAATGCTGGATTCTCCTACAGCCGCCTTAAGGAGGCCGTATGATATGGTCCAAAAATTGTTTGTAAGGGTATTTGTGACCGTAGTTTAAGGAATGTGTTTTTGCTGTTGTCACATAACTATTATAGAGCAGTTTCAGATACCCTAAAAAATTTCTGGACGGCACTGTGGACGTGTTTCCCTCGTTATATTTTAGCATTTGTAAATATTCATTTGTGCCGATGCTGAATTTTAAATGCTTTATCATCTGATACAGATGACGTATCGATATCACTGCACAGCCCTACTGACAGCCAACCACTGAGCCAGCCACCAAAGGGCACTAGAAAAAAAACTAGAAATAAATAAAGTCCTCGCTTCCAATTAAGGCCTTGTTGCCGTGTTAATTAGAGGCAGCCACGGGACAACCACTACCAGTTGGTAATTGTTTGCAGAGGACATGTTAAAAATCCTGCAGAGCCTCCAGACACTGCAAGTACATCTGTGCCTCACATGAGAATAATCCTGCGATATGAGTAGAACCGCAGTGACAGGAGATGATGTTCCAGTGTTTCTGCAGCTTCCACTCACACTCAGGCATTTATAGTTTCCTCATGACAAGGCATTCCCCCTCCTCCCCCATAACTGCTGGATCTGCATCTCTTTATCTCCCGCCATCACCAGCTTAAGGCCTTCACACAAGCCTGATTTTGATTTCTGGGGGCCCAAACTGGAGCGACGAAGGTGGAGGACTGAGGAGCAGAAGGAAGAGACAAGCGTTTAAAACTGTAATCATCCATAGGAAATCATTAGTGAATATGTAATATCCTTTTACAAGTGCCTCTGTCAGCATGGGCGGATATTTAATTTCACTGCATGGGGGAAAACCTCTCCATAAACGTTGCAAATTTCCAAGAAAAAAGCTGAAAGTTTGAACAGTTAAAAGAAAGGAAAGTCACACATTTATAAGCAAACATTTTTGATGGAAAAAGCAGCAAATTTACAAGAAAAAGTCAGCAAATGTATAGGAAAATAGTAAGACGTTTATGAGAAAACTGCAAATTTACATGAGAACTGCAAAAGAACTGCAAATTTACATGAAAAGGGTACAAATTTGCAAGAAAAGTTTGCAAATCTACAAGGAAAAAAGACGTAGAATTACAAGAAAAAGTCACAAAAGTCACAAATTTACAAAACAAATTGCAAATTTAAAATAAAAAAGTTGCAAATTTAAAAAAAGTCACAAAATGGCAAGAAAAATGTTGCAAATTTACAAGAAAAAGTTGCAAATTTATAAGAGAAAAGTCACAAATTTCCAAAAAGCTTTGCAAATCTACAACAAGAATAAAGTTGCAAATTGACAAGAAAAGTTACAATTTTTGAGGGAAAAAAGTTGCAAATTTACATAAAAATTCACAAAATTACAAGAAAAAGGGAACAAATTTCCAAGAAAAAAAAGTAACAAAATTACAAGAAAAAAGTTGCAAATGTACAAGAAAACGGGTTCAAGTTTGAGGGAAAAAGTTACAAATTTACAAAAAAATTCACAAAATTACATGAAAAAAATTGCAAATTTACAAGAAAGAATAAAGACGCAAATCTGCAAGAAAAAGTTAAAAAATTCTGCGAAAAAGTTGTAAATTTACAAGAAAAAATTGCAAATCTATAAGAAAAAAGTTGCAAATTTTGGGGAAAAAAATTGCAAATTTACATAAAAATTCACAAAATTGCATGAAAAAAATTGCAAATTTACAAGAAAGAATAAAGACGCAAATCTAAAAGAAAAAGTTAAAAATTTATGTGAAAATGTAAATTTACAAGAAAAAAATTGCAAATCTATAAGAAAAAAGGTGCAAATTTATGTCACAAAATTGCAGGAAAAATGTTGCAAATTTAGAAGAACAAGATGCAAATTTATGAGAAAAAGTCATAAATTTACAAAACAAAAAAAAACAAAACATTACAAATGTACAAGGATAAACTTGCAAATTTACAAGACAGAAAAATATTAATTCATGCTTCGTGTTGGTGTCATTTGATCCAGTTATGCAAGATGACAGAGAAAGGTTTATGATGATATTTGTTATTTATGCCCATGTCTGTCAGCGGACTGGAGCCCAACGAGGCCATGACGGCGTCATTAAAACCCTCCGGGTCAATCTGAGAAAAACATCCTGGCAGCTTGTTTAACAACTTGCATGACACTGGCGACGCCGTTTGTGCCAGGTTCTGCGTTTTCTTAGATAATCAAACTGAATTTAAGACGGAGGGTTACAGAAATTCCTGCAGGCTGTTAAATGGCTGCTGCTTTAATACAGAGTGACTCATGGAAATGTCGTTCAGTCCTCAGACGTCAGGACCAGAGGCGTTTCTCGCTATAAAGCAGAGTACACAAATGCTGCAGGGCCCCTCGGTTATTTTAGGGGGGAGAATAAAAATGACCTTTAACTTTTTTCCTCCTAAATTTGTGACATTTTCCTTGTAAATTTGCAATTCCAAGTTTATTTTTTAATTTTAATTTTCAAAGGATTGGAAGTTTTCCCTGAAAAAGCCAGAAAAGGCCCCTGTCAGGAAACATGGCTGTAAGCAACACATAAAAAGATTTATTTTTAAATAAAGGCACCGAGATGTCAGCGCTATCACAAATATATCAGCAGATTAGGGTGTCAGTCAGTCTGATATTGATAGCCTGCCGATACAGTTCAGCCCATCTCACAGCTCAGACAGAGACGCATGTGATGTGCAACATCAGACGCACTTCGCGTGAGAAACGAGAGGACGCCTCACCTCAGAAACCTCAGTCCTCCGCTGAAGTTCAGGAGACACACACACTCACAACAGAGCGCACACACACACACACACACACACACACACACACACACACACACACAGAGTCACAAAGGGAAGAGACGCTGTCGTTCTCAGGCTGTGTGACTGCTTAGTTCACAAGGAGCAACAAAAAACAGAAAGACGAAAAGCTCAGTGTGACAGAAAGTTCTGCAGCCAAAAGAGTAAATCCGGGGGCGAACATCACAAACCTTTCTGTATCGTGTTACAGCACGAAGATTAATTTGAAGCACCGATGCCATTTCGTCTCAGAAATTAGTGACGTTTTTCTTGTACATTTTAAACTTTTTTCTAAATAAAAAAGGTAACATTTTACTTGTAAATTTGCAGTTTTGTACAAGTTGCTACTTTTTTCTTGTAACTTTGCAACGTTTTCCTCATAAATGTACAACCTTATTTCAAATAAATTTGCAACTTTTCTTTGTAAATTTTCTACTTTTTCTCTTTATAAATTAAGTTCCTTTTTAGTGAATTTGCTCTTTTTTTCTCATAAATTTGCAACTTTTTCCCCTCATAAATTAGTGACTTTTTTTGTAAATTTGCAACTTTTTCATATAAATTTGCAACTTTATTTCAAATAAATTTGCAAGTTTTTTCTCAAAAATGTGCTACTTGTTTTCTCATAAATGTATTACTTATCTCCTTAAAAACTGCTGACTTTTTCTT
Organism: Pholidichthys leucotaenia; assembly: GCA_020510985.1. NCBI lineage: Eukaryota > Metazoa > Chordata > Actinopteri > Cichliformes > Pholidichthyidae > Pholidichthys > Pholidichthys leucotaenia. The sequence goes on from CM035842.1 coordinate 207,725,895, forward strand.
GTAAATTTGCATCGATTTTATCCTAAATGTGATACTTTCCTTCTTGTAAATTCAGTTTTTTATGCTGGTTTAATTTTTATTGTCATTTTTTCTGTTCTCCCAACTTTATTTTTTAACTTTAAATGTTCAGAATTTTACTTAATTAAACTCTTCATTTCAAAGAGACCCCCCACCCCCCCCCCCAAAAAAAGAAGCTACAAACAGCCCTGACTACAATAATACTGACAGCATCCCAATCAATATTTATTCTGGAGAAAACATTCTGTTTATTGTGCTCCAAGGATCAAATGAAATATCTAACCAGGAAGCAACAAAAAAAAGGAAGCAGCTCGTAGTGTGATAGAAAGAAGCTCTGCGACGACACGTTAACGTGATGCAGACTCCGAGGCCTGCTGCAGCTCACCGATAATAACCACAATGAGGCAACACCTGCTAACACTCACACTGCAGCGCCACTGGTTAATCACACAGCAGCATTTGTGACGCACTTTTACACTGCAGCCTCCAAAAGAAGAAGGGGGGAAAGGGAAAAAAAAAGCCCCAGACTTCCCCCCCTTGAAGCAGAACTGTATGAACTTTACTGAGTTTTCCGATGCACACTGGTGTTTGCATCATGTGGGGCCGGGTGTTCTTCGTTGATGCGGTGCCTGCACACGACACACGCAAACCAGAGGTGTAACACAATTCATAACGGTAACGCGGACAATCTATTCCAAAGCTTTGTCCAATAGAAAGCCCTTCAGGTTGATGTTAAATGTGGACTGTTACTGTGAGGTTTAGGTTTAGGTTTAGGATTTGGGCATCTAGCCAATGTGCAAACAACCTCAAAAAGATGCATTCCTGATGTAAACTTGTCGATGTTGGACCAACATATGCATGCTGCTGGGGTACGTATGACCACCGCTGCTGCCCTCATTTGACAGTCTATGTCAGGGGTCTCGCTCCATCTGTTGGGTCTCGCTACCGGTCTGTTGTGGTGAAGAGGGAGCTTAGTTCTAAGGCCTCCCCCAAGGCCTCCCCTCTCCCCCTCTCCCCAGGCCTCCCCTCTCCCCAGCCACCTGGAGCAGGTGGCTGGGGAGAGGGAGGTCTGGGCTTCTCTTCTTGAACTGCTGCCTCCGCGACCCGGACCTCCGGAAAAGTGGTAGAAGATGGATGGATGGATGGATGGATGTCAGGGGTCTGCAACCTGCAGCTCCGGGGCCAAATGTGGCTTTTTTGCAGATCGATAGTGGGTCCCCGAGGCCTTGGGGAAAAAAAAAAAAGAAAAAAAAGACCCATGAATATCCAAGAAAGGAAGCAACAAATTTTTCAGAAAAATGGCTGCACATTCATGAGAAAAATATCCTGAAAAGTAGAAAATGATAAAAGGTGAAAACTTATGCTCACAACTTGAGAGAAAAAATTTGCAGTTTTCTGAAGAAAACATATCAAATTCATTGTCAAACGGACAAATGAATGGATGGACTGACAGATGGCTGGATGGATGGACTTTGTTGCATGGGGTATAATTAGGTTAACATGCTAGATGTGATGTTAGATAAAATGCTAGCTCACAACTGTTCAAAATGTAACACTGTCATCAAAATAGCTGAAGTAGTTAAAAGTATTTTGTTGTTGTTGTTGTTGTTGTTGTCGTTGTTTAGCCTTAAAAGCTAATTAAGTGCCTCGGGAATCAGAATAAACTTTATTGTCCCTCATGGGAAATTTGTCTTGGATGAAAGCGCTACATAATTCTGCATTCATCTTCAGTCACAGTTTAAAACACACAATTAACAATATTTATAAACAAGAATTAATGTTAAAAAATAATAATAATCAATCATTCCACAATAAAAACAATAAACTAGCCTCGTGTAAGCAATGTTACACAAGGGTGTGGTATCATATCACTATGGTGTAGTAGTAAATGAGCATAATATAATAAAGAACAGGGATAATGTCATTTCACACAGAAAATAAACACTGTCCAGTGTTTACAACACATACCTCTTTGAGGATTTATGGCTCACGCCATGTCCGCGGCTACTAATTAGCTTGTTTGCTGTGTTGGGAGAGTCCTTTACACACCCATGATTGTGTTACCACCACATACCTGTAGTAATTATGAGTCTCTCATCAGGTTCTTAAATACAGCCTTAGCTTGTCCATTCTGTCTGTAAAACAGTTGAGATGATGTGGCTAGCCATCAGAGGCTAACAGCGACTTAGCTTGTGCTCCTTTTAGTGCTAGTATATGGACACTATGCTTGGTTTTTCTTGGTATCTTCAGATAAAATAAAGAGTCAATCATCACATTGTTTTCATTGCAAGCCATCTTTAATTGTGCGCCAGCGTTCCGCTGCATCTGAAGTGTTGATTGCACTGCTTCTGGAGTTATGTGTTCACACCTATATCTCTGGACACGTCTTAAAAGGGCAGTACATGAAAAGCTCTCACATATACACACACCACAGGAAGAGGGGAAGACCAAAAAACACCCGACATGAGCAAGATCACGCCGGTTCTACACCCTGGACATCGGTTCTGGTTTCATTCTAGTTAACTGCCCAGCCCTATCAAAGCTATGGTCACAAATACCCTTACAAACAGCTGCGAACACGGTATGAACGATTTTTGGACAATTTTGTACAGCCTTCTTAAGGCAACTGTGGGAAAATCCAGCATGACTAGACTGTAAGTTTGTGGCCAGGCCGATGGTCGTGTCCAAGATTTCTACAAACACCCAATGAAAACCCCTCATCGTAGGGTGGATGTAAGAATGCAATAGGAACAACATAAAAACTACGCAAGATGTTGGCCGTAAGTATCAAGAACACCTTAGATTGTTCTTGAGGGCCTCTTACAGCAGTCATAGGAAATGCTGTACAATCCCTGTTCATACGGAGATTTGTACAGCGTGCGTAAGGCGGTAGTGAGGCGCTCATCAGGTGGAAGTACATCATTTGTGTAACATTTGTGCTAACAAAATATGCCAAAAGCCGTAACATCTTCCTACCGACGACCTGAGTTGCACAAAAATTTTCATAAGATGGCAGTAAGTATGCTGTAGGAAGATTCCAAGGCACCACTTACGAAGAGCATATGAACTCTAGGGCCATCGTTCGACAGAAAAGCAACTCATTTGTCAAGAATGCCTCAAGTTGATCCTGCAAATTGACTGGCAGCTGTAAGAAACTATGCCCCCCCTCTACAAATGGCTGTGAACTCTAGAATTTGTAGGAACTGGGAGATTTGTAAGAATCTTTGTGACCATAGCTTAAGTAACCCTAGGCTTTGATTTCAAACCTGGATGTAAACCTACCTGAAGGTCATTGTGAGACAGCGTGTGTGACTGGTGGGGCAACTTTCTCGGAGGAGTAGCGATTCCCGTGAAATGTGGACAGACAGATGACAGACGACGCGGCGCCATCACATTAGCTCCTTTCAGCTTTGCTGGAATGACCTAAAAAACGTACTATAAAGCAGAAAAATGTCAGCTTAAATGTCCTTAAAATGCTGAACATAATGATTCCAGAATGGCATTTGTAGCATGAAGAATGTACCAGACGGTTAGCAAAAAGTCATTGAGAAATAAAAACAGCTGACTTAAACAACAAGCATTCACACAGTAAAACTACCCAGTTAAGTCAAATTGTGTGAAGACGTTACTTGAGTAAATGTAAATAATTACTACCCACCTGTTTTCTTTTTTGTGTGTGTGTGTGTGGGGGGGTCATTTCCTGGATTTATTGTCACCACATTTCCCCTCCACTTGGCAGGGCTGCTGTGTTCCCTGGAAGCTGTTGTCTATCCAAAGTCCATTTTATTATTCCTTTTTTAACATTAGAGAGAGCAGCTCTCTTTGTGGTGGAGGGAAAAAGCTTCCGTTTATTAGGGTGGGAATGCTTTTATACGTTTGGCTTACGGCGCCGCATGAATGGAAGCGAGGGCCTGTGTTTGAGAGCACACTACGCCTCGCCGCAGTTGTAAGGAGGATATTTTGGAAGATTCTGGGAGGTGGGTCTGCGCTGAGGAGAAAGGAAAAGGCAGTGTGAGAAAACAGCATCAACGTGATTCATTGACGGGATAAAACTGGAGGTAAGCTCCTACCCTACAACCGCTCGCAAATTAAAAACCCCTCATACAGTAGCTCAAATATGACAAGATTTATTCATAACAAGTCACATGGTGAAGGCTTTTCCCTTCCTCTCTTACATTAACGGCTTGATTGGAGAATGTTCAAAATCCTGCAGAGTTGAAGAGTGGCACCAGAACATGAAGACGGGCTGCAGAGGCGTTTCTGGCTATAAAGCAGATTATGCAAATGCTACAAGTTCACAATTAACATTTTTGAGGGAGAGAAATAAAATTATCTTCAAGTTTTTTCGCTTAAATTTCTTTCATGTGCTCCCTTCGGGGGTCTCCACAGTTTAACGTTTATTTGAAAGGGACATCACATACTAATGAGCATCAATATAAATGTAAGTATGCTAGATTTAGCTGTACTGCTAATTTGCATCTGCAGTCCCCCGGCGGGTCACAGAAACACACCAACAAACAATCAGACACCAGAAGAACATCTGCAATAAATGCAAATGTCACACGAGTGAAGTGCTGTGTATGTGTGCACGCACACACACACACACACACACACACACCTCACAGCAGCAACAAACAACAGGCGGAGCATGCATGCATGCCGCAGAGCAACCACTAGTTATGGGTACAGGTTTGGTTGTTTAAAAGCCAATTTTTACAATGAGTCTTAAAAGTGTCTGGTGTGGTACGTTCTCTGACTGCAGGTGGTGTGTTCTTCCACATCTTGGTGCCCCTCACTGATAGCACAGATTGAGCAAATGTGAATCATCTGCCTCCATCTCTCCCTATCCCTCCATCTTCCTCTGTAACACCAACCCTCTCCATGTCCTCCTTCACTACATCCATGAATCTTCTCTGTGGTCTTCCTCTTTTCCTCAGGCCTGGCAGTGCCATCTTCAACATCCTTTGTCCAATATCTCCACTATCCCTCCTCTGCACATGTCCAAACCATCTCAGCCTTGCCTCTCTCACTTTGTCTCCAAACTGCTCAACCTGAGCTGTCCCTCTGATATACTCATTTCTAATCTTGTCCCTCCTAGTCACTCCCAAAGATAATCTTAGCATCTTCAACTCTGTCACCTTCAGCTCCACCTCCTGTCTTTTTGTCAGTGCCACTGTCTCCAAACCATACATCATAGCAGGTCTCACTACTGTCTTGTAAATCTTCCCTTTCACTCTAGCCGCTACCCTTCTGTCACGAATCACCCCTGACACTCGTCTCCACCCACTCCACCCTGCCTGCAGTCTCTTCTTCACCTCTCTTGTGCATTTTCCATTGCTTTGGATGGTTGACCCCAGGTATTTAAACTCATCTACTCTTCACTACCTCTACTCCTTCCATCTTCACTGTTACATCCATCCATCCATCCATCTTCTTCCGCTTAATCCTTTTCGGGTCGCGGGGGGGCTGGAGCCTACCCCAGCATCTTTGGGCGAGAGGCAGGGTCCACCCTGGACAGATCGCCAGTCCATCGCAGGGCCAACACAGAGAGACAGACAACCATTCACTCTCACAGTCAGACCTAAGGACAATTTAGAATCCCCAGTTGATGCCAATTAACCTAACTTGCACATTACAGAAAATGTAGAAGGTAAAGCTACTTTCTCAGTATTACACTGGTCAACACCAAATTAATTGTCTAAGTTTTTTTTTTAGCTGATTTAGGACAATTCTGATGTGCTGAATCCAAAAATCACATTGGTTTTGCTCAGTCAGGTCAACTTTTTGAATTATGGCCACATGTTGTTTTATACGTTTTTGTTTACATGTACGGGTATTTTTGCTTTATATGATGCAAAATTCTTTTTTATGTCTTGAAATTCTCTGAATGTTGAACAATGACGACATAACATTCAATTTGCATGTACTTACCTTTATATAAAGGTACTTTATATAAAGGCACTTACCTTCATATAAAGGTAAGTACATGCACAGTACTAAGTACAGGTTTTTACTCAGCACCTGATCGAGAGAAACGGATGTCATTTTCGGATTCAACGGTGCAAACTTGTCTTAAATCAGTTGAAAAAACACAGACAACTTGCAAAAAATTTAGTTTTGTAACCCTGTGTTATTGATCTGTTTAGAATATGACATTAGTTGTGTGGCTTTTTTTTTTTGCCTTGGGATGAATTTTTTTCCTTTGTAGAGGTTGATGCACAAGATTTTGCAACGGTGTAAGGGCTAGGTCATATAAGCTCTGCTTCTACCTACACCCTTTTGGTTTTTGTTGTTCTTTTTTAATATCTCCTCTTATATTTTTTATGTATTATGAAACCAAACTGAATAAACTTAAACAAACTAACCAGCCTCCCTCTCATTCACACTCATGTATTCTGTATTGCTTCTACTGACTTTCATTCCTCTTCTCTCCAGAGCATACCTACACTTCTCCAGGTTCTCTTCCACCTGCTCCCTACACTCACTACAGCTCACAGCATCGTCTGCAAACATTCTGGAGACTCCTGCGTGACCTCGTCTGTCAGCCTGTCCATCACCATGGCAAACAAGAAGGGGCTCCGAGCCGATCCCTGAATGTAACCCCACCCCCACCTTGAATCCATCCATCACGCCTACAATGCACCTCACCACCGTCTCGCTGTCCTCATACATGTCCTGCACCACCTTCACACACTTCTCTGCCACTCTTGACTTCCTCATACAGTACCACACTTCCTCTCTTGGCACCCTATCATCTGCTTTCTCTAGATCCACAAAGACACAGTGCAACTCCTTCTGACCTTCTCTATACTCCTCCATCAGCACTGTAGTCCTCTTTCTTGGCATGAAACCGTACTGCTGCTCACTGATTGTCACCTCTCCTCTTAACCTGGCTTCAGCAACTCTTTCCCATATCTTCATAGTGTGGCTGATCAACTTCATGTCTCTGCAGTTACTCCCCAATGACCCCGCTTTATTTGTCAATGTTTCTGTTGAGAGAGTAGAGAGGTGGGGTCTTTTTTTTCATTTTAAAGGGTTTGAACTCTGCCCCAGTCTCCCTCAAACACAATCTTGTACAGGGCCCCCCAAAAACCTAGAAACGGCTTGACTGGCTGAGGCAGCTGAAATGTGAAACAAGATATTAAAACTTTCAATATTTTAAAAAGAAAGCAAATAATAGAAAACGCATGACGGCCACAGAGCAGCCAGATCCTGTCTCCAGTTAAGCTCGGTATAATATCTATTTATAAAACTCCGAGCGCGCTGGATAGGGAGGGTTCTGGACTTGATTAGGGCTGTAAACGTTTTTTCGGAGGTACTTATTTACTTCTGGGCCCGTCTCCCTGCTTTCACCGGCTGTCAACGCGGCTTTATGGGGAACACTTTTGGGAGGGCCAGTTAAGATGGCTTCCAGGTAGAGCAGTGGAGGGGCACGCTGGTCATGTGGTCGACTAATCCTAAAGATGCCCCCACCCCCCCTTCTTGCACACTTTTGGCTCTGAACGCTGAGCCTGCACTGGTCAAGGTTAAAGTTGTGCTAAGTGCAGTAGTAAATACAATTTTCTGGTGGTTAGCGAGCAGCCGCGGGGGCCAGGTTCTCCGCCGCAGCCGATCTGATAATATGGATTCATGTTTTAAAGGTTTGGCTCGCTTAAGAGGAATAATCAAGTGGTCCGAAGGGTTGGGGGGGTAAACTAGAGGAGTGGATATGAACCCCCAGTCCACTCTCACCACCCTCCATTAAAACTCGTCCCACTAGCTAACACATTTTCAGAATAATCAAAGGATTACGTCTATAAGAACAATATGAAGGACGGGGGTCGGCAACCTGTACACCACAAAGAGCCACGCAATGATTTCTGTCTAAAAAATCTGCATGGAGCCACAAAAATATCCGAGCCTGAGAACTAATTTAAAACAACATTACCGCAACATCTGGATTTAACGAGTTTTTGTCAAAAATTCGCAGCTTTTTTATGGTAAATTTGTTCCCGTTTTCCTCTCAAAACTGCAAGTTTCTTCCAGTAAAATTTTTTAAAGTTTTGAAAATATTAGTTGCATTTTTGGCATAAATGTCATTTGCATTTTTCATAAATTTGACCTATTTTTTCTTTGCAAATTTGACACCTTTGTTGACTAAAATTAAAGGTTTCACATAAATTAGTGACATTTTCCCCGTTTTAAATTTCAATTTTTTAATAAATTTTGATATTTTAAAAAAAATCTAAATTTGGCTTTCTTTTGTAAATTTGTTGCTTTTTTCAGATAAATATATGGCCTTTCTGACATAAATTTGTCACAGTTTTCTAATAAAATTGTAGCTTTATGACTTTTTTTGCAGCTCTTGTGTGGCTTTTTTTTTCTTGCAAATTTGTCGGGATTTTTTTCCTTATATATTACAGTTTTTTCCTAATTTTCCAATGTTTGTGGAAAAATATTCTCATAAGTTTATTACATTCTTTTTTTTGACTTATTACGTTTTATGGGCAAAACGGCCACTATGTTCAACTTTAAGCTATGTCAGTGCGTTAACATTGTATCCACCTTATTCCTAGCCCCCATAATGCCTTGCATGAGTTACGGGCGCAACTTCCTGTACTAGCTTAGAACGTGTGACTGTCACTGAAACGGGACACTTTTCCTTGTTAAAAAACACCACAACACTGTGCTTGGCTGTCATGGTAAATACAGACAGCTGCAGCCGTTCGTTTTACCCCAAAATTAAAATGCTCCTGCTGCTGTCATGCCATAAACACTTGCTATTTAATTTAACACCTACAGACATTTTCTGACAATTGTTCAGAATTTTATTGACCTATATTTTGTGATAATTTAAAAATTAATGCATGCTGAAGACCATATCGTTTCAAGGCAGTGCGACAAATGCAAAAAACCCCAAAAAACTGTTTGATATCTTTCTTAAATCGTTAAGCATTAGGAAGCAAACTGTTACCGTTTTTTATTATTTTACTTCATGCAGCCTTCATTCTGGTGACATATATAACACAAACATCAGATCTGTGACATTCATGTAAGTGAAAGCATGCCTGGTGCTGTTGCGTCTGTACCGCCGATCACATGAACAGTCTTTTTTCGTTCAGTGCATCATCTATGCGTCGCCGGTGAGAAGCCTCCATTTATCCAGTCTACGGCACAACCAGGAACACCAGCAACAAGTGCCAGAACTACGCCAAAACATTCAAAAATACAAAAACTACAAGTGATGAAATTAGCTGCCACTTGAGCGCAAAACACACATGTGGACTATACATTAAAATGAATTTGAAAAACTTTTAAAAATGCTATTTTAAATGCCCCTGCTACTCCACTCTTGCTGACTGACTTAACACTACTTCAGCCGAAACTGGAAGTTCCTCCCATAATCGTTCCAACAGTGACACCCCCAGAAATAAGGGGGATAACGTTAAGTCATTTTCATTTTCAAGCTAGCATTTCAAGCTAACTTTTGTAAACTTCCTAATATTGTACAGATACAGGTCGTAGCTTTTAAACTGTCATTCAGTCTCTGTTGACGGCATTTGTGAAGATCCAGACAAGCTATCTTTCAGATGAGATAAATTACACTTCCAAAGTAATTCTTGACTGTTTTATGTGGTCTGTCGAGCTGTATGGTCATAGATAACAGCCTTGAAAATGCTAGTAAGCTCGACAGGTGGTTAGGTTAAATTAGCATCACCGGTGTGCGTGTACGTCTCACCCACACGCTACTTCAGATCACAACAATAAGAGATTATTTGAATATACGTCAAACAGATCCAGTGAAACAATAACGCAGCCGAATAGTTAACATTCAAATAACTGAACAACCCATGATCAAATGGTTAGTGCTGTGCAACTAACATTAGCACACCACATTAGCTAAACTTTTTACACAAGAGCTGGTTGATGATAGCCATACAGTCCATCTACCATTCAATGCAGTTTCCTCTTCAGTGTTAAATTAAGCAGTTGGCTAATGTCAAGAGTACAGTGGCAAACAGATCCCAGGTGCGGTCTTAATGTAAACAAAGCTAACCAGCTAGTTTAGCATGGCTAACCGAATTAGCCAACAAATATTTAACCATATCAGTAACCACCCTCGGGCTGCCTCATTCTCTCTATGAATACCACTCAGCCACTTATTCCTTCATTCAGGCTCTAAATGTCTCTTTCAGCTCAAAGAATGACACTGGTTTGTCTTTCTTCAAACTGTGGTTATGACAGTCACAAATTTACGAGAAAAAAGTCACAAATTTACAAGAAAAAAGTCACAAATTTATGAGAAAAAGTCACAAATTTACGAGAAAAAGACACAAATTTAGGACAAAAAATACAGAAAATTTATAAGAAAAAAGTCACAAATTTACAAGAAAAAAGTCACAAATTTAGAACAAAAAATATGGAAAATTTATAAGAAAAAAGTCACAAATTCATGAGAAAAAAAGTCACAAATTTAGGACAAAAAATGCAGAAAATTTATAAGAAAAAGTCACAAATTTAGGATAAAAAACATGGAAAATTTATAAGAAAAAAGTCACAAATTTAAGAGGAAAAAGTAACAAATTTAGGAGAAAAAAATATGGAAAATTTATAAGAAAAAAGTCACAAATCTAGGCAAAAAAAGTCGCAAATTTAGGAGAAAAAAGTCACAAATGTATAAGAAAATCAGTAGAAAACAGGTAAAATGGTAAATGGTAAATGGCATTCACTTATATAGCGCTTTTATTCTCATCTCTTGATGACCAAAGCGCTTTACAGATCCTGCAATCCACCCATTCACACACACATTCACACACTGATGGTAAACAGGTGAAGTCTGACGAAGGCTGCAGTGAACAGTCGAAACATTTAAAGAAGGTAAAAACATCTCCTTTCTATTTTTGTCTTTAATAAGAACAAAAGGTAAATAGGTGAAGTGCCCATGTGGGCAAACACAGATGGGGCCAACATGGAACCCGGCGACAAACCCACATAGACCCATAAGACAGCCCAGATTTACCTTTGGAGGGGCCCACATGGACATGGGGCTAGGAATAATGTGGGTAAGACAGATGTCACAAAATCATGCGAAAAGTTGCAAATTTATGAGGAAAAGTGTTCTATATGTCCAATAATAACCACTGAAAATATGTAAGACAAGAAGACGTGTATTTAAAAGACGGCCAAGGTTTGTCAGGAAAACAGATGTATTTTTGAGGAAAGGCCACAAAACTCCAGATTACTTCTTTCGGCTGCTCCCATTTCAAAGAAAAACAACATTTATTTAAAGAAAAATATGAATGGAAAGACATAAGGGGGGAAATGCTGGCGACAAGTGCTGAAGTTGGAAAAAAAAAATGATGAATTTTTGGCAAAAAAAGTCATAACTTTGAAATTAAAAAAGGAAATTCATGAGTGAATTTTTTCATGAAGTCTTAAAATTTTGTAGTAAAACATCTTTAATTACAAGAAAAAAACAAAAAAGAAGAAAAATAATGTCAAACATGACAAAAATAGTCAGTTTATGTGGGAGAAAAAAACTTCAAAGTTACAAGGAAAAAAGCATTTACAAAAAAGTCACAAATGTATAATTAAAAAATTCCACATTTATTGATACATTACAAATATAAAAATAAAGTCTCAAAGGTAAATGAAAAAGTGATGAGAGAAGCAAGAACAAAAATGATATAACATGACATTTATGACAACAGTTTTGTGGTTTTCCCCCCTCTGCAGGAGCAGCTAAAGGTGGCAAATAGGCTGTCGGCCAGGCAACAATCGCCCGTACCTGTGCACGTCCTTTCCCAACGCTCGCTACTACTGCTGCTCTTACGATAAAGCCTCCCGTCCACCATCCCTGACAGAATAAAGTGAGCTGCTGCGTCTCTGAACATGTGGCATCTCCATGAGTGCCAGTCACTTTAGGCGCTGCCAGGCAGACCCAAGCCCAGCCATTACGGTCATCTGCGGGTTGCTGCACCACTGTAATGTTAAAAACTAAAGCGGGCAGCAGGCCACTTTGTGCTTACTCACAGTTTTTTTTTTTTTTTCTTTTTTAGCTACTCCTCCTTTCTTGCTGCAGAGATGCTGTTGTTGACAGTGATGCAGGGAGGGGTGGAAACACTAAACGTGTCCTTCATCTGGGCCACAGCTCTCTAATTGCAGCAGATTTTTCTGCAAAAACAAACTGAAACTTGCACTGAAGCAAATGTTTACTTCATGCTGTACTTTAAACAGCTTGCCTTGCTTTCGGCTCTACAGGCGAAGTGTATGCACCGGCCTGACTGGTAGATAAACTGAGGTTAATAATAGGTAAATTAGCCCAGAATAATACTTGTGTTTCTGCTGCCGTCCCAAAGCCACACCATGTAATAAACTGTGGGGCTGGCCTGTGGTTTAGGGCGTAGGCTTCAAGCAAAATTAAGAATCAGAGCTGCGAGAAAAGGCTTTACAGGGAGATGAGGTCATGAAGAGTCTAATAAAGACTTTTAGGGATTTAATCATTTTATTGTTATAAGTTTATGTGAAATATTACTGGCTCATAAGGGAAGCAACGCAACCAAAGAGAAAACGAGTCACAGAAACAGAAAAGCCTCGTCTGCTGTGGGCAGTTTTTCTATTGTGATCATTTCCACCTCATTATCCAATTATACCAGCATTTTTTGGGGTCTGGATATTTTCTTCCAGACGTTCATGTATAGTGTGTTGCTGAAGGTCCCAGTCTAGACGTTAGAACTTCCTCTGACATCACTTTCTTCAGCCCCTTGAGCCAATTACATTTAACCGCTGCTCTACAGTTACACGCTCAGGTCTTTTTGAGGTTTTCCTCGGTGTCTTCACCATATCAGGTGAGTTCCTTACATGCCTGCAGCTGCAGACCACCATTAGATCAGATCTTAAAGCCTCCTCTGCACTGTGCAATTTGAGCTTTTTTTTTTTTTTTTTTTTTTTTTTTACAAATTTAGAATCAGCACCACTTCATGACACGGATCTGAGAAACTCCCGTATGGCTTCTGCAGAGCTGTTCCTGACTATAAAGCAGAATATGCAACTGCTCAGACCCCCTCGCCACTAGAGGGTGCCCAAGCTACAAGTTTACTCAATGATTTTGAGGGGAGAATTAAAATGATCAACTTTTTTCTCATATGTAGATTAACAAGACAGTATTTTCATTAAAATAAGTACTTTTTAAAATAATACATCCACAAAATATTTAGAAAGGTGCAGAATTAAAGTCGACATTCTTCATTGTTCACAAAACAAGTTATATTAAATAAAGTGCAATGACACAGGGAATAAGTATTGAACATGCTTGGTAAAATTCATTTAATATTTAGTAGAAAAGCTTTTGGTGGTAATAACAGCTTCCAGACACCTCCTGTATGGAGAAACTAGGAACAGGCATTGCTCAGGACTGATTTTAGCTCATTCTTTCACACAAACTGCCTTCAAATCTTGAAGGTTCCGTAGGTGTCTTCTGTGAACTCTGATCAACAGTTCGTTCCATAGATTTTCAATTGGATTCAGGTCAGGTGACTGACTGGGCCATTCTATCAGCTTTATTTTCCTTCTCTGGAGCCAGTTGAGAGATTCCTTGGCTGTGTGTTTGAGATCATTGTCTTGCTGAAATGTCCACCCTCGTTTCATCTTCAGCATCTTGGCAGATGGCAACAGGATCTTATCAAGGATGTCTCTGTACATCTGTTCATTACTTCAATTATATGAAGTCTGTCTATACCATGTGCAGAAAAATGCTCCCACACCATAATTGGATGCGTTCTCCTCCAAACATGCTGTGTGTTGTGGCATCCAAAAAGTTCAATTTTGGTCTCATCTGGCCAGACTATATTCTCCCAGTATTTTTACTGGCTTGCCCAAATGTTGTGCAGCAAACTTTAAATGAGCTCCAACATGCTTTTTCTTCAGCAATGGAGTCTTGCGAGGTGAGCGGGCATAGAGCCTGTGTCGGTTGAGTGCATTACTTGTTTTCTTTGAAACAGCAGTACCTGCCAACTCCAGGTTTTTCTGGAGCTCTCCATGAGTGATCTTTGGCTCTTGGATAACTCTTCTGATAATTTTTTTAACTCCTCTGTCAGAACTCTTGCGAGGAGCTCCTGGTCATGGCCAGTTTATTGTAAAATGATGTTCTTTCCACTTCCGAATGATGGCTCCAACAGTGCTCACTGGAACATTCAGCAGTTTAGAAATGCGCCTGTAACCATCATGAGTTCTTTGTGGTGTGACAATCTGATATTTACAAACCTTTTTTAAAGCCCATCTGTCAGGACTTAACCAGCTGAAATTAATTTGCACTGATGGGGGATGGGATGGCTTCCTAAATTCTAATGGATTTCAACTGGTTTCTTGACTTTCTATGCCTTTTTGCACCTCTTTTTCATCATGCGTTCAATACTTATTCCCGGTGTCATTCCACTTTATTAAATATAACTTGTTTTGCCAACACAGTTGCCTGGATTTCTTTGTATATATGGACTACCTGGGTTGTTACTGATATCTGGTGAAAATCTCAGGTTCATGGCTCCATCAGAAATGTTTAATGAGAAAAATGTTGTCGAGTTCAATACTTATTTTCCCCGCTGTGTGTATATACGTATATACATATATATGAAGAGTTTGCAAAAACCGATAAATGCCACTTCCACGAAAATTTCATTCTTTACATCAAACAACTGTTAACATTACCTACTTATAGAAGTTGAAATTGTTTGGTCTCAAAAGTCGATATGTCCTACGCTACAAATTCATGTTTTTTTTCAAAAGCCGATAATCTCTGGGAGCATTTTTTTTTTTTTTTTTACAAAAGCAGATAACTCCACACGGCAAATCAGCACTTGGTATTTGGGTCACGTGACTCATCTTTGCTGCTTTCCCGGTCTGCTCGCTCTGACTGATTTCCCTGGCTGTGTTCGGAATGTTCACTTGCTCACTACTCGCTAGATAGTGAATTTAGATATCATAGACTATACAGTAAACGCAATATAACAATAAAACTAACTGCTTTCAGACACTGTTGGGCTTGTTTTCGCAGCACGGTTAATGATGTCATCACGTGAGAGTAAAATGTATCAGATAAACGGTGGTAAAAAAAAATGAATACCTGCATGTATTTTGTAGTCAATATGTATTAAATCAAATCATTGTTGCTGAATTATTAAATATAAATACCTTAAGGTAGTTTATGTTGTGATGTGAAGCTCTTCTCTCACTGCTCTGTTGGCTGCATATTCACTATATAATACACTATATGGGGAAGGAGTTTCTTTTTTTCCAGCCTTTTCTTTTAATACTGTGCACACCAATGAAGAGAGAGAGAAATGCCATTTCAGTTCTCCTGTATGTCCTGTACGTATAGTAGTACTGACAATAAAATCTTTGAATCTTGAATTATAAATGGTAAATGGCATTCACATAGCGCTTTTATTCTCATCTCTTGATGACCAAAGCGCTTTACAGATCCTGCTATCCACCCATTCACACACATATTCACACACTGATGGCGGCATGCTACCTAACATGGCGCTTCCAGACCCACCAGGAGCAATTGGGGGTGACGTGTCTTGCCCAGGGACACAACGGCAGAATATCCGGTGAAAGCGGGATTCGAACCGCCAACCATGCGGCTCTACCTCCTGAGCCACTGCCGCCCCCAATATAGCTTTATTATAGCTATATTATACCATTTTACTGGGTGGATCTGCCTAAATCAGTGTGTCAGTTATACTACACTGATGCTTATAGACATTCAAGTATGTTCCAGACAGAATAGCATGGCTTTGGGACTTGTCTGTTTTTGCAAAAAAAAAAAAAAAAAAGTACTAATAAATTGCCAAAAAGTAACTATGAGTTGATGTTCCATTTTTTATTTTATTATGTCTATACAACACTGTATAGCAGTATAAATTTGCTGTCCCCTCAAAACAACTTAACACACAGCCACTAATGTCTAAACCACTGGCAACAAAAGTGAGTACACACCTAAGTGAAAATGTCCAAATTGTGCCCAATTAGCCATTTTCCCTCCATGGTGTCATGTGACTAAAGTGTTACAAGGTCTCAGGTGTGAATGGGGAGCAGGTGTGTTAAATTTGGTGTTATCGCTTTCACACTCTCTCATACTGGTCACTGGAAGTTCAACATGGCACCTCATGGCAAAGAACTCTCTGAGGATCTGAAAAAAGAATTGTTGCTCTACATAAAGATGGTCTGGGCTATAAGAAGATTGCCAACACCCTGAAACTGAGCTGCAGCATGGTGGCCAAGACCATACAGCAGTTTAACAGGACAGGTTCCACTCAGAACAGGCCTCGCCATGGTCGACCAAAGAAGTTGAGTGCACATGCTCAGCGTCATATGTATCCAGAGGTTGTCTTCTGAAAATAGATGTATAAGTGCTGCCAGCATTATTGCAGATGTTGAAGGAGTGGGGGGTCAGCCTGTCAGTGCTCAGACCATACGCCGCACACTGTATCAAATTGGTCCGCATGGCTGTCATCCCAGAAGGAAGCCCCTTTTAAAGATGATGCACAAGAAAGCCTGCAAACAGTTTGCTGAAGATAAGCAGACTAAGGACATGGATTACTGGAACCATGTCCTGTGGTCTGATGAGACCAAAATAAACTTATTTGGTTCAGATGGTGCCAAGCTTGTGTGGTGGCAACCAGGTGAGGAGTACAAAGACAAGTGTGTCTCGCCTACAGTCAATCATGGTGGTGGGAGTGTCATGGTTTGGGGCTGCATGAGTGCTGCCGGCACTGGGGAGCTACAGTTCATTGAGGGAACCATGAATGTCAACAGTACTGTGATCTACTGAAGCAAAGCATGATCCCCTCCCTTCGGAAACTGGGATGCAGGGCAGTATTCCAGAATCAGAATCAGAATCAGAATGAGCTTTATTGCCAAACATGTTTACATGTAAACATACGAGGAATTTGACTTGACATTGGGCGCGCTCAATAAGTGCTTCCCAATGACACGGCAGCCATGCAAGGCGCCTGTCAACAGTGGAGGGTAAAGAGGGGGATGACACATTGGGCAGAGAGAAAAAACATAGTTTATCAAAATAAAACTCGTATGAGCAAAATTGTGATTACATAGAAAAAAAACCTCTAATGCACAATTAGCAGACAATACAGATCTCACAATAACAAAGCAGCGGTTGAGAGAGACAGTGTGAATGTGTGTGTGTCAGTGTATGTGTATCAGTCATGTAATGTTGTATGCAGTGCATGTATCAGTTACTGGTGACAGCAAAAATCCTCCCTGGCAACATTTAGATGTTATGTCTTTAGTGTCCTCAAAACACAGATAGCATGTCCATAAGAGTTCATTCTCTCAGTGCATGTCCGATGGTAAACTCCGTGCTGGGCACATAATGCTGTCCTTGAGAGATCAGATTACTGCGCACCAGATGTTTATGTTAGGGAGCAAAAACTCTCTTCTGCCTTATCTTCATCCAGGAGGAATGTAATCTACAGGGCGCCGAATCAAGGTCTAATAGGCACAGTTCACTCAGAGCATAGAATTTTCATCTCTCATGCGATTCTGTGCTTCATAATTTCCATATACAGGCTTTAAAAACATTCCCTGGAGAGCACCAGCGACTCCAAGATGTATTCCACCTACTGAATCAGCTACCATTCAGTTCATCATTTGCCGCTATCAGTGCACTCCCCAACTGGTCGAATTTGTTGAAGGAGCTTTGCCGGGTCCGCATTTTGATCAGCTCTCCCAACTTCTTTAATTTCTGATACATCAGGAAACTCCAAAGCCAAAGTAGAAATCCTGTGATCATAAGCCAAATAGATAGATGTCTTCCGCATCTCCAGTCGAATCCCACAGACACATGAGTTCCCAATTGTCCATGAGTCTCCCCACTTGGGCTCCCCCTGGCCCGATCTTCTTTTAAAGTGGTGTCAATCGCATTTAAAGCCCAGCTTTCCAGATCCATAATTTTCCTTTTGGATTAAGATTCAGCCAGAAGAAGAGCGACACAGACAAGACACAGCAAGCTGGAATCAGAAGGGAGTAGGAGGGAGAGGAGAGGAGGAGAAAAGCGTTTGCTCTCTCTGAAAGCCGGAAGAAGAGAGAGCATGATTTCCCCACTGTGGGACTAATTAAGGCTTATCTTATTTTATTTTATGATAACCACCCCATACACATCTCCATGACGACCACTGCCTTGCTAAAGAAACTGAGGGTAAAGGTGATGAACTGGCCAAGCATGTCTCCAGACCTAAACCCTATTGAGCATCTGCAGGGCATCCTCAAACGGAAGGTGGAGGAGCGCGAGGTCTCTAACATCCACCAGCTCTGTATGTCATCATAGAGGAGTGGAAGAGGATTCCAGGAGTTACTATAATCCATGATAACTGTACTCCAATTTCACTGGATATGTATCACTCTGCTTCAATGGTGTTCTAGTAACCATTAATTATCTAGTAACCGTTAACAGTAATTTTCTATCAACTCTCTGACCGTTACCGATACCATTTTAGGCGCTGTTTGACAAGAAATTATACATCCGTGACCTGGAAGTCCCACCCTTTTGAAAACAACCGTTTCCTTTTGCCCATCATCAAGTTATTTCACTTCTGTTTAAAAAAATAGGCAGTGCTAGAGTTTGATTTATTGTCTTGATTAACAAACCACAATACCTTTGTGGTGATAGACTCCTTGTTTCATCAGAAAATGCGAAGAAAAGCGAGCAAAGCATGCTAATCGCAAGCATGCTAACTACTAGCTACCAGCTAGCTTGGGTGTTCTGGCGACAGGTGTCATGCCGAGAAAACCATGTCTGCTGCAGAAAGCACCCCCTTCATGGCTCTGGGGTCTTTTGGAGTACCAACTCAACAGGTATATGTATGTTTTATAAACATTACTTTTGCACTTTGCTATGTCCATAACCAATACTTCAATGATAAGATAAGATAAGATAAGATAAGATAAGATAAGCCTTTATTAGTCCCACAACGGGGAAATTCCAGGATTGCAACAGCACAGGGATAGCAACACTCAGAGCAACAATCAGAAGGCAAGAAAAAAAACAAGCAAGCAAGAGCAGCTAATAAACATATGTACGTATTACTATAAAATATATATATATACACACACACACAGACACACAGTGCAGAGCATTGTAGCTGGATGGAATAAATATATGAATATATGAACACAGTGCAGAGCATTGTAGCTAGATGGAATAAATATGTAAATATATAAACACCCACAGTACGGAGCATTGCAGCTAGGTGGAATAAATATGCAAGTATATAAACACACACAGTGCGGAGCAATGTAGCTAGATGGAATAATATGTAGATATATAAATATATAAACACACCCAGTGCTGAGCATTGTAGCTAGATGGAATAAATATGCAAATATATAAACACACACAGTGCAGAGCATTGTTGCTAGATGGAATGAAACAGCATAACTGTCTACTTAGTTATCCTACATGGTATGATTATGATGAGGCTGAAGATGCAGTAGAATGGAACTTTATTGTACAAACTCACTGAACTCTAAGGCGCTCCCGTCGAGGCAGAGGTGCTGGTCGAAAAGAGACCGTGCCGGGTTGGCCTTTTATACTCTGGGTGGCGGTGGAACCGTAAAGGTGTAGCCATCACCCATAACACACAATATAATATTACTCATATTTAATACATTGCATCCCCCCCTGTAGAAAAGTCCAAAACATATACACCATTTAGACCCACCCAAATTTACAACCCAAATCACAACCAACCACACACAACCAAATCTTTCATTTCACTCAATAAACAGTTAATATGTACATCCACATCCCGCTGTGCTAGCCCCCCACCCCAACACACTCACCCCATAACTTGGGCAGATCACATATCCCTCATGAAATTAAATGCAATAGTACAAACAGTACTGGGCTCTTTTCTTTTTTACAAACTGGCCAATCACATAACAAGTACATGTGAAACATATCAACAACATGGCTTGGGCAGTTTACACATATTAACATTACTGTACAAACCTCCTTGGCAAAAGTGGCTCTTACTCTTTTTTTTTAAAAAAAACATGAGCTCTTAACCCAGCCACTTTTATGCATCTACCAGGTTGACAAAACAACAACGCAGCCCCGGTAGTGCACACATCAACCTTACAATCATTAACATGTTAATAGTCAACCCCAGAACACATCACCCCCTTGCCACCATACAATCTCGATGGGAGACCACCCCCTGGAGACCTGTCTGGAGGGTCCCGACCAGAGCTTCTTCTTTGCTTCACCCCCAGAGATGAACCACGTCAGCGCCCCGGCACCTCCTTGTCTTCACCGGCACGTCTCAACTTGTTAGGGTGTCTCCATGAACCATCAGACATTTGAAGATACCTCCCAGACAGCCACCACCTGCAGCCGTCCCTGGTCCTCTCGTCATTTTCGTTTGCCGTGGATCCCTCTCAGCCGAGCCTCCGCCCTGGGTCGAACTACGTCAGCAACCCACAGGGGAGCTCGACTCAGCTTCAAATGTCCACGACGTCTAGACCGGGCTTCCTTTCTGGGTTGAACCGCTCCAGCGACCCCACGAGAAGCCCGATTCAGCCTCCAGTGTTCCTGTGTGGCACGTCTGACGACCGTGCCAGCCATTCCTGCCCCACTCGCTTTAATTTTGAACGCCAGTGAAGCCATTGCAGCCCCTTGCTTCTCGGTACTTCCCGGCCAAATTCCAGGAGCCGTCCTCACAGCTCCAACCGTCGTCACGGGAATTCCACCACGCCGCCCAGTTCCTACATCCAGGGTAACTTGGGACCTGGCACTGGAACTCTCCTGCGGTGGCCCTGGGTGGGATTGGCCCTGTCCATCTCCCAGAATACTAGGCCAATCTTCGTCCCATACCGTATCGTCCACCACGCACGGAACCGGTCGGTCCCACAAACCACGGTCTGACCACTCCTCTCTGATACTGCTGGTGATTGTAAAGCCCGGTCCGTAAAACAGGTTGCAGCCCATTACGTTCGATCCCTTGACAGTCACCACGAACTGGATATTTGAGACCACAACCGACTTGTACCTTGCCGTCAGCTCCAGCAAACCCACGATGGCTAACCTGTTACCTACATAGCCACAATATGGCGTTGACAGTCCTCTCACACAAAATTGCGGGAACAAACTCCTTACAATTGCGCCCGTGTCCACCAACAACGGCACTTCCACGCCATCCAACATCACGTCACAATAAATATGCCCATCTGTGCTTGGGGAGACGGTGTGAATAACTGTAGGAGTCGTGGTGGGGAAATCCTTTCTGTGTCGCCGTTCCCCTCGCTCAAACTTTTTGCAGGCCCTGGCGAAATGATGTAGGAGTCCACATTTGCTGCAGCGCTTGCCCCTCGCCAGACACTCTCTCGCCTTGTATCAGTGCTTGGTGGACCCGCAGCCCAAACATCTGGGTGAACCCGGGGCGGACCTAATCTTAATAGCAGTAACCTAGTCTTCTTTATCTTCTGCGCTGTCATCGCTACCCGGGTCTACAGCCTGCACCGCTGATTGTGAGTCAGACTGCCTCAAAGTTGCTCTCTCACTGAGGTCCTCTGATAGCACTGGTCAACACCAAATTTAATGTCTAAGTTTTTTTAGCTGATTTAGGACAATTTTGATGTGCGGAATCCAAAAATTACATTGGTTTTGCTCAATCAGGTCAACTTTTTGAATTATGGCCACATGTTTTATACGTTTTTGTTTACATGTACAGGTATTTTCGCTTTATATGATGCAAAATTCTTTTTTATGTCTTGAAATTCTCTGAATTTTGAACAATGATGACGTAACATTCAATTTGCATGTGCTTACCTTTATAGAAAGACAAGTACATGCACAGTACTAAGTAAGTACAGGTTTTTACTTAGCACCTGATCGAGAGGAACGGATGTCATTTTCGGATTCAGCAGTGCAAAATTGTCTTAAATCAGTGGAAAAAACACAGACAACTTACAAAAAAATTATTTTTGTAACCCTGTGTAGTTTATCTGGTGCTTCGTACTGTTCAGTTATCTCCACAGCTGCAGTCAACGTCAGTTCACCACAGTGCATGAGGAGCCTGAACCGTGCCGCAGAACATAGCATGTGCTCTGCTAACTAATCACGGACCATTTCTTCCTCCAAAGCCCTGAATTGGCACTCTCCAGCCAGCTTGCGCAGGTCCGCAACATACCGTTGCACCGACTCTCCCGGCTGCTGGCGTCGCTGTTGGAATTGGATCCGCCGGACGATGACGTGCTCAGAAGCGTGAAAGTAGCACGCCATTAGCTCAACCACGTCCTCAAAACTATCACTCTCTCCCAATGTGCTGAGAATACGTTGCCCTTCCATGCCAAGATTACGGACCAGTATCGCTTGTGCACACAGTTTCTACAATTCGCCGAGGTTCAATGCCACCAAATAATTTTGAAACACTGCAAACCACCTCGCCCAGGGAACTGGCAACTTGCCTGGGAGCTCCAAAAATGGCTGAATACTAGAAACTCCTTTTTCCATAGCTTCATCCTCGTCACCAAATGTTATGTCCATAACCAATACTTCAATGATGAGGCTGAAGATGCAGTAGAACAGAACTTTATTGTATAAACTCACTGAACTCTAAGCCGCTCCCGTCAAGGCAGAGGTGCTGGCCAAAAAGAGACCGTGCCTCTTCCGGGTCGGCCTTTTATATTCTGGGTGGCGGCGGAACTGGAAAGGTGTAGCTGTCACCCATAACACACAATATAATATTACTCATATTTAACACATTATACACTTGACAATATTTAATTTGTTTACATGTGTGTGAAATGACAACAGACATCTTCATGCTGATTGCGATGTTTAGCAACAGTTACTGGCTACATTTAGAAGGGACTATTTTTTTTCTCAGCTGCGCAAAATAACTGGTTAAACAAACAAATCACAATATTTTGTCCAGTACTGCTGTCATTCAATAAATTGTGCTTGTGGAACTGTTGTATAAAAACAATATTACACTGAAATTCATTACGGTATCATGAATATAGGAACCCAGGTGTGATGCGGCTTGTGCCCTCCAAAGCCTCATCACACCCTGGAGTTACTATATTCATTATACCAAACTCACACTGGGGTAATATTGCTTAAATATATAGATGCAAAAAAAAGTTTTTTTTTTTTTTTAACTTACGGGTCAAAAAAAATCATAACATTTGCATCTGAGCAGTTGGATGATGAGACGATAGTGGCAGGTAAAGCTACGGTCAAAGAGTCTAAGGAACTATGGGTTTGTAAGAATCTCCCAGTTCCTACAAATTCTGGAGTTTTCAGACATTCGTGGAGGGGGCATAGTTTCTTACAGCTGCCATTCAATTCACAAGAGCAGCTTGAGGCATTCTTGAGAAATGAGGTGCTTTTCTGTTATGCGATGGCCCTAGAGTTCTTACGTTCTTCATAGGGGTGCCTTGGGATCTTCCCACGACATACTGCCATCTTATGAAAATGTTTGTGCAACTAACGGCACTCAAGTGGTTGGCTGGAAGATCTTACAGCTTCCGGCACATTTTGTTGGCACAAATGTCACATGAATGACATACTTCCACCATATGAGCACCTCACTACCACCTTACTGTACGTGCACTGTACAAACGGGGATTCAGACAGTGTTTCCTATGACCGCTGTAAGGGGCCCTCAAGAACAACTTAAGCTGTTCTTGAGGCATATGTATAGCCATCATCTTGTGTAGCTCTTACATTGTTCCTACGGCACTCATACGGGCGCCCTACAACGCAGCATTTTTGTGGGATGTTCATAGAAACCTTGGACAAGACCATCAACCTGGCCACAGACTTACAAACTGTCTACAAACGCTGGATTCTCCTACGGCTGCCTTGAGGCTGTACGAAATGGTCCAAAAATTGTTCCTATGGTGTTTGCAGCCGTTCGTAAGGGTATTTGTGATCATAGCTTAACATAGGCATATGTAAACACTAGATAGGACATAGCTAATATTTTCATGGCAAACGGAGGTGCTGTAATTATAATGGATGATACCACCTGCAGCATCTTGATAGCAGGACACACAAACAATTGTTCATTGCATTTATTGTAATCATATAGGTAAGCTATGTATATGAAATGTGACTACTAATGTATACATATCTACAGCCAGTAAAGATATCACAGCTGGTTACAGCCAATAGCATGACTGGGTTGATGTCACATGTCTCTACCAACCATTCAGTGCAAAAGTACGACACCTACTGGCCAGGAGGTCAGAATATTGTCTCTATCACATTTAGAGGTGCAAATTTTTTCTCATTAACTAGAATTTTTTGTAAATTAGCATTTTTGACTTTTTCTCATAAATTTGGTACTGTGTCTCAAAAAATTTGCAACTTTTTCCTTTTAATTTTTGAAACTTTTTCCCTCATTATCTTATAGGGGTGGGAATCGCGAGGGACCTCACAATACAATATGTATCACGATACTTGGATCACAATCTAATACTATCACTACACAACAATTCCTTAACGACTGCAATACAGATATATAATTAATAATAGATTGGTATGTGTGTTTAGGAATCAGCGCGTCATCACGAGTGTTAAGTATTGCAATACTAACCCAAATCAAAATTTTTCCCCAGTCAAATGGGTTTCATTACTCTTACACTGGTAAGTTTGTATTTGAAACATTTAATTATAATTTTCAATAAATCATCACAATACTGTGTCTCTAAATCAATACAGTGTCACCAGCACTGAGCATCGTGATACTACAGTGTGTGAATGTGTGTGTGAATGGGTGGACAGCAGGATGTGTAAAGCACGTTGGTCATCAAGAGATGAGAATAAAAGCACTATATAAGTGAATGCCATTTACCATTTTACAGTGCATTGATTTTTTTTCCCACCCCTATTAACTTGCAAGCTTTTTTGTAAAATTTTACACTTTTTTGTAAATTTGCAACTTTTTATAAAATTGTGCCTTTTTTCTTGTTAATGTGCAACTGTTTTCATTGTAAATTCACTGATTCTTTCATCATAAACATTTTTCTTGTAAATTTGCAACATTCTACGGAGCCCCCTAAGAGTCAGTGTGAGATTTTTTTTTTTTTTTTTTGGGAGGGGGGTTACTTTTGCAGTCCTTCACAATTCTTTTGCTTACAATACTAAGTTGTGCACACTGTCAAGTACAGATATAATGTATTTGCACTTGAGGCCAAGGTCAAAATATAATTCAGTGACTGTCTTCTGCTGGTACGTTTGTTCCATGCTGTAGCTGGGTGTTTTATGGAGCCCTGCGGAACAAAGCGGAATGGAGGAAGCAGTCTTTTCTGCGGGAATGCAAAAGTATTGCAAGGTAATGCAAAGGTATTGCAAGGGAACAAAAGTAGTGTAAAGTAACACAAAAGCATTGCAAGGTAATGCAAAATTATTGTGATGAAACGCAAAAATAACCACCCAACAAAAGTCTCACGCTGACCCTTACGGGGCTGTAGGGCTGTGTGATATGACGATGTATATCGGATGATGATGTAAAAACATCCATCGTTTCATAGAATACTCTATTGTTTATATCGGTATTTAAAATGCACATACTCCCGTTTATTCAGTAGAGCTCCTCACCACTACTCGTCAGCGCCCGTCTCTCCTCTGCAGTGCGCACAGTGGAGCAGGTGGGGTGGGTGGGTGGCTCGGCTTCAGTCCCGTGGTTGCTAACGCCAACCCCAAACTACGGGTTCAGACAGCTGCTACTCCTGTCTGTCAGGGACGTGGGACTGTTTTCCATCGTGCTGCATCTGAGAGGACAGTTTGCCAACCTAAAATTATTAAAGCTGCAGAAGTGCATGATGGCGGCACATACACACAAAATAAATAATAAATACATTAAAATGGGTCGGAGGAGCAAGTTGGCTCTTAATGTAATTTATCTGATTTCTAATCATTTTAATTAGTCAAGTAGTGATAATGAATAAAGTTGAAGTCATCAGATGTTTTTTTTAATTACATTACATTAATGTGTCTTTGATTTTCAGATCATGACCAACCTGAAATATTTTTACTAAAGAAGCAAACAGGTTAAATCAGGCCAGAATGGCTGCAGGTCGACACTTAAATTTCCACTGATTTAAACAAACAGCTGATTTATATCTGTCGGTGACAACCATGGGTCATTTTTTCATTTTCAGACATTTTTATATCATTTTTTTTTTTTTTTTTTTTTTGCTTTTCTCCTCTGGCTCAGGAAATATTTAACTTATTGATGTTTACTTTTTATTCATAACAACACTGCAAAATCATGAGGAAAAACAGTACATGTAAAAAAAGAAAAAGAAGATGGTCCTTTATGTGATTATCTGAACTGTAGAATTTACAGAAAATGCAGATTGTGATATATATACACCGTTATCATGATGTAAGATGACTTATATTGTGATATGAATTTTTTGTCATATCACACAGCCCTAGGGGGCTCCATAACATTCACATGGATGCTAGTAAAAAAAAATTGTTCAATGTAATGGTTAAGCAATGTTACACGAGAGGGAGTGTGGCGTCAATGAATCTACAGTAGTAACTGTGGGTGATTTGTAATGCGTCGGGTCAAACACATCATTGCAGTTACCATATTCATGATACCACATGACCTGGAGTGTAATATTGATTTTATACAACAGTTCCCCAAGCACAATTTATTAAATGTCAGCAACAGAGGACAAAACACTGTTTGTTTGTTTGTTTGACCAGTTATTTTGCTCCGCTGAGAAAAATAGTCCCTACTGAATGTACCCGGTTAACTGTTTCTATGCACCTCCATCAGCATCACATAGAAAGGAATACATCTATTGTCATTTCACACACGTAAACAAATTATTGTCTTGTCAGTGTTTATAAAACATTCCAGTCACCTGTTGGGTCGGTCTGTGGTCCCTGTGAGATAGCGCAGGTGGCTAGCTAACATGCTAGTGATTCGGCTTCGGCACACTTCACTCGATTTTTCTTGGCATTTTCAGATGAAGTAAAGAGTCCATCACCACAGAGGTACTGTGGTTTACTAGTTGAGACAATAAATCCAATTCTAACTTGCCGATTTTTAGACAGACGTGCAATAGCATGCAGATGTCTACAATGGTATGACTGTAAACTAAAAGTTTTTAAAAAGTAGGATTTTTGAGTCACGGAGTTGATTTCTTTACAGACAGCGCCTCACTGTGGAAATTAAGGAATCTAACACAGTATTACAATTCTCACCTTAACCCCTTGCACTCCAGTCAATTTCCCTAAAAATGCTAAAAATAATGTGCCCAAAGTAAATCGAAAGCTATTCTTCAACCCTTTGCAGCATCTTCATGGGGTTGGTCTCATTTAAAAGAAAACACTTTGAATTTTTTGGCAAAACAGTCATAATCTCTCTAAGTGCTCCGGCCACTGAGTTACAGTCATCTGAACATACTGAACTTGAAGAAAATAAATTTCGCCTGGGTGTTTTTTTGGATACAAATGCTTGCAAATAACACACAGCTTCAGATCCGGGCTGGAAAATGCAACAGAAATGTAGAACCAAGTGTTATCCAGCTGAGGTCAAAATTTTGTAACAATACCACAAAAAATGAATATATTACAGAGCTTTGTTCTCAGGTAGTTCCCAGGCGTTTTTGAACTGTGCCAAATTGTGCCAAATGGCACAGTTTGGAAAAACGTCTGTAACTTTTGAATGATTCAATATAGAAGCTTCATCTTGGGCTCTAATGAAAGGTGACACTCAGGGCTGTGTCTGTGTGTGTGGGGGGGGTTGTTTATTCATTCATTCATGAATGAATGAACAAACAAGCCCCCACACACAAAGAAGCATGCCACGTAAAAAATGTGTGGCTTTTTTTACAAGAAAAAATAACCTACAGTGCACTAAAAATTATTCTAAAATATTTGTAATGTAGAAGATAACAACTCCCACCACCCCACCACCACCCCGCTACAGAGGACGGACATCGGCCATCGCTACATGACAGAATAGTCATGTGGCGATGTGGCGACCGCGGCGACAGTCATCGCGGCTTCCCCCTCCTCGCTACAGAAGAATAGTGGGGGGGGGGGGGGGCGTTCACGGTCCGGACGCGGCGCACGAACCATGGACTTCGGACTTCGTGCGCCGCACAGTTGTAATTTACCGATCGGTCAAAAGTAATTTTTGATTACAATTTTCAGGGATAAAGAATAATTTAGCTTATAACACTTACCTGTTCACAGCAGCAGCGTACCTGGCAAACTTCTCTTCCTCATTGTCAGACGAACGCGACGCTGGTCCGCTTTGGTTCTGGTCTCGCGACCCGGTCAAAACATAATTCCATTATTGCGGTTTTGCGCTTCCATGATTGCGGTTTTGGCGAACGATTTTTCAAAACAAATAACAGTAGTAATTCAAAAAGACTGGCGAACGTGTGTGTGTCACCCAGCCTTCGTCGTCGGCCTCCGTCGGTCTATGATGACCATGGAAGAGAATCCTAAATGTCTATTCTGCTGGAATAAAAAAAAAAAAAAAAGCACCGCCTGTGGCTGAACAGGCCGATGCGCGAATGGCAGTCCCTGTCACACAGGTAGCACTTGTGGGTGGTCTCCGTGCTGCTGGGTCTGTGGCGGTTCTTCCTGCGGGTCCTTTTTTCATCTGCTGCAGCAGTCAGTCTCTTCACCCAGCCTTACACAAAACAGCTTTCGAACTTCTGTGCTTCAATTGGCTCGCTGCATTTGCAGCGTTGGTAGGCGGGTCCTTCTTGCTAGGTTTTCAGTCATTGGTTCTTCAAGGTTTCAGAAACCCAATTCAAGGCTCTTATTAGTTGAATGAGAGGTCAATCATATCCGATCTGTTCGCGGCTGTGTCTGTAGTGGAAGAACGGAAATGCAGCTTTTTTTTCCAGTGCGCTCTAGAATGCAGTGCTCTCGTGCGCCCTCGTGCGCTCTAAGACGCAGAGACGTGCCCGTCCGCGGTACACCGGAGTGCAAGAGGTTAAAGATTGGACAGACTTGACAGTAATTTACTGTAATTACTAAAACACCTTTGGAGCGGAGTCATACATATCCAGTGAAACATTGGAGTGCCATCTTTGTGGAATCCCTATTGTCCAGTCAAACTGCTCGGTCAGAACCAAATGTCGTATACTTCAGTTTTTTTCAGTATAATGCCACTTTTACTTGAGTACAATTCGTCCCTCCCCACCTCTGCTTGTGTGGCAGTTTAGCTGAGATCCAAGGGTCTTTCTGTCACCATCAAAGCATTAGAAGGAATGTTCGTTGGAGACAAAAATCGTTCCTCCACTCTGAATCTTCACTTCATTACGAGCAGCTTTAATCACGCTCACAAACATCCACACGGCCCGTCCTCTTTCCCATAAGCAAAAAGAAAACACTTAATTAAGGCGGAGGAAAAATGCAGATAATGATAGGACATGAGAGGCTGCAGGGTATGAAGTGTCTTCTGATCCTCCATTTTCCCAGATTTTTTTTCCTCCCGGCCTGTTTACATACAGCTAATTGTCGCTGCTGCAATAAAACATGTTTTGGGAGGGTTGCCTCTTCCCTCCAATCAAACATAACTTTGACTGCTGGGAATTGATTTTTTTTTTTTTTTTTTTTTTTTTTTTTTTTTTGTAGAGACAGTGCTTCAAAAATGGGATTTAAAGTTTTCTCTTAGACTGCTCATTGGGGGGAACCAATAAGAGCCAGCGCAGCAGTAATGGGCCACCTAATTGTTCCTTTTTTCCCCTCAGCACTGCAGAGGGATTCTGAAAATCTGAAAGTGCATTATTATCACCGTTTATCACAAATATTGGTTTGAGATTGTGGGAAATAAGTGTAATTGTGTTTGTCAGGGGTGGAGAACAGATTTTCAAGTGTCAGAGTGACTTACAAAAGCTAAATCGGAACAAAATTTAATTTGATTTACTTTAATTCAATTTTTAAGAGTTGATAGAAAACTCCCCTTCATTTACATGCCATCAAAAATAGCTTGAAAGGTGGAAAAAATGAAAAATACATAAAAATGAAAAATACATAAACATAAACATGCAACTTACAGTTAAAATATTGCTCACTTAAAAAAGCACTTAAAGGTGACCATATACCTATATTGTAAATGGCCTACATATATCCTGTGTGCCGTAGGTCGATGGTTCCCAGCCATATCAGGGGAAAAACCTACCAAACCTACCTGGCCCTATGTGAAAAAGTAACAACCCCCCCCCCCCCCCCCCCGTTACATCATGAATTAACTGTGATAAGCACATTTGATTAGCTACACCCAGGCCTGATGAATCAAGAAATCACTTAAATAGAACCTGTCTGACAAAGTGAAGTAGGCTGAAAGATCTCAAAAAGCAACACATCATGCCGTTATCTAAACAAATTCAAAAACAAATGAAAAACAACAACCCAGAAGAACATCTAAAGAACTGCAGGCCTCACTTGCCTCAGTTTAGACATTGATTCAACAATAAGAAACAGACTGGACTAAAATGGCCTCCATGGGAGAGTCCCAAGATCAACACCACTGCTGACCAAGAAGAACACTAATGGTGGTGGTAGTGTGATGGTCTGGGGTTGCTTTGTTGCTTCAGAACCTGAAGCAGCAAAGCAGTGAGAACATATCCTCGCTATCAGGGTCCGCAACATTAGCTGAGGTGGGCAACTCTGGCAGCTTCTGTGGCTGGCAGCAATTTAGCTCCACAGCTAGCTTATCAAAGGCTTTCAACCGGAGAGCTAGCTCAACTGCTTTAGCTATTGTCAAGTCATTAGGCGCCATTAATAGCCTAGCACGCAGCTCAGTATTGCACATCTGCTCTGCTAGCTGGTCGCATACCATCTCGTCTTCAAGCAACCCAAAACAACACTCGCTAGTTAGCTGCCTCAAATCAATGACATACTGGCGGATAGGCTCACCTACATGCTGGCATCTCTAGCGAAAGTGAATTCTCTGAACAGTCACGCTGCCTGGGGTGGAGAAATGGTTAGCTAGCAGCTCCACGACATCCTCATATGAGAGCACTCAGCTGCTTCGGAGCGTTCTCCCCAGCTCGGTCCGGGGAGAGGTGAGTCGGCTGGCTGGGCACATCAGCACGTGGTCCCAGAGAGGCGAGGGGAGCTCTCCAGCCGGGCAGCGACTGCCTCTCCACTCCACTGAGAATGATCCTTCCACAGGTTCACCTACGACAATACTCGCCCCGGCCATTGCTCACACGCACCAGGGCCGTCTCCCCCAGCATGCAGGCTGCAAACCTGTGTCCTTTCTGGTACTTTAGCAGGAACACTGAGGTTTTTCAAGTAAAATCAATCATTGCTGTTGTATTTTCATGCCTGTGGTTACAACATGTAATTTAAAAGCGGATTTCTTGCTCACAGCCAAATGCTGAACAGGTATGTGGGGCTGAAAAGTTCATAGTGGTCAAATTTGACCAAATGTGGTTTATTTTTCAACATCGTCTCCCCTTCGGTCCACACACTTCTTCCATTAGTGTTGCAGTGCCTGGATCCCTGCAGTTGAAAAATAAACCCCATTTGGTCAAATTTGACCACTATAAACTTTTCACACACACCCCACCCCCCAATAAGATAAGATAAGATAAGCCTTTATTAGTCCCACAATGGGGAAATTCCAGGATTGCAACAGCACAGGGATAGCAACACTCAGAGCAATAATTTAGAAGATAAGAAAATAAGAGCAGTGAATATACATATGTACACATAAATATATAAATATATATACACAGTGCGGCGCATTGTAGCTAGATGCAATAAACAGCATAACCATCTACTTTAATCTCCCATCTTTCCCAACTTGTAAAAATCTGAGCTCCTGTTTGCTCCTTGGCACCTCTCTCTTCCCCTGAGAGAGTCAGGTAGGGGTCTCAGTGCTTAGCCTGATTGGTTAATGTTAGAACCAGTCAGGCTAAGCAGGGACACTGACGTAGCCAGAAACACTCTCTACCAAATCTGCTTTTATTTTATTTTTATTTATTTTTTTTTGGGGGGGGGGGCTTAAGCAGACATTCACACCAGAAAAACACATACTTGGGAGCTTGGAATGATTTTGCTCTTGATACGTCTTGTAAATCACAGGAAACATGTTACAGACATGTCAAAACCAGAAGAAACTTGATGCTCGCTGGAGTGTCCTTTAAATTCCTCCACGTGGGGCAGGAGCTTGTCCCCAACAAGGAGAGGACAGGCCACCCTTTTCTGCTTCACACTCAGCAGCAAACCGTCCCAGTAAGACCTGTAGGTCAATGCTTGATGAAGCCAGCAGGACAACATCTTCTTCAAACAGCAGAGATGACATCCTGTGGTCACCAAACATGATCCCCTCCGTTCCTCGGCTGCACCTAGAAATCCTGTCCATAAATATTATGAACAGGATCAGTGACAAAGGGCAGCCCTGGTGGAGTCCAACTCTCGCTAGAAACAAGTTTGACTGATGAGCCAAACTCTGACAACGGTCGTACAGTAACTAGACAGCTTGTAGCAACGAGCCTGATACCCCATAGTCCTGAGGCACCCCCACGAGAAACCAAGAGGGGCGCGATTGAATTCCTTCTCCAAGTCCACAAAACACATGTGGACTGGTTGGGCAAACTCCCATGAATCATGTAAAATAACAAGTGGTGGGCAGAATCGTGATTAATCATAAATAGCTCAACCTGGTCTGTCTCTCTTGTCTATATGCTGTCAATGTCAAAATTAATTGCATCAATTATGCATTTGAGTAATGTGATTAATCAAGATTAATGTGTCCACCACTAAAAATAAAGTTTTCTGATATTTGGGTCATGGGAGGATCCTCTGTTTTTCCCAGGTGTCCTTGATCTAAGCCCATGCTGGCACTGAACCGTGGGCAGACGCACTTCTTCATTATTTGCAGCTGATGATAAAGCAGTCCAGCAGGTTTTTCTGCACTAAAGTAAACTCTGCAGACCGTGTACTTTCTCCACAGAGGCTCACTTCTGTATTATCACAGTACAGAGGCACATTGCCAGGGATTCCCCAAAGCCGTGCGGCAGAAGTGGCCCCTCTGCTTCTTCTCCATCCGCCGTCTGCAGTGAGGTCACTCCGTCTGGCACGCATGTCCGTTCTCACAGTCACAGACACAGCTGTCACGAGCATCACTGCACGGGGAAGTTCATGGTATACATGAACCACAAACCGCCATTGGCACGTATAGGCTACACACACACACACACACACACACACACGGTCCCCCCTTCCCCCCTGCTGAGTCAGAGAAGAGCCATGCATGTCAACATGATGACTGTGACGTCTTCCTCGTTTAAATGCTGCGTGACCTCACCATAATAGCCGGTCAGAGCAAACATATGGTATCCTGGTGCCTGAGTCCGGCCCAGTCGCCCGCACAGTGACTAAACAGGAGTGGGCTTAGCTGAGAAAGCATCGGTGCCTGCTTTCCTGGTTTCATACAGTGTTCCAGGCTAGAAAAATGTTTCACTGCTGCTGTGTTCTGCACTCAAAAAATGAACTAGGGTTATTGGTCACTTTACATTCATGATTCTATTTAATTCAACCTAAAATATACATGTTCTGACTTAAAATGTATTTTTCTAATAAAGTTAATGTAATGTCTCATGTTATCTTTACATAATAGTAATATATTGTTCTATCACAAACTTTTTAAGCTAAGTCAACAAAACTAAAGATAATACACTGTTAGTCATCGGCCTCCGTCGGTCTATGATGACCATGGAAGAGAATCCTAAACGTCTACTCTGCTGGAACAGCACCGCCTGTGGCTGAACAGGCTGATGCGCACCGGTGTTCTACCTTCCAGCGTTGGGCGTTGGTAGGATTCAAGCCTGGGCAGGAAGATATGGAGGACAAGATGTTACCCATGCAGCAAGTCCCCCCTCTCCACGTCACTGATGAATCCAAAGGAACAGCAGGGCTGCTATAGTTTGGCACCAGCGCCGTCGCAGGAGCTGCCAGAACAATGTTGAGCACAACAGAGAACTGCCTTAGGGGCTCCGACTCCGGATTTTTCCTCAGGGTTGACTCCCGAAGCCTTTCCCGTGACCGGGTGTGCCGCAAGGCAGCGGAGGTTTGAAATCAGGGTTTACCTTCCCCTAGATGGGCTACCTTCCCAGGTTGACGAGCCACCATCTACCCGAAGCATCTGGTTTTAAGGCGCCAGAGATCCGCCCTCGCCCCTTCTCCTATTAGTAAAAGCAGTTCCGCCGGGCTTACAGACTAAACCAC
Organism: Pholidichthys leucotaenia; assembly: GCA_020510985.1. Lineage (NCBI taxonomy): Eukaryota > Metazoa > Chordata > Actinopteri > Cichliformes > Pholidichthyidae > Pholidichthys > Pholidichthys leucotaenia. Next base: position 207,760,144 of record CM035842.1, read on the forward strand.
ACGGGCAGGCTAGGAGTTGGACTTAGTTGTCAGAGGCTTTTCAAGACGCACGCCGTAGGAGCATTTTATGAGCACTGGGAGCTTAACCCCAGTGCCGCTCCTGGCTATGACAACCTAATACACTGTTATGTTAGATAAAATGAATATTTTTATGTTCTCTTAGCATAATTCATTTAGATGGGACCAGCTGACAAGAAAAAAATTAAAGGTTTCATTTTTTTAATGTAGGTACAGATGTGCAAAGGAGCAAAGATAAGATAAATAACACCAATTTAAAAATTAAAGCGGTCACAAATTATAATTTAATTACACAGAATAAAAATGTGACCAACATCCAGATGAGCACTGCAAATTTATAAGAAAAATAAAACGCAAAATTTACAGGAAAAAGTGGAAAATTTATAAGAAAGAAATTTGCAAATTTATGAGGGAAAAAAATGAAAACATTTTTGAGAAAAAAAGTTGCAACTCAACAAGAGCTGAAAAAAAATTATTGGAAAAATTGCAAATTTACAAGAAAACAAAATTACAAATTTATCAGAAAAAAGTCACAAATTTACCAAAAAGTTGCAAATGTATAAGAAAAAAATTCAGTTTTGGGGGAAATGCAAAACTGTGAGAAAAGGGCTAAAAAATTATTGGAAAAATTGTAAATTTATAAGAAAAAAAATGTAAAAATTTATCAAAAATTTTTGCCGTTATGAGAAAAAAATCACAAACCCATGAGAAAGGCTGCAAATTTATGAGAAAAAAAAAATAAAAGAATTGAGAAAAAAAGCTGCAAATTTATGAGAAAAAGAGTTAAAAATTTTGCTTTAAAAAATGCAAATTTATAACTTTAACTTAAATTTGCTCTGACTGAACAATTCGACTGGACAGTAGGCAGTTCAGGAGTACGTCTGATTCATGACAGCCACACTACACAGTTCACGGAATTCAAAACGACCTTTTCTATGAATACAAAACCAAAAAGATGTAGAACCTACCCAGCAGGGACATGAGGGGGAAGTCATCCTCCTTGTCAGCAAAATGACCCAAAACCATGCCATAGGAAGAGCATACGTCGTTATTAATGTGCAAGAAAAAAACTGAACATTTATGAAAAAGGTAAAACTTCATTAGTATATGCAGCACTGTAGTGTAAATTTGTGTGGAAAAGGGTCACAAATTTATCACAAAAGTGGAAAATTAAAAGATTAAAAGTACAACACTCATTTGAAATTTCAAAAATTTGCCAGGAACAACAACACATGTCCAGCCTTTATTCCTTTAAAGTTGCATATTTTTTCTTCGAAATTGGACTTTATTCTGAAAATTATGACAGTGAGGGTTTTTTTTTTCCCTCAAAAGTTTGTAATTTCATGTCTTGCCACTGAGCAAATGACCTCTGTAAGATGTATTCCTGACGTAGACTTCGTACGTTGAGCTGACGTATGTGTGCTGTCGGGGCCCTGGTCTCGGTCTTGGCCATCAGAAGGACTGCTCGTTCTTTGCTTTCACTGCATCACTTTGTCCACTCACACGCTTTGGTCTGCTGCTTGCATTGAGCCGCTCAGCTGTATCAGAATGTTTGACGTGGATGGACCGCGCACTGCAGGGCTGCAACGTCAAGATGAAGACATAAATACAGACAGCTGCTGCTGAAATCGCTGCAGATTTCCTCTTCGCCTTTTGTCCACATAAATGCTGATGGAGCTTATTGCAAGATGCCTGTGTGCATCATGTTAAAAAAAAATTAGAGGACAATGAAAACTTTGTACTTGTGCCGCATGAATGATGATTTTTCACACTATACAGTCCCTGGAAAACATCATAGGCTTCAATACATTATCCATTAGTTGAGCCCGTCTTGCCATTTGCACCCTGGTAGGTTGTGGCATCAGCTCTGGAAGTAGATGAGCAATAGTTAACGTAAGATTACGTTCACGCTTTCTGTGATATTTAAATGAGCAACATAAGGGCTCCCCAGCTCTCCGCTGCAGTGTGACAGCTAGCCGCGCTCACACTGCCAACCTGGCAGAAACGGTTTATGTCAGACTGACTTGAACACTACATTTCCCCTTTAATCAGCACAATGACATCAGAGGCAGACAGCGAGCCAGTCATTCAGTCAGTATAAAGTTTGATTAGCCTAATCACCAGGCAGCCGGGCTCTGGGCTTCTGATTGGGTTTACAAACGCTCCTTGTCATCGTCGTGTCATTAGCTCGTCGTTAGCTGTGGCCGCCTTGACGCGCAGCAGTGACATGCTGAGCGTAAACACAGCAATCAGGGGATTAGAGTGCAGTTACAGCAGAGCCTCAATGGACGCCTCAGGCTCTGAGTCAAACGGGAGAAAGTTCTCCACGTGGCCGGGGCGCTAACTGTACTGCTGATTAGTGAAGCAGATGATGAGAGGAAACATTCAGACACTTCGGACACACGGTGATTTCCTGGACTCCAATTAAGCCGAACGCTGGGCTGGGGCTGCGCTCTGAATGGAGGGACTGCAGTGAAAATAAGTTTGAGCCTCCAGTCAGGTTTGTCTAATCTGGGACTGAAGCCAGGAGCGACACAAACACCATGCTGCATGTGTGTAACCAGATGCAGTGAGTGACAATAATTCCGTACTGTGCAGAAGATTAGTTTAATGAATGATGACAATATTATGCATGCAAGTGATGTGCAGAGACTCCGTGGCCTGCAGGCTGAGCGCCGCCACGCCCTTCTTTCCTTACGCTGAAAAGCCCCGAGGCCCAGACTAGTACTTTCCAGGAGTTGTCTCACGTCTGCAGAGGAAAAGTGGCACAGCTTCCTGCTCGGATCTGGTCGGATCCTGCAGTGACTCAGATGGCGCTGACCATCTGAAGAGGGGAAATAAATGCAAATTCAACAGTTGAGGCTTTTTAAAGTCTATTTCTATTTGACTGAGTGTGACAGAACCTGGAATGACCCTGCTTGAAAAGAAACATTGATCATGACCATAGCTGAACGGTTGTGTAACCGTGTGCGTTCTCATGCTTTCTTTGAGTGGGAATACAAAGACACCGCTGGGATAATAGCGGGCCTGACGCCTCCTTCCTCCAGCGAGCATTCATGTCATACGCTGCATACCTTGCCATGTTCCGCACGGTTCAAAGTAACACGGGCCCTCGTCTCCAAAACGTCAAACATGTGGCTTTTGTTGCAGGGAGGAATGAGCAACAGCATTCCGTGTGCCGCCACATCAAAGATCCCCTCCCCACGGGGCTAAACGAGGGCAGACTAGCCCCACACCACCGCCGCTAATTAGGCAGATATTAGAAGTGACACTTGCTCTTCGTCAGTATTCCTGAGCGAGTTCTGAAGCGTGCGCCGCCTCTCTCCACAGCCACACAGCGTGCACAAAGAAACATTGTCTGCTGGTGAAAATGTGGTTTACAGGCTCGGCCATAATGGCTCGGTGGTTGCTGGAAGCCATCCGCACTTCCTAATATTCGGCTCACATGCGATTTCATTTTAAGAAAAGGAGCGAGCCATGGGGGCTTTGCCTTTGTGCGAGCGGGACGCCTCACAACTTATTTTCTGAGCTGACAGCCCCCCCCCCCCAATCCCCCAGCACTCTCTCTGGTGGTGCGACTATATTTGTGTGGGACCTCCAGCAATGGAAGAGCAGGCGCAGGCTGCCGTTGCCAGTCAAACGCGTCGGGGCCGTCAGACTGAATGGCTTCCAGCGCCGCATTCCGTCTCCTCTCCTCGCCAGTGGGAGCCGTTTGATCTGACAGAGAGACTCCATTAGAGACACGGGGGAAGTTCAACTGCTGGGAGGCTGCTTGGATGGCTGCAGCCGTCAGAGCAACAGCTCAGAGAGGAAAAGGTTTGCACACACGCAGTCTGGATGCAATCTTGGTGTCTGTGCCGTGTATCTATAAATGTCTCTGAGCATTAGCTGTCCTTCTAGTAGGTGTCTGCGTTGACACAGCCCAGCTAGGGAGCTGACACAGTGGGCAATGAGATCTGTCCAGGGGCGGTTCTAGTTTTTTGGGGACCCTATGCAAGACTGTGTTTGGGTTTGTTTTTTTTTGGGGGGGGGGGGGTTCCCAATTTTTGGAATGTTGAAAAGTTCAGATCTTCTATTGTAGGGAAAAAATAAAAATAAAACTCTCCCCCAAACTAAAAACTTTCTATGAACATAAAAAAAAATCATTATATAGAAATACAAACTGGATCGCATCCACAAGAATGTGGCAAATTTACAAAAAGTCACATTTTACAAGAAAAAAGTAGCAAACTTATGATAAAGTATTGAATTTGTACAAAAAGTCTCAAAATTTGCTACAAATTTACAAGGAAAAAAGTTACAAATTTATTAAAAAAAGATGCAAAGAAGAAAGAATCGATTTACAATAAAAGGTTACAAGTTTATAAGAAAAAAAACAATTCACTAAAATGATTAAAGCTGCAGTAATTTTTGGTTTAAAAATATTTTTACAGTTTAAACAAGACTGAACCTGTTAAAATTCTGGTGTTGCACCGGTGGCACATTTCAAAGTTTCTACTGCCACTCAGAGAAGAAAGAATGAGACTTTCTTTGCATCTGCTGCATTTAGCAAAATAGGATGGAATGCTAAGGGGTTAATACACAACACTGGGATTTAACAAACATGCATTTCTCTCATTGTTTAAGCTAAAATTAATTCTTTCAAAATAAAATACTATGGGCTGCACGGTGGCGCAGTGGTTTAGCACTGCGGCAGCACAGTTTTACCCTCGGCCGGGGGACCGCGGGGATCATGAGATCGTGGGTTCGATCCCAGCCCCCGACCAACAGTGAGCTGTGTGGAGTTTGCATGTTCTCCCCGTGTTGCGCGGGTTTACTCCGGGATTTCTCCGGTTTCCTCCCGCACACCAAAAACATGTAGGTTTAGGGCGCTCGCGCACGCAGCGACCAGCAGCCGGTGGCTTGTCACCAGACTGCAAACCAAGTCTACCTACGGGTACAAATAAGTAACAAAAAAAAAAAAAAAAAAAAAAAAAAAAATACTTGTTGCCTGTGAAGTCCTAGTGGCTGAGGGTGCCCATTATATTTGTGTACTCTGCCCTAGAGCCAGAAACGGCTCTGGTGTTGTCACTGCTCAGAGGTGGTGTGAAGCAGTTAAAACATGCCACTGCAGTTTGGCCAAAACCTCATGGTGGTGAGCAGAGAAAAAAAGACCCAACCAACAGAATCAAGCAGGTCTGTGTCGAAGCACATGAAACAGGGGAGCCGGATGAGGATAAACACGACCACTACTGCAGTATATCTGCAGCCAGTCTGCACTCTGCAGGTAAACCATTCACATTTTGTGAGCAAACTTTCAAAATAAGAGCTCCAAACCTTCAAAATAAGAAGGAGTGGCTTGCCAAATGAACTGATTGAACGCAGACACATAAAAAACAAAAATAAATGACAAATTATACTTCTGCTGCGTGTTATTAGACTTCCAAATACAAAAGCATGTTGCATTCATTTGAAAAAAAAATTGAAATTGTTTTTCTGAATTAATGAGAATTTTTCATGAAACGGCACATCGTCACCTGTGTGGTGGCTGTTAAACAGGAGGAGGAGAGCAGCGAATTGATGTGGCTCCTGTGAAAGATTCGCCCGCCGATCTCTGTGTGGCAGCTGAACCCCGGCGGGCCTCTGGCACTGGGGCCACATGGCAGTTAAACTGTCACAGGCAGGAAGTGTAAATCTCCTGAAGAAAGTGAATGCAGCATGACAGCAGCGCAGGTGTGTGTGCGCTCGCCGGTCCGCCCTGCCGTCCCTCTGCGGAGCAGAGCGAAGCACAGAGGTGCTGAGCAGAGACGAACGGAGGCGAGTCGAGAGAAAAAGTTCATCTGGTCTTTTCAGCCCAACCAGCATGTCCATGTGGGCCCCAGCACAGGTTCAGCTGGGCTGTCACGGACTTCAGCTGTGGGACGGGGAAGCAGCTTTACCCACGTTAAACCCCACTGGGCCCCACATGGCTTTAACACAGCCGAGCAGCTTTCACCAACACCTGCCACAGGCAAAACTACGCAAAAACAGTCAGAAATGTTCAAATCGTTTCTCAGAAATTTGTAAGAAAAAAGTGACAAATTGATGAGGAAAACATTAGAAAAGCTGCAAAATAAAAGTGGCAAATTTGAGTAAATAAACTGAAAATTTATGAGAAAAAAAGTCAAATTTATGAGGAAAAGTTATAAGTTTACAGAAAAAAGTTTGTTTTCACAAAGTTCCAAATTTTCAAGAAAAGATCAAATTTATGAGAAAATCAGTTGAAAACAGGGAAAGTCCATGTGGGCAAACACAGATGGGCCAACATGGAACCCACATGGGCCCATAAGACAGCCCAGATGTAGCCTTTGGTGGGGCCCACATGGACATGCTGTAGCCCCCCCTCCCCCCACAGGGAGGCTCCTGTAGTGGAGACGTGCACTGTAGAGGAAGTTCCTGCAAAATCGTTCCTGGTAGTGGAAACAGGCCCGTTTACTCTGATCAGAGCAAATGTTGAGCAGGAAGCCTTTTCTTTTTGCAGATCACAGCATCTGCATCTCTTTTCCTCTCCAGGTGAGACAGACTTGATTTTGGAGCGAGACTCTGAGCAAATATAAACACTGAATCCTGTCGTGATGATTAGCTCAGCTGCGTTCCGCCGAGACTTTGGTTGTGGCTGTCTGATGTGGTTTCACGTGTTTGTGTGGCCCACAACAGGGCTACGGTTTAGTGTGAGCCACCATGACCAAGACTCCACCAGAGGCGATTAATCACACGAGTTTATCTTCAGCCTGACTCTTGACACACTGAAGAAGACGCTGATTTGTGTGACGGTGCGGACTGACGGATCTGGGTGATCCTGACAAGAGTTTCAAAGGAGCAACAATGTCCAGACACGGACTGGACAGGAGGATTTTCAGCAAGGCAGATCAACTTTTGTTGAAGTGAACTTTTGATGGATTTTTAAGTTTAGACATCCAAGACAAAATGTGTGTGTGTGTGTGTGTGTGTGTGTGTGTGTGTGTGTGTGTGTGTGTGTGTGTGTGTGTGTGTGTGTGTGTGTGTGGTCTTAAATACGTGTTTCCATATTACAGTTCATCAGAAAAGCTGCCTTTAAGTTTCTGTGTGAAATGGCTGGTTCTCATGCTGCTCATTGTCTGATTGGGTAAAGTTTTTTTTGAATGAGCCAATTGCAAGAGGCCTGTGTGTTTTTGTTTTAGTTAGAGGAAATTAAGGCGGGGCTTGTTTGTTTGTGATGTCATAAAAACCATTAAGTACAATCCACATATTTCTTTTTCTCTCTCTTTTTTTTTTTTGTCCAGTACAGCAGAACAAATATCTGTTTGCCTTATTGTGCCAAACAGATTTAGGCTGCATGTCCACCAAACACGGTTTTTGTCGCCCGACCGCCCTGAGCATTTTTTTTTTCAGCATTTGTGCGTGGCGCCCTGGGGAAAAAAAAAAGTCTGTGCCCTGTATGCCAGCAACAGCTTGTCACTCTCAGCTCAGCACTTCCACTTTTCCTCTGGTCAGACTTTCTACTGATTTTTTAATAGCAGTCTCTAAATAACAGTGGACAGGAAACGTTTTCTAGCAGCTCTGGAGGTGAAATATGATGACACGGAAAGCAGGAGTCTGAGTACAGACGAGTACTGGCGTCCTATGTCCCGCCCACGCAGCAGTTCTGATTGGCTGCTTAAGGTCTGACAATGACGAGCTCAGCTGCAGTCTCTGAAAAGTTGAACTTTTTTCAACTCTGAGCACCTTGAGCACCATGACAAAAAAAAAAGGCCACCGCCACGGGCGCTCAGCGCTGTAAACGCTGGACTACATAGAGAATGAATGGAAAATAGTTGCCCAGAGCTTAAAAAAACACGTTTGGTGGACACGCAGCCTTACTTTGCCAAAAGGAGCACCGATCATATTTGATATATAATAACTTTAATACTTTATTTAAATTGGCTAAATTATGCTGGACCTGATAGAGGGAATGAGGGAGGGAACTGAAGGGATATAAAGGGATATGCAACCCACATATTTTTTTCTGATGGTGCTACTATGGCTGCGAGCCTGCTATGAAGTTAGCTTTGCAACCAAGGTATATATTGTTTTCTTTAAACTCTAGTCACACCACCTGACATCCTTGTTTCCACCTTGTTCACTAATCCATAGTCGGTAATATCTCACATCATTAGGGCCCAAGCCACTGACAACATCAGTGGGCAAGAGCCCTATTGTATTTGTTAGAATTTTTTTTTCTTCTTCTCCATCTAAGAGCTCATTTTTGGGGTAGTCAACGTGCACGAAAACTCACCATTTTTTGCAGGGACCTGAAGACTGGCAACGCCCTCTCTTGGAGACATAAAGGTTACACCAAAGGTTTTCTTCAGTATCTCTGAAATAAATAGTCTGGTTCCATTTATGGTGAGAATTAATCATCTATACCCATGTGCCATCAAAAGCATGTGAAAACTTTTCCAAATGCCCGACGGTTTGGCAGAAGGGGCGTGGCCAAGTTTGCAGTATCGCCATCACCCTTCCAATGGCTTTTACTCTGGCATACATTAACTGATTTCAACCAAATTTTGTGTGGTGAATAGGTAGCCAATACTGACAGTTTCTATAATAAAGAATGACACATAGCAACAGCGCCCCCTACCGCCAATGGACAGGAAGTTGCCATAACTCACATGCCATACTCACGTGTCGCTTGCCAGAATGACGTGCAATTTTCTGAGGTTTAGCAGACCACCTGGTCGATCATAACTGCACATCACCTTTAGCATGGCGTCACTGCTGTTACCATGGACACGCCCTCCTCGCCATTCAATCCGTGATCTTGTTGGGATGGTCAGGAACAACTCACAGTCATGAAATCTGGAACATAGGTAGAGGGGACTGTCATCTGTAATCCCATATGGGTCATCAACACATACCTGATAGGTAAGTGTAACCATGGCGACATGGCGAAGGTTGACTCCTCGCCATGGAACATCGGAAAGTTGTAATTTGGAAAAACTTTATCCAATTTTCACCAAATTTTCTATGATGGATAGTAGTCCAACTCTGCACGCTACTACATAAAAATGGTTGACAAAACTTATAGCACCACCTGCTGCTCACAGGAAGTACTGCGCCAAACGGTTTTCTTTATTATTCACACAGCGCATGCCGTGACGACGGGAAATTTTACGTGCCAGCTGGGTCTGACAGGAGCCAGGTTCCATGGGTGCGTAGGGGTGAGGGCCCGCTTACAGCTGCTTGTAGCTTTAATTGTTAGAATTTTTTTTTTTTCTTCTTCTCCATCTAAGATCTCATTTTTGGGGTAGTCAGCATGCATGAAATCTTACCATTTTTTGCAGGGACCTCAAGACTGGCAAAAAATTTAATATTTTGGAGGAAATATGAATGACCCCACAAAAATGGCTCTACAGCGCCACCTAATATGTGAAGTCTATGGGGAGTGGCACACGCTTACTTTCGCGTAGAAAGATGAAAATCGGGTGAGATGTTTATCATGTCAAGACATGCAAAAAACTCCATAGACGTGATGGTCTACACCCAACAGGAAGTTGGCCATATTGGCAGGAAGTGGCAGTGACCTGATTTCCACCTCATGCAATTGACGCGCATTTGATCGAACTCGTCCTAGGGTTTTTGTCCGATTGAGCTCATTTGTGGTGACAATCATCTATACCCATGTGCCATTAAAAGTTATTGAAAACTTTTCCAAAAGCTTGACGGTTTGGCCGTAGGGGCGTGGCAAAGTTTGATGCCTCGCCATGATCATTCTATGACCATTCTGACAGCAATAACTCTGGTATGCATTGTCGGATTTCATCCAAATTCAATATTATGGATATCAGTCCAATTGCAAACAGTTCCATAGAACAATATTCATAGAAATCTACAGCGCCACCTATAGGAGGCAGAAAGTTTTGCATCAGAAAGTTTGTATCATGTTGTTTTTTTAATACCTCGGAAATGGAATGTCAGATTGGCACCAACATAGGTGTGATGTATATGGGTATACCTCCGAACAATTATAGCTATGAATATTCATGAGTAGCAATAGCACCCTCTCTTGGAGACATGACGGTTACACCAAAGGTTTTCTTCAATATCTCTGAAATAAACCGTCACCATAAATGGTACCATAAATGGTACCATTTATGGTGACAATCATCTATACCCATGTGCCATCAAAAGCTGTTGAAAACTTTTCCAAATGCCCGATGCTTTGACGGAAGGGGCGTGGCCAAGTTTGCAGTATCGCCATCACCCTTCCAATGGCTTTTACTCTAGCATACATTGACTGATTTCAACCAAATTTTGTGTGGTGAATGGGTAGCCAATACTGATAATTTCTATAATAAGGAATGGCACATAGCGACAGCGCCCCCTACCGCCAATGGACAGGAAGTTGCCATAACTTACATGCCATACTCATGCGCCGCTTGCCAGAATGACATGCAACTTTCTGAGGTTTATCAGACCACCTGGTTGATCATAACTGCACATCACCTTTAGCATGGCATCACTGCTGTTACCATGCTGTTGCCGCCCTCCTCGCCATTCAATCCATGATCTTGTTGGGATGGTTGGGAACGACCTGGAGTCATGAAATCTGGTACATAGGTTGAGGTGACTGTCATATGTAGTCCTATATGGGTGGGCAACACATAACTGACAGGGAAGTGTTGCCATGGTGACATGGTGAAGGTTGACTCCTCGCCATGGAACACTGGAAAGTTGTAACTTGGACAAACTTTGAACTTTGTCTGATTTTCACCAAAGTTTCTACGATGGATATTAGTCCCGCCCCACACACTCCTACATAAAAATGATTGACAAAAGTTATAGCGCCACCTACTGCTCACAGGAAGTACTGCGCCAAACGGTTTACTTTATTATTCACACAGCGCTTCTCGCGACAACGGGAAATTTTCTGAGCCAGCTAGGTACGATGGGCGCCGGGGTCCATGGTTGTGTGGGGGACAAGGGCCCGTTTACAGCTTTAATTCTGGCTTCTTTTTTTTTTTTTGTTACATTTCACACCATCTCCTGGTTTCAGCTGGATTCACGGTAGTGACAAGGGTAAAATGCGTCTAGTCTGTGGACTGTGCCGTTGTACACAGCACTGTTTAAAGTGGTTTTGAGGCACTGCAGCCATCCGCTCAGCAGCAATGTTTCACGCATGTGCACTGAATATAATCTGCAGTTCACATCCCCATTCTGTTGGCGGCAACACCAGTCAATTCCTTTAACCCTGTGTTTTTCAACCAGGGTGCCCTGGTACATTCAGGTTTCTGTGGGAAATTATCTAATTTCACATGTTAATATGTCCCAGAAATAGAGAAGATCAGGAGGAGTTGCACTGTGTCTTTGTGGATCTACAGAAAGCATATGACAGGGTGCCAAGAGGGGAAATGTGGTACTGTATGAGAAAGTCAGGAGTGGCAGAGAAGTATGTGAGGGTGGTGCAGGGCATGTATGAGGACAGTGAGACAGTGGTGAGGTGCGCTGTAGGAGTGACAGATGGGTTCAAGGTGGGGGTGGGGTTACATCAGCGATCAGCTCTGAGCCCCTTCTTGTTTGTCATGGTGATGGACAGGCTGACAGACAAGGTCAGGCGGGAGTCTCTATGGACAATGATGTTTGCAGACAACATTGTGATCTGTAGTGAGAATAGGGAGCAAGTGGAAGAGAACCTGGAGAGAAGACTAATGAAAGTCAGTAGAAGCAAGACAGAATACGAGTGTGAATGGGGGGTGGGGGGGGTAGGTGTAATGGTGAAGCTGGAAGGAGTAGAGGTAGTGAGGGTAGGTGAGTTTAAATACCTGGGGTCAACATCCAAAGCAATGGAAAATGCACAAGAGAGGTGAAGAAGAGAGTGCAGGCAGGGTGGAGACGAGTGTCAGGGGTGATTTGTGACAGAAAGGTAGCAAGAGTGAAAGGGAAGATTTACAAGACGGTAGTGAGACCTGCTATGATGTATGATTTGGAGACGGTGGCGCTGACAAAAAGACAGGAGATGGAGCCGGAGGTGGCAGAGTTGAAGATGCTAAGATTTTCATTGGGAGTAACTAGGAGGGACAAGAACTTTTTGACAAATTTGCAACTTTTTACTTGTAATTATTAAAACTTTCTCTCAAATTTGCAACTATTTTCCTTGTAATCTTTCAGGTTTTTTTCTCCACAAAATTTCAACTTTTTCTCACTTATTTGCAGTTTTTTCTTCTAGTAATTTTGATAATTTTTTCATGAAAGTTGTATTTTTTTCAACAATTTACAACATTTTTCGTGTAATTTTTCCAATGTTTCTTTTCACAAATGTGCAACTTTATTTCTCATAATTTTTCAACTTTTTTTTCACATTAGCAAATTTTTTTTTCCCCACAAATGTTCAGCATTTTTCCCTGGTATATTTTTCAGCTTTTTTCTCACAAATGTGCATTTTTTTTTTTCACAAATTTGCAGCATTTTCCCCATGAATTTTCCACTTTTTTCTCACAAATTTGCAAGTTTTTACTTGTAACTTCTTTTAAATTTTAATGTTTCTTTATGGTTGGTATTTATTCAAATGAGTATCTAGTCCAATCCTAATTTCAGTATCAGTATTTCATCATCACCCCCCCACGCTGTCCTTTCAGAGCCACTTCAATGACACACCCAACCCCCTGAGCTGGGGTGGGGGTGGGCCTTGGACGGGGGGGTCACCGTAAACCTCGGAGTCACGGTCGCCCTGCCCTCACATCGTCCATCGTCGGGTGCGCTCCCCCAGCGATGACAGTCAGCAGCCTGTGATGTGGCCTGCGGGCCTGTTTATCCTTAGGAAACCCACTAAAAGCAGCACTGGATGGTGCGGCCCCGCTGCTATTATGGGAGCACTTCTGGGGCTGAGTTTTGATCTGCTGGCTTCGTAAGTAGGACCCTGCCTTCTCTGCGGTGCGCCACTGTTGGGCTTTATTGTTTAGCGTGACCTGCAGAGCATTTGGGGAAAAAAAAAAAAGATGTCGAGTATATCCAGGCTGATTTGGAACAACGTCCAAACCTGGTAGAACTTCTGGCCTTTCAGCTTGGTTCCACCGTGAGAACATTGGTGACTGCCCCAGCCAGCATGTCCACGTGGGCCCCACAAAGGTTAAAACTGGGCTGTCTTCTGGGTCCATCTGTGTTTACCCACATGGACTTTACCTAGTTACAACTTATTTTCTCATAAATCTGATTTTTTCAAGTCAATTTGTGACTTTTTTCCTTGAAAATTTGTAAAATTTATCTAGCAAGTTTGCAACCTTTTCCAAGTAATTTTACAATTTTTTCTTGTACATTTGTGCCTTTTTTCTCATAAATTAGCGAGCACAGGTAAAGTCCATGTGGACAAACACGGGGCCAACATGTGAGGAAACCCACATGGACCCAGAAGACAGCCCACATGGGCACGCTGACTGGGGCTCTGGTCAGGCTGCAGATGATGGACGACGCTCTGGAGCAACGTGCCCTGATTCACTTTTACTGGAGGACAGATTGTGTTTTTCTTCCTTTATTTACTCCTGAAAGTCAGAAGAACTCCTGAATCTAAATGACTCCCATAAATATGTCAACTCCCCCATTTTTTTTCAGTTGTGGTTTTTAGTGCGACCTATAATCATTTCTCATCTTTCTTTGTCTCTGCGTCTCTTGTCTATTTGTGTGCAACGACACACAAATTCAGTGTTTCTGCTTTTCTGGCGAGGCCCTCTGATGCAAGGATGGCAATCTGTAATCTGTAGTAATTGCATGTTGCAGAAAAGCATTTTTTTTTCCGCTGTGGTAATCGCTGCAATATGTGCAGTTGCGTTGCCAAAGTGACAGCACCCCCACCCCCCACCCCCAACAGACACACGAGCAAATACACACACAGGCTATCTAGAATCACTTGAATGTGTCGTAGCGACATTTCTGCTCCTCGGGATGGCTGAAGGAGTCAGAGTTGTGCTGCAGTCATCAGATTTGGTGTCCATACAGTAGTCTGTAGAATTCTTTCATGGGTATGGAGGAAAAAGAGCAGAGTTTAGTTTGAATTTAAAGCTACAGTCACAATCCCAGTTCCTACGAATTCTGGAGATCACAGACATTCGTGGAGGGCGCCGTAGTTTTGTACGGCTGACGTTCAGTTCGCAAGAGCAACTTGAGGCGTTCTTGAGAAATGAGGTGCTTTTCTGCCGTACGATGGCCCTAGAGTTCTTACGTTCTTCGTAAGGGTGCCTTGGGATCTTCCTACGGCATACTTACTGCCATCTGCACGGTGGCGCAGTGGTTTAGCACTGTGGCAGCACAGTTTTACCCTCGGCCAGGGGATCGTGGGGATCATGAGATCGTGGGTTCGATCCCAGCCCCCGACCAACAGTGAACTGTGTGGAGTTTGCATGTTCTCCCCGTGTTGCGTGGGTTTACTCCGGGATTTCTCCGGTTTCCTCCCGCATACCAAAAACATGTAGGTTTAGGGCGCTCGCGCACGCAGCGACCGGCAGCCGGTGGCTTGTCACCAGACTGCAAACCAAATCTACCTACGGGTACAAATAAGTAACAAAAAAAAAAAAAAAAAATCTTATGAAAATTTTTGTGCAACTTACGGCACTCAAGTCATTGGTAGGAAGATCTTACAGCTTTCAGCACATTTTGTCGCACGAATGATGTACTTCCACCTTATGAGCGCCTCACTACCGCCTTACGCACGCTGTACGAGTCTCCGCAAGAACGCAGATTTGTACGGCATCTCCTACGACTCCTGTAAGGGGCCCTCAAGAACAACTTAAGGTGTTTTTGAGGCATACTTAAAGCCAACATCTTGTGTACTTCTCACATCGTTCCTATGGCATTCGTATGGCCACCCAACAATGAGGGGTTTTCATGGGGTGTTCGGAGAAATCTTAGACAAGACCATCGACCTGGCCACAAACTTACGGTCCACGAACGCTGGATTCTCTTACAGCTGCCTTAAGAAGGCCGTACGAAATGGTTAAAAAAAGTACCCTTACGTACAGTGTTTGCTGCCGATTGTCAGTGCATTTGTGACCGTAGCTTTACCCTCAGCAGTCCCGACATGGAAACGAGAAAGAAAACACATTCTGACTCACCAGTACGACTTTTTCACGACTCATAAAGTAATGCTGTGAAGCAACATTTCTGATGGGCATTCTTTCAGAAATTGTGTAACTGGGTCATGGTGGCACAGCAGTACGTTCTGCTGTATTCCAGACAAACCAGACATATCTACAGCCAAAAACAAAGACTATCCAGATGGATAAACAGCTGTGCAAAAACGCTCCCTTTAATACAGCAATAAAGCCCAGCACTGCAGTAAATGTTCTCTAACTTCTGTCCGCCATCAGAACATCAACGCTAACAGGCCCATAATGCACTGAATGTGGGATAAAGTGTCAGAGAGATAAAGAACATGTCTGAGAATAGATGTTAGTCTTTGAGGAGCCCATTTCCATCCAGCAGACAGAAATAAAAACATAGTCGGAGTCGTCCCCCAACAGTCATTATGTTGCCCAATTGATTCAGAAAGCTTTAATAAGCCCTCGGCTCCACTCTGCACCTTTTATAAAATGTTAGCCCACTATTAAAGATGCATGAGATGAATGCGCTCATTGTCTCCTCTGGTGACGGCTGCATCTCAGCTCAGCGCGCTCACACAGTAATTAGCTGCTGGGTTTGGAAGTGTCACCATCCATACAGCCTTCAAGGATGTGAAGTGCGGCCTGACAGCCTCCTGTGAGCGGCTGAATGCGTAGAGTTCAGCTCACTAACAGACACGTTTCCTACGCACGATTCACTCAGGAATTCATGAACACGTGCAAAGTTCTGGAGTTTCTCAGACGGTCAGCGAACCTCCAACCCGTTCGACTGCATACGTCAATTTTTTTTACCTTGTAATTTTTCAAGATTTTTTTCTCACTGATTTGCATTTTCCCTAGAAATTTTAATAATCTTTTCTCACAAATTTGCATAATTTTTTCACATATTTACAGCATTTTTCTTGTAATTTTTCAACTTTTTTTTCTTACAAATGTGCATCTTTTTTCACAAATTAGCAACATTTCCCCATGAATTCTCAACTTTTTTCTCACAAATTTGCAACTTTTTCCACACACTGGCAACTTTTTACTTGCTATTTTTAAAAACTTTTTTTACTCAAATTTGCACCTTTTTTCCTTGTAATTTTTCTGCTTTTTCCTCATAATTTTCTACTTTTTTTCTCGCAAATTTGCATAAATATTCGTAAGCTGGCAGTAAGTAGGCTGCGGGAAGATCCCAAGACACCCTTACGAAGAACGTAGGAACTGTAGGGCCGTGGTACGACAGGAAAGTTCCTCATTTGTCAGGAATGCCTCAAGTTGGTCTTGCGACTAGACCAGCAGCCGTAAGAAAGTCCGCCCCCCTCCATGAACGTCTGTGAACGCCAGAGTTCGTAGGAACTGAGAGATTCTCAGGAACCCATCGTTCATAAGAATCTTTGTGACCGCAGCTTCAGTCAGATAACCAAAGCTAACGGATACCAGAGACGTCGGCATGTATTCCCGATGGAAACTCGGTACGTCGGGCTGATCGTGGCGCGATGCAAGTGTGCTGTTGGGGATTTGTTCTTCCATGTCCCAACTTCCACCAAACTCCGCCGACACTGGATCAGGAGTTTCTGATAACCTGATAACAGATGGATGAGATAAAAACCCTCCCGGGCAAAGTTAATAGCAATAAAGAATTTTGAGGTCATTGTGAGCTAAAACAAAGTCTGAGCTCACAAACGAATCCCAGTCATCATTAAAACCAACATAGACGACCTCGGCGGCAAAAAGGCAACACCCAGATTTTATGTGATCAAAAGTGTTCAATATGTTTCCCATTTTCTCATCTGAACATCAAAATGGACAAAAATGACCGCCAATTGTGATGTGCTGACACGCTCTGTAATCAAGATTTGAGAGTGAATCAGGCATCAGAGCGGCGAGAGCCCCAAACCCAAACAGTCTGTAGCCACCGCTGTTGTTTAAACGTTCCTCGTATACACGCCGCCGTGTAAACACTCCGACGCTACGATGTGATTTGGCTTTGAGGGGACCGGCACAAATGGCTTTTGGTGACTTACATCATGCTTAGAAGTCTAATCACAGACACTCGTGTCATATCGAGCAGAAAAAGTCCGTCTTATGGAGCGAGAGAAAGAGGGGAAAAAACCAAGAAGAAAAAAGGGAGGGAAGAGTAAACAAGCTTGGCGTTCCACAGCCACCGCAGAATTCATCATTCAAACCCAAGCCCCAGAAGTAGGCCTAATTTAATCCAAGAGGAATAAAAGTCCATTTCATAGAAGCTGTCCATTCAGAACGCTCATATTTCCAGCCAGCAGAAACCCCCGGCTGAAATCCGAGCAGACACTTTTCGGAAGGAATGCATTCGGTGGGTTGAGGGCCGAAGCTCGCCCTGTAATTTGTGAATGTACAGAAATGTGTGGAGCGCCGCAGCTCCTCTAAAGATAGAAATCTTTGTCTTATGTCATCGTCCAACCTCAAACTATTCCTAATTGGCCCCATATAACCCCCCTCCCCTTTTCCAAATGAATAGCTACCCATCTGAGGTCTGAAAATAGACAGGGATGTTTGCACGGGGCTAATGGATCATATTCAAAAACTGGAGAAAAAAAAAACTTTAAAGGCACCATTAATATATCTGAGGGCGTCTTCAAAGCCACTTTAAAGTCGCCCCTGAGAGCGGCGTGGGTGGCGTCTAGAGGCAGGTATTGGTTTACAGAGCCCAGAGGCGTCCAGTGTTCCCCCGCTGACGGGCACGGGATCAGTGTTACCCAGCATCCACGAGAAGGCTGCACATTTACCAGCAGAAAACGGCACGTTCATGAGGAAAAAGTCAGTTTGGGAGAAAAAAAGCTGAAAATTGCCAGGAAAAGAGCTGCAAATTTCTGAGAAAAAAGCTGGGAAATTTACAAGAAAAAAGTTGTAAATTAAGGACGAAAAAAGCTGCAGATTTATGAGAGAAAAGTTGAAAAATTGCAAGGGAAAAAAAGTTGAAATTTTGTGGAAAAAAGTTACAAATTTTTGGCAAAAAAGTCGGAAAAGTTACAAGAATAAAATGCAAATTTGTGAGGAAAAAAAATTGAAAATGTGTGTTTAAAAAATGCAAATTTGTAAAAAAAAAAAAAGCTGCAACTTTGTGATTAAAAAATTGTATTAAAATTACAAGAAAAAAGTTGTAAATTTGTGAGAAAAAAATTGGAAAACAAAAAATGCTAATTTGTGGGGAAAAACTGACAATTTGAAAGAAAAAAACGCAAATTTGTAAGAAAAGTTTGAAATTTGTGACTAAAAATTATTAAAATTACAAGGGGGAAAATTGCAAATTTGTGAGGAAAATTTTGGAAATTTACAAGGAAAAAGTAAATTTGTGAGAAAAATTCAAACAAATTACAAGTACAAAATTGCCAATTTGTGAGAAAAAAGTTGAAAATTATGAAAAAAAAAGGTTGTGGAAAAAAGTTGTAAATATGTGACAAAAAATTATTAAAATTACATGGGAAAAAATCTGCAAATTAGTGAGAAAAAAAAACCCTGAAAAGAATTACAAGGAAGCGGTTCTAAATTTGTCAGAAATAATTTGAAAAATAATGAAAAAAGTTGAAAAATTATACGAAAAAGCTGAAAAATTACGAGGGGGGAAAATTTGCAAATTTGTGGGAAAAAAGGTTTAAAAAAATACAAGTTAAAAGTTGCAAATGTTTTTTTAAAAGTTGCCAATTACTGAGAAAAAAAGTAGAAAAATCACTGGCAAATTGTTACACATTGACAAGAAAAAGTAACAAATTTTGTGAGGAAAAACTGGTTTTAGTTCATTTTAATTGTCCCTTAAAAATTACTGAGGGTGAACTTGCATCTGGGGCCCCCTAGTGTCTGAGGAAGCCCGCTGCATCTGCGTACTCTGCCTTACGGACAGAAACGGCTCTATCAGAGGGTGGTGTGACTCCTGAGTCACATCAGCTCTGGGCACGTCGCCTCAGCCTCTTATTTTAGCCCCGAGCTCGTGTGGGACAATGACAGCGGTGATATTTTAGTCCTCCTCCCCCCAGCTCATTATTAATACGTGACCGCACAGCCCCACCACCACCACTGTAGACCCCCGCTCAGCCTTAATGTGCGCTCCGGGCGCCTGTCATATTTAGACCGCTGCTTTTCAGCGTGCAGTTTCTACAGTTTCAGCCGCACAGGCGCTGAGGACGGAGGCCGCCGGGGGCCCTGAACGATTTTTAATGATCCGAGCGGGCCCAGCCTGAAATCAAGACGGAACTCCTGGAGGATACGCGAGACCCGCCGCCCACCTCAGGACGACCACGCTCAGCCGCTCAGGGGCGAGGGAGAAAGCAGATCCTGGAGAAGATGTAACAGTAGCAGGTGGTCAGCATTAACATGCAGGCCCAATTCTGGCCTGATTGGGGCCTGATGCAGGATTAAAAAGACTTTCTCCTTCATAAGAAAAAAGTCAAAATATACAAGAAAAACTCGTGCATTTAAAATCCCTTCCCTGCCACTGAAAACACTGAAAAATAAACCTGGGTCACTGATGAACAGAAACATTTAAACCATTACAGATAACGAAAAGTTAACCAGCAACCACACAAAAGCTGCCAGTTCACCAGAAATAAAGCTGAACATTTACAATAAAAACTTTCCAAATTCATGATGGAAAAAGTAATGAATTTTCAAGGAAAAAAGTAACAAATTTATAAGGAAAAAGATTATTTAAAAAAAAAATATGAGAATTGTAAATTTATCAGAAGAAATTGCAATTTTACAAAAAAATAGCTGCAAATTTATTAGGATAAAGTGTTATATTTACTATATATATTAGTGCTGGGAATATTAATGTCTTAATGCAATTAATTATGGTAGTTTCATGAACGGATTAAATTCTGGCTAGTGCGCGCTGTGCAGAATGGTCACCTGTTCCCTACATACAACCTATGTAGTGAATCAACCATCCTGTGGTCCCGCTTGAAATCTGAAATGATAATTTCATTCACTATTAAGTGCACTAAAAATAACCCACTACGTATCTTGAAAAGTACAACCGATGGTCGCTACATTAGATACATGTCCCATAATGCAATGCATGGCTAAAGGAGCAGGTGGAAGAGAGCTTCACGTGACAACATAAACTACAAAATAAGGATAAGGACCTGGTCTCATACAGCACTTCTTCACAATGACCAGCGTTAGCTATGCTAACCTCTGTTCTAAGGCCCTATCAGAGACACGAACCTCGGGCTGAGTCACCAGTTAACCTAACATGCATGTCTTTGGACTGTGGGAGGAAACCTGAGCCCCTGGAATAAAGCCACCCAGCACAGGGAGAACATGCAAACTCCACACAGAAAGGTTCCCCACCCCTGCCCCTGGGGACTCAAACCTGGAACCTTGTAGCTGTGAGGCAGCAGTGCTAACCACTGCAGCACCGTGCTGCCGGTTTAAAGGGAGGGAGTCCAGAGTTCTGTTTGCATCACAGCTGAGCTGGACGATGATTTCCTTCATTATGTCATAATGTCTCACAGCTGATTACTGCAGACAAGATGTCTCACGGTCGTCAGACGTCTGATGCAAAATCGTCTCATTTATTTTAGCAAGTTAAAGTGTGCAGACATGTGACTGAAGCTGCTATCAGACAAACAGGAGGAGTAAAAAACATGAATTTTCTTTAGATTAGGGGCACTTTTATTTTTAAAATGCTGAAACCTGTCTGAGAAACTGTCTGAAAATGTCAAAAAAGGAAACCCTGGCGTCACAAAGAAAGAAAGGAAGAAGCTGTGAATTTCACATCACTGTCCTGCCTCAGAAACGGTCGCATTTATGGCCCTTCAGCCCTTTTCTCACACTCACAGTCAACATGGCTGCTGTGGTGTGACTGTTGTCTATAGGCCCTTAGAATAGAGGGTTAGTATTAATGAAAGCGCTTTGAGTGGTCTTTGTGACTAGAAAAGCGCTATATAAGTGCAGGTTAGTTAGTTAGTAGTATTAAGCTTTTATTAACAGAAGAGCTAAATTTTCAGCTAAACAGGTGAAGTGTAGAACGTGGTAAGTTGGTTCCAACTGGACCCGTTGTCCTGAACCCGACGCCGCTCGTCTTCTCTGGCTGAAAATCTCTTCTGTTCAGTTTGTCATTAATTTAACAGAATTCTCAGTCATTACTCAGATTCCGTTTTGTTTCCATCTTCTCTTTATGACAAATGTGACGCTGTCTTTTCCTCTTCTAATTCTGATTTTTTCCCAAATGTTTATTTTTATTTATGTGTATTTTCTGTGCTTTCTTATATGCTTTATATGCAACTTTTTTCCTCATAAATGTGTGACTTTTTCTTATAAATTGCCACGTTTCCTTGTAATTTTGCTCTTGTTTCAGGTTAGGGCCCCAGCCCCCCCACAATCATTCGTGTGCACGTCCCTGATTTTCTCATGGCTGATTAAGCAACGACCGACCCGTTAACGTGTTTTTACGTGGACCAACGGGGTCCAGAATTGACGGGTTTTATAGGATAAAGGCGTTCAGAGGTGCAGCGGCTGCAGCGTGAGCTGCAGCGCCACTGGGGGCTGCTTTAACGCGTCATCGCGCACGTGCTGGGGTCGTGCATGTCTGCATTTGACATTTTCTTCCCCGATTCATCAGCAGGATCCGGGGCGCATTTCCGAAACGAACAAACGGCTGCGGCTGATAAAACCTCTTTTCCCAGCAGTCTGGTGGAGATTATTGGAATTAAAGATAAAATGTAGGTGAGGTGGGCATGAAAAATCGCAGAGAAAAACCCCCAAGACCAAGATGCGCTGGAGCACTCATGAGAAAGAAAGAAAGACAGAAAGACAGACAGAAAGAAAGACAGAAAGAAAGAAAGGTGTGGGTTTCTAATGTGAGCTGAGCTGATCTGCGCTGAAAGAAAAGACAAAAGCGCCAACTAGTGTCTGAGCAGTGCAACTGCACCAGCAGCCGCAGCAGGGTCACCAGGCGTCTGTCTGTCCCTCATCCCACCGTCTGTCCTCTGATCTGCGCACATTATCAGGAGTTGCAAACGCAAAAAAAAAAAAAAAAAAAGCAGCTTTGTTTTAAGAAGGCAGAAATGATTTATGGATGAGAGAGGATGACAGTGTGAGCAGGCTGCAGATGTGCAGGTGGCTGCAGCTGCAGTTCACAGCAAAATGATCCAGAACGCGTCACTTCAGCAGGCACGTGCGCAGGTGTGATTGTGGGGGGGCTGCGGCTCTAACTTCAAACAAGGACAAAATTACAGGAAGAAAAATGTGAATTTGGAAGAAGCAGCAGCCACGTCTGCTGTCAGTCAGGCACAGTAGAAGGAAACGGCGGTTCAGAGGGGTCGCTGCCATGCAAGGCACCGCCACAGACGACTTCTCCTTCCCCCATTCTGTTATGCTGAGCACCAAGCTAGAAGGCGGGATGTACCATTTTTATACAGTCTTTGGTATGACCCAGCTGAGACTTGAACCCCCAACCTCCCAGCTGTGGGGCGGATGCTCTACCAACTAGGCCACCACTCCAGTGAGAACAACATTTTTGAGAAACTTCACAAAATTACAAGAGGAAAAATAATAATTTACAAAAAAAAAATCTTTTTTTAAAGGGAAAAAATCATGGGGAAAATGTTGACAAAAAGTTGCAAAAAGGGAAGAAAAAAAGACGTGAATGTCTGATGCGGAAGTCAAAAATTCAAGGAAAAAAGAAAATCCATGATTGAAAAAAGCTTCACAAGGTTTGAAATTTTGTGAGAAATTCTGTGATTGCATGAAAAAAATGAAGAAAGAAGGAAAATTGTCTCAAAATGACAATTAAAAAAAGCAGCTAGTTTATGAGAATGGTCCAAAGTTACATAAAAAGCTTCCAAATTTACAAAACCATGCACATTTCAAATATTTTTTTTACAAATGTATGATTTAAAATTTAAAAAATAAAGTCTCTAAATTGCATGAAAAATAGATGACAGATGCATGAATAAAACTGCAGATTTAGCAGTATAAAGTGACACATTTGCAGGAAAAGTTTGGAATACTTTAGAAAGAAAACGCCTCAAACTTTAAAGAGAAAAGTTGCAACCTGACAACTTAATTAAATTAAATTACTAAGCTGTTTCTCATGCTGACAGGACAGCTTTTTTTCCTTTTCCCCCTATGTAGGGGAAGCTCAGACAAAGACTGCAAATGGGCTGTTGCCCGGGAAACAATACCCCAAACCTGTGCTAGTCCCTGCATTGTGGACTTTTAAGTCAATTGGTTTTTGTTTTGTTTTTCTGGCACGGTTGTTTCTAGCTTTTTGGTGGCCATATGCAAGATTATGTTGGGGGGTGTCCCCTATTTTTGGAATGGGGAAGAGTTTAAAACATGGGTCAGTGGGGAATTTGTTAATTTTTAACAGTGGGGGTGGTGGCAGTGGCAGGTAGGTAACATAAGTTACAAACGTATTAATACCCTGAGCACCAGAGGATCTGTTTAGTGTGGGATAAATTTAAACAATGAAAAACAAGACCTACACTTGTTTTAAGCTGAGCCAGCTGCTGAGACAAACCAGCCACCACTGCTGACATGTATGTAATGCATTAACTGGCCAAAATTACTGGGATTATTAACGTGTCAACTTTTTCTTTTATTTCATAAATGTAAGTTAAGGGCACATTTGAAAGAATAAAGGTGCAAAAATATGATAAGTTGCCAATTTATAACTGCAAAAGTCAGACCTTTAATATAAGCAAGTCCCAAATTTAAGAAAAAAAAAGTTAAAAATTCATGCGAAAAAAAAAGAGGAAAAACTTTTTTGAATAAAGGTCATAAATTTACAAGAATAAAGTCAGAAATTTAATCGAACTTGCAGTTTTACAAGAACAGAAGCTGCACATTTGTAGTTTTTCAACTATTTCCCTTTCATAAATTTCCCATTTTTTCTGAAATTGCAGAGGGTTTTCCTGTAAATTTGTAGTTTTATTTCTCAGAAATTTATAACTTTTCCTGATAAATTTGCCACTTTTTCCTCTCAGAAATTTTCCATCATTTTTCTTCTACGTAAAACTTTCACAGACACATTTGGTTGTTCACACTTTTTATTATGAGGATGGGGGATGGCATCCCCCCTCAACGCCCCTACTGCTCACTGACAAACAGAAAAAAATTAACTGTTATAGAGAATAAAAAGTTTAACCGGCATCCATATGAATGTTGCACATTTGTGAGAAAAAAAGCTGCAAATGGAGAAGAAAAAATGGAAATATGTGAGGGGGGGGAATCACAAATTTAAGCTATAAAGTTGCAAATTTACTAGAAAAAGTAGCAATTATGAGGGGAAAATCAAGCCAAAAAAGTTGAGCACGGCCTTTGCGTACCCTGCTGCAGAGGCAGAAACGGCTCTCTGGGAGCATGAACTAGATTTCCAGGCGGCTGCAAGGTGCAAATATATATTTATTTCTATTATTATTATCAGCTGTTTTGCCCATGTTGCTGCTGCTGCTGCCACCGCGTGCCCGCGGCACGTTAACCTCCCGTCTGCAGCGCGTAAAAGCAGCGCGCGTTCTGATTGGCCGTGACGGAAGCCCGGCCCAGCGGCTTCATTGGTGGAAATGCTCTCCACACTCCCAACCACTAAAGTCTAAATGACTGGGCTGGAGCGACGCCGCGCACTCTGGGCCAGCGCCTGCGCTCCTCCGTGCGTCTCCAAGGATCAAAGTTTCACAGAACCGGGAGCCTCATCTGGAGGAGCCACGGCGCTTCTTCGGGGCTGGATGCGCTTCCTCCCAGTTTGACGCTCAGGGGAAACCTAACAGGACTGCGCTGCGCTCCCGAACGGAGGAACCTGAGCTTCATTTGCGGGCGATCGTGTCGCCTTTGCGCGGCCGGACTACTGCTCAGCGCTCCGCTTCACCTCTCAGTGCCCATGTCCAGTTTTTACGCGCCACTGAAAGCGTCCAAGTGCGGCAGCTAGATAAGCGCAAACTTTGCGTTGACTTTTTGCTCTTCTCCCGGACGAATCACGCGCAGCTGATCTAAAGTCTGCACTTTCTTTGTTTTGTTTTTTTTGCGCCTCCATCCTTTTGTAGCGCCTGGAAATAAAAAAGAAGTGTTATTTCTTTAATTTCCTTCAAAATCTTACCTTGTGCCGCTCCAAGACGCCGCTGACCCGGGCTGTTGTGATGCATATCCCCGTAGAGCCGCCCACCACCAGACGGTTCACGCCGCCCTCCACCTCCTTCCCCTGCAGCAAGATCGGAGACGGCAGCGGGGCCATGGCCGCCCCGGGGCCCCTCAGGTCCAGGGCGGACAACCGCAGCGTGGTGGACGTCCTGGCTGACCACGCCGGCGAGCTGGTGCGCACCGACAGCCCCAACTTCCTGTGCTCGGTGCTGCCGTCCCACTGGAGGTGTAACAAGACGCTGCCCGTGGCTTTCAAGGTGAGCCCCGCTCCTCTTCCTCTCAGGCATTCATTAGCTCAGCTGTTCTGGGGTTTGTGGCGGCGGCAGACGCTTCAGTGTTAGAAACTGGTGTGAAGTGCTGACGTGACGCCTTTTATTTGCTGTATTTGTGTAGGAAATATAATAAACGCACATATAAAAATGTAGAAATTAATTTGGGGTTTTTAAAAAAAAAAAAAATGGAGCTGCAGCAAGATGTTTTTCAAAATTATTTTGCACAGAATTTATATTTATTTTTGTAGCATCTGTGTTTTTATTCTGAGGAAAAACAGCATAAAATGGCTGAATGCGCGTCATGAAAATTGAAGTTTATTTTACTTGTTATGCGTTCAGCCTGAATTCAGGCCGTCAACCATTTAAATGTTTTTTCCTCATTCTGTTGATGATATCTCCAAGCCACGTTAACACTGCGCATAATGTCTGCTTAATGATAATTTTAAAAACCTCAGTTTGATCAGATGGCAAATGCGGATGTGGTCTGTGCGCGCGCTGCGGTGATGTGGCCGCGTTGGCGGCCCGGAGTGACCGCAGCTGATTCCACAGGGTCCGTTCATTAACGCCACACCATGTCTCACTGTCTCCCCCCCCCCCCACTCCCCACCTGTTCCCACCGCCGCCGCGCAGGTTGTGGCTCTGGGCGACGTCCCCGACGGCACGCTGGTGACGGTGATGGCCGGCAACGACGAGAACTACTCTGCGGAGCTGCGGAACGCGTCGGCGGTGATGAAGAACCAGGTGGCCCGCTTCAACGACCTGCGCTTCGTGGGCAGGAGCGGACGAGGTGAGCACAGCGGCACACACGCACACAGGCCCGCCGGGTGTAAAGCGGGGGGGGGGGGGGTGAGGAGGAGCGCGACCGGCGGCGTGCTGGTGGAGGAGCTGCGCGCGCGCCAGGCGCTTCTGCTTTTCTGCGCCTTTTTCTGGCTCCGTTCTCCGCTGTCGAGCCTAAAATGTGGAACTGCTTACACGCGTGGGTACGGCCAGTGCCCACCGCTTTGCCGGCTGACGTCCGCGGGTGTCGTCGCACGCTTCTGGCCTGCGTCACGGCGCACAGCTGCAGCGGCTTCTCTGCAATTTCCATAATCCGAAGGACTACAAATAATTATGCTGAAAGTTCGGGTGAGAGGAGGCGTGAAACCGGGCCTGCAGCTGGCTGGATTTCTGCAGGAGAGAAGGCCAGGTGGAGGGTGCTCGCAGGGCCGCCCCCGCATGTTTGGGGGCCCATGCAACGGTTTGATCAGGGGGCCCCACTTTTTAACGGGGATGAGTTTAAAACCTTCAAAAAAAAAAACCAAACCCGTAAAAATAAAGAAATCAATTTGGATCATTGTGTAGCTGAGCAGAAAAAAAATAACCTTTACATCAAATTAAATTGAACCAGAATCCATATGTGTGCTGCACATTTATGGGGGAAAGGTTGCCATTTACAAGAAATAAGTTGTATGATTGAGGCAAAAATCGCAAATTCGCGAGAAAAAATTAAGGAGAAAAAAGTCCCAAATTATTTCAGAAAAGCTGTGAATTTACAAGGGAAAAAACCGACACTTCTATGAGGAACAATGGATGATCATTCCAGTCTTGTATGTTAGGGGCCCTCTGGTGGCTGACGGGGGCCCGCTTCGTCTGCGTGCTCCGCTTCATGGACAGGACCGGCCCTGGATGCTGGCGCGGTTTCAGCATCACCTCCTGCATGAGCGAGACCAGTGGGACTCCTCAGGATAAAGGCCCCGCTGCTCTCCTGCCACTTCTCAGCCTGCATGTTGTGCACAAAGACTTTTTAATGGCTGCTTTCTGGTGTCAGTCGGTGGGCCCGACTCCATGCGTTTCTCTCCCCTCCTGTCCTCCCACACGTCTCTTATTAGCAGGAGACGCCAGTTCCACAGCGCTGGATTCTTTGATGCAGATGGAAGATGAAAAAGGCCTTGTTGAACAATAAAGTGTTGCTGTGAGCTCTGCGGCCCAGTCTGGAACCCATTCTGCCAGTAATCCACATCAGACCGTCAACAGAACGAGCCTGGCTGCTTCTTCTGTTTTACTCAAGTCCAACAGGGACAAAAAAGCCACAAATGGACTTAATATTGTTTGCAGATATTTTTCAAAAAGTGGGTGTTATTTAGGGCTGCACACAGGTGGAAATAACCTGGAAAAAAACAGAAAATCATCAGAAACCTTTCTATATGGTGCATGCATGAATAAATGCATGGCAAGCACTGATGCTAAGCATAAATGCAACTTTTTCTCATAAATTAGTGAAAAATTTCTCCTAAATTTGGAACATTTTGCTCACAAATTTGCAAATATTTGTAAATTTGCAGCTTTTTCTTCTAATTATGCAGTTGTTTCCTCATAAATTTGCAACTTTTTTCTTGTGAATCTGTAACTGTTTTCCTCCTAAATTTGCAACAATTTGCTCATAAATTTGCAAAAACCTTTCTTGTAAATTTGCAACTTTTTCTTATAATTATACAGCTTTTTTCTCAAATTTGACATTTTTCTTTCAAATTTGCAGCATTTTCTCACATATTTGCAAAAAGCTTTCCTGTAAATTTACATTTTCTCATAAATCTGTAACTTTTTTCTCCTAAATTTGCAACATTTCCCTCATAAAATTGCAAAAACTTTTCTTGTAAATTTGCAGGTTTTTTCTCATAAATTTGTGACAGTTCTCTTGTAAATCATTTGACAATTTTTATTTTTTTTATTTTTTTTTTTTTATGTCAGAAACATAATCTTGCACCCCCAAAATAATGCAAAAATTTGCTGTGGAGAAAAGTTCTGCTCCAGCGATGAAATATTCACCCATGGACATGTCTCTTGCTCACGGTGACATGCTGAAAATGACAGAGTTAGGACTGATTGTGCAGCCGTGGTGTCAGTCATCTGTGTGTGTGTGTTGCCGCTGCAGGGAAGAGCTTCACTCTGACCATCACCGTGTTCACCGGACCGCCACAGGTGGCCACGTACCACCGCGCCATCAAAGTGACCGTGGACGGACCGCGGGAGCCACGCAGTGAGTACACACACACACACACACACACACACACACACACACACACACACACACACACACACACACACACAGAGGGTGATCCACATGCTGCTTTTTTCCTCTTCTTCTTTTTTTTTTCCAAATGTGTGGGTACAGGCCCGATTCCAGCTTTGTGTGGTCACTATGCACAATTGTGTTTTTTGTTGGGCCTCCAGTTTTGGAAGAAGGAAGAGTTCCAGTTCTTAGAAATTGAAAAGAAAACTCCCCTCCCAACAAACCATTTGAAAAGTAAACTTGATGTCTCGGTCAGAAATGTCAAATCACGAGACGTGGAAGAGCCTCCAGGTTTTCTTCCCAAC
The DNA here is from genome assembly GCA_020510985.1 of Pholidichthys leucotaenia. NCBI lineage: Eukaryota > Metazoa > Chordata > Actinopteri > Cichliformes > Pholidichthyidae > Pholidichthys > Pholidichthys leucotaenia. The sequence continues at coordinate 207,788,969 of CM035842.1, forward strand.
CGGTCTCTTCAGCAGGTGATTAGAAGAACCGTGGAACCAGCATCAGTGTGCCGCAGATTTACAGGAAAAAGGTTTCAAATGTTCAAGGGAAAAAAATGAATTTACTGGGGGAAAATCAGGAAATTTATGAGAAACAAGTTGCAAAATTACAAGGAATAGTGGCTAACTTGCATAAAAAAGGTTTCAAATGTACAAGAAAAAATAGCAAATCTACAAGGAAAAAATGACAAATTTACAAAAAAAGGTTATAAAGCTACACGAAAAAGTTGCCATTTACAAGAAAAAAGTTGCAAATCTACAAGAAAAAGTAGAAAATCTAAAAAAAAATGACAAATTGACATAACAATGGTTACATAGCCACAAGAAAAAGTTGGATATCCACAAGAAAAAGTTTCAAATCTATAAGAAAGCGTTGCAAATCCAAAAGAAAAAGCTAAAAAATCCCACCTAGCAACAATGCTCTGCACTGTGTGTGTTTATATATTTACATATTTATTCCATCGAGCTACAATGCTCTGCACTGGGTGTGTTTATATTTATATATCTATATATTTATTCCATCTAGCTACAATGCTCCGCACTGTGTTTTTATATATCTACATATTATTCCATCTAGCTACATTGCTCCGCACTGTGTGTGTTTATATACTTGCATATTTATTCCACCTAGCTGCAATGCTCCATACTGTGGGTGTTTATATATTTACATATTTATTCCATCTAGCTACAATGCTCTGCACTGTGTGTTCATATATTCATATATTTATTCCATCCAGCTACAATGCTCTGCACTGTGTGTCTGTGTGTGTGTGTGTGTGTATATATATATTTTATAGTAATATGTACATATGTATATTAGCTGCTCTTGCTTGCTTGTTTTTTCTTGCCTTCTGATTGTTGCTCTGAGTGTTGCTATCCCTGTGCTGTTGCAATCCTGGAATTTCCCCGTTGTGGGACTAATAAAGGCTTATCTTATCTTATCTTAAAAATTTTCAAGAAAAAGTTGCAAATTTACATAAAGTTGTGAAATGACTTAAAAATGGTCATAAATCTACAAGAAAAATTTGCAAATCTACAAGAAAAAGTTGTACACTTTCATAAAAAGGTTACAAATCTAAAATGTTACAAATTTACTAGAAAAAGAGTAAAAAAAAATTTGAGAAAAAATTAAATTTTTTTTCTTATTACCGTGTCTGTAACATGTTCATTCTGACTTACAAGACATCCAGAGCTCAACCACTCTTATGAGTCATGTCTGTGTTTTTCTGCTGTGAAAGTTCAATTAAGCTCCTCCCCTTGGAAAAAGGCAAGTTTAGATGGAGCGTTTTTGTGATGTCACTGTAACCGTAGAGCCAATCAGGACTAAGCACTGGCTGTTCAAATGTGCCAGCTTGCAGACTCCTGTGTGCTGTGGTCTTGGAGGAGAGGCAGCGGGATGTGGGCGGGGCCTGATTAGATCCTGGTGTTTAGAGGAGGAAGTTCATTTTAATTCTCCCCTCCAAAAATGTTGAGGGTGAACTTGTGGCTTGGGTGCCCCCTTGGTGTCTGAGCTGCAGTTGCGTACTCTGCTTTATAGCCAGAAACACTTGTGCTTGGCGCCTGGCGGTGGGACGCTGCACAGCAGAGCAGCTTCTTGTCTTTCTCCTCTTTTTTTTTTTAAACGTGTGGGCGTCGGTGCGTTCAGGTATGAGTCACTCTGGGGAAATATGCAAATGCCATGCTGAACAGGTCTTGCAGAGTTCTTGTTTGTTTGTGTGTTTGTGCATGGGTGAGTGCTCTCGCTGTTAATCACACCTTTAGAAGAATGACAAAATGAAAATTTACAGGGAAAAAATTGCAAATTCACTAGAAAAGTGTGAAATTTACAAGAAAAGAATTGGTAGCTTTACAAGGAAAAACTGGCAAGTTTACAGGGAAATAATTTGCTAATTTACAAGAAAAAAAATTAAAAATGTACGTGATAAAGGTACGTGATAAAGGTAGCAAATTTACAACAGAAGTTGCAAATTTATATGAAAAAAGTAGCAAACTTACCAGGAAAAAAAATTAAATTTGGAAGAAAAAAAACAAAAGCAAATTTACACAAAAAGAATTGGTAAATTTACAAGAAAAATGGCAAGTGTACAAGAGAAGATTTTGAAAATTTACAAGAAAAAAATTACAAATTTACCCAAGGAACATGGCCAATTTACAAGAAAGGAATTTTCCAGTTTCTAATAAAAAAGTGTGCCCCCCCCCCCCGCTTTCCACCTGTGATCCAATGGCAGGTGGATCCACCAGAGCAGCTGATTGTCCAGCGGTTAACCCCTCAGTGATGGTTCTGTTGGCCGCCGTGCTCGTCACACCCAGCTGTTCACATGATCACGTGTCGCCCCCACCTGGGTTTGGCACACTGGTTTTTAGGGCTGAGATGAGGCTTTTTTTTTTTTTGTCTTCTGGTGGTTTTGGTAAGCCAGAGAGACACCGAACGTGGGACGCTGGATGATCCTCAGTGCGCGCGCGCGTGTGTGTGTGTGTGTGCAGCAGGGTTGGGGGTTTTTGCAACATTTGCATGTTTTCACTCCAAACATTTTCTCCTCTTTATTCATAAATTTGCAACTTTTTTGTAAACTTGTGACTTTTTCTTTTAAATTTCTAACTTTTTGGCAGTTTTCTCTCGAGGCCAGAAGAAGCGGCAGGTTGCAGATAGTTTTTGTTTCGCTTCGGTTGTCTTTTCTGCCTCATCGCTCTCGTGTGCGCCCACGAACGCCTCGGCCCGAAATAACCCATGTGCCGTCTCCTGTCCGTCTGTCACACGTGAGGCGGCTCCAGGCGAGGCGTCGGCGTGGCCATGCTACTTTTACACCGCTGCTGGCGGCTATAAAGTGACTGGGTTTAATATAGGGCAGGAGGAATTTAGAGCTCCATTAAAGTCTGTTATACTGAGGGGGAATTCACAGAAGGACAGAAAATAAAGCAGCAGTGCAGGGGCTGAACACGACCCAGATGCTATAAAACAACACTGCCAGCTTATTTACTACGACACACAGAGAAACTGGAGGACGGGGGGGGGGGGTAAATAGTCATTTATGACAGAGACGAACAGTCACAGATTTACAAAAAAATAAAAATAAAAAAAAGATGCAAATATGAGAGATAAAAAGTCACAAAAATTAAGGATTTAGGACAAATTTACAAGAATGTTGCAGATTTGCTGGAAAATATTACAGATTTACAATACAGAAGTTGTAAATTTCTGAGGAAGAGAGTAGCAAATTTATTAGAAAAACTTTTGCTAATTTACTAGAAAAACAAGTTGCAAATTTACATCTACAGTTCATCTGGAAAGTCTTCACAGCGCTTCACTTTTTCCACATTTTCTTATGTTACAGCCTTATTCCAAAAGAGATTAAATTCGTTTTTCCCCTCAAAATTCTACACACAATACCCCATAATGACAATGTGAAAAAGTTTTGGGGTTTTTTTGAGACTTTTGCAAATTTATTAAAAATAAAAAAAACTAAGAAATCACATGTACATCAATCAGTATTCACAGCCTTTGCCATGAAGCTCAAAGTTGAGCTCAGGTTCATCCTGTTTCCTCTGATCATCCTTGAGATGTTTCTACAGCTTAATTGGAGTCCACCTGTGATAAATTCAGTTGATTGGACATGATGTGGAAAGGCACACACACGTCAATATAAGGTCCACAGTTGGCAGTGCATGTCAGAACACAAACCAAGCATGAAGTCAAAGGAATTGTCTGTAGACCTCCGAGACAGGATTGTCTCGAGGCACAAATCTGGGGGAGGGTACAGAAACATTTCTGCTGCTTTGAAGGTTCCAATGAGCACAGTGGCCTCCATCATCCATAAATGGAAAAAGTTCAGAACCGCCAGGACTCTTCCTAGAACTGGCCAGCCGTCTAAACTGAGCGATTGGGGGAGAAGGGCCTTAGTCAGGGTGGTGACCAAGACCCCGATGGTCACTCTGTCAGAGCTCCAGCATTCCTCTGTGGAGAGAGGAGAACCTTCCAGAAGAACAACCATCTCTGCAGCAATCCACCAATCAGGCCTGTATGCTAGAGTGGCCAGACGGAAGCCACTCCTTAGTAAAAGGCACATGGCAGCCTGCCTGGAGTTTGCCAAAACGCACCTGAAGGACTCTCAGACCATGAGAAACAAAATTCTCTGGTCTGATGAGACAAAGATTGAACTCTTTGGCGTGAATGCCAGACGTCATGTTTGGCGGAAACCAGGCACCGCTCATAACCAGGCCAATACCATTCCTACAGTGAAGCATGGTGGTGGCAGCATCATGGTGTGAGGATGTTTTTCAGTGGCAGGAACCAGGAGACTAGTCAGGGTAGAGAGGAAGATGAATGTAGTAATATACAGAGACATCCTGGATGAAAACCTGCGCCAGAGTGCTCTTGACCTCAGACTGGGGTGACAGTTCATCTTTCAGCAGGACAACGACCCTAAGCACACAGCCAAGATATCAAAGGAGTGGCTTCAGGACAACTCTGTGAATGTCCTTGAGTGGCCCAGCCAGAGCCCAGACTTGAATCCAACTGAACATCTCTGGAGAGATCTGAAAATGGCTGTGCACCGACACTTCCCATCCAACCTGATGGAGGTTGAGAGGTGCTGCAAAGAGGAATGGGCCAAACTGCCCAAAGATAGGTGTGCCAAGCTCATGGCATCATGATCAAAAAGACTTGAGGCTGTAATTGCTGCCAAAGGTGCATCAACAAAGTATTGAGCAAAGGCTGTGAATACTTATGTATATGTGATTTCTGAGTTTTTTTATTTTTAATAAATTTGCAAAAATCTAAAAAAAAACCTTTTTTCACGTCATTATAGGGTTTTGCATGAAGAATTTTGAGGACAAAAATGAATTTAATCCCTTCTGGAATAAGGCTGTAACATAACAAAATGTGGAAAAAGTGAAGCGCTGTGAAGACTTTTCAGGTGCCACAGTTCTATGAGAAAGAAGCAGCAAATTTATGAGGAAAAAAGTTGAAAATTTGCTAGAAAATTTTTCAAATTTACTAGAAAAAAGTGTGAAATTTTTATGTAAGAAGTCACAAATTGATGTAAAAAATTAGCTTATGGGGAGAAAGTTGCAGATTTGAGGGGGAAGTAACAAATGTATGAGAGAAAAAAAGTTAAAGGTAATTTTAACCCCCCTCCCCTCAAAAAACTGTTGGGGGTGAATTTGAACGTTGCCGTTGCTCTTGTGTACTCTGCTTTATAGGCAGGAACAGCGGTGAGCATCTGAATCCTTACCGTCACACGATGCACTCACGATGTGCTGGAAAAAGACAACGGGCTTCAACAAGAAACCTGTTACTACTCAGACCGTGTTATGATCAGAGCTAATCACGTTACCGTCTAACCACGAGCTGCCACGTTATGTCAGCATCTGTCTGCTGCACACAGTCACAGCGTTCCACGTTGCCCGCTTCACCTGTCTGCAGCTTCTCTGGGCATTCATGGCGTCTTTGTGCAGGGGCTCGTATTTGCATGGCTGCGAGCCGGACCGCGGCGGGAGCTGGAACCAAATATAGAGGGCGGAATAATGTTTACTGATCCAACTGCAGAGAACCTGACGGACAGGACTGTAACGGAGACTTCATCTGAGGGACGAACACGGAGAACTCCCAAAAAGTGCTTGAATAATCAGGCAGACACGGGAAATGTACACGGACACACCTGAGTGACTTTTGATTTACAAGACAACATAATAAATGAGTAAATATATCATTAAAAGCCACAAATTGCTTGCTAAAAAATCTAAATTTATGAATAAAGTAGCTGCACATTTATGAATAAAGAACAAATACATGACAGGAAAAAAAGTTACATAACTGTGAAATAAAGCTATAAAATTAAAAAAAAAAATAAAAAAAAAATAAAAATTTACAACTAAAACCGTTACAAAACATTTGAGAAAGTTGAAAATTTAAGCTGCAGCCTTATGAAGGATTCATAAGAATCTCCCAGTTCCTACGAATTCTGGAGTTTGCAGACGTGTGGAGGGGGGGCAGTTTCTTGAGAAATGAGGTACTTTTCTGCCGTACGATGGCCCTAGAGTTCTTGTGTTCTTTGTAAGGGTGCCTCCTATGGCATACTTACTGCCATCTTGCAAAAATTTTTTTGCAACTCACGGCACTCTCAGGTCATTGGTAGGAAGATCTTATGACTTTCGGCCCATTTTGTCGGCACAAATGTTGCACGAATGATGTACTTCAGCCTTATGAGCGCTTCACTACTGCCTTGTGCATGCTGTGCGAATCTCCTTACAAACGGGTGTTTCCTACGACTGCCGTAGGGGGCCCTTAAGAACAACTTAGGTGTTGTTGAGACATGCTTGCAGCCAACATCTTGCGTAATTCTTACGTTGTTCTTAAGACATTCGTACGGCCACCCTACGATGAGGGGTCTTCGTGGGGCATTTGTAGAAATCTTGGACAAGACCATCAACCTGGCCACAAACTTATGAACGAACAGTCTACAGACTCTGGATTCTCCTACGGCCGCCATAAGGCCCTACGAAGTGGTCCAGAGATCGTTCGTATGGTGTCTGCAGCTGTTCGTAAGAGAGTGTGTGTGACCGTAGCTTTAAGAAAAAAGTTCCACATTTTCAAACAAGTCACAAATTTGTTTGAATATACAAAAATGCCTACAAGTAAAAAAAAAAAAAAAAAAAAAAAAAAATTGTTTTTCAAAAGTGGAAAGTCACTGATTTTTAGGTAAAAATTGCCAAATTTGACTCATTTTTTGAGTGAAATGTCTCAAACAAACGGAGATAATCATGGGGCTCCCTGGCCTTCAGCTCAGTATTTTTGTTGCCTGCTGCTGATTTCCTCATCACACATCCGCCGTTTGTCATCATGCATGTGTGTCATACTTTAATAGCAAACGTCTGTCTCCGAGTTTTGCTAATCGGCCCACTGAGACGGAAGAGAAAAGTGAAAATAAAGAAGCAGATGACAGAAGTGTCGAGTCACTCCCTCTTTACGGCTCGTATCGAATGCATGGGCAGATATTCAATTTCACTGTTGGGGGGACAGCTGAGGGCGATACTAAAAGTATTATTGTAGACAAATTTACAAGAAGAACATGGCAAATTTGTGAGGAAAAAGTGCCATGTTTACAGGAAAAAAGTTAAAAAAGGAAAGTAGGAAAGTGGCGCAACTTGGAGTAAAATGTTGGTCTTTTAGAATGGGGGGGAAAAGTCTCAAATTTACAAGAAAAAAGTTGCTAATATACAAAAAAGGCAAATTTACAAGAATAAAAACTTCATTTATGAAACCAAAATTGAAAATGTGGGATTAAAAACAAGTGAACTTAGGAGAAAAAGCTGCAAATTTACAATGAAAAATACAGCAAATTTATTAGAAAAAATGGCAAATCTACAAGAAAAAAAATGGCTAATTTACAAGAAAAATTGTCAGAAAAAGGTAGCAAATTTACAACAAAAATTGTAAATTTACAAGAAAAAAATTCAAATTTACAAGGCAAGAATTTGAAAATTTGCAAGAAAACAAATAGCAAATGTGCAAGAAAAATGCAGGAAATTAATCTGAAAAAAGCCCGTAGCCGCCTCGCTTTCCACCTGTGCTGGAGTAGCTGCTGGCTGCACAGCAGGAACGGTTCATTGTCGCCGGTTAATCCCGCGGTGATGTTTCCGTTAGCCTCGCTGCCGGCGGGTGACTTCAGCGGCCGCCTGTTTGCCCACAGGGGACGGGCCTGTTTGCATTTCTGTGTCTTCAAGCTGAAAATGAGGCAGACCTCACAGCAGGCCCGGCGGTTCACGTGACCATGTGTCTGCAGGCACAGGTGAGGCTCAGAAACCATCTTGGAGCTTGAAATGACATTGAGAAGAACAATTAGACTGTCGGCATTCCCTGCACAAAGTGCAGCGCTGGGAGCTGAAGAGGATTTTCTGAAATGCTAGAAAAGCCTCAGATATGCTGTTTTCAAAGCTTGGAGAGCTGAGAACTGAAGTAATTCTCTGAAGCAGGGCCGTTTCTACTGTTCTGGACTGTGTTTGAGGGGCCCCTACCTTTTGTTTAATGGGGAAGAGTTTCAACAGTTTAAAAAAAAAAACATAAAGAAAATAAATATGGGTCACAGAAAAATATTGTAAATTTACAAGGAAAAATAGAGATTTATGAAAACTTTGTAAAATGATAAATTTTTAAATTACAAACTAAAATGTTCCAAATTTACATGAAAAAGTAACAAATTTACTAGAAAAAAAATGCAGATTTCCTGGAAAAAGTGCAAATTTACAAGGCAGATGTTGCATTTTTTTAAGAAAGAGGCTAATTTATGAGGAAAAAAGGTGCAAATTTACTAGAAAAAAGTAGCAAATTTACATGAAAAATGCAGATTTATGAAAAAAATTGCCAGAATACAATTTTTTACATGAAAAAAGTAAAAATGTTGCAAATTTGAGGGAAAAAAATCAGATTTTTGAGAAAGAAGTGGAAAATTTCTGAGGAAAAGAGTTGCAAATTTACTAAAATTTTGTTAATTTATTAGGAAAAAAAGGTGGAAAATTTATCAGTAAAAAGTCACAAATTTATGTAAAAAAGTAACAAATAAATAAAATAAATTAGACACTTTTTTCTGGTAAATTTATTGGAATTTTCTTGTCATCTTTTGCCCTCTGAGATTTGTGACCTTTGCCATGTTGGATGATAAATAATTATTATAATAAATGTGGCCACCTCTGCTACACAGCACTGATCACTTCCAGGTGTGACACCTCTTTTTTGAGTGATGGGGTGCATATTTTCAGAGAGAGAGCGCGAGAGGGGGAATCTGCAGCCGATCTACCAAATGTGACCCGCTGACTCAGCAGAATCCACAAGTTATAACAGCGCTGCAGCCCAGAGGGAAAACATGGAAAACTTCACCTTTAATAAGCGTTTCTTCTGTCTGATTGGCCAGTCAGATTGAGAAGGCCAGTTTTTTATGGGATTGAGGTCAGGGTTTTGTAACTAATGTGGTGGTATGTTTAGGGTCATTGTCCACCTGGAAGACCCATTTGACCCAAGCTTTAACTTCCTGGATGATGTCTTGAGATGTTGTTTCAATATTTCTACATAAAGTTCTTTCCTCATGATGCCATCTATATTGTGAAGTGCACCAGTCCCTCCTGCAGCAAAACCGCTCCACAACATGATGCTGCCATCACCATACTTGGTACTTACTTGGTACTGAGTAAGGTCATTCCACTAGTGTGGGTCTGCCTGCTCGCTCAGAGTGTCTGAGGTTTCTCCACAGCTTCCTGTTGCTGGCATAACGTCTGGCATCTGAGAGATCAGTTGTTGCCAAGCGCATGCTTTATGTCAGTTGTGAGTGTTTGAGATAGAGTGAGGCGTGGACGGCCTAGGTGTCCAACCTAGTAGAAATTGGGGAAGCCGGGAGGTACGTGCTATGTACCCAAAGTACCGCAATCAAGTACAATGTAATACAGTGCCAAGGTTGCAGGAACCCATCCTCTCACGTATTTCGTTGTTAGAAATGTGGTCTGTCCAGCACACTTTAAGGAGTCTTCAAAGATATCTGTGATGGAAGCTTTCTAGACGACATACTGTAGTTGCTGCTCTTTTAGGGCCCAAGTCGGTGAGCCATATAGGAGGATCGTCAGTATGCCACTTTCAGATATCTTGGCCTTGGTTGCAAGGGAGATGTTACCCCCCGTACTTCACGTTTGGGACGGTGTTCTCAGGCTTGCAAGCTTCTCTCTTTTTTTTCTCCAAATGTAATGATGGTCATTATGGCCAAACAGTTCCGTTTTAGTTTCATCAGACTACAGGACATGTGTCAAAAAAATTGAAATTTTTGTCCCTGTCTGCATTTGTAAACTGTAATCTGGCTTTTTTGTTGCTTTTGGAGTACAGTGATCCCTCGCTACTTCGCGCTTCACCTTTCGCGCCCTCAGTGCATCGCGGATTTTTCAAAAATATTCATCAAAAATTCAAAATTGAGAAATAATGGGCGGGCGCTAGCAGAAGGCAGGGAGACTACATTAGACCATCAGGTATCCACACGGACAGCCGCTCAACTCTCTGCTCACTGTTCTCGTGTTGGCTCGGCTCGGAAATCTCGCAAGCTGATTGGCCGAGACGTTTCACCCCACAAGCTGATTGGCCGAGACGTTTCACTCACCTCCTCTCCCTGCCGAGCACCCATGAAGGGAAGGAAGACCGCATTCATTGCTTTTTATCGCTCGTGTTACCTAGTCTCGCCGCGTGGTTCTTTTTGCTGTTCTCTTGTGCCATTTTGTGCGAAATAGTCTTCCCGTCGAGCCACTACGCCGCCTCCTGCAGCTTCAGCTCTATCGGAAGCTGCCCTCGATGATCCTGCGCCTCCAGCACCTCACGATGAGGCGTCACCTGAGGAGCAGTAAAGCTCTCATTAACCTGTGCAGTAAATCATTTTCATCTTGAGTTACGTATCTTGTTATAAGAATAAAAGAGTTCTAAAAACATATTTATGTACACTTTGTTTACATCTACGTATGTATGTACACGTACACACACACACACAAGTATCATATGAGAGAGAGAGAGTGAGAGAATGAACGTACGTATTATTTATGGATGACGTCATTAGGGGTGACGCTACTTCGCGGTTTTTCACTTTTCGCAGTCGGTTCTGGAACCCATTAACCGCGATAAGTGAGGGATCACTGTAATGGCTTCTTTGTCACTGAGTGGCCTTTCAGCCCATGTCGGTACAGGACTCGTTTCACAGTGGATAATGACACTCTTTACCAGCTTCAGCCAGCATCTTCACAAGGTCTTTTGCTTTTGTTCTGGGGTTGATACGCACATTTCACACCAGAACATTTTCATTTCTGGGACACAGAACCCGTCTCCTTCCTGAGCGATATGATGGCTGGACATTCCTATGGTGTTTGAACAGATGGATGTGGCACCTTCAGGCATCTGGAAATCGTACCCAAGGAAGAACCAGACTGGTGGAGGTCCACAATTCTCTTCCTGATATCTTGGCTGATTTCTTTTGATTTTCCCATAATGTCACACAAGGAAGCAGTGTGTTTGAGGTGTGCCTTAAAATACATCCACAGGTGTGTCTCCAATTAACTCAGATGTTGTCAATTAACCTATAAAAGCTTTTGAAACCATGACGTCATCATTTGGGCTTTCCCAAGTTGTTGAAAGGCATAGTAAACTTCTGACATTGAAGAAACTATTCAAAAAATTCTCTAAAAAGATATTTGGCAAACAGAAATAATTTTGGTAATCCTAACTGACCTAAAACAGGAAAAGTTTAGTCTGATTATGTAAAGTGTATGTAAACATCTGGTTTCAACTGTATTTTTTTTTTCTGATCCGCTGTTAAATGTGTGGCCACCCTTTCTCCTAAGTTCAGGCCTGTTTTACCCAGTTTCATAATTTTTTTCCACAACTATTTTTCCCCAGTTTTCTAAATTTATGACTTTTTCCCCAGTTTCGTAAATTGACACTTCCCCCTTCTGTATTTGTGACTCTAAAATGTGAGCCTTTTCCCCCATTTCTTAAATTTACAACTCTTTTGTTAATTTGTGATTCTTTCGTAAATTTGCAACTGTTTGCAACCCCACCCCCTCCTCATATGATTGTAATTTCCAATTTTCTTCCCCAAATTGAAAGCCGTTTCCTGTATGCATGCTAAACATATTGGGGGGGGATGAAAAGTTCAGTGGTCAAATTTGACCAAATGTGTTTTATTTGTCATCATCGTCTCCCCTTGGGTCCACACACGTCTTCCATCAGTGTTGCAGCGCTTGGATCCCTGCGGTTGAAAAATAAACCACATTTGGTCAAATTTGACCACTATGAACTTTTCAGCCCCCCCTCGTAGATGTATTTTTTAATTAAGGATACAATATTTTTTTCAACTAGATAAGAGATTTATTAAAAAATAATGCCCACCCCAGCTGTAGTCCTTAACCCTCAGCACGACCCAACTGGACGCCCCGTAACAAACAACACTAGCAAGCTCTCATTTTTTTAAATAAGGGGATGAGAGTGGTGACGGAGGAGAGAGAGGAGTGTGCTGAGGATGTGTGAGCTTTTTCCACCTCATTGAGGCCAAAGTGGTAATTTGTCTCCCGATACTTGAAGACGACACATGCAAACACATGCTAACTGCTAGCATAATTACACACTCCGCAACGCTAATGACTGCATCCGTTCAGACAGAGCCAGCACACTTTCCCACCCCGTTGGACCTTAAATCACACAGGCACCGTCGTGTTTTTTATGGCCCGTGTTTACTCGGCTGGGCGTGTTCGCAGCTACAGGAGAATCGGCAGCGGGGGGTGGGGGGTGCATGTTGGTGGGTCGGTCCTATTTGCATTTGGCACACAGACTGTACAAAGTATGCAAATAGACAAACAATGGCATTTGCTGTGCTGTTTTTCCTGTGATATTGCAGTCGCTCTGAAAAAGCAAACAGTCAGATAGCATGAATGCTGCATGGATTTGCGTGTGCAGGCGCTCGCTTGCGGCCTCGTGCACCTGCCAGGTGCATCTCTTTAAAGTCCGGGGGGGCCACGCCCACGCCCCACAAATCACATGAAAGGGCTTCCAACCCCCTCAGTGCGAATTGCTGTCTCAAAGGCAACTTTGATGTTTGAAAATGGAGATGGTTGTCTTTTGAAATGAAAAAGGCCCACAGGTGTATCAAGGGGAGTGGGACAACAACAGCAGCAGCAACGGTGACGCCGGAGATTTTTCTGACTAAACACCGCTGCTGGTCTGTACAAGAGAAAAGATGCAGATTTACAGAAAAAAGGATGCAGATTTACAAGAGAAAAGTCACACATTTAAAAGGAAAATGATTACCAATTCATGAGGAAAAAAGAAGCAAATTTACAAGAAAAATTGTTAAATTTATGAGAGATTGTGCAAATTTACAAGAAAAAAGCAGCAAATTTATGAGAAAAAGGTCTTTGGACGTGTCGGTGTAAATTTGTGTGTCAAAGGCAACTTTGATGTTTGAAAATGGAGATGGTTGTCTTTTGAAAAAGGCCCACAGGTGTATCAGCGCCCGCAGAAGAGCAGCAGCAGCACCGGTGATTTTTCTCAACCACCATCACTCCAGCTCTTCTCACCCAGAGGCACGAGGGCTGGCGCCGTGCACAAACTCAAACATGGTGGCTAGCCTCCATCGTCAACCACATGACCACCTGATTTATGATTTGGTCTGGAGGAGCGTCTGACTTAGCACCACATACAGTCAGATGCTAAACAAAAAGGGCAGATTTAATGTGTTTTCCAGTAAACCGCCGCTCTGTGGCGCTCCCCCTGCCTGGGGTCACCTCAGATGCATCATACTTCCTCTGCGATTAGAAGTGGAGCAAATATTGGCAGGGTGATAAGCCCAGAGGAATGCAAAGGTCTTTGTTGAATAGTTTTGGGCAGATGTTAGAGCCGAGCTCCGGTATTCCAGACTATTTTTTTTTTCTTGGCTTTGAAGCCTGAGATGGGTGGTCAAGGTCAGGGCCGCTTGTAGCTTTTTGAGGACCCTGTGCAAAATTGTGTTTGGGGAGGGGGGCTATTTTTGGAATGGGAAAGAGTTCAAACCCTTTAGGCTGCGTGTTTACAGAGAGGTTTTTCCACTGACAGTGTCTACCTTCTCTTCATTTTTTATGTCGTCAGTGTGAAAACGCTCTCAATGGTGAGTGTTTTTTGTCACTTAACAGCAAAAGCCTGCAGGGATGCATGTTTTCTTATCAGTTTGATGCAGATTGATGCAGTTAGTAGAGAGATTTGGTGCAAAATGTGTGAAACACAGACAGCGAGATGTGAGTGACGGGTCAAGTGGTTGCTAGGACTGAGACCGCACTGAGACCTTTTTTAAGGGTGTCTGTGAAGTGCCCAGAAAAATAGGTCCAGGGTGTTTTTAAACGCTCAGTAGACACGCAGCCTTAAAGCAACAAAGCATCGAGAAGATTTAAAAAACAAAAAAACTTGGGTCATTGTTATTGAACAGAAAATATAACTAGTGTAAATATGAATGTTGCAACTCCTTCTTCTTCTTCTTCTTCTGGATGCTCCCTTCAGGGGTCTCCATAGTGGATCATCTGCCTCAATCTCCCCCTATCCCTTCATCTTCTTCTGGAACACCAACCCTCTCCATGTCCTCCTTCACTACATCCATGAATCTTCTCTGTGGTCTTCTTTTCCTCCTGCCTGGCAGCTCCATCTTCAACATCCTTTGTCCAATATCTCCACTATCCCTCCTCTGCACATGTCCAAACCATCTCAGCCTTGACTTTCTGACTTTGTCTCCAAACCACTCAACCTGAGCTGTCCCTCTGATATACTCATTTCTAATCCTGTTCCTCCTCATCACTCCCAATGAGAATCTTAGCATCTTCAACTCTGCCACCTCCAGCTCCGCCTCCTGTCTTTTTGTCAGCGCCACTGTCTCCAAACCATACATCATAGTAGGTCTCACTACCATCTTGTAAATCTTCCCTTTCACTGTATCTGCTATCGTTCTGTTACAAATTACCCTGACACTTGTCTCCACCCTGCCTGCACTCTCTTCTTCACCTCTCTCGTGCATAAGTGAATGTTGCAAATCTACAAGAAAAATGTAGCAAATTTATGGCAAAAAATAAACAAATTTACAAGAAAAACAGTTGGAAATGTACAAAGTAGCAAATTTATCAGGAAAAAACACAAAAATAGAATAGAATAGGCTTTATTGTCGTTGTACAGTACAATGAAATTGATTTACAAGAAAAAGTCAAATTTAAAGGAAAGAATCATAAATATACAAGTAAAAAGTCATAAATATATGAAAAAATTACATTTACACTAAAAAGATGCAAATTTGCATGAAAAAATCTATCATGAAAATTTATCACACAAATTTAAGAGAAACTGATCAATCTATGCAAAAAATCCCAAATTTTAAATGACAGTGTCTTGTATGGGGTTTAGGCCACCCTCCCCATGATGGGCGAGTGTCCTCCACCAAAATAAAAGCTCGTCTGTGGATCATTTTCTCATTCCTGCTCTTCTTTCTGCCATCGGCATATATACCAGTAGATAAGATAATTTTTTGTCTGGTTGGAAAAAGGAAAGGGCATTTTACCCCAAAGCTGTTGTGCGGGGTGACTGCGGCAGGTCGTCAGCCCGCCGGAGGAGGAGGGCTCAAAACCTTGGACAATGTTCTGATTCTGATGTTCCTCTTTTTTTCTTGTTTTTGAGCAGAAACTTGCTAAGCAACGAGGGAAAAGCCCCCAAAATCCACACAGCTCTCGTCTTTGTTTATGTCATAGTTTAATTGAGGTTTCCAGGCTAATTAGCGCTGTGTTCACAGGGAAGGCTGAGTGTAAAGGATGAAGTGGCATTAGCAGCTGCCTGTGGTGAAGGTGGTCAGAGGGCTTCACGTGGAAAGGACGTCTGATTAAATCCACATCAGTCAGATTATAATCATAGGTTGTAGCCAACTTTTTTTTTTTTCCATTTGCAGATTTTTTTCTTGTAAATTTCCAACATTCCTCACAAACTTGTGACTTCTTTCTCTTAAATTTTCACCTTTTTTTCTTATAAACATGACTTTTTTCGTGTAAATTTGCAGCTTATTTCTTGTAAATGTGAGCCTTTTTGTTGTGGCATTTACAACTTTTCTCCTGTAAATTTAGAAATAATTTTCTCATAAATTTGTGCCTTTTTTCTTGTATGTTTGAGATGTTTTTCTTTGTAAAAAGAATTTTTTTTGTAAAAAAAAAAAATGGTAAATTTGCAGCTTTTTTCTTATAAATTTGCAATTTTTTATTGTGAATTTGCAACTTTTTTCTCAATTTGTTTTCTCATAAATTTGTGTATTTTTTCTCTCAAATTTCCTTCTTTTTTTTCTTATAAACTATTGACTTTTCATGTAAATTTGAGTTTATTTCTTGTAAATTTGTGCCTTTTTTATTTTAAATCTGTCATGTTTTTTTATTTCACTTTTTTCTCATAAATTTGTGACATTTTTCATAAAATTTTACAGCTTTTCTCTTGTAAATTTAGAAATAATTTTCATACAAATTTGTGCCTTTTTTCTTTTATATTTCAGACTTTTTTTCTTTTAAATTTGTAAAAAAAATCTGGTAAATTTGCAACTTTTTTCTTACTAATTTGTAATTTTTTTCTCTCAAATTTTCAGCTTTTTACTTATAAACTAATGACTTTCATGTAATTTTGCAGCTTATTTCTTATAAATTTGTGCCTTTTTAATTTGTGACTTTCATCAATTTGCGACGTTTTTCATGGAAATTTACAACTTTTCTCTTGTAAATTTACAAGTAATTTTCTTATAAATCTACGCCTTTTTGACTGGATATTTGAGACTTTTTCCCTTGTAAATTTGCAACTTTTTTCATGTATATATGTGACTTCTCCCCCCATAAATGGGCAGCTTTTCAGGTGAATTTGCAACTATTTTCTTTAGAATTTATGACACCTTCCTGTAGATTTAAACTTTTTATTATTCACAGATTTGCCGTTTGAGTTTTTTTTCTCCTCTTCGATAAGCATATACAGTATGTGCCCTATGGACAAGCGACCTATAGAAACGCTAATAAATGAATTCACATACTTCTTTCGTCTGAGTAGGAAAACAATGACTTCAGATGTGATGATAATGAAGTGAGCGGCTTGGCTCAGCAGAACTTCTTCCACCTAAACCCCCCCAGCTGTAACATCACCGGCCAAGCGTCTTTCCTGTTTGCTCACCTACGGGGGGGGTGGGGGGGGGGCAAAAATGCCCGCTCTGTGTGCGCTCACTGCAGCCATTACCACCTTTCAGCTGTAATTTAATAAAAGCTCCAATTTGCATTTAGAAAAATAAACGATCTGTGAGTGGAGGAATATTCCGCCCTCTCCCCCCCCCCCATCCCGCTCAATTATGACAATAAACCGTTTTCTGTGTTGGTGGGACTTGTGGGAAGAAGACACCTGCTGGTTACTGGAAAAGACGCCACGCTGTGGTCTGCTTATTTATTTCTTCAGGCCTTAATGGCCGGGAACAAATAATAGGTGCAGGCAGGAGGCTTTCTTTTGCCCCCAGAAGCAGAGAGAGTTGCAGTTGCAGAGGTAAACACAGACTGGAATCATGAGGAAGAGGCCCCACCTCTGACGGGGCTCTTTCTAGCTGTTTGGGGGCCTGTTGCAAGATTGTGTTTGGAGGAGTTCAAGCCCGTTAAGGTCATTAATGGTGATGCATAAATCTTGCATTTTAAGAAGAAAACAGGCTGGCTTTGTGAAACTAAAATTCAAATGGAAGTCAGTAGTTGAAATAGGAAATTAAAACATATAGAAAACGATAAAAGTTATGACCAGAAGTGCAACAGATGCAGAATTTTCCTCAAAGTGCCATCCTAAATTTAGGAATCATTTTTTTCTTATAAATGCCAAGCTTCTTTGAGTTTACTCATAAATTATCCACTTTTTAAATGTCTTTTGCAACTCTACATAAAAAAAAATGGTCCACATTTATGAGAAAAAGTCAAAAGAAAGAGTACTACAGATGCAATGTTTGCTGTTAGTGTTGACGGAGAAGTGTAGAGGTCAGAAGGAGTTGCATTGTCTTTGTGGATCTAGAGAAATCAGATAATAGGGTGCCAAGAGAAGAACTGTGGTACTGTATGTAGAAGTCAGGAGTGGCAGAGAAGTATGTGAGGGTGGTGCAGGACATGTGTGAGGATGGTGGTGAGGCGTGGATTACATCAGAGATGGGCTCTGAGCCCCGTCTTGTCTGCCATGGTGGTGGACGGGCTGACAGACAAGGTCTCTGTGAACTGTGATGTGTGTGGACAACATTGTGATCTGTAGTGAGAGTAGGGAGCGGGTGGAAGAGAACCTGGAGAGATGGAGGCATCCATTGGAGAGAAGAGGTGGGGGTAGGATTTCTTGTTCTTCTTGTAATGGCGAAGATGCAACGAGTGGAGGTAGTGAAGACGAGTTTAAAATACCTGCGGTCAACCATCCAAAGCAATGGACAGTGCACAAGAAAGGTGAAGGAGAGAGAGGCTGAGGAAGCCCATAGCATTTGCATACTCTGCCCTAGAGCAAAAAAACGGCCCCGTGCTCTGCTGTGTTCCACTGACAACACACTGTGACAAAAACAGAAAGTGTAAGTCAAATTAGCACAGCGGAAAATTCACACGTTTCAAGTTTCACACATTTCGCAAACCTACCTGGAATGTCTGTTGTTCTGCTGAACTCATTGTGTTTAGGGGCGAATGTGCACTTGTTGCACACAACTGTGGAGCCAGCATGCATGAGGTGTGAATACAGTCATTTGACACATCTGCTGGCGCCGCACTGGTGTGTGCGACAGCAGCTGCTGCTTTCCTTCCTTTCCCACATGTAGACAGGCACACAGTCAGACCACTCGCCATTTCAGATGTACCTGCTGCCTCCATGTCTGTCTGGAGCTCTTTGCCAGTCGTCCATGGCTTTTGGGTTACTCTTTTGACTATCACTGCGACTCCTCAAGTGAGGCGCTCCTGTGTGTGGCCGGTTGATTGTAGACAATGGCCCCAGTGGTGCTCACTGGAAGATCCTGACATTTTGATATGTCTGTAACCAAATCCATCAATGTATTTTGCAACAATCAGGTTGTGAAGGTCTTTGGAGAGTTTTTGGCGTTTACCCACTATGATATGTTTCTTGTATGACACCTTGGTAACAAAAAAACCTCGTTATAGCCACTCATGAAGTACTTACCCCACTGATATTAAATTGCACAGATAAGAGGAAGAACTATTTTCAGATGACTTGTGGAGTTCAGCTGATTCCTTGTCCTTTCAGGCCTTGGGATACTGCTTTTTCTAGTGCGTTCAATACTTTTTTCCCCAAATAACTTTACTTATGAACTTAAATGTTTCTCTAGTTAATACCATGTGAGGTGCGTCACTGGAAATGCATGCACTGGAAAAAAAACACAAACATTCTCAATACTCGAAGGACGAGACAAAAGAGGGATGATTGCTGTCAGTGTGCTCCGGGCTTTGTTGTGTTGTTAGTGAATCCGGGTGCAAAGGGGCCTTACTTTGGCACCCCTTCATCCTGCCTGCCTGCCTCAGCCTGCCCTGCTGCGGGGCTGCCCTGGTGCGCTGCTCCTCTTCTGCATACACACACGGAGACACACTTGCAGTACTTCATGCTCTTATCAGAAAAGGAAGGCTTCGCTCTTTGACTCAAACAGTCTCATGTAGCAACTTCCGCTTGTTTTCAGGCGTGCGAGGGGGAATTTCACCTCCCCCCAGCTGTGGCCACAGAGGAACACATTACAGATAAAAGCCAAAACTATTTTTTACCTCCTCCTGAAATCCCAAATATTGTTTGCGCTACATTCACTGCTGCCACCAGTAAAGCCTTTACATACTCCACAATACAGAGAAACTTGTTCTCTCTTTCTCTCTCTCAGGGCTGCGAGAACCAAATTGTTCTCACAGCCCTGGTTTGGGAGTTCTTGCAGCATGTTCTTGACACATCATCATGGCAGAACTTTTTTTTCTTGCGTGTTGTCCAAGAAGTATTGTGTGATTGGTCAGAAATGTGAATTTCCCAGCAGTTCTGCACTTGAGTTTCTTGTGAAGTATGAAATGTCCTGGCTGGAAAGAACTTTGTTATTCATGCCACCTCAAGAAAAAGAACAAATTTCTCTGTTCTTGTGAAGTATGTAAAGGCTTTTACAATAGAGCAGTGGTTGTCAGCCTCCACTGTGGAAACGGTTATTCTGAGTTACTTTTCTGTAAAAACACAAATCTGCATGGAGCCAAAAACATATTTGAGTCTAAAACAACTGAGTTATTAGGATTGGGGCTGCAGCTAACGACTGTTCTACAGCTCGGGTAATCGACCACTGTAATCGATGAATACTCAAGTAATTGGATACTTTTTTAAAAGAAACTTGCATTGATCAACATGTGCGGAACTTTCTTTCCTAAAGAGCAGCAATAATTGTACCAAACACTCAATAACACAGGTACACATTTATTGCAGTGCTTATTGGAATGTTTATTGCAAAGAATGTAACTTTAAACTTTACGTTACACCATAAAGTTCTGTTTGCTAGCCGTTAGCGGATGCTAGGCGGTGACTATATGTTTTTTTGTCATATAAGCATAATTAACATAGCTGACTAGATTCTATTCATCTTAATTTAAAATCTCAATCACGTACCTTGTCTCAAGTGCGCTGGCTGTGCATGATGTGGGATGCTTTCTGCCGAAACACTGTAACATCGACATTGTAGCATGCTAGCTCGCCGCTTGGCTTTATCATGTACAAACTGCACAGTGTTTTCCTTTAATTTGAGCTTGAAATTATCCCAGTCTTGAGATACTTTTATCATTTTTTTCTGACTTTCTTCCTTTTTGCAGTGACTCACTCTGACATGGCGCCATTAAACAAAGATGCGTCTTGTTTACGTAGCGTGACTGGAAGAAGGTCATATAGACCAGAAGTGCTACATTAAATGACATGTTGAAGAATAGACCACATTCCAAATTATTAAACAAATAGGATTTCAGTGTCATAAACATTCAATTTTTTGTTTTTCAGTTAACCCATTACAAAGCAGCAAACAGGTATTTGAAGCTACTGGTGCCTCTGGAGTCCCATGAGCCTCAAGGCGTAGGATCCTCCAGAGGTTTGCAGTTCTGCATAAACCTGCCTAACTAGTGCTCACAAGCAAAAGTGGTTGCAGTTGGCCCAGAAATACATGAAGACTAATTTTCAAACAGTTTTGTTTACTGATGAGTGCCGTGCAACTCTGGATGGTCCAGATGGATGGAGTAGTGGATGGTTGGTGGATGGCCACCATGTCCCAACAAGGCTGCCATGTCAGCACGGAGGTGGCGGAGTCATGTTTTGGTCTGGAATCATGGGGAGAGAGCTGGTAGGCCCTTTAGGGTCCCTGAAGGTGTGAAAATGACCTCGGCAAAGTATATAAAGTTTCTGACTGACAACTTTCTTCCATGGTACAAAAAGAAGAACCGTGCCTTCCATAGTAAAATTATCTTCATGCATGACAATGCACCATCTCATGCTGCAAAGAATACCTCTGTGTCATTGGCTGCTATAGGCATAAAAGGAGAGAAACTCATGGTGTGGCCCCCATCCTCCCCTGACCTCAACCCTATTGAGAACCTTTGGAGCATTCATTCATTCATCTTCTTCCGCTTAATCCTTTTCGGGTTGCGGGGGGGCTGGAGCCTATCCCAGCATCTTTGGGCGAGAGGCAGGGTACACCCTGGACAGATCGCCAGTCCATCGCAGGGCCAACACAGAGAGACAGACAGCCTTTCACTCTCACAGTCGTACCTAAGGACAAGAAAAAGGTCTGAGGGTGAGAGGCAGTTCACATCAAAATAGCAGCTGTGGGAGGCTATTCTGACATCTTGCAAAGAAATTCAAGCAGAAACTCTCCAAAAACTCATAAGTTCAATAGATGCAAGAATTGTGAAGGTTACATCAAAGAAGAGGTCATATGTTAACATGTAACTTGGCCTGTTAAGATGTTTTTGATTGAAATAGCTTTTGAGTTCAGTAAATATGACCTCCTAATGTTGCAAATTCAACAAATGACCATTTTCAGTTCTTTACAACCAATAAAATGTTTTGAAACTCTGTTGTGCCTAATAATTTGGAACAGTGCATTTTGAGTTTTTTTTTTTATTATTTTTGCAAAAAAATGGTTATCATTGGGAGGTTTATTCAATAAAATTTGAATTATGCTCTAATGGTTGACTTGAAAATTATACTGACTGTCATTTGCATCGACTATTTAGGAAAATCAGACAAATATCATTTGCATAATAATTTGGAACGTGGGGTAGATTTTGATTCGATGAATTTTTGTAATTGAATTTCCAATTATTCGCGTAATCGTTGCAGCACTAATTAAATGGTAAATGGCGTTCACTTATATAGCGCTTTTCTTCTCATCTAGGATGACCAAAGCGCTTTACAGATCCTGCAATCCACACATTCACACACTGATGGCGGCAGAGCTGCCATACACACAGGTGCTAACCAGGCTACCAGGAGCAACTGGGAGTTCTGTGTCTTGCTCAAGGACACTTCAACAAGCGGACAGCAGGCAGAGCAGGAATCAAACCCATGACCAAATTATTGGTCATGGGTTTGGTCAATAATTAGGATACATGCATGATAACCAAGACAATCAGTTTGTTCAACTTGTACTTTGTTTTGTTTTTGTTTTCTCCAAGCCGTGGAGAGTGAGTGGGTGTGGGCATGAGAGCATCCTGTGGCTCTGGAGCCACACATTGTACACCCCTGTGACAGATACGGTTGCCATGTCTGTGCATTCAATTCACCATAATGATACGGTTGTAAAACTTAATGTAACACAGTAAAAGTGTTACACAGGCAGGTTATGTAAATGACTTTAAAGCCCAGCTCGTGTGTGTGTGTGGGGGGGGGGGGGCGGCTAGCGTCGACTCATTTAAGCCCAGACGAGACAGCCGCAGTCACCAGTCAAGGGTAAAAGCCACATCCTTCAGGATCAGCCTCAAAAACAAGAGCTCTGATTTGCCCTGCTGTAAATACCTCCACGGTGTAGCTGGTGGCCGTGGGGAGCACCGAGCCAGATACTCTGCTGCAAAGATGCTTTTTGGAGGCTGCACCCGTGGTGGAAGTGAAAGGAGAAGTGCAAGAGAAAAGGGTGGGGGAAAGGAGCAGGGTGGGGAGGTTCAGCTCTGGGGGAGAAAAGGAAGAGGAAAACAGGTGTATGAGGCTTTGCTCAACAGACGTTGAAACAACCTCGGCTTCTGTTGAGGGCAAACGGAAGTTTGCTCGCAGGCAACTAGACCCCAACCGCCGCCCCAGATCGCACAGATGCATTTCTGAAGTGAGATAAGGATGCTGCATCTTGTTTTTGCATTTTCTTCTGGGTGTACTGAAAATGTGTTTATCCACAATTAAACCCCTATTTATCCTTAGAAATGGCATTTAACCCTTAAATTGCATTGTACAATCAAATCTTTGCATACACTTTTTAATGGACTTTTAACTACCGTTTTGCCTGTTAAGGGATAAGGACCTGTGCTTAGAGTATATAGTGCTTTTCTAGTCACAAAGACCACTCAAAGCGCTTAGCTACACTAACCCTCTGCTCTAAGGGCCTGTCAGAGACGGATACCTAGGGACAAGTCGGAGTCACCAATTCACCTAACATGCATGTCTTTGGACGGAGTAACCCCACACAGCACAGGGAGAGCATGCACGCTCCCCACAGAAAGGTTCCCACCCCCGCCAGCTGTGAGGCAACAGTGCTAACCACTGAACCTCCACGCTGCCATGTTGACATGAGAAGAAATGTGCAGTGAATATTTGGACTGAATTACTGTGGTCACCATGGTCATTTCTAGCTTTTTGGGGGCCCGATGCTAGATTGTGCTCATACTTTTTGGAATGGGGGAGAGTTCAGACCCTTTAAAATGTAAAAAAAAAAAAAACCCAAAAAAAACAAAACAGAAAACTATCACAGCCAATTGACATTTCACAGCCTTTTATGCTTTACTCGGCCCAGACATTTTTCTGTGTAATCCTACACCGTACAGTCCACACATACTTTTCACTGCAATGCACGCACGTTAATTCTAGCCCGTTATCAGGGCCGTATCAAGTCCATTTGTACCATGAATACAAATATTTACACTTCAGATATATTCAGAGCAGACTTGGGTCCGGGCCAAAGCACGTATCGCCCTTTGCCGTTCAGATAGAGTTTCACTGTGCTCCAGTGCTTCACTAAAAAGAGCTTGTGTTTAATGTGTCTCCCGTTGGACAGCCACATGTGTTTCTTTCAGCACAGATGGAGACGGAGATGGTAGACAGACGGGGAAATGCGGGGATGAAGGGAGGAAACGGGACGTATCTAGAGGATCATTCAGCTGTTGAGCAAACACGGTTCAGAGCTGATAAATGTTTTTGTGGAGGAGAAAGCAGGTTAAGACTGTGAAGTTCACGCCTCTTTGTGTCTTGTAACGAAGGCCTGTCACCATTACTATTGTATTGACTTATTGTTTAAAATGGAATTATTGAATTCATTTTCATACTTGTGCCATTGTTTATACTGAAAGGAACTGCCTTCATGTTCTTCCTCCTCACTTTGTTTGATTCAGAGTACAAGTGAGTGTGGTGCACTGCTGCCATCTACGGTGTGGGCATATGAACAGCTCATACAGTAATACATGGATTATTACCATTATGTCATGAAAATTTTAAACCTTGGCAGCTTATAACAATCTTGTTACAACATAGAGCAACAATCTTTTTTTTTTTTTTTTTTTTTTTGCATTTACATGCCTGCTATCAGCAGAAACTTGCTCAAAGTTGTGAGGCGAGGAAGAGATCAACTGTCGGTACAGACTGCTGAATATTATTGTGAAAAGGACTAAACAAAGAGTATGGGTACCTCTGTGCTTGTTGCTGAAATGGGGCAGCTCATCTTGAGTCTTGTTTGTCGTCGGGCTGCCCTCAGGTCCTGACTGTCCTTGCGGGAATGTCTGGAGGCAGCTAGCTAGCGTATAGTGCTCGGTTGGCCCATCTCCTGGTTGCTCTGCCTCGGCCTTGGTGGGGTTTTTTGGGAGGCAGGGGGAGGGGGTGTTCTCAAGATCAACTTTATGTGCAAGATGTTGGCTGTAAGTATACCTCAAGAACACCTTGATGTGGGTGCTCATAGAAATCTTGGACAAGACCATCAACCTGGCCATGAACTTATGAATGGTCTACGAATGCTGGATTCTCCTATGGCTGCCTTAAGAAGACGGTACGAAATGGTCCAAAAATCGTTCGTACAGTGTCCGTAGCTGTTCGCAAGGTTATTTGTGACCATAGCTTAATGCTGTTACATTTTCAATCTTCTTTGCTCCCGATGGAGCATAAGGCACTGACCAACTTCCTCCAGGCATCTCTGTCTTGGGCAAGCCAGCTGATCTCCTTCCAGGTCTTTCCCACCTCCTTCAGTCCCTACTCCTCATCTGAGGCATTGAAGCCTCTTCCCCCAGCACGTCACCCAAGGGTTGATGTCTTTCAGCTGTTGTCAGTGTTTCTGTAGCAAAAGTATTTTTTACGTGCTGGGGTGCTAACCCAACGCACAGCCCTCTTTAGTCGCCTCTTATATGTTTAGTAGGGAAGCAGCAGTCCAATTCTATGCTTGCTTAAAAGTGCCCCCGAGCACTGCACGGGATACTGTTACGTTTTACCAGTTGTAAATCATTTTTAATGCTGAATTTATCAGTCCATACCAATAACGTCCTGATGTTACCATGCATCCCTATTACAAATATTAGCCTGAATTGTAATGTTTTTTTTAAAAAATTGAAATATTGCAACCAAAGATAACTCTGCCATTCTCTGTAATCAACCAATGAAAATGACCATTAACAATTTCTTCTAGTTCAGCATGAGCCAGTGGAAATAACAGATTTTAATTTTCATTGGGAACTTGAACAGCCAGCTGACTTTTATATTAATTTTTTAAGCGATGCAGTTCTAACAGCATGGAAGACTACAAGATAAGACGAGTGTTTAGCACTTAAAACTTAAGTGTTTTTATGCAGCTGATGGGTGGAGCAAATGTAAGTTCTGTGTGGGGCTCTAGATATGGCAAACCAGCCCCTCACCTTTCTCTTTCATGTACACTTGATGTTTCCTCTGATGCTTCAGAGAAAAGGAGATGAAACACTACCAGGAAATAAGAAAAAAATAATCCTGCACTTACACACTTGTACAAAACAAAGCAAGGCGGGGAAGGGCACACCCGTCCCTCCACAACACCGCCGCTGCTTTTCACTACATTGTTAATACCAGACGTTTTATATCAAGCCTTTTATTTGTTCTTTGTAGACTTCCATAATGCTTTCAGATGATGATGATGATGATGATGATGCAACTCTGACAGAGGAGGCTAGTAAATCTACAACCTTTAGCATCCATTTTCGGCTCTGGATGCGCATATATTGAGTGCCCCTCCCCCGCCCCAATCTCCCAGCTCTATCTTGTGGTTATGATATCATAGAGAGAAAAACAAGGGCATTCTTTCCTAAGTGCACACCGACATATTAAATATTCATCTGACCACAGAAACCCCTCTGAAATGGGGCGAGTCTGTGTACACCCCCACTAAAAAAAAAAAAAAAAAAAAAAAAAAAAGCCGTACAGAGCAGAAGTCAAATGTTGGCGGTCGGACCCGACACAGCCGGGATCAGCCAGGCAGAGAGGGCGGAGGATTAACACGAGCAGCGGATGAGGGCTTTGGAATCTGACCTGTTCAGAAGAAAAACTGTTAACTGGCCTTGTAAACATGGTACTTCCCACATTCTAGCTTGGTGCTCAGCTTAATGGAACAGAGGAAGGAAAGTTGGTTATTCAGCCAAGGAGAGGAAGCATAAGCCAGTGGACTTCTAATGCCAGTCCCAAGCCTGGGTAAATTGGCAGGGGGGTGCATCAGGAAGGGGGTCCGAGGTAAAATCGTTGCTAATTCAAATATGTGGATCATCACGATATCAGATGATGATGGGCTGTGGCGAAAGCTGAAAGGAGAAGAACTGTACTCACAGATAATAATAATAATAGTAGTGAAGGCACCTTTGATGGAAGCAGTGGGCCTCTGCCAGGCGTGGAGCTATAGTTACAAACTGAACCTTCACAAAAAAGGAACTAAAACAGGTTTGGCAACCTGTGGCTCCAATGCCAGTCACTACGGCAGGCACTGCTGTTTAATCATGATTGATCACACCATGTCTATAGTTAACTCTAGATTAATCACTCATTTTCTGTTATAATGTAAATGTAAAGGCAAGTTTAATTCTATTGCACATTTTGTGTACAAGACAATTCAAAGTGCTTTATATAAAAACATTTAAAGCATTACAGCAAGTTGCAAAAGCTGAACTCGCCTTTTAAAATTACCTTTCATCATCCATTTCTGTTCATGAAGGGTTTTTTTCTCAGGTTGCTGTGTGCGGTGTTCTGCATTGCTTCCTGATTTCCTGAACTAAGGCATTGGTTGAGGACCTTAAGTATGGAAAGCCATCAGGGTAAAAAAAACCCACCTCTGTATACACATTAAAAAATGGCAGCATCAAACGGGGTGTCGTGTCACTCAATACTGTCACATTATCTTTGACAGTACTAAAAACAACAAACTTAAATATTAAGAAATGCTAATGAGCAGAAAAATGCTACAAATGCACTTTGAGATGTTTTATGCATGAATAAAGCTGAGAGAATGGGGG
Source organism: Pholidichthys leucotaenia (assembly GCA_020510985.1). Classification (NCBI taxonomy): domain Eukaryota; kingdom Metazoa; phylum Chordata; class Actinopteri; order Cichliformes; family Pholidichthyidae; genus Pholidichthys; species Pholidichthys leucotaenia. Next base: position 207,816,257 of record CM035842.1, read on the forward strand.
GGGGAAAATTGCACATTTGCATGAAAAATGTTTAGATTTGCAAGAAAAAGTACCATATTTATGAAGGAAAAATGCAAAGCGGAAAAAAAGCTGTGATTGTATGAGGAAAATAACCTATGACAGACCTGTCCATAACAAGGTCCAGGGACCAGGTACAGCCCTCCGGCAGATTTGCACTAGCCCCCCCCCCCCCAATAAATTTGTAACTTTTTTAAATGAAATGCCGATAAATTTCACAATTTTTTTCCTCATGAATCTGATTTATTTTTTTAAAGCACCGATCCCCGTGCTTGTTTATTAGCAGTGCTAATGGCGGCAACTGTGCGGCTAATGAGCCCCCGGCCTCCTCCTAATGACCTCCAAAATCCATCCTCTCACAGCGCACTAAACCTCCTCCCCCCTGCTGGAAGCTGAGAGTGTCGCCAAGCAGCGCGCGTCCCTGCCAGCTGGAAGCGGGCCACGGGATCCACAGCTCCTGTGTGTGTGTGTGTGTGTGTGTGTGTGTGTGTGTGTGTGTGTGTTAGTGGGCGGCTGAATGATCACTTTCATCCCCGAAGAGCCGCCCAGCTCGTCTCAGACCACCACTGGCCACAGAGAAAACTGACCGATTATCCCTCCCCCTCCCTCTGTGTTTTATTTTCCAACCAAAGAGCGGTGGGATGTATCATTTCCCTGACCTCAGCTGTTTGAGGTGGTGTAAATCTCTTAATAACTACACAAGGACACATATGAGGGGGCTAAATTTGGAGAGCTGCTTCCCCTCGACCGCCACCATCACTGCTGCCGCCGCCGCTGCTGCTCTGACCGGGAACACACAGTAGTCACAGTGTCTATGTGGGATATGGAGCCTGTGTTTGGCTTCCATTTATCCCCTCTAAAACGGGTCTGTAACTTGTGGCTCCAGAGCTACAAGCTGCTCTTTTTCCCCATAATCAGTGCCCATGTTGTGAGGAAAAAAAAGTTGCAAATTTGTGAGATGAGAACAAAAAAAGTCACAAATTTGTTTTTAAAAAAATCACACTCGCTTAATTAACTTTTTTTTTTTGTGTTGTCTCATCGGTCCTTCTCAGCCTTAATTTAGCTCAAAAACAGTCTTTAAAATTCGGCTGTGTTTTGTCCATCTGATGGAGACCACATTTAATCAGAAGCCTTCCCATCACTCAGACATCTACACCACCAAGGTCATCAGCAGGGCCCACAACATCATCAAGGACTATGCCCATGTATAACCCCGTCTGTTCTCACTCCTGCCATCAGGAGGGCGCCACAGGAGTGTGAAATGCCGTACATCCAGGCTGTCGAACAGCTTCTATCCACAGGCCGTCAGACTGCTGAACACTGAACCTCCCCCTCAGAGCTCCGTCCCACACCTCCAGTCTCCTGGACTCTGACTTTTGTTTTTGCTGGTCAGCGCTGCCCCCTATGAAAACTCAACACACTGTGCATTTACATGAGGCACAGCACACTTTATTTTTATATTTATGCTTATGTCCATTTTTACTGAGTTTACTTTTTTGGTTATGTAAATGGACTTATGTAGCAAAATGAATTCCCAATGACTATTTTGGGGCTAAATTAAGGCTTAAGCTATGGTCACAAATACTCTTACAAACGGCTGCAAACACCATACAAATGATTTTTGAACCATTTTGTATGACCTTCTTGAGGCGGCCATAGGAAAATCCAACTTTCGTAGACCATTTGTAAGTTCATAGCCAGGTCGATGGTCTTGTCCAAGATTTCTGCTGATGCACCACGAAACCCCCTCACAAATGCCATAGGAACAATGTAAGAATTATGCAAGATAGTGGCCATAAGTATGCCTCAAGAACACCTTAAGTTGTTCTTGAGGGCCCCTTATAGCGTTCATAGGAAACACCGTATGAATCCCTGTTCGTATGGAGATTCATACAGCGTACATAAAGCGATAGTGAGGCGTTCATAAGGCGAAAGTACATCATTCATGTGACATTTGTGCCGAAAGCTGCAAGATCTTCATACCAACGACTTGAGAGTGCCGTGAGTTGCCCACCTCCATGAATGTCTGCAAACTCCAGAATTTGTAACTGGGAGATTCTTACGAAGCCATCATTTGAAAGAATCTTTGTGACCATAGGTTTAGAACAGATTTAGTCCAAAAACAATGACTGCGTGCTGGTATGCTTGGTAAGATTCATTTTATATAGTATTTGAATATATACGTAACTGAACATAGAACATGGGATACTCATTAGCAGCCCTACTGTGGATTCTCAGGATCTTCATGGGACTATGAAAGTTCTTGTAGTCCCAAATTCTTTGGCGTCCATGTATTGCCACGTGCCCACATCATTTGTATGTCTCTCTATGCATGCGTGTTGAGGGGTGGGGGGTATTAAAGCTTGATATTACTATATAGTTCGTAAAGACAGGACGGAAGGGAGGCGGTGGGCACAAACAAATGGACAGAGCGGTAAACGAGAGGAAACTTTACCCATGGGTCAGCCTCAGAGGGAAGATATATTGCCCATGGGTCAGTGGGAGAGAAAGGACGGGCAAAATCCATATTGGTCGGTCTGCCTTGCCCCCTTTATATAGTGATAAAATATTCAAATCCAGCCATTACTTCACATTAGGCTGCTCTGTAGAGATGCCAGGGAGAAAACCACAGAATGTATACATGCTGGTTCACACACAGTTTTGGTGCACTGATAGTTACATTAAAATCGCTTCCCCCCCATTAGAGGCATAGCCCTCATCCGGACTCGCCTCTGACGTTTAAGGTGTGTTCGCATGTTAGAGTATGTGCAAATACACATGTGTATTTGGACACGAGTGTGGAGTCTGACCATTTCCCTGAACAGGACATGGAAGTGATAACATGGTGCACTAAGTGTGTTGGTTAGTTTTTCAAGGTCTAGAGCAAAGAGACGGTTCACTTCTCGGAGTGAGCACCCACCTACCCCCACCCCCTTCAGAATAATCACATTTTGTTGCTTTGCAGCCTGAACTGAAGACGGACACAGTTTTTGTTTCATCTAGCTGTATTTACTCAGGACAGCTTGTAACAACAGAAACAGTCACTCAGTTGGATAAAGGATCACCCCCTTGTGTCAGGATTTTGTTGAACCACTTTTTGCTTTAATAACAGCCTTCAGTCTGTTGGGATACGTCTCTGCCAACTTTGCAATATTTGCTCGCTCTTCTTTGCAGAACCACCTGAGTTCAGTTGAATCTGATGGTGACATTGGTGGACTGCAGTGTTCAAGTCATTCCACAGATTTTCAGTGGGGGTTACGTGTAGGCCATGCAAGAACATTTACTTTTTTTTCCTTCAACCACTGTGTGGTCAGTTTGTCTGTGAGCGTTGGGTTGTTGTTATGTTTAAAGGTGAATCTTCTTCCCATTGAAGAAGGCAGAGGACAGCAGATTTTCTTCAAGAATTTGACAGTATTTTTGCCCCATTAATTTTCCTTTTATCCAGGTCAGTGCTTCAAGTCCCAGCTGCATGGAAACACCCACACAGCACAATAATAACACCTCCATGCTTTACTGCCGAAATAGTGTAATTTGGATGGTGAGCTATAGGCTTTCCACCAAAAATATCATTTGGTGTTGAGGCCAATTTCAGTCATGTACAGGAGCAGAACTCATGGCAGTCATGCACCACAGAGTGGAGAAAAAAAAAACAAGTGGCAGCTTTTGTTTGTATGCAACAAAACATAAAAATACAATATTCAGTCACAGCAGGGAATGGAGTCCCTTTGTCACTTTAGATGTTAATATCACACTGGTTACTTGACTGTAGTGATGTGTGGGTAAAGAACAAGGAGCACACAAGCGTGAAGATTATTGGTTCTGAGCCTTTACTGGGGGGGGGGGGGGCATAGGCAGGAATCCTGTGTACTGCTAAATATTGCATGGTTTTTATGTTTTGCTACATGCAAACTAATGCTGTTTCTCATTTTTTGCATTGATTGCTGTGTAGCTGCCATGAGCTCTGTTCGGTGACATGCACATGCCCTCTATAGTGGATTGGTTGTTTCATTTGAACCACTAACGACTGAAACGGTCCAGAAACGGCTCGTTTTTATGCAGCATTAATCAAAGGGACCACAGTTAAAGGGTACCTGTAGTGAGTTTTAATCAATAGCTATTTCAAAGGAACAAATATGATACTAGTGATTCTGTCCAGTAATTTTGGTCATGACTCCTTCTCATATACACGCGAGTTTCAAGTCCCTGCTCTGTCAGTCAGTCATGGTCAGCGACATCTTGCCTCCTCCATGGCCAGTTTCAGCACAGTAGTGACGCACAGTCACTGCTTTGTGCGACTGACTAGGCTGCAGTATAGCAGCCAACAAAGTTTTAATATCAGAATTTTATGTAACTTTTTTATGTAACTTTATGTAATTTTTTACAACCATGTACAAGCAAATCTACCTGCATACAATTTAATTAAATAAAATTCTAGTATATCAAGATTTATTTAACGTGTTCTGAAGTTACTTGACTGGGAACTTGCCTGTTCGTCGGGTCCCCTTCAGGCGCTGGTCCCCAGAGGTACTTGTGGATCATGCCGTCAATGAAGGCCATTTCCATGGACGGTTTGTGCAGTATATATCCATGCAGATTTTGTGCTGTTTTCAACTCTGATCTCAAGCCACTGAGCATCTGCTGAACTCGTTTACTCGGCTGTGGTAAACACGTTTACTCGTCCGTGGTAAAGTCGGAAACAACAATTGTACGTCACTTCCAGCCGGCGATGGCTGCTCCCCATTGGTTCTGACCAAGCAGTTTTCATGTGATAAAATTATTCAGTATACCGACTCTAGAGGGTTATTTTTACTGAATAAATACATTTTTAGTTTATAAGTAATACCTAAAGTACAATTAATATTGTTGTAATGACCAGTACTGGTTTCCATTAATCACAGGTGGAGGTGAAATGACTTGGTGTGCCATTGAGATGGTAATTAGCTACGTATGATTGCGTTTACAGGTCATTTTGGGGAGGGGGATGATCATTTAACCAACTTACTGATGAGGGCGGGGCGATTTGACTGTAACTCAGCAGTGCGGGTAATTGAACCTTTCACATTTTTAATTTTTTCCCCTCCTTTCTTCTCCCTTATACTTGGTATTTGTGACCGTAGCTTTAATTACAAACTTTGTCAGAGAAGTCTCTGACAAAGTTTGTAATTAAAGCTACGGTCACAAATACCCTTACGAACAGCTGCGAACACTGTACGGACAATTTTTGGACCATTTCGTATGGCCTTCTTAAGGCGACCATAGGAGAATCCAGCGTTCGTAGACCATTCATAAGTTTGTGGCCAGGTTGACGATCTTATCCAAGATTTCTATGAACACCCCATGAAGACCCCTCATTGTAGGGCGGCTGTACCAGTGCCATAGGAACAACATAAGAACTATTCAAGATGTTGACCTTAAGTATGCCTCAAGAACACCTTAAGTTGTTCTTGACGGCCCCTTACAGCGGTCGTAGGAGTGCACGTATGAATCCCAGTTCATACAGAGATTCCTACAGCGTGCATAAGGCGGTAGTGAGGTGCTCATAAGGCGGAAGTACATCATTTGTGTGGCATTTGTGCCGACAAAATGTGCCAAAAGCCATAAGATCTTCCTATTGACGACATGAGTGCCATGAGTTGCACAAAAATTTTAGTAAGATGGCAGTAAGTATGCCGTAGGAAGATCCCAAAGCACCCTTACGAAGAATGTAAGAACTTTAAGGCCATCGTACAACTGAAAAGCACCTCATTTCTTAAGAATACCTCAAGTTGCTTTTGAGAATTAGACGGCAGCCGCAAGAGACTATGCCTCCCTCCACGAATGTCTGTAAACTCCAGAATTCGTAGGAACTGGGAGATTTTAGCTTAAGGAATATTACATGAGTGTGCCATCTATGAGTATATCAGTGCAGTTATTCAGTAATAAAGCATACTATAATAAAGAATAGACCTAACGTCAGTTCACACATGTAACCAAATTAAATATTGTCCAGTGCAGAAGCCAGTGTTTATATGCATACCTCCTGAGGGTCTGTGGGTCGCGTGACTCGCACCGGTGGCTACTTAGCTGCGTTGGAGGAATCCTTTATGCAGCCATGATTACATTATCACCACATGGGGATTACGAGTCTCTGATCAGGTTCTTTAATACGGCGTTAGTTTGTCCATTTTGGACCGGCTGTGGCGCAGGTGTAGTGTGGCCGACTGCTGATCGGAGGGTCATGGGTTTGATCCCCCCTCTGTCTGCAGTCTGCATGTCGAAATGTCCTTGAGCAAGACACTGAACCCCCAGTTGCTCCTGGTGGCCTGGTTAGCACCTGTGTGTATGGCAGCTCTGCTGCCACCAGTGCGTGAATGTGTGCGTTGCAGGATCTGTAAAGCGCTTTGGTCATCCTAGATGAGAAGAAAAGCGCCATATAAGTGAACGCCATTTACCATTTTTACCATTTTGTTATCCATTCCCACAGTAAAACAACCAAGCTAACGCAGATAACTGTCAGAGGCTAATAGTGATTTAGCTTTACACATGCACACAACAGAGGGCAGCGTGGTGGCGGAGTGGTTAGCACTGCGGCAGCACAGCAACTCACCCTTGGCCGGGGGATCCTGGGTTCGATCCCAGCCCCCGACCAACAGTGATCTGTGTGGAGTTTGCATGTTCTCCCCGTGTCTGCGTGGGTTTACTCCGGGATTTCTCCGGTTTCCTCCCACATACCAAAAACATGCACATTAGGTTAATTGGCATCAAACTGGGGATTCTAAATTGTCCTTAGGTATGACTGTGAGAGTGAATGGTTGTCTGTCTCTCTGTGTTGGCCCTGTGATGGACTGGTGATCTGTCAGGGTGGACCCTGCCTCTCGCCCAAAGATGCTGGGGTAGGCTCCAGCCCCCCCCCCGCGACCCGAAAAGGATTAAGCAGAAGAAGATAGATGGATGTATGGATGGATGCACACGACAGGGAGAGAGGAAGAACCAAAAACGCCCAACATGACTGATTATGTCGGTTTTATGTTCCAAATGTTGGTTTTATTTCAATTAATCATCCAGCCCTACTAGTGAGTTTTTTTCCTGACCTGTTGATCTTATACTGTCCATTTGGATGCTGTAAGTGATACACACTCTTTCTCCTGCTTTCTTTGCTGTCTGTAAGCGTGATGACTGTATGGTCTGGTAGTCTTGTGTGGGTGTTTGCTTCTGACTAATGCTGTGTCAGTTGGACTTGAATCTGTCTGAATGTGTGTGTTAGGACAGTTATCGGCAGAATACCCTCTCACATCTTTTTATTTTTAAGGTTTAACAACAGCAATTTTCAGTTTAATTTTTTTAAGACTTTTAGCCGAGGACAACAGCATTCCTCCAGTAATTATTTTCAACCATGTATGTGGCTGTTATCGGCGAGTGACGTGGCAGCAGGTGCAGCTTGGGTAACGTTTAGTGTCTGGCCAATGTATTTCAAGGTCTGCTGACACTCTAATAATATTTTTGTGTTTGGGAGCTGAAAACATGGTGACAGTGTTGCCCATTGCTTCATTATATAAGTGAATTACAATGGAGGATATTGATGCTCTTCACAGTCTGAGCTAATTTTACACTAATTACAGCTAAGACAGGAAAGGAGAAGTCACTTTTTTTCCAGGATGTGTCAAACTACCCCCGGTCCAGCTAGAAATTAGGGAAATTTTCTAATGTGACTCTTGTTATTGTTTTTGCTATTTTTGCACAGCTCACATTAAGCTGTAAGTCATATTTTCCTGATTGTGTAGGAGGTAGGGGGGAAAATGGCCAGGCCTTGAGTTTTCTCCTCCTCACGTTGTTGTTCTTCTCACAGGGCACAGAGTGAAGATTGACGACCCACAGAAGATGCAGTTCACTGATAGACTGTCGGAGATGGAACGCTACCAGCGGACCATGTCGCGGATAGGGCCCGGAAACGGCAACCCCCGCCCGATCCATCAAACCCACCTTAGCACCGCACAAGGTAAGAGGGACACTAAGATGAGCTTTGAAACTTTTGAGTGACATGGTTAGGGTTAAGGCTAACCCTAACTCCCTGGCTCACGTCATCTAGCCAATGTCTTGCCAATGAGCAAAGGACCTTTATAAGATGTATTCCCAATGTAAACTTTGTGTGTTGGGCCGATGTATGTGTGCTGTTGGGGCTGGATAATATTCTAGCCTCATTAAACTAATTCACCAACTAATATGATGGAGTCTGAGCAATTTAAATGTAAATGTGTCCAGAACTGCAGAAAACTCCTTGGAGGATGAGTAGCATGTTTGCTAACTACGGGTCTGTGCTAACAACACAAACGCTGTCATGACAAGATGCAGGTGCGCGCAAGGCCCCCGGCCCAGACGGCGTGTCTCCCTCCACCCTGAGACTCTGTGCGAAACAGCTGGCTCCTGTATTCACAGACATTTTTAACACCTCCCTTAAGTTATGCCACGTGCCGTCCTGCCTCAAATCCTCCACCATCATCCCTGTCCCCAAGAAGCCACGGATCACTGGACTTAATGACTACAGACCTGTAGCGCTCACCTCTGTAGTCATGAAGTCCTTTGAGCGCCTGGTCCTGTCCCACCTCAAGTCCATCACCACCCCTCTCCTGGACCCACTGCAGTTTGCCTACCGAGCCAACAGGTCTGTAGACGATGCAGTCAACCTGGCCCTCCACTCCATCCTGCAGCACCTGGACTCCCCGGGAACCTACGCCAGGATCCTGTTTGTGGACTTCAGCTCCGCATTCAACACCATCCGCCCCGCTCTGCTCCGGGACAAGCTGTCCCTGCTCAACGTGCCTGACTCCCTCTGCAGGTGGATCATCGACTTCCTGACGGACCGGAGGCAGCATGTGCGGCTGGGAAAGACTGTCTCAGACTATACTAGCATCAGCACCGGATCACCCCAGGGCTGTGTACTTTCCCCCCTACTCTTCTCCCTTTACACCAACTCCTGCACCTCCAGCCACCAGTCTGTCAAGTTGATCAAGTTTGCGGACGACACCACCCTCATCGGGCTCATCTCCAACGGCGACGAGTCCGCCTACAGGAGAGAGGTGGCCCAGCTGGCGTCCTGGTGCAGCAATAACAACCTGCAGCTGAACGCTCTGAAGACAGTGGAGATGATTGTAGACTTCAGGAAAGTCACTACTCCTCTGCCCCCCCTCACCCTCTCAGGCTCTCCCATCACCACTGCTGATTCCTTCCGCTTCCTAGGCACTACCATCACCAGGGACCTCAAATGGGAGCTGACCATCAGCTCACTCATCAAAAAAGCCCAGCAGAGGATGTTCTTCCTGCGGCAGCTGAGGAAGCTCAAGCTACCCACCAAGATGTTAGTGCAGTTCTACACAGCCATCATCGAGTCCATCCTCACCACCTCCATAACCGTGTGGTACGCAGGAGCCACTGCCAGGGACAGACTAAGGCTGCAGCGCGTCGTGCGCACTGCTGAGAAGGTGATCGGCTGCAAGCTCCCATCTCTCCAGGATCTGTACATCTCCAGGACCCGGAGGCGTGCTGGCCGGATCATAGCCGATCCCTCACACCCTGGTCATGTACTGTTTGCCCCCCTCCCCTCTGGTAGAAGACTTCGGTCCATCCAGACTAAAACCTCCCGTCACATGAACAGCTTCTTCCCCTCTGCCATTAGACTGCTGAACACTAAGTGACTCTCGTGCACCATGTACAGCAGCTCAACCAGACTCATGTCAATCATCACTGTTTTCTTCCTGCATTACCGACTGCACTATATAGTTCTCCACAGTATCTGCTGCTGGCTAATATATTTTAACTGTTGACCAGTATCACTTAATCTTATCCTACACTTTATTACATGTATAGTTTATTTCTCTTATCTTATCATGTTTAATGTTGCAGCATTGTACCGAGACAAATTCCTAGTTTGTGTACTACATGAACAATGGCAATAAACCTGATTCTGATTCTGATTCTGATTCTGATCAAAGTTCTTTAGTTTGCTTGGAAAAGGAGCAGTGTGAAGCCAAAACTAACCGGACCAGATGTAGACAATGGAACAAAAACATGAACCTTGGTGCAGACTTTCGGGTGTGACAACGCCCTTAGTGATGACGAAGTGCCCAGTTAGATGTTCCGCTAATGATGAAGTGCCCTGGAAACTTTATTTTAAAGCATGTGCCATGCTTTAGGGATACCTTGGGGAGGTTGGTGACAAAGATTCTTACAAATGATGGGTTCGTAAGAATCTCCCAGTTCCTATGAATTCTGGAGTTCTCAGACATTCATTGGTAGGAAGATCTTACAGCTTTCGGCAAATTTTGTCGGCACACGGATGATGTACTTTCGCCTTTTGAACACCTCACTACTGCCTTACGCATGCTGTATGAATCTCCATATGAACGGGGATTCGTACGGCATTTCCTACAACCGCTGTAAAGGGCCCTTAAGAACAACTTATGATGTTCTTGAGGCATACTTACAGTCAAGATCTTGCATAGTTCTTACATTGTTCCTATGACAGCCGTACAGCCACCCTACAATGAGGGTTTTTTTTGTGGGGCGTTCCATCGACATGGCCATGAATTTACGAACAGTCTACGAACGCTGGATTCTCTTACGGCCACCTTAAGAAGGCCGTATGAAATGGTCCAAATGTTTGCAGTCATCTGTAAGTGTATTTGTGACCGTAGCTTAACTTAGTGTCAGTCTCAGTTTCATTTTAACTTTTAAGTACGACGTATCTGTCGGGGCGGGCCCTTTTTACATCTTCGCTCCTGTACTTCAAATAGTACGAGTCTGTGTCTGATATGAGCAGTCCAGAACCTTTGGCCGTTACCCACAGACTTCTATAGAAGTGAATACTTACTGCCACCTGTTGGTCATTAGACACACTGTAGGTTTAAGACTCTTCTGCATTGGCTTCACTTTTCAGGCCCAGAAATGCCATCAGTATTTTAAATTCAGTCTATGGTTCCTACATGACGCACCTCACAGTAACAGTTTGTTCTTTTTTTAAATAATTTGGCCAAGATCTCTCAAAAGACACATTGTTTTAGAATTTTTAATGTTTTTTTTTCTTATTTTTTAGCCCCATAGGCAGAAAAATAAGACAGAATGCCAGTTTTATTTTGAGTTGAGCTGTTCTAATTCCTGAACTCCTCCAGTAAGACAAATAGTTTTGTTTGGCCAAAATAATCTATTTTAGGTACTTGTTATACATGAAATGACCTTCATATGCGTTTACTCGACCAGGTCTAATTGCAGTTCTTTTTTCCCCCCACTAAGCTGATCTCCTGTATTTGTTGGCTATTTGAAGGAGAAGCTTGTGTCTGCTGTGCCCTCAGACGACCCTGTCTTGGTGGGTCTGGGCCCACACAACGAGTAGAACCTATGCCCAAGTGGCACCGCCAGCCAAGTTTGGCTCCGGTGCTGAAGCTGGCCTCCACGACTACATCCTCAGGAATGTAGCAGCCATCCGCTACCTTGGCAATCACGTCACTGTCAGACTGGTTGAATGTGGGGGGGGTTGAGACACAGACAGAGGTGGTGGTGCTGCAGCAACGGGATGAATCTCCGTCATGTGTCAGAGGCTCGTTAACAGGACCTCTTGAATCACTTCCCCCTGAGAGCCGCCCACTCTCCAGTTCCCATGTAACCTGATTAATCTCGTTACCGCCACCAAAAAAAGTGACATTTTCGGTGGAATCTGGCGGGAGATTGGAGTTTGTGCCACGGACAAGCCATTGGATTTTAGAGCAGATACTAATAAAGGGGTGGATGCAGAATTTTTTCCTTTTTATCTAGAATTATGCATGGAAGTTGAAAAACTGAGGTATTACATTGGGAATATGCCTTGTAGAGGTCATCTAGCCAATGTCTTGCCAATGTGCAAACGACTTCTATAAGATGTATTCCCAAAGTAAACTTACTGACGTTGGTCCCACGTATGTGTGCTCGGGCCGCTTTCATCCTCTTTCCTTCTTAAACGATTCACGTGTTGATCCACCCCTGCCAAGTGCGTACATTTTTAGGGTGCATTTTGGAATTTAATCAATTATCATCCAAGATTTCCTGGGTCCATATTCAAAATTTCCATCTGTATCACTGAATGGAAGAAGAGCACACGAGTGTGAACAACATGGTGTTGACGGAACAAAAAGTGTCACCCTATGGTCCCGTCTGCTGTTGTGTACAGGAGGCCTTGTTTGGCAGCGCCGGTCCTTGTGTGGGTGGAACCCTATCAGTGTTTGGCCTTGTGCTTAGCTGAGTCACCAGTCCGAGTCTATCTGTCAGCTGACTGTGGAGAACACAGGGTCTTTTAACCTGCCCCTCTGTCCTTTACTCGCTGCTCTTACAGCTTGTTCTGAGCTGAAAACATGTCAGAAACAGCAGCTGAAAACAACCGGGGGGAAGATTCAACACAGTAAAGCCAGTGTGACGATAATTTGACGACACTTCAGTTTGGCGTGCACTTCCAAGGTTTTTCTGCCCATAAAAAGCCCCCTGCAGCTGGGCTTATATGGGGAGCTTTAAGATGTGCAGATGGTGTTGCCAGATTTGGTGCAGAAATAAGCCCCAAAACAAGCAGCTTTTGAAATGTTACATCGATCTTTGTTTTGACAAAAATGATAAGAATAAATGTGCATGTAAGTAAATGGGAAAAGCAAACTGTAAACTAATTTAAAGAAATTTAACATGGCAGCAAAGTACTTTATTTTAAAGAAAGAAAACAATGAGTAAATTATTAAATCACTCTAGCTATAAAATAATGAGGACACCATCTTGTAGCTTAATTTTTAAATTTTAAATCAAAAATAAAGCCATTGCAACAACAAAATAGTACAATAAATAAATGAATACATTTAATAAAGGAGAAGAAAAATAATGCAACAACACTCAAAAACGCATAATAACTCAAGTAAAAATATAATTAAACCCTTAAAATTTTCATTTGAGACTTCTGATGAGACGAAGCCCAAATAGAAGAGAAAAATAGATTAAATAAATACATAAATTAAATAATAATAATAATAAATTAAAGAAATAAAATGTAGATAAAAAGTAGAGAAGAAGCCCAAATAATCCAACATTTGTTGTGGAACAAGAATGGCTGCTCATATTTACTTTCTCAAAAAAGAAGAAGCCCAAAGTGGCAGGAAACAAGCAGGTCTGGCAACCGTCCACACAGCTGTGGCCCAGACAGCAGACGAAGAGCTGGGATCTTGTCTGCCTCACTTTGGATTAGGGCTGGAATTAGAGTGTCGCAGGCCTGCCCGGCTTCAAAGGCTGCGCCATGTTACAGCACACAGCAGCACGGAGAGCAGACACAACACGTTAACGTGGAGTGCAAGTTAACCCTCTGGGGGCTGAAGGCCTTTTCAGGTTCCACAGCAACATCTGCAGCGGCTCTTCTGGCTCCGCATGAATTTGACCCCCACACCCCCCACCAAAGTAAATGATAAAGAAAGGGGGAAAAAAAAGAATTTAAACTAAAAACTCACATTTACTGGGGAAAAAAAATCTGCATATCTACAAGTAAAGTTGCAAATTTGAGTAAAAAGCTACAAATTTGAGTAAAAATGGGCAAACTTACTGCTACGTTGCAAATTTATAAGTTAAAAGTTGCAAAATGTTGAGTTTTGCTCAAAAATTTACAAATGAAAAGTGGCAAAATTTATAGCAAAATATCTATATTTAAAAGTTAAATTTTTACAACTTTATGAAAAAAGTCACAAGTAAAAACACAAATTTACAAGTGAAAAGTGGTAAATTCACACGTAAAAGTCTGTTCATTCAGGTGTAAAAATGTATATATTTATGAGAGTCACAAATTATTGATGAAAAAGTCCATCACTTTGAGTAAAAGTTGCCATTTTTGATTAAAAATGTCAAATTTACAAGTGAAACAAATATACAACTTAAAGTAGGAAATTTACATCCGCTCAGTAATCCGGGAGAGGCTCAGAGTAGAACTGCTGCTCCTCCATATTGAAAGGAGTCAGTTGAGGTGGTATGGGCATCTGATCAGGATGCCTCCTGGACGCCTCCCTCTTGAGGTGTTTCGGGCACGTCCCACTGGGAGGAGACCCCGGGGCAGACCCAGGACTCGCTGGAGAGACCATGTCTCCCAGCTGGTCTGGGAACGCCTTGGTATCCTCTCTGAAGAGCTGGAGCAGGTGGCTGGGGAAAGGGAAGTCTGGGCTTCTCTGCTTGAACTGCTGCCTCCACAACCCGGACCTCCGGAAAAGTGGTAGAAGATGGATGGATGGATGGAAATTTACAGTAAAATGTCTGCACATTTTGGAGTTTAAAAACTAATTTATAACCAAAAAAAGTAGCAATTTTCAGTTTAAAAACATCACAAACTTGCATGAAAAAAAAAATCATATTATGAGTTGAAAAGTCACAAATTTTCAAGAAAAAAGTCACATCTGTTTTTAAAAATGTCTTAAGTCTTAAAATTGGGTCCAGGTCCTCATCGTCATCGGCGAGGGTTAACGTCGTGGAGCTTCACATTAGCAGCTGCAGGCTGACAGAGGAGGGGAAGGGCTGTTAAAAAACCGCACACCTTAACCTGTGGTGTTACCGTCATGACGGCATTCCGCAGGGCAGGAGTGCTAAAATAATTAACAGAGCAGAGGGGCCCTACTGCTTCTCCTCTGACGACTTCTCCTACACATGTTCGCTCCCGTTTTCGTGTCAGAATCACGTTCAGACAACAGCGGCTGCCGCGGCATTACGGCTAAGGCTCCAACAAAAACAGACTTGTTGCAATAAATCCCATTCACAGACAACTCAGGGAGGCGTTTACGCATCAACAACAGCGGCGGCACAGACAGACGCTGTTGTAGCGCTCAGATACTTTAAATCCCGGCAGCCTGTTTGTTTGGGAATCGGCGGGTGACGGATCGCCCGTCAACACGTTATAATTAAACGGATTCCCGTCTTGCTGTTGCAAAAGATGTTTTCCACTATCAGCGGCTGGAAGCACACGTCCCCCCACCACCCCACCCCATGAAGGAAAATGTAATGTTCAAAAAAAATTAGATAAATTCCTGATTAAAAATATTAAAAATTAAATTAAAATATTTAAAAATGTATATAAAAATTGTAAGAAAAAGTTGTAAAATTATGACAACAAATATAAGTTTAAAAAATGGCAAAGTTATGAAAGAAAACAACTTTGTCAAAAAAAAATACTGCAAAATTAAGAAGGAAAAAAGTTGTTCCTTTGATAGTCGAGGTCGCTGGCCCGTGAAACACTGTCTCGGCATTATTGTCAACTAAAATATCTCCAGACGTCTGCAGATATTCAGGATTAGATGATTGATGATTGCCCCACATGTACGCTGAAGTTAAAACACACAAGTAGATCCATGCTAATGTTGCAAACTCCCCATCAATGCCCCAGATAGCACAACAGGATGTAGATTTGAGCCATCTTTAGGCTCTAAACTCGATACCCTTTGTTCTGTGCTTATCAAAAGAAAGAGCTTTTATATCTCATATGCAGTAGATGGTTTCAGATTTGCAAAGAAAAATAAATCTGTTTCTCAGGAGTCCCCCAGAACTCAGTTCTTGGTCCACCTCTGTTTAAACTGTTCAATTCAACTTTATTTATATAGCACCAATTCAGAACAACTGCTGCCTGATAGCATTTCTTATTTTAGAGCAAAGACCCCAACAATCAGCTGATCCCCCATGGGCAAGCACTTGGCGATTGTGGAGAGGAAGAACTCCCTTTTAGCAGGAAGAATCATCCATCAAAACCTGTTGCAATTGGTTGGGTGTTGAGGGGATAGAGAAGAAGATGAAAACAGACATGTACAGAAGAAACAACAGGCCAGGAGAGAGCAGGCAAATGTAAATGAACAGCAAAATTCTTAAACCATAGTTCAGCAAGAAAAAGAAGCGAAAGCCCAGTGCATCATGGGAGGTCCTTCTGCTGTCTACATCTATAGCAGCATAACTAAGGGAATGTTTAGGGTCACCTGATCCAGCAGGTACTATGAGACCTTTTAGATAACAAGAGCCTGATCATTTAAGGCAGGGGTGTCAAACTCATTCTATTCCGGGCCAAGGCCCTGCAGGTTTTACCTCCACCAGTGTCTTCCACAGGTGATTTAACTGAATTTCTTCCCATTGACTGCTGATTAGCAAAAACACCTGCTTAAGAGACTGGGTGGAAGTAAAATGTGCAGGGTCTTGGCCCAGAATGGATCAAGTTTGACATCCCTGATTTAAGGCGTTAAAGTTTAAATCTAGATTCTATAGGAAGCCAGGGAACGGAGGCAAAACTGGAGAGATGGGGTCTCTTTCGAGTACCTGTTAAAACTCTAGCTGCAACATTTTGGATCAACTGAAGACTCTTCAGAGGCACTTTAGGACAGCCTGAATATTTAAACTAGAACTAACAAAAGTGTAGACTAGCATCACTTTGAGATACGTTCAGCTTCATCATATAGAAACACAACATGTCCCCTAATTTCTATACTGATGGTACCCCGCTGTGCATCTCACCTGTAATGATCTTGGCTCTCTAACTAAATTAGTAAACTACATTCTTCAGATTAGTTGCTGGATGTCAACTAGCAGGTAAAGACAAAAATACCCACATTGTTGTCTGAGCCATGAAACACCGTCTCGGTGCTGTCGTCAACACCAGACGTCTCCAGACGTCCGCAGATTCTGGATTCTTAAATCACACACACACACACACAGATTCATGCTAGTGTTGCAAGCTGTGTGCTGCTGCCCCAGACAGGCAGACGGGGTAATTAAGAGCTCATTACAGTACATGCAGTGACAGGATCCCTGCGCACTGGCAGACACTACAGTCACTGCTTGTTTTTGTTCTACCGTGGCCACAGGTGAGGCTGCTAGACGTGTGGAATGATTCTCAGCATGGGTGGAGGGGGGGGGGCTCTCTGTGCGCACGCGTGTGTGTGTGTGTGCCGTTCAACCCGGTGGGTGCACTCGAGCAAACCTGACACTCAGACAATCAACTGCTGAACTGCTGTTCTGGTTTTCCAAACCTCAGCTGAGCTCCAAGCGTAAACCACGCATGTGTATCCGTGGGTGGCACGGATTTCGTTTTTCAACTGATACACAATCACTGCTCCACCTAGCAGGTTATGTTTCAGTGGTATTTGTCTATGATTTTAATAAAATTTGGTGGTAAGGTGGAGCTTGGAGCACAGAGGATCAGATTCTGGAGTGGCTCTAACTCAGACGACAGACCCAGGATTTTTTTCCCCTCTCTTTAAAGGAGACATTTACTGCACTTTGTCCACATGCTGACACAGTTCCCACTTGGGGTGTGCCATATCGTATCGCTCACGATAATACCGGTACAAATTTTGATACTGTGTGAGAATGAACATCGTGATATTTGGGGTCTGCTGTATGATGATGTCACACCGTTACGCTGCTGATGGAAGTTCCACGTGACGGCAAAACAGCATGGCACGGGAAGCTGCTCTGTCTGACTCCAGTTGAGTGGAAATATTTAAGTTTCAGTTACAGACTGCTGCCATGTTTTTAAAAAAAAAAATTAAAAAAAAAAATGGTGCAGCAATGTGGATAATCTGCCCGCAATTTTTTTCAGCACGTCAACAACACCGGTGGAGCGGTGTTAACGTCCAACAATGTGCCGCTCAAAGTGCCTGTCGTTTTCATTCCGTTTTAGCTGCTTCATCTTGATTTTATTCAACCACCCAAAGAGGGGAAAAAAAACATCCATTCAGCGTGACGAGAGTCAAAAATCCCCAGGAAAGGTGTGTGTAACGAGAGATATAATGCTGGTAAAATGATGCAGCATAAAACCCAACATCTGCGTGCACTTAAGAGCTCACGGTTTACATTATTTTCTAGTAATAATTGATATACGAGGGGGGGCTGAAAAGTTCACAGTGGTCAAATCTGACCAGATGTAGTTTATTTTTCATCAGTCTCCCCTTCAGTCCACACATTTCTTCCATCAGTGTTGCAGCGATTGGATCCCTGCAGCTGAAAAATAAACCACATTTGGTCAGATTTGACCACTGTGAACTTTTCAGCCCCTTCCCCCCCCATAGAACAAAAAATATTTTAAACTAAATCTGAGCTGCTGTTTATAAACTGGAGAAATAAGAGTTTTTGTTTTTCCTCAATATGTTGACGGTAAATAAGACTAGCCTGTGAAACTGTCCCTTTTGCACAAATTTAAAAGAAAAAAAACTGTATTCTGTAACACTGTGAAAAATATCGTTATTTTGAAAATTCTCAGAAAAATTGTGATATCATTTTTCAGCCATATTGCACACTGCTGGTTCCCACAGGTCTTAATGATCTGTCTGTGACATGCTTTGGTCACTCTAATTATTTTTTATGGCAACATCATTTTGACCCTTATTTTGCAGCCACAGATCACTGTTGGTCAGGGGCTGGGATCAAACCCAGGATTCCCCGGCCAAGGGTGAGTTGCTGTGCTGCCGCAGTGCTAACCACTCCGCCACCGTGCCGCCCTCTTGACAGAGGAAAACATTTAGGAGAACAAAAGCATAAGTAGATGCAGTACTTTCTTACTGAAGTAATTTTTGGGGGTGACTCTTATACAGTACTTGAGTAATTAATATCACAAGGTAACATGACTTACTTTGCTACCATTTCTCACTGCTCTACCCAGCTCAGATTGAATAATGTGTATGCACGTGCACATGCGCGCATGTGAATGAGTGTGACCAAGGAGGTTGTAATTTCTCAGCGAAATCAAATCTCCTTGGTCACACTATTGATGTGTGGTTTTCTCGGCTGAGCACCATCCAGTCCTGACGTTTTCACAGCAGCTAACCGTACAGGTGATATACAGTAAGTCCGTTAACACTGACGAGGGCTAAAAAATGGCCTCACTTTAGAAGGAAAATTAATGCATCAAATAATAATATATTACTTAGGATGCAATATTACTTTTATTTTACGGGAGCATCTGGCCCTCACAGCGTCTGCCAGGAAAAATTCTGGCCCTTGGACAGATGCAGATGATGACTCCTGACCAGTTGTTGATACCATATTGCTAATATTAGCTGGCTAACTCCTAGCTGTGGTAGCAACCACAGCCTAAGCTAACTAACATAAAATCATCGGAAAGCATGAAATCAAGCATCACTGGTAGATGGGGCGGGTGTGTGGTTTCAGTGGCTGATAAGATATGGCTGGTCCCGAGAGTCCGATGAGCACAGAAACAACTGGCAATGAGAGAACGGGAAATTGCTAATGGCAGCTAGCCGTCTTTGTTCCCGCTCAGATTACAAAAAACGGTAGTGAAATAAGCTAAATAACATATTTTAAAGTTTTGGTAAATGAACAAAGATGTCTGACCTGTCCGTGTCCCTGCTGAGACGAGCTCTAATGCCAAGCTAATGCTAACAGTCCAGTCTACTTACTGTCACGCAAACATACAACAAAATAAGCCAGAATGAGGTAAGGTTTGCTATTGACTATTGATCAGTGAGCCAGGTGGAAACAAGGATATCTAGTGGGGAGACTGGATTTTAAATAAAGTAATAAAAACTGTGTTTGTGAAGCTAACGCCATAGTAACAATAGTAGCACTGTCAGTTCTGAAGCTAATGCCTTGGGCTCAGAAAGTCGAGGCAGGAGCTGGATTGAGATCGCAGCCAGTAGCACGCTGGTGGCTGTGAACGTCGACCAGATTATGTTTGTGACATAAGGAAATGGAACCTCCAAACGCAGCATGTTTTAGGGCAGGGGTCTGCAAGCCGTGGCTCTGGGGCCACATGTGGCTCTTTTGCCCACAGATGGTGGCTTCCAGAGATAAGCAGAATAAATTTATTTCCAAGAAAAGAAGCAATTAATTTACAAGAAAAAAAGGGTTGCACATTAATGAGAAAAATATCGTGAAAAGCAGAAAATGAGGAAAACCTGAAAAGTTATGCAAAAAAATTATCACAAATTTAGGGAAAAATTTTTTAGTCTTCTGAAGGAAAAAAAAATCCCAAATATTTGTAAGAAAAAAAAAGTCAGAAAAATGCTGGAAAATAAATCACAAATTTACTGGAAAAAGCTGGAGTTTCATGAGAAAAATGTAATAAATTTACTAAGAACTGCTGCAGTTCTACCTCATGAAAGGTAATAAATTTATGAAAAGAGCTGAAAATTTATGCCAAAACATACTCAGAATTTAGGGAAAATGTTGCAAATTTGTAAGGAAAAAAACACAAATTGGCAAGAAAAAGCTAAAATTTTATTTGAAAACCGTTGCTTGGAAAAGGTCACAATCATAGAAGACAATCTTATGAGAACGACAGAAGACGGTGCCAAAAAACATCAAAACTTGTGAAAAAAGCTTATAACTTGACTGGGGAAAATGTCACAAATTACGTGGAAAAAGTCTATTTTATTCGATAAAGGTATAAAATTTGCAAAGAAAAATATGCCAATTTTACGATGAAAGCAAAACACATTTAGGACAAAAATGTAACAAATTTTGAAAATAAAATTGGAGTTCAGTGAGGGAAACAGCCACACAATTTTACAAGAAAGAACCGAACTTTTGCAAATAATCAAAAATTTACCAGAAAATGGAGTTTTGTGGGGAAAAAGGTAGCACATTTACAATAAACAAAAAAGCTGCAAATTTATAAGAAAAACCTCGTCATCCTGATGTTGTCAGGCCAGATTGGAGCGGTCATTCTGCTGTTGTACCTCCGTTTTCAGGCTCTGATATTTTTGTGGCTCCATGCAGATTTTTTTTTTTTTTATACAAAAATCACTCACAGTGGCTCTTTGTGTCGTACAGGTTGCCAACCCCTGTTTTAGGGAATGGGGCCTTTAAAACATTTTCAGTCTTGCAGAGAAAAAAAAATGAAAATTTGGTTTATGTCAAAGTGAAAAGGTGGAAAAGTGAACTGCACTTTAATCTGTTTTTTTTTTTTCTTTTTTTTAAGCAGACAAAACTCAACAAGCCCCGTGGCACAGACTTTGACAGGCAGCCAAGAAGAAGAAAGGCGCTCTTTTAACTTAAATATAAAGGGGGGTGCAGCACCAATTTAATCACGCTTTAAGAAAGCCCTGGCACTTTTGAGGTGGTATCATTTAACATGTTATTTGTTCCAGCACCTGTGTGTTCCTCTGTGAAGATGAATATCAGACACTAGCATAACGTTCCACCGTTGCATCAAGTGCCGCTGCCTTTGATGAGGGTGTGTGCATGTGTGTGGCTTTTCTGTTGGAAGTGGTGCTAAATCCATTACTCTGTATATCTAGCTCTCAGGGCGTGTTTCTGCTCAGAAGTGGGTAGAGAGTCACCAAATTGTACTCAAGTAAAAGTAGCGCTAATTCATGAAATTAACTACTCAAGTATAGATAAGAGTAGTCACCCCCCAAAAATTAGTTGCACAAGAGTATTAAATATCTACTAAACTTTTGGACAGTGAAGTAAATTTGTGACTATTTTCCTCAAATTTATCATTTTTTTTCCTTCTACATTTGCAATTTTTAATCACAAATTTGCAACTCTTCTCATGACGATGAATAATGAAGTAAAGATCTGATAGAAGCTGATATTGAATGTATTTAATGAGTCTCTTCGTGCAAAGTGCAGTAGCAGCTCTATTTAGCTACAGCTACGGTCACAAAGATTCTTATGAACGATGGGTTTGTAAGAATCTCCCTGTTCCTAGGAATTTTGGAGCTCGCAGACATTCGTGGAGGGGGACATAGTTTCTTACAGCTGCTGTTCAATTCACAAGGGCAATATGAGGCATTCTTGAGGATTGAGGTGCTTTTCTGTCGTACGATGGCCCTAGAGTTCTTACATTCTTCGTAAGCGTGCCTTGGGATCTTCCTACAACGTACTTACTGCTATCTTAAGAAAATTTCTGTGCATCTCACGGCACTCAGGTTGTTTGTAGGAAGCTCTCACAGCTTTCACAGTTTGTCGGCACAAATGTTGCACGAATGACGTACTTCCGCCTTATGAGCATCTCACTACCGCTTTAGACACGCTGTACGAACAGGGATTCGTATGGCATTTCCTACGACCTCTGTAAGGGGCTGTCAAAAACAACTTAAGGTGGTCTTGAGGCTTACTTACAGTACTGCCAACATCTTGCATAGTTCTTACATTGATCCTATGGCATTCGTACGGCCGCCCTACGATGAGGGGTTTTTGTGGGGAGTTCGTAGAAATCTTGGATAAGACCATTGATCTGGCCATGAATTTCCAACGGTCTACAAAGGCTGTATTCTCCTACAGCCACCTTAAGAAGGCCATACAAAATGGTCCAAAAATTGTTCGTACGGTGTTCGCAGCCATTCATAAGGGTATTTGTGACCGTAGCTTAAGCTCTGTCTTCCCTCGGCTGTAACCTACTGAAACAAACCTGCCAATGCTAGACAAGCAGAAGACCAGCTGAAGTGAGGTAGAGCTGATTTAGTGTTGGTGAAAGCTTCTCCAGCTTCTCACGATGAAATTTTAAACAATGAAAATGACGAGCTGAAAAGCCAAACCTTCACAAGAAAACCGAAATTTTCAATCATAAATTTAAACCTCTTTTTCTTTGATGGATTAAAACCAGGAAATAAAACTGAAGTAATAATTCAGAATTAATTAAAATAATCTACTAATAAAACTGTTTTTACTGGGTATCTCTCTATATACCTCCCCATATACACTACCGTTCAAAAGTTTGGGGTCACCCATACAATTATTTTGTGTTTTCCATGAAAAGTCACACTTATTTACCACCATGAGTTGTAAAATGAATAGAAAATATAGTCAAGACATTGACAATGTTAGAAATAATAATTTGTATTTGAAATAATAATTTTTTCCTTCAAACTTTGCTTTCGTCAAAGAATCCTCCATTTGCAGCAATTACAGCATTGCAGACCTAACATGATTGCACAAGGGTTTTCTAATCATCCATTAGTCTTCTAACGCAATGAGCAAACACATTGTACCATTAGAACAACGGAGTGATAGTTGCTGGAAATGGGCCTCTATACACCTATGTAGATATTGCACCAAAAACCAGACGTTTGCAGCTATAATAGTCATTTACCACATTAGCAATGTATAGAGTGTATTTCTGATTAGTTTAAAGTTATCTTCATTGAAAAAAAGTGCTTTTCTTTCAAAAATAAGGAAATTTCTAAGTGACCCCAAACTTTTGAACGGTAGTGTATATAAATGAAAATAAAGAGATATATAAACTAGGGGTGGGTGATATGGCCAAAAAATGATGTCAAGATATTTTTGTGAATTTTCATGAAAACATTATCATTAAATAGTTTTTCTTCTTAATGTATAAAAGACAGCATCACAGGCCAGCGTTATTAACCTTCAATATATTCAGTACAGACAAAACAGACTCTTTCTTCAGTTTATAAACAGTAGCTCAGATTGTGTTTGAAATATATTTTTAAATTCTGAAACAAATTGTCATGAATGGTCCCTCAGGGCAGAGAGACAGACCCACATGCTGAACTGTGAGTTGTAAGATTTATTGAAAAAAAACAGCAAAACATAAAGTCCAAACAAAGTGCACAACACAAAAATCCAAAAACAGATAATAAGGAAAATTACAGGCAGGAATTAACTTGGGATAAACTCACCAGAGCAGGGGAAGGGCTCTGGTGGCAAGGAGAAACTCAGACGAACTTACTCAGGCTTACTCAAGACAGTGGTAATTATGAAAAGAAAATACTGCCCTTAAATAGGGTCTGAAACAAATACACAAGTAGTGACAGGTGTGGGGTCACATGAGCGGGCAAAAGGTAACAGTGATTAATGATTTGGATCAGCTGCAAGCGATGAGGAGAGCGAGGGGAGTTGACAGCTGACAGGGCGATGCCCACATGGAGCACAACCTGGAAACGCCATTTGACAGCTGTCAACCCAGAGAAAGAACACAACAGTCTGAAATACAAAGAATAAAATATCAACAAATGCAGACAGAGAAATGAATACAACCTAATACAAAATGAGAGTAACAAAGCCATAACAAACAGGAAAATAAGACCCAATACGAAAATACAGAAACCCAAAGCACAAAATACAACAAATGTATAAATACAGAGAAAAAGCCACAAGACTGAGCATGGCGGAAACCTCCAGTGCTCAGCTCGTGACAGAGCCCCCCTATCAAGGGGTGGACCCAGACACCCCAGGGTAAAATCAAAAGAAAAAAAAGAACAGCCCCCCCCCCCCAATAGGAGCACAACAGTAACTCACCCAGAGTGGGTGGTGGTGGGGAACAGGCTAGGAGGGAATGAAACAACCCCGCTCAGGACCCACACCAGGCAAAATCAATGACATAGGTCCCCTGGACCAAAGAGCTAGAAAGTTCAGGTGGGAGGCCAAAGTCCCAGGCCTGGCAGACGGCGAGGTGGTATGAGTTGGGTGGCCTGCCGGAGAATATGGGCCACCCAACCCAACAGCTCAGTCCATCAGGCAGTCAGCCAGAGTTTTTCAGCCACCTAAACAGAAGAGGTGGCCCAGGAGGTGGCTCCCCCTTGGGACCACAATGGCGTCTGGCAGAGGAGGGGGAACCACGATGGCATCAAGCAAGGGAGGGGGAACCATAACAGTGTCAGGCAAAGGAGAAGGGACCACAACAGCATCTGGCAGAGGAGGGGGGGACCACAACGCCCTCGGACTGGCCAGCAGCACCCTCGGTGGTCCCAGGCTGGGACATAATAGCACCCGCAGTGGCCCCGGGCTGGAGCGAGGCAGCACCGGCGATGGCCCCGGGCTGGAGCGAGGCAGCACCGGCGATGGCCCCGGGCTGGAGCGAGGCAGCACCGGCGACAACCTACACAGGGAAGGAAGCAGTACCCACGGGGAACCCGGACTGGGCCAAGGCTGCACCCTTGGAGGCCCCGGGCTGGGACGGAGCGCCTGCGATGACCTCAGCGAAAGGAGCTGGACCCATGGAGGTCCCGGGCTGGGACGGAGCGCCCGCGATGACCTCAGCGAAAGGAGCTGGACCCATGGAGGTCCCGGGCTGGGACGGAGCGCCCGCGATGACCTCAGCGAAAGGAGCTGGACCCATGATGATTTCAGGCAGAGAGCCGAGACCCACGCAGACTTCTGGCAGAACTGGATGATCCTCGGTGACCCTGGGGGAAAGCTGAGGCAAAAGAGGCAGAGAAACAGGGTCAGGGTCACCGGCGGCAGTGGAGCCCAGAGTGGTGAGCTCAGGTGAAGCTGCACTTGGCCCTCCCCACCAAGAGCGAGGCAAGATTGCTCCAAAATAGAAACAACAAAGACAAAAGAGAGCACTTGCCTGATCTCAAGCTCCACCGCCATCCAGGACTCCGTTCGTTCAGGTGACGGTTCTTCGGGCCCAGCCCTCTGGAGGTCCAACTCTGGCTCTGCTGCGGCAGCCCCTGCAGCAGGCATGGTGGTCAATACAGTTCTGGGACCCCCCAGCGAGGTGACCCACACAGGTGGCTCGCCTTGTGTGGTGACAGGATGTCTGCTTCCTGCTGGCACTGGAACCTGCTCAGCTGAAGCCCGGGGACGCTCCTTCGTCGGCGCAGGCGTAAGCTCGGTCTCAGCACTCACCCTCCGTCCAGAACGTGGCTGCGGACTGGAACCAGGTCCTCCAGGGCCGCAGGCTCCTCCAACATCTAATGGCTCGATCCTGGGGCCGGTAGACACTCAGGGAGAAAACGAAGAGACACGGAGAGAGCACGTGAAAAGTCTGTTGCTGCAGCAGGCGGTGAAGGCTCACAGGACTGCGGGGACTGAGCCTCACCACCGGGAATGAGGCAAGATAATTCATATGTTGGTAAAAAGAGAATGAAATGACACTTGCCTGTGTTCCCGGGGCATGATGTTTTCTGCTGCAGCAGGTATGGAATCCATTCTCTCCATGGCCTCAGCAGTTGTGGGCCCCTCAGTGGAATGTGGAGGAGCTGCCCCTGCAGCCACAGTGACGGGCGGAGCTGGGAAGGAAACGGATGACCTCTCAGCAGCGGGAGGAACCGGCAAGGAGAAGCGAGGAACAGCAGCTGTGGGAAAAGAAGAAGCTGGCGGAACAGCCGGAGAGGAAAAATACTGAGGGTGCACTGCTGCGGGAATCTTCTGCCTCTTCGAAGGGGGAGTTGCTGCCTGAGCGGTGGAGGTGTTCCTCCAGCGAGAGTTCCCTGGGCGACGACAAGGTGTGGGAGGCGGAGATGTCGGCTCCTGGAGAGGAGGAAGAGGCCCCGTTGGAACCTCCTTCAGTTCCTGGGCGAGATCCAGGAGGAGCCATGGCTTAAACTCAAGGAGCTCAGTCTCCACTGTCATGACCTGCCTGTGCTCCTCCTGTTCCTTGGCCGATGGAGCTGGCCAGTGTTCGGGAGGAGTAGGCAGAGCTGCTGCTGAAGAACGGCAAGAGGCTGGAGATTTCCGTGTACACGTGCGCTTGTTCTTTGTCGGCACAGGCAGGGACCCCTGAGTAAATTCCCCCAGCCCGTGAAACGTAGATGGTGGGAGGAATACGGAAAGAAGTTGGTCATTGAGCTCCGGGTGGTCCCACAGGCTGGGGTACCTGCTTCGAGTACCTGCACTGTGCCCTCAAGATACTCTCGGGCTGCTTCGGGGGTACGAGAGGCACGAGTCTGCGTGGCTTTGTCCTCCAATACGCACACAGACCACCGCTCTGCTTCGCTCAATCCCAGTGTTGATAAGTTTGGGGTGACAGACATGGTAGCCCCACAGAACAGGTGAGTGATGATAAAAAGAGGTGAAAATCCACAACTCACAGCAGCTGGGTCATATACTGGCCACTGTCTTCTGTCATGAATGGCCCCTCGGGGCAGAGAGATGGACCCACCTGCTGAACTGTGAGTTGTAAGATTTATTGAAAAAACAGCAAAACAAAAAGTCCAAACAAAGTGCACAACACAAAAATCCAAAAACAGATAATAAGGAAAATTACAGGCAGGAATTAACTTGGGATAAACTCATCAGAGCAGGGGAAGGGCTCTGGTGGTGAGGAGAAACTCAGACGAACTTACTCAGGCTTACTCAAGACAACAGCAATTATGAAAATACTGCCCTTAAATAGGGTCTGAAACAAATACACAAGTAGTGACAGGTGTGGGGTCACATGAGCGGGCAAAAGGGAACAATGATTAATGATTTGGATCAGCTGTGAGCGATGAGAGGAGAGCGAGGAGAGCGAGGGGAGTTAACAGCTGACAGGGTGACGCCCACATGGAGCACAACCCGGAAATGCCACTTGACAGCTGTCAACCCAGAGAAAGAACACAACAGTCCAAAATACAAAGAATAAAATATCAACAAATGCAGACAGAGAAATGAATACAACCTAATACAAAATGAGAGTAACAAAACCATAACAAACAGGAAAATAAGAACCAATACGAAAATACAGAAACCCAAAGCACAAAATACAACAACTATATAAATACAAAGAAAAGCCACGAGACTGAGCATGGTGGAAACCTCCAGTGCTCATCTCATGACACAAATAGTCTCGGACCTCACCTTGGGCTTTTTGGCTTTTGTCGCACTGGAAGGATGTGTGCATTTTGGTTTTTTTCTTGTTTTGTTTTTTACCCATTGGGTGGCTGGATAACTTCAAGCTGTGGTGGCAGAAGCTCAACGAAAATAGAACTTTGGACACAGTGGTGTTGACGTGGGGAAAAAATTGTGAGCAGATTATCCGATTGCTGCACTTCTTTTTAAAGTCTGAAGCAGCCAAGAGGTGGAGGTATGAACTGTAGAGAAGAGGGATGAAAGTCGGTAGAAGCAAGACAGAATACATGAGTGTGTATAAGAGTGAGGCAGAGGAGGTAAATGAGTTTAAATACCTGGGGTCAACCATCCAAAGCAATGGAAAATCAAATCAACCTTTATTGTCATATTGCTGTACATACAACAGTAGTGCAGGCAAGATGAAATTGCATTTCTCTCGGCATCCATATAAGTAGAAAAACATGATTTAAGACACACTCACACATATCTTCACCCCCCCACCCCACCATCCATTTACGCATCCCTGAGACATACTTGAAAAAACTAACTAACTATAATATACAAATAATGTACATAATGTCCGTAGGTGCGGTAGTGCATACGAGAGATTCCGGATCAGCTGTTCAGCATCCTGACAGCTTGTGGAAGGAAGCTGTTAATCAGTCTGGTGGTTCTGCCTCTGATGCTCCGGAATCGTTTGCCAGATGGCAGAAGTTCAGTGTTTATGCAGAGGGTGACAACGGTCCTTGACAATGTTCAGTGCCCTGCTCCTACAACGGTTCTGAAAAAGTTCTTGGACAGGGGAGGGAGACTCCAATTACCCTCTCAGCTCCCTTAACTATCCTCTGCAGGGCTTTTTCGTGTGTCATACTGCAACTGGAGTACCATGTAGCAATGCAGTACGTCAGAACACTCTCCACCACACCTCTGTAGAAGGTCCTGAGGATGCAGATGGGGAGAGAGGCCTGTTTGAGTTTCCTCAAGAAGTGCAGTCTCTGCTGGGCCCGCTTCCTGATCCCCAAGGAATTCTTGCTCCAGGTCAGGTCCTGCGAGATCTGCAATGCACAAGAAAATGCACAAGAGAGATGAAGAAGAGAGTGCAGGCAGGATGGACTGGGTGGAGACGAGTGTCAGGGGTGATTGGTGACAGAAGGGTAGCAGCAAGAGTGAAATGGAAGATTTACAAGACGGTAGTGAGACCTGCTATGATGTATGGTTTGGAGATGGTGGCGCTGACAAAAAGACAGGAGGTGGAGCTGGAGGTGGCAGAGTTGAAGATGCTAAGATTCTCATTGGGAGTGACTAGGAGGGAGAATATTTGAAATGAGTATATTAGAGGGACAGCTCAGGTTGAGGTTTGGAGACAAAGTAAGAGAGTCAAGACTGAGATGGTTTGGACATGTGCAGAGGAGGGATAGTGGAGATATTGGACAAAGGATGTTGAAGCTGGAGCTGCCAGGCAGGAGGAAAAGAGGAAGACCACAGAGAAGATTGATGGATGTAGTGAAGGAGGACATGGAGAGGGTTGGTGTTACAGAGGAAGATGAAGAGATGGGGTGAGATGAAGACAGATGATCCACTGTGGAGACCCCTGAAGGCAGCAGCTGGAGGAAGAAGAGGTTCCAGCAACTATAATGAACTTGTTTTCCTCCTGCCATCAGTCAAGTATATGACTCTTATTCTGATTTATATTTGTAACATTTAATTGTCAAACCTCTACAAATGTTGGTGTTTCTGCACAGCTGTCACACATCTGCTGCAGATGTGTTGAGTTGTGCTCACTCCTACTTGTGGCCTCTGGACTGGACTTAACTTGAGGAGAGTCCTGTTTGATCCAGGACCAGCCGAACCAGCCTCCCGCCTCTTCCACACTGACCACACTGTTTATTCCGCATAAACACCCCCCCCCCACTGCTCCCATCACTGAGAGGGTTCACACTAATTCACACGTCCAGGGTGACATGATCAGTCAATTAGGGGCCAGAGTGAGGCAGGAAATTAGCACAGTCAGGTAGCGGTGGTGTATGGCCAGTGCGCTGGTTGGGTTTCTTCTGCCAAGCGTGCGCAGGAAGTTGGCCCTTCTGAAGCAAAAAGCAACCAACCCCAGCAGAAATCTGGACCAGTCCTTTAGACGCTCTGTTTTACTTTTGCGCTCCACTATTTACATAATATGTCGATGGTCGGCACAGAGTTTATTTGTTATGGTGCCTGAAAGCTTCACTTGTGGTTACTCTCTTTTTGTGACCCTGAGCTGAATAATTCAAAATGAAAAAAGTCTTTTGAAGCTTAAAAATATGGAGGGAACAAAAAAACCCCAGGAAAAGTGAAGTGAGAGAGTTGTTTCTTAGCAGATTCGACTGTTTGTGTAAGTTATAATTTCACATCAGAGTCAGCTGAGTTTTACATTTCAGCAATTACAGAAACTACATGTGTGCCATGAACAGTCTCTATTGAGTCTGGGGCGAGGGGGGCGGCCAGCGCTCAAAGGGAACACGGGATTTTTCAGCCCGCCTGTTTGTTTTTGCTCACGTTATAAGTGAGGACTCAAAAGACATATCAAATGTCCGACATAGCTGAGCCAAGGCCATGTTCCTCGCCTTCTCTAACACGCTCTCTTTCTCTTCCCTTTCCCTCGCTGGCGTCTTTCTTTCTCGCTCACATTCTCTTCCCTGTTGCGACGCCTGAGGCCCGAGTGAAACAGGAAGCAGCACAAGGACCGGCATTCACCATGTCTCAATGACGGGCTTCATTACGCCAGGGCCGTGCCGCATGTCTGAGGCGTTACTGGATCCAGAGTCACAAGGATGGACACCATTCTGGCTCTTGACATCTTCTCTTTCATCCATACCCATGCACTGCAAAAAGCCGCACGTGTCTTTATGCATCTTCCCCACCAAAATACGTACAGTAACTGGCACCATTGGATGGGTTCGCATTAGTGACACGGCTGCTGCTTCCCCTACTCCCCGGCTCCGCCCAGTACGAGCCGATCCCCTTATTAACAGGGCTAATCTGTGCCTCTGGTATTGACGTTGTCTACTGGCCAATCAAAATATTTGAAGGAAATGTTTATTTTCTTGAGCGAATCACACCAGCTGCTTGCAAGCCAGTCTGAATAAGGCCATTTATGTGTAAGAATTTGCCATTGTGAGGCGGAGTGCAGGACGTCTCAGTGACTGAGTGCTGATTTGGCCCTTTGCAGAGGAAGTGGAGGAGCTCCGGGGGAAGCAAAGATCGTATGCACGCTAAGTCCAGAGTGGCTATATGTGAAAACCCCCGGCACCGCCCTCATCCCTGTATCTGACATCTCTCTATCCAGCTGAGGTCACCACATGTAGGGTGACAAACAGTGACCCCATCCACAAGTATTAGCTTTCTCAGGCTAATATTCTACTGTAATAAATACGAGCATGTCATCACCAGCTCTATCACAGTGTGGCATGGTGGCTGCACTGCTCAGGACAGGAAGTGCTCTCTAGCATGTGATTTAAAAACTGCACAATGCATCTCTGGAGCAGCCTTCTCATCACTCACACATCTACATCAGGAGGGCCCACAACATCATCAAGGACCATCCAATCCACAGCACCCACATGACTTCTACACCAGTGTGGATGGAAGAGCGATTTCTAAATTTAATAATACTGTTGCGAGATCTTAAAGACGTGGGTAGAAAATTCAGTTGTGGGATTTAAGTCGATTGAATGCAGTTTTGTTGATAAAAACATGAAACTGTTTCCATTTATGCAGTAATATACAGTGCTTAAGCACACTTACTGAAGAGCTGTCATTGTCTAACAACGTCAATCAACTTTTACATCCTGCTGTCAGAAAGCAGCAGTAAACCCTGACCATATACCATGGGTCACCACAGTAATGGCGCCACCACAAGATGGCACAACACACGACTCAGTCACCCAATTGGTAGTCACACAGTCCAATTACAGATTTGTTTACCTTCAATTTTGTGACGGGTCCAACTTTCATTCTTATTTATTAAATAGCCCAGACTCTCTATCTATTAGTGTTTATCTGTGAGTGGATAAGCAGTGTACCATTAGCTCACTGGTTAGCTTATTCTCAGAGAAATTAAATAGATTTGTTTCCTATTTAGCTCCTTTTACTCCATCTTCGTGCTAGTCCTGCATAGCCGCAGGGTTCACAAATGATGGGTTTATAAGAATCTCTCAGTTCCTACAAATTCTGGAGTTTGCAGATATTCGTGGAGGGAGCTGCAAGCTTGCGTTTGTTATGGGTGCCGTTCAATTTGCAAGACCAGCTTGAGGCATTCTTGAGAAATGAGGTGCTTTTCTGTAATATGATGGCCCTGGAGTTCTTGCGTTCTTAAGGTAAAAAATTTTGTAAGATGTACTTACTGCCATCTTACAAAATTTTTTGTGCAACTCACGGCACTCTCAAGTCATTTGTAGGAAGTTCTTACGGCTTTCGGCACATTTTGTTGGCACAAATGTTGCACGAATGATGTACTTCCGCCTTATGAGCACCTCACTACCGCCTTACGCATGCTGTACGAATCTCTGTACGAACGGGGATTCATACATTTCCTACGACCTCTGTAAGAGGCCCTCAATAACAACTTAAGGTGTTCTTGAGGCATACTTAGGGCCAACATCTTGCATAGTTGTTATGTTGTTCCTATGACATTCATATGGCCGCCTTACGATGAGGGGTTTTCATGGAAAGACCACTGACCTGACCACGAATGTACGGACATTCTGTGAACGCTGTGTTCTCCTACGGCCGCCTTAAGAAGGCCGTACGAAATGGTCCAGAAATCATTTGTAAGGGTATTTGTGACCAAAGCTTAACTCTCTGTTCTAAGGGCCTATCAGAGATGGATACCTAGGGACAATTTAGAGTCACCAATTAACCTAACATGCATGTCTTTGGATTGTGGGAGGAAATCTGAACCCCCGGAGTAAACCTACACAGCACAGGGAGAACATGCAAACTCCACACAGAAAGGTTCCCACCCCTGCCAGCCTGGGAATTCAAACCTGGAACCTTCTAGCTGTGAGGCAATAGTGCTCACCACTGTAGCACCACGCTGCCCAAACAGCACGTCCGCACCATCGCAGCTGTGCCTCACGTCTTCCCAGTGATTGCTGCCACTCCTGTGCGCTTTTGCATAAGTTTTTGTGGAAATCCAGCTAACAGACAGCACTGAAAATATAACCTCCTCGGGCAGAGGTGACGACCAGAACAGGCGGCAGCGGCATCTACCATGCAGCGAGCCCATAATTGCCACTACGGGAGTTTGGTTGGGGCCGGGGGTCATAGTATGGTTACAAGGCTGATTGCTTCTGTCATTAAAGTCAGACACAATGAGGAAAAATGTGGTAATATAATATGCAGTTTTCTGTCTGTGTGTTGAAAATATTTAGGTTCGCTTGATGAAAGTTGTTTTAAACAGTACGTGAGGCTGTCCAGGGGCGATCAGATTAGATTTCTGCACAGCATATGTGCTCAGACTGCGCACACAGCTCAGTTGTGGGCTGCCGTGTAACAGCCGTCTCAGACCGAGAGCAAACAGCCGAGTGTTTGTGCTGCGGTGTGATCGGTGAGTGTGAAGCAGGGTCCCACGCGTTGGGCCAGCAGGTCTCCGACCCTCCTCGGGCTTCCTGACAGCTCGGCTGGACGGGCTTCACAGCTCTCCCTCCGGTGTCTCGGCTGAAAGACCCAAAAATATCCCATTTGCAACTGTCCAGCGTGTTTTTCCAAGCCTGGTCTCACCGTGGTGAGAAATCCACCCCTCCTCTTCCCAGTCTTCGCTGCGCAGTCAGCAGAGGCCAACCGGTGACACAAATACGCATCTCCAAGCCGTCCAGATGTCAGGATGCGTTTGAGCGGTCACATACAGGCCACACATTTCTCTGCGCTGTAAAATTTCCCAGAATTTCTCCTTGGGCTTGTCTGTCAAATGCAGATTCTGATCTATTTCTCTTATTTTGTGTTACTGCAGCCCTGTGGCAGGAGCAAATTGACACCCCCGCTCTGAAGACCTGCAAGGTGGAGGAGGACCTGAGACCATGGCCAGGTGAGACACACAAATGTCGTCAGATTTAGTTTTTTTTTTTCAACCTTCTTTTGGTCGGCTGACTCCTGATTTGACACGGATTCTAAAATGGGTCGACGAGCCTTTTCTGTCTCCATATTTCCCATTGTTAGAGCTCATACTCAGAGCTGTTTCTGCCTGTAAAGCAGAGTACGCAAATGCTACAGGTTGAATTCTTATTCTATAGTTAAAAATCATGAGATTTTTTCTGTTCATCTAGACAACACCTAGACCTAAGTTTACTTTTTTTTTTTATGTTTTGACAGAAGGGGAGATTTTTTTCAACATTTTAAAGACTTTGAAGTCTTCCCCATTCTAAAACTTGTGGCCCCAAACACAGTCTGACATGGGGCCACCAAAAACCTAGAAACAGTCCTGCTTATAGTTATCACCCTCGAAAATGAGCCCTTTTAGGCTCCTTGCCCCCTTGTTTGGGCCAGCCCTCTTCTGATTGGCTCAAACTTAGAATAAAGCTATGGTTACAAATACCCTTACAAATGTCTGCGACCACTGTACGAATGATTTTTGGACCATTAATTTCAGGGTTGTTTCTGTGCTAATTACAGCCCAGGGATCGGTCATGTGTTAGTGGCCTCAATGACGGTTTATTTGGGCTTTTAACTTCTTAAACATTTCAGATTTTCTTCTGTCACTCAGTGAAGAAAGAAATTGATTTTCTTTGCATGTGCTAAATTTGGGGGAAATTGGCTGGAACCCTAAGGGATTGAACTTTAATAGTCAGCCAGTATTTGCTTGTATGTTACTTAGTATGACGAGCTAAGGTTCAGGTTCAGGTTACTTTATTTGTACCCGTAGGTAGATTTGTTTTGCAGTCTGGTGACATCCATATTTACAAGCCACAATTACATTCAACATAGACACAAACACAGGCACACATGAAGCTGACTATAAACATGATAAAAATACTCAAGGCTCCATCAATCAGGGTATAAAGACAAAGAGATGAGAGAAAAACCAGAGATAAGAGAGAAGGGTCATATTAAAAAGTTAAAAAACTAGTCAAAGAGGTTAAAAACTCAAAGGTCTAAAACCCAATAAAATATTTAGAACCCAAATAACATCCTACAAAAATAAGTAAATATAAAATGGAGTTAATAAATAGGTACCTAAATTATGTGCAATATATTGTTACAACTTGTTCAGCTCTTTGACAGCAGAAGGAACAAAGCTGTTTTTGTAGCGCTGGGTTTTACTTTTTGGGACAGCAAACCTCCGTCTTGAGGGAAAAAGCTGAAAGTGGCAGTGCAAAGGGTGGGAGTCATCATTTAAAATGGAGGTAGCCATCCTATGTACTTGTCTGGTGTACAGGGATGTCAGGCTCAGCTGTGACTCACCAAGCAAACGACTGGACCATCTAACTACCTGATCCAAGGATTTCCTCTGTTTCAGTTTTATCTGACCAAACCATGACACTGAAGAAAAGGATAAAACAGACTCAAAAGCCCAATAAAACATTGTCATTATGGTTCGGTCAATTTGGCTAAGCTAAGCTAAAAGGTAACGTTAGTGATGATGCTGCCATCAAAACAGACTTCAAGGAAATGACAAAAGAGGAAGAGTGGGGTAAGATTGGCTTCATTAGCATTTAAACGGCCCACTCTGAGGAGAGCTCCTTCCCCATGTGTAAAATGGAACTGATGCACTTCAACCCTGAGCCATTTTGACCAAAATATGTCAGACATTTAATTATTCACACCTTTGGAGCTGCATCAACATGCAGAAAAAGAATAAAACAGGGCTCTTTATAGAAAGACATTAGACACAGCCGCAGCCCTCTTGGCTGCAGAAGTTTCACTGTAAAACCTCAACATTAGCATTTCTGCCTCTGCTGTTGCTTTTGTGAAGCCAGACAAGCCACATTCGTGGGACTTTGGAGGGCTAAACTATTAGCAGATTTTTGCAGGGTTGGTAGGCACGCTGCATCTAATCAGGCTGGTGAAATACAAGATTTTCACCCCCTCCAAAAACAGAAACAACAACAAAGTATCAGATCTCTCATAGAAAAGGATTTACTTAACAAATGTTTTATCACACCACCTTACGTGTTGATGCATTAGGAAAATCTCAGGTTTTCTGTCATCACAAACTTCTTTCACCCTCGCTTCTATTGCATGTCAGAAGTTTCAAACATGCAAAAATCCCCCTCGCTGCTCACATGATGCAGCGCTAACGTGGATGAGGCTTTGGGCCATCGACCATGATGCCACAGGACAGAGGTGACCATCATTTGCATTTGACACGCCGCTCTGGCCCCCGAGCCCTGGGTGCCTGAACAAACACCTACACATCATTTGTGTTCATTTGGCTCTCCGATTCTGCAGCAGCAGCCTGTACATTCATCGTTATCAGTGACGGCTCGGCCCTCTGGCATCCATTGTTCAAACCACCCAAACCAGTCAGTGAATCAACCCGTCACTGTCTGCTTATAAAGGAGGCTCCTGATTAGTCCACGGGGAGGGAGCAGGGCAGTTTCCGGCTTTTTTGAGTTCCTTATACGAGACTGTTTGGGAGCTCCTGTTTGAGCTGGTCATTTTTTTCTTCTTTCAACAATCTTTCAGTGTGGTGGTTTCCCCTAGAGTTGAAAGTGCTATGAACTGACTGTTGTTGTGAAATGGCGCTATATAAATAAAGTTAAACTGAATTGAATTCAGTGATCTCCACCCCTGTGTAAAGGGGGTAGAAGAACACTAGAAACTTCTCAAATATATGATCCTGCCACCATCTCTTCTTGTCTCTCAGCGATTTCTCAAGGTTCTTGCAAAGATCTCTGTAGACTGCTGTGAAAGTTGCCGAAAATTGATCCCCCCCCCCCCCCGGTCCTGTCCAGCAACTAGATAAGCAGAATGGATATCTGCTTCCCTTATTGTGCCAAACAGATTCACTTTGCCAAAAGGAGCTTTGCTCACATTTGATATGTACTGTATATAAACAGTATTTATAGACTCCTCTTGTAATAACTTTAATACTTTATTTAAGTTGTTTTACTTATTATGGACCTGACTGGGGGGAGGGGTGGGGTGGGGAAGGGAATTAAAAAGATTTGAAGTGATCAGAAGAGGTGGCGTGTTGATGGTTGGGAGGGGGGGGGGACAGAGAGGAACAAACTGAAAACACAAACTAAAGTGTTTCTGCTTCTGAAGAGGTCTTGTCATGAGCCTGATATCTGCACCTGTAAGAGATCAGAGACATATGAAAAATTGAATTTTGATCACACAACAATCTTCCAAACATTTATGCAGAAGCTGCTTTTTCGAGGCTTTAGATTATTGAGAGACTGGGCCAATTTTTGATCTCTCAATGGTCACACAGCAATTTCCATGCTGTGTAAAAGGGTGTAAATGCTGCAAAATTACAAAAGTGGCAAATTTATGAGGAAAAAAGTCCTAAATTTTACAAGAAAAAAGCCGCAAATTTATGAGGAAAAATGAAAATCAAATGTATGAGAAATTTGTAAAAACAGTCCTGCTTCTCTTTGGTGATGATGATGGTGGTGGTGGACAAGCCCGGTGGTTTTCCTCTTCCCCCCCCCGCCCCCCACTTGCTCATTTGTCTGAGACACCGTCCCTGGGCGCCGGCTGTCACAGTTTGCATCAAGCTTGAGCAAACATTTCACAGGTGAACGCCCGGATTTGCATGTCGCCCTTCGCCGGCCACCACATTCAGACACACTGAATTGCAAGCGCAGACGTGACCACCTCTGACCTGCCCTTGTGTTAACAAGCAAAATCAGTTTCTCCCTTATGCAAATGAGGCAAACCTCCCGCCGTATCGGGGTTGCATGCTTGAGTGTGGACTAGTGGACTTCTTGAGCTACAGTAAGGGGAGAGGAGGAGGCAGAGCCGGTTCTGGCTACACAGCAGAGTACGCAAACGCTACGGCCCCCTCAGCCGCAAAAGGGGTCCAAATCAGCATTTTTGAGAGGAGAATTGAAATTACCTTAAACTTTTTTCTCTTATATTTGCACTCTTGCAAGATAAAAACGCGCCCTGTAGGGCTCGCTGGCCCTCCGAGGTCCATCCCTTCGCTGCAGTTTAGTCAACGCGTTTCAGATGAGCCTAATGGACAGCATGTGTGGGGGCTTCCAGGCAGCGCCTGCTCTAGCTTTTCAGGGGCTGTACGTACAGTATAGCTGTAATGGGGAAGAGTTCAGACCCTTTAAAATGGTGGAAAATGTCTCTCCCCTCCCAACAAAAACAGAAACGGAAACAAAATGGATCATTGCCTAGATCAGGGTCGGAAACCTGCGGCTCCAGAGCCACATGTGGCTCTTTTGCCCATAATCACAGACTCCCTGTGGCTTCGACAAAATCCCTGAAAACAACTGGACAAATTTATATGTAAAAAGTGAGACAAACAACTGTATAAAAATCTTACAAATTTAAAAAGTTGCAAATTCAATAGGAAAAAGATGCAAGTATTTGAGGAAAAGTTGCAAATTTAACCTCTTAAAATTCTGGACTTCAAATTTTCTCCTGCCATTCAGTGAAAAACGAATTTGATTTTCTTTGCGTGTGCTAAATTTAGTTTAACTGGCTGGAATGCTAAGCGGTTAAAGTCATATTGTTATGGTGCTATGCAGCTACAGTAATGCATGTTGCATGCTTTCCCACCGTCGTGCAGACCTAGCGTGCTCCACAGCTGAAGGAGGGAGGAGAGGCAGGTCCCAAACTCTGCTTCTCAGTTACACAACAGTTTGCTTAGCCCTCTCCCTCCAGAGGGAGCTACTGTACCAGACCCACCCCTGAACCCCCACCACCACCCGGACAGCAACCCTGAGGCTCCACAAGCCTATTAAGGTGTTGTGATGACTGTGAGAGTGAATGGTTGTCGGTCTCTCTGTGTTGGCCCTGCGATGGACTGGAGATCTGTCCAGGGTGGACCCTGCTTCTCACCCAAAGATGCTGGGATAGGCTCCAGCCCCCCCGCGACCCGAAAAGGATTAAGCGGAAGAGGATGGATGGATAAGTGTCCGGTCTGGTTTTCCCTGACACAGAGCAGAGTCGATCCCCACTGCAGTTTTGCCGTTGACCAATTTAACAGGGTGGGCTGGAGCAACAGCTTCACCCCACCCCACAAAAAACCGGACTAAATTTAGCACAGACTGGGGCAGATGAAGAGACAGCCGGGGGAGACTCCGGCAGGAATTATCGGGCTGACTCCACTTCAGCCAAATCACCAGCAGCCGAGGGGCCTGGATTTTCCTCA
Source organism: Pholidichthys leucotaenia (assembly GCA_020510985.1). Classification (NCBI taxonomy): domain Eukaryota; kingdom Metazoa; phylum Chordata; class Actinopteri; order Cichliformes; family Pholidichthyidae; genus Pholidichthys; species Pholidichthys leucotaenia. The sequence continues at coordinate 207,855,048 of CM035842.1, forward strand.
CGTGAAATCAGATGAGGAGCGCCGACTTCACCGCTGCCCGATGGACTCTGGGAAACCGCCCACCCTAACCACCACCAGACCCCCTCATCCCCGCCGAGAAGAGGAAGTTCAACTGCAGAGACGTGCTAGTGAAGAGAGAGCAGCAGCAGCGGGGGCCGTGGAAGCTGCAAAGGAGCTGACTTTTTCTGTCAGACTTTTCTCTGCAGCAGAAAATGGGCCCGGCTCTCCAGACACGAGCCAAAGGCATTTCAGCCAGGCCGTGGCACGCAAGCTTGGCATCCGCCCCCCTCAGGGCTGTGGCGTGCAAATACAGGCTCGCCTTTCTCTGTCATCCAAATCCACATTTTACACTCAGTCATGTGGTCACGTCGGACCCATGGAGGCCACACGGCGACAAACGAATAACCACGACTGATCCTGGTGTGTGTGTGTGTGTGTGTGTGTGTGCGCAGTACAGGTGTTAACAGGGCCGGTTCTGGCTGCAGGGCACACAAACACAACGGGCCCCCTCCCCTGAGGGGCCACAAAGCTGCATCATCACCCTCGACATTTTGGCACGTGAATTTGCCATCGGTTTTCTTGTAAATTTGCAATGTTGCTGTGAATACGTTTAAATTTTTACTACCGCCACCAAGGAAGGAGGTGATGTTTTTGCCGGCGTTGGTTTATTTGTCTGTTAGCAACGTAACTCAAAAAGTTATGAATGGATTTTGCTGAAATGTTCAGGAAAGGAGTGTAATGGCATGGACAACAGATGATTAGATTTTGGTGTTGATCTGAGAGTGCATACCTCCACCAAGGGCTTTGTTTGTATTTGTGCAGCAGGATTACACAAAAACGACTGGATGGATTTTTACCTCCGCCAACATTTTTGCCTGAGGCCACTATGCAGTGGCACAGCAGAGTTTGGGTGAACAACAGCCTTGGCGGAGGTATGAACTCTGAGTGTCCTCTAGTTCTATATAACCTTTCTCCTGATCATCTAGGCAATTAGCCAAGTTTAAAAAAACTGTAAATAATAAAGAGTGTGAATTCTTCTCCATTAACACAATTTTGCACAGAGCTCCCAAAACGCTGGAAAGGTCCGTGGGTGTGGATGGCAAAGAGGGCTTATTGACACAGCAGGTATGAGGAACTCTGACTCGTGGCTGTGGCATCCTACCAGTAAAGGGCGTCTTCAGTTACCAAGCATGTTGCCTGGCACTTCGCCACAAAAAGTGCCCTCCAAGATTTCTGTGCCTCAGGAGCACAAAGATGAAACATGCTCAACTTGCCCCGTGAGACCTACATTTTTACACATCACAACGTCAGTTACCTTTGTTTTGAGAGGAAAAAATGGGATTCCTAAGTCATTCACCTGCTGATACGTGTTTGGAGTCATACATGCAAATGGACATAAAACAGACTCTTTAATCCCATTTCCAGTGATTTAGCTTCAGGATAGTTGTTGGGAACCCATGACTCTTGAGAAGATAAGAAACCTTTACTAGCCCCACAACGGGGAAAATTACAGTATCTTATTATATTGAAGCCATGCTGAGATTCGAACCATGACCCTGTGATCCAAAGCCTCACACTCTACCCACTGAGCCAAAAAAGGAATCCCCCACCTAGCTGTGAGCCAGTAGTGGAGCTGAATCTTATGTCAGGTTGGAGTATCTCAGTATGGCAGGAAATTGAACCCCTCATTATTCATTTCTCATGGAATTTTCCCCCAATGTGCAAAGTTTACATCAGGAATGCAGCTTGTAGAGGTCGTTTGCTCATTGGCAAGACAGCGTTGGGCCAACATCTAGCCAGTGAGCAAATGACCTCTATAAGACGTATTCCCGATGTAAACTTGCCAAAATTGGCCGGATGTATGTGGGTTGTTGAGGTTCTGGAAGGTTCTGGACCAATGGCGATGTCACGCTTGATACACACATTAGATTTTAGCTTCAGTTGTCAGAATAAAGTATTATCGGAGGCGGGGTGTGTGGTTTGTGTGGCATGTCGGGGTTTTAGTGCACACGGGAACGAACCTGAACAGGTAAATGGCTAACTTTGCTAGCAGCAGGTAACCACCACTAATCGAGGAGGTGTCCTGTCCAGAATATAATGAACTCTAATAAAACAAGCTACAACAACCTCTGAGAACGAAATATATGGTCAGCGGTTGGTAGATGATCCAGCTGAGTAAACATGTGTCTAATAGGAATGGCCAGAATATCTAGAAAATAGACTAATGGACATCTACCGGTTAGGCTCTTCTCAGTTGGTATACGGGAGGTCAACCTTAAAATCGGTCAGAAATCCAGCACAGCTACAGTAGCTCAGTGGGAAACTACGTCTTCTGTGAGGAGAGGGTGTAGGTCTGTATCAGGTCTGTTACGTAATGACGTGATGACCTCACATTCGAGAACGGCCAATCCAAACAACGCGTTCCAGTCAGCATTGTCCTAGATTCTGTGGGAGAGGAGAACTCCTGTGCAGGTGGACTTTGGGCTGCTTGACTTTGCAGATCATGTAACATCATAATAATCCTAGCTAACGCACTAAAATAAAGGGGGAATCCCAAAAAGCAGAACAGGGTACTTTTCATAGTAATTCTCAGTAACTTTACTACTTTAATCTCATAAAGTGCCAAATTTACTCTTTGTTGCTTCTTTTACATTTTTTTATCTGTTTTTTCCTTGTATTTTTCTTTTATCCAAAATGTGATACGACTACGGGTGTAAGGATTTTTCCACATTCGTCATTGTGTACTATAGTGCATGTAAGTAGAAATGCAAGTTTCTATAAGGGATTCAGAAGGATTGTGTTACTATATAAGGAGTAAAACATAAACAGCAGGAATAGTTGGTTACTGTATGTGGACCAGACTGGTCTTTGAGTTTATGAATCTTTAGCTGGTGACAGCGGCGGGCGTCAGAGTCGAACCCTCCAGCAGAACGTGTTTCCCATCTGTCAGCTGAATGAATTAGAACGTGTGCGGTGAAAGCGTGGTGCGAGGCTGCCGGCTTTGGCCGTGCTTTGTTACCTGTGAGGTTCCACTTGGTGGTTGACTCTTGACAGCTCCGGGACTGTGATGCACATTAGTTTAGCTTTTCACACAGAAACACACTTTCTCTTCCTACGCCCCCCCTCCCTCCCCTCCACTGTCTCCTGTCCGACTGCGACCGTCTACTTCAGTCGCCTGAATATAATTTATGAGATGCACTACGGCGCAACATGCCTTCGGTGTTTATTCAAAGCACCCCTGAAAACAGACAATGCTTCTTTTCATTGCGTTGAGGAGGACATAAAACTGTGTGCTGCTGTCTTTTTTTAAGGGGCCTTGCTGGGGGGGTGGGGGATGTTCATAACTTCAGTCTTGTGCACAGGGCTGTGGGATGATGTGCCGTCAGGGCCTGATGAGTGTTGTTAAGCTAAGAAATGTCTCAGTTCATTACACTGAACAAACATTTCCACGGGCGGGTATACCACAGGAAACTTCAGCCCAGAATTGGGGGGGGGGGGGGTAGATTTCCCCAACAGCACACATACTTTGCACCAACGTCAGCCCAATGGTCCAGGTTTATATCAGGAATACATCTTATAGAGGTCGTTAAAGCTATGGTCACAAATACCCTTACAAACGGCTGCAAACACATACAAACAATTTTTGGACCATTTCATTGGGCCTTCTTAAGGTGGCTGTAGGAGAATCCAGTATTCGTAGACCATTCGTTTGTGGCAAGGTCGATGGTCTTGTCCAAGATTTCTATGAACGCCCCATGAAAACCCTCCTCATAGGGCAGCCATATAAATGCCATAGGAACAAGGTAAAAACGACGCAAGATGTTGGCCATAAGTATACCTCAAGAACACCTGAAGTTGTTCTTGAGGACACTTATGCACACTGTACGAATCCCCGTTTGTACGGAGATTTGTACAGCATATGTAAGGTGGTAGTGAGGTGCTCATAAGGCAGAAGTACATCATTCGTGTGATATCTGTGCTGACAAAATGTGAAAAACGTTGTAAAATGTTCCTACCAACGATTGGAGAGTGCTGTGAGTTGCACAAAAATTTTCATAAGATGGCAGTAAGTATGCCAAAGAAAGATCTCAAGAATGCCTCAAGTTGCTCTTACGAATTGAACGGCAGCCGTGAGAAACTATGCCCCCCCTCCACGAATGTCTGAACTCCAGAGTTTATAGGAACTGGGAGATTCTTACAAGCCCATCGTTCGTAAGAATCTTTGTGACTGTAGCTTTACACATTAGCTAGACGTCGGCAAATGCCGATGTTGGTGTGATAAATGTGTGTTGTTTGGGTTCGTTCTTTCACCATTTCCTGTGTGAAACAAAAACAGAATAACCGGAAATTGTCGTTATATCATTTTGGCCTTGTCAGAATAAAATCACAATTGAGCCAAACAGGATAACGGATCTGACTGACAGATCTCATTGACTCCCTCTAGGTAGCGCGTAAACACGCAGCGGCCTGTCTTCTCTTTTCGTACCACTTAGTGTTGTTTATATTGTTTAATGTACATATATGATGCTGCGCACAAGCTACAGTCGCCACAGCCTTCTGGAGATAAGGAATATGACCGAATATTACATCTTGGACCAGAGCGTTACAGAGGAGCTCCGTGGCCTGGGTATTCTCCACCAGTCCTCCACACCCCCAGACTCGACTGCTGTGTCTCATCCCAAATGGAGACACCATAGACGGTATAAGCGGAGACAAAGAGGTAAACGTGGAGGTATCCGAACGAAGCTAACTACTAGCCCACACAGACTCCCGATCCCTTCCCTCATTCTGGCCAACGTATGCTCACTAGACAACAAAATAAACCACATACAGCTCCTGAGATCTACACAACGTGATGCAAGGAACTGCTGTGTTTTATCTTTACAGAAACGTTGTTAAATGACAATATACCGGACTCTGCCATTCAGCTAGAAGGGCTAACATGCTATCGTAGCGATAAAATGCTCACGGAAGGAGGGAAAACTCGAGGTGGAGGCGTGTGTGTTTACATCAGCGATGCTTGGTGCAGAGATCCAACTGTTATACACAAGCACTCTTCTCCATTGGTGGACTTTATGATCCTCAAGTGCAGACCCTTTTACATGCCTAGAGAATTTTCATCTGTCCCACTTGTTGCCATGTATGACCCACCCATCAGCACCGGTGAGAGGAGTAAAACACTGAAAGAACTTTGAGGCCATCAGTGAGACACAAACAGCACATCCAGATGGATTCCTCATCCCAGCAGGAGACTTCAACCATCCATCCATCCAGCCATCTTCTTCCGCTTAATCCTTTTCGGCGGGGCTGGAGCCTATCCCAGCATCTTTGGGCAAGAGGCAGGGTCCACCCTGGACAGATCGCCAGTCCATCGCAGGGCCAACACAGAGAGACAGACAACCATTCACTCTCACAGTCATACCTAAGGACAATTTAGAATCCCCAGTTTGATGCCAATTAACCTAACTTGCATGTTTTTGGCATGTGGGAGGAAACCATGCAGATTTAAAGGCCCTCCTACCAAACCGAGATCAACATGGAAACTTTGCAACAAGAGGAGAAAATCTGCTGGATCTGGTGTACACAACTCATAAGAATGCATTCAGAGCCTCCCCCTGTCCCCCCCTCCGGGTCTCTCTGATCACATCACCATCCTGTTAAGGCTGGCATACAAACCCAGAGTGAAAGCCATCAGACCAACTAAAAAGCAGGTATGTATGTTGCCAGAGGGGGCCTGTGATGCTCTGAAAGACTGCTTCATCACTACAGACTGGGACACTTTCAAGCATGCAGCCACTCACAATGGACACACAAACCTAGAGGAGTACACTGAGGTTGCTGTAGCATACATGGCTAAATGCATTGATGATGTCACTCACTGCAAAACCATCACTGTTTGTGCTAACCAGAAGCCATGGATGACAGCAGAGGTTCACAGAGAGGGCTCGAGACACAGCCTTCAGGGCCGGTGACACTGCAGGACTAACACCAGCTAGGGCCAACCTGTCCCATAGTATCAAGGAGGCAAAACGACAGTACAGCAAGAAAATATCCGGAAACTTCAGCAACACCAGAGATGCACGTTCCCTCTGGCGTGGCATACAGACCCTCACCAACTACAAACCTCCGCCTCAAACCTGTGCGAGTGACATCACACTGCTCAACAACCTAAACAACTTCTTTGGCTGATTTGAAGCACAAAACAGCAGACCAGCACAGAAGACCACTCCTCCTCCAGACGAGCAGGCCATGAGTCTGGATCTGGCTAGCATGAAGGGGACCCTCTGCATGATCAACCCACATAAGGCAGCTGGCCCAGACAACATACCGGGCTGTGTCCTGAAGGACTGTGCAGAGGAGCTTTAGAATGTCCTGGCTGACATCTTCAACATCTCCCTGTCTCAAGCTGTTGTCCCCACATGCTTCAAAACTGCCACCATAATACCAGTCCCAAAGAAGCCCGTCCCATCCAGCTACAATGATTACCGGCCCGTAGCACTGACCCCCATTATAATGAAGTGCTTCGAGCGGCTGGTCATGCAGAACATCAAGTCCATCCTGCCTCCCTCCCATCACCCATCCCAGGTTGCATACAGGTGAAATAGATCCACAGAAGATGCCATTTCTGCTGCTCTCCATCCAGCCCTCACCCACCTGGACTCAAAAATTCCTACATGTGAATCCTATTCTTGGTCTTCAGTTCAGCATTCAACACAATCATCCCCCAGTATCTGATACAAAAACTCAGACACTTGGGACTCAAAACCTCTCTCTGTAACTGGGTGCTGGATTTTCTCACGGGGAGGCCACAGAACATGCGGGTTGGCAGCAACACCTCCAAAACAATCACACTGAGCACAGGGGCCCCACAAGGGTGCGTGCTCAGCCCACTGCTCTTCATCCTGCTGACCCATGACTGGATACCAGCCTACAGCACCAACCACATCATCAAGTTTGCAGACAACATGATGGTGGTGGGCTTCATCACTAACAATGAGGAGGCCAACTACAGAAATGAGGTGAGCCAACTGGTCCAGTGGTGTAAAGACAATAACCTCTTCCTGAACGTGGGCAAAACCAAGAAGATTGTGGACAACTTCAGGAGGGGTCACACACAGTATCCCCCCTCTGATCATTGATGGAGCAGCTGTGGAGAGGGTGAGCAGCACCAAGTTCCTGGGGGTGCACATCTGAGGACCTCTCCTGGTCCAACATCACCACATCACTGGCCAAGAAGGCTCAAACTCGCCACCATTTTCTCCACAAACTGAGGAGAGCACGAGCTCCCCCATCATGTGTTCTTTCTACTGGGGCACCATTGAGAGCATCCTCGAAAGCTGCACCACCACCTGCCGGAAGACACTACAATGCACAGTGAAAGCAGCCAGCAAGATCATCAGTGCCCCTCTGCCACCCCTCCCGGACATCTACCTCACCCGCAGAGCCATCAGCATCACAGACGACACCCCCAACTCCTCACACTCCCTCTTCAGCCCCCTGCCCTCGGTGAAAAGGTACCGAAGACCCCAGACCCACTCCACAAGACTGCTTAACAGCTTTGTTCATCAGGACCCTGAACTCTGTGCACTTCCTCCCCCCTGGACGGTAACACAATCACCCGTACAACAACTACCTCAGCTGTTGGCACAAAAAGACTGGCACACCAACAGTAATACTTTTGCTGCTGTGTGTCTCTGCATATTAACCGCAACTATTTGCACAAATGCCATATCTGCTGCTGTCTGTCACTGCAATACTGATCATGTGCAGTCCTATCTGTTACTATCTGCACCTACACTACCACATTGAACTGCAGCTATGGGTATTCATCTCTAGTTGTCTGTACTGTATGTGGGATTGCTGGGTTTTATCATCGTTAATCGTTTATCTCTATTTGTACTATGGGAGGTCTGGGTCTTTCTTGTTGCCATTTGCACTACAGGTTGCATTACTGTACATAGTGTAGACTGCTGCTGTTGTTGTTTTCTTTTTCCAGCCTTATTCCTTTTCCTTTCATATTATGCACTCCAATGAAGAGAGAAAGAAAGACCATTTCAATTATCCTGTATGTCCTGCACGTATAGTAGTATTCACAATAAAATCTTTGAATCTTGATTTTGTTGTTTTTTTAATTGCATTGGCCACAGCTTGAAGTAAGAGCTGAAGGTTACAAAAAGAAAAGACGTGCCTGTACAATTTGTATTGGGTTAAAATTCTGTTCAAAAGTCAGTGTGATCATTTCTCTAAAACTAATATGGGAAAAGCAACAGCTAAACCTGATACTTGACCAAAAAAAGGATAAGTAGGTCTAAATATGAAAAAAAAAGTTCTTCTTGTGGTGACTGAAACAATAAAATAGAAAAAACAAATAAAGAAATCCAATCAGTTATCCCGTTTTGGCTCAATTCTGATTTTATTTTGACAAGGTCAAAACCGCATAACGGCTATTTCCAGTTGTTTTGTTTTCGAAATATTGAAAGAATGAAGGGTACAAAGATTGTTTTTATGTGACTGATTTGAAAACTGGTTAGAAATGTGCCTGTAATGATCCGTTGTGACCAGAAATTACTGTGACCGGAGTGGCATCCGAGTGGTAGAGTGTCCGCCCCACAGCCAGGAGGTTGTGGGTTTACGCCCTAGCCCAGTCAGACCAAAGACCATATAAAAATGGTACTTTCTGCCTTCTAGCTTGGTGCTCAGCATAATAGAATGGGGAAGGGAATGTTGGTTACCCAGCCATGGGGGGAAGCGCACGCCTAGTGCTGGTCCCAAGCCCAGATAGATGGGGAGGGTTTTGTCAGGAAGGGCATCCGGTGTTGAATCCTTGTCAAATCAAATATCAGATGATGCCGGGCAAAAGGGAGCAGCCAAAAGAAAAAGATTACCAGAAATTACTGCATTTTTGTGAATTTATGCGCTTATTTCTTAAAACTCTTGTTTCCTTTTCCCCCTCCAACAGCGACGACAGATCTCTTCCAGCAGAGGACCACCTTCCCGTCCTTGTCGCCGCTGACTGACCCCCGCTTCTCCGACCCCCGCATGCACTACCCCGGGGCCTTCCCTTACTCTGCCAACAGCTCCAGCACCGGAATCAGCGGCCTCAGCATGCCGGCCTCTTCCAGATACCACACCTACCTGCCGCCGCCCTACTCGAATAACCAGTCCCAGAACTTCCAGTCCAACTCTTACCTGTACTACGGCACGGGTTCTGGATCCTACCAGTTCTCCATGGTGGCCCCAGGGAACACCGGCGGCGAACGCTCGCCCACCCGCCTGCTGTCCTGCTCGGGGGCCACAGGCACCGGCGGGACCACCAGCCTGATGAATCCTGGCCTGAACACCCAGAGCGATGGTGTGGAGGCCGACGGCAGCCACAGCAACTCCCCGACGGCCATGAGCGCTTCGGGCCGACTTGACGAGTCTGTCTGGAGGCCTTACTGACTGACAGGCACACAGGAAGAAGAAAGATGGTGATGAACAAAGAATAAAAAGCTGAACACTGAAAGATAAAAAAACAACACAAAAAGAGAAATGCTGCATGTTTGTCTGCTTCAGAAGACCTTGTGCTTTTACCAACTCTCCCAAGACTTTTGAGATTTTTTTTGTTTTTTTGGCGAACTCCTACACTGTACCAAAGCATGAACTCATGAAGAAGGTGTAAATAGGAGTGCAAGTAGAAGAAAGGAAGCCATAGTTGTTGTGTTTGGGGATGATTTGTCAAATGAACAAATGACAAGCGGGGGTGACGGACTGGAAAACCACAGCAGAGACTCGGGCTGATCCTCCAAGAGTGACTCCTGCTGTAGCAACTGTCCTTTTAAGCTTTAATTTCTGTAAAATTTCAATATTAAAAAGAGCTTACTTCAGCTTTTACAACAAGGGCTGTTTCTTGTGCTCACCTTTGCAGTAACTTGTCGCCTAATTTATTATCCAAATGGACACATTAAAAAAAAAAAAAAAGCCTTTGGAGCTACAGTATGCAACAGACGCTTGAACACAGTCACCGCATTATCAAGGAAAAACAAAGCATTCAGTCTGAAGCTGTACGAACTCTCCTCTGCGGAGTCTTCGGAGTCTCAACGGGACGGCAGCCGACGTTTTCAGGAATGTAAAATACTAAAGCAGAGGAGCGTTAATTTTCTGTTTTTCTGCAGGTTTGTTCTTGTCTTTATTCCTGCTTCTTCCTTACATTTCCTGTTCCAATCCAAAGAAGAGAGAAAATAGTCCTTGTCTGGTGGTTTTTGTTTTTTTTAAACTGGAGGATGTCGTTTAACTTAATATTTATTTGAGATGAATTTTGAGGAAATGTAAGCCTATACCCCAAATTCCTTAAGCATTTCTCTCTACCTTTGCTTTTTTATACAAAAATATATACAATGTATAAGCACCATGTTTTGTCGTTGAGTATAAATTTTCGAATTTGTGTAATATATTGCTACTAAATTATATAAAAAAACGAACCTTTAATGTAATTATTCTTGCCTTCCAATGTAGCTTTGATGCACTAGAAGCCTTTATTCCTATTGGCCCACACCCGGCAGATTCTGTTCCAAATTACCTTCCTATGCTTAAAATGAAAAAGCCATTGAATGTTTTTTGCACTATGTTTAAACTTTTATGTCCCTTTTTTTTTTAAATTTCATAGATTTATTAATTTACATTATCCCTGCACGTGTTTGCTGCACACTCTTAAAGTGTCCTTACTGAATATCCAATGATTTCATGATCACAGAGAGACGGAGTAAGGGGTCAGAGGCCTTTTACTGTAGGGAAAAACATATTTTAAACATGTTTATTTTTATCCAGAAAACCTGCACAGACCCGCAAAGCACACGAGGGTAAAAATGAAGGTGAAACAGGTGAATTATGAGAATAAACTGGCCTGTCAACATGAGCAGTAGGAGAGGTTTTTACTCTGAAATCTTCTTTAAAATATATTTTTACTGGTCTTTTTTTTGTTATTAGCACAATTTTTCCTAAACCTGTGTCACTTTCTTGTGAATTTTAGGCTTTTTACTCTTATACATATTTCACTTTATACATTTCTTCATATCTTTTTTTTTTTATAATTTTTTGCATTTTTCTTGCAGTTTTTTCAGTATAGATTTGAAGCTTTCATGAAAATTTGTGAATTTGTAAGCCTGAGACTTTTCCACATAAACTTGTGATTTTTTTTCCAAATAAATGTGTGTTTTTACTCTTAGATTTTAATTTTCTCCGTACATTTTAATGGCAAAGAGTCGGTACTTTTGTCTCACTTGGGCTGAGGCATTTGTGAGGGAGTTTCCAAAATCTCTCCAAACATTCGTGGGGGTTCACAATTTTCTCTCTCGTCACGGGAATTTTGAACATGCTCAACATATCTGTGACACATTTTCTCTCAAAATATCAGAGTCGCCACTGGTGTCTCAAACCTGTCCCAAACCCTTCTCGATTTACTTTCCGAGAGTCAGAAAGTGTGAAAAAAGTTAAACAATTTTGCAAGGGGTTGGGAACCTGAGAGACTAGACTGTGACTGATTGGAGCCCATTATTGTCCAGCACACGCCAACGCAACTGCGATTGACAGTTACCATGGTACCCAAGGGAAAGAAAGGCAAGACTAGGGATGGGGAGCTGCTGTCTCTGCCCCACGGATTCCTACAGAGGAAGCGGAGCCAGTCCAGGGCCTGCTGAGCCTTGGAAGCAGCCTCCTCATCCAACAGTCTCTGCACTTCTTCTCCATGGTCGATGATGCATGCTGTGCAACATGTGCATGGCATGTATGGGAACTCCTGCTCATGTGACATTCATACAATATTGGTGCGACATACGCAAATGTGGCAATTCAATGTGATTCCAAGTGAAAGTTGTCACCAATTTACATATTTGTTGCAAGTTTGTTTTTTTTATCTCCAACTAGTTGTGAGCTGTCACAGCCCAGTGAGATACGAAATATTTTATTTAGGTATTCGATCGTCTGATTTGTTAGTTGGATGTTCTCCTTTTACCACCAAACCTCTTGATTTTAATAAAGGTAAATCGTAACTGTACTTATCAAATTTACCAACAAAAAAAAAAAGAAAAAAGCTGCAAGTATATGGGGGGAAAAGATGCACATTTGTGTGATAAATTTGCAAGTTTGTGAAGAAAAAGTTCTAAATTAAGAAAAACCCATACATTCAAGACAGACGTTAAGGAGAAAATGCATATTTACAAATCTAAATTTACAATAAAAAAAATACATCAAATATAGATGAAAAGCTGCAAGATTATTAGTATAAAAAACTATGCAAGAAAAAAGGTTAGAAAAGCCACACTTAAAAAAAAAAAACAACAAAAAACTGACAGTGATGCAGTTTACTGATGAAGGACTGTACAGATTATTTGGACATTCACTCCGGATTGTCAAAAATATTTGGAACCCCAGAACTAGTATTGGGACATCCATATAAAGAAGCTGCTGCGGCCCTGGAGCCACAGGTTGCAGACCCCTCGAAGAGAGTTAAGAGGTCAGGTCACAGCGGCTCCTTCTTCCCTAAGATCCCTTGTTGTACTCAGGTGCCTTTGTTCTGAGTAATCAGTTGGTGCTTTGAAGCCTTTATGGCCCCAGTTCTGTCTGCTTTACTGATCATCAGTGCCAAAGGCTCGTGGCACAGATCATGCTGGTACCAAGTGTCTGCAGAACATATCGGATGTCAAATAATTAAGCTTTCAGAGTGAGAAGAAATAAGCTGTGCAACTTCTTTTCAGACCCTTTTTTTTTTTTGCTGTTCTGGAAGACTGTTTTCATTCCTGCCGTGCTTTATTTTTGAAGAAAAATGTCTGTGCTCTCTTTTGAAACCTGAACATGGTTGAAAACGTTATTATGGGCAAGAATCATGCAGCTAGAGAAACCACATGAATTACATTTGTGTGGCTTCTTCAGAAACAAACCAAAGATTTTCACTGTTGCCTGCAGGGCTGTTTGGATGTGCGTACATGATGCATGGCAAGACAATCATATCACCATTAATCTTGAACACGGTTTAGTTAAACCTAAGAAGCCAAAATGTACAACAGAACTGCATATTTTTATTGTGTACTTGTTTGAAAAGCACAATGTTACATTTATCTTTTTATCTTTTAAACAATCCCTTTGACATTTACCAAAAATGTTCATTCATCTTGCGCTCTTCACTTGTCTTTATGCTCAAAGCATGTACATCTGATATTGATGTTAATTTAAAAATCCCATCCATGTATGTAATATCATTAATGCTTCCATACTGAGTGCTTGTAAAGTTTGCTGATAATGTAGTTTTTAATCATTTTGATTAAAAAAAACATATTTCACTTCTATCTCTAACAGCTGCTGTTTATTTCATTATGTCATATTACAGATAGTTTTGCTGCACTAGAAGGAATTGTGTCCGTTGTCTATGGTTTCAAAAGTCTCATGAACCGTTCATGTTAACGATAGACAGCAGTGAACAGCATCCAGCACTGAAAACCAGCTTTAGTCAGAAACAACATAAGTTTACTGCCTTCAAAAATCAAGTGCAATTAAATTTTCTGAATTAGGAGAACTTGATTAATTCTGCCTGAACATTTCTTAATTACTTCGAATTAGCAGAGTAATTAGACTACTATGTCTTTAAATAATTTGAGAAAGCCCAGATGATGACATCATGGCTTTGGAAGCTTCTGATAGGTTAGTTGACAACATTTGAGTTAATTGGAGGCACACCTCAAACACGTTGCTTCCTTGCGACATCATGAAAAATCCAGAGAAATCAGCCAAGATATCAGGAAGAGAATTGTGGACCTTCACAAGTCTGGTTCATCCTTGGATACGATTTCCAGATGTCTGAAAATGCCACTTTCATCTGTTCAAATAATTATACACAAGTATAAACACGATGGGAATCATACCGCTCAGGAAGGAGACGGGTTCTGTGTCCCAGAGATGAAGGCGTTCTGGTGAAAAATGTGCATATCAACCCCAGAACAAAAGCCAAAAGACCTTGTGAAGATGCTGGCTGAAGCTGGTAAAGAGTGTCATTATCCACAGACAAGTGAGTCCTGTACCAACATGGGCTGAAAGATCACTCAATGAGGAAGAAAACATAACCCCAAAAGCAATATAAAAAAAAAAAAAAAAGCCAGATTACAGTTTGTAAATGCAGACAGGGACAAAGACCTTAATTTTTGGAGTCATGTCCTGTGGTCTGATGAAACTAAAATTGAACGGTTAGGCCATAATGACTATCATTAAATTTGGAGGAACAAGGAGGAAGCTTACAAGCCTGAGAACACCACCCCATCTGTGAAGCACGAGGGTGGCAGCATCATGTTGTGGGGCTGTTTTGCTGCAGGAGGTACTGGTATAGGCTACTTCAAAATAGACTGCATAATGAGGAAAGAACATTATGTGGAAATATTGAAGCAACATCTCAAGACATCAGCCAGGGAGCTGAAGCTTGGCCACAAATGGGTCTTCCAGATGGACAATGACCCTAAACATACCGCCAAATTAGTTACAAAGTGGCTTAAGGACAACAAAGTCAAAGTCAATAGCATCACAAAATCCTGATATCAATCTCATAGAAAATTTGTAGGCAGAGCTGAAAAAGACCTGTGAGAGCAAGGTGGCGTACAAACCAGTTCTGTCAGCAGGAATGGGACAAAATTCCAGCAAACTATTGCGAAAAGCTTGTGGAAGGATCCAAAACATCTGACCCAAGCCAGACAGTTGAAAGGCAATGCTGCCAAATACTGGAAATGGATGGAAACTTCTGACTTTGAAGAAATTAATAAAAAATTCTCTACAAAAATTGAATATATATATATATGTGTGTGTGTGAGTGTGTGTGTGTGTGTGTGTGTGTGTATACAGTAGTGTGAAAAAGTATTTGCCCCTTCCTGATTTCTCTTTTTTTTTGTATGTTTGTCACACTTAAATGTTTCAGATCATCAAACAAATTTAAATATTAGACAAATATAACACAAGTAAACACAGAACACAATTTTTAAAAGGTGTTTATTATTAAGGGGGGGAAAAATCCAAACCTACATGGCCCTGTGTGAAAAAGTGATTGCCTCCCCAGTTAAAACATAAATTAACTGTGGTTTATCACATCTTTGGAAAGCTGAGTTCAATTTCTCTAGCCACACCCAGGTCTGATTACTGCCACACCTCTTCTCAATCAAGAAATCACTTAAATAGGACCTGACTGACAAAGTGAAGTAGACCAAAAGATCCTCAAAAGTTAGACATCATGCTGCCATCCAAAGAAATTCAGGAACAAATGAGAAACAAAGTAATTGAGATCTGTCAGTCTGGAAAAGGTCATAAAGCCATTTCTAAAGCTTTGGTACTCCAGCGAACCACAGTGAGAGCCATTATCCACAAATGGTGAAAACATGGAACAGTGGTGAACCTCCCAGGAGTGGCCGGCTGACCAAAATTACCCCAAGAGCGCAGTGACGACTCATCCAAGAGGTCACAAAAAAACCCACAACAACATCCAAAGAACTGCAGGCCTCACTTGCCTCAGTTAAGGTCAGTGTTCATGACTCCACCATAAAAAAGATTGGGCAAAAATGGCCTGCATGGCAGAGTTCCAAGATGAAAACCACTGCTGAGCAAAAACAACAAAGTCTGGTCTCCATTTTGCCAGAAAACATCTTGATGATCCCCAAGACTTTTGGGAAAATACTCTGTGGACTGATGAGACAAAAGCTGAACTTTTTGGAAGGTGTGTGTCTCATTGCATCTGGCGTAAAAGTAACACAGCATTTCAGAAAAAGGAACATCATACTAACAGTAAAATATGGTGGTGGTAGTGCGATGGTCTGGGGCTGTTTTGCTGCTTCAGGACCTGGACAACTTGCTGTGGTAAATGGAACTATGAATTCTGCTGTCTACCAAAAAGTCCTGAAGGAGAATGTCCGATCATCTGTTCATGACCTCAAGCTGAAGCACACTTGGGTTCTGCAGCAGGACAATGATCCAAAACACAGCAGCAAGTCCACCTCTGAATGGCTTAAGAAAAACAAAATGAAGACTTTGGAGTGGCCGAATCAAAGTCCTGACCTGAATCTGATTAAAATGCTGCGCCATGATCTTAAAAAGGCAGTTCATGCTCAACAACCCTCCAATGTGGCTGAATTACAGCAATTCTGCAAAGATGAGTGGGCCAAAATTCCTCCACAGTACTGGAAAAGACTCATTGCCAGTTATCGCAAACACTTGGTTACAGTTGTTGCTGCTAAGGGTGGCCGAACCAGTTATTAGGTTTAGGGAGCAATCACTTTTTCATACAGGGCCATGTAGGTTTGGACTTTTTTTCCATTAATAATAAACACATTCATTTAAAAACTGCATTTTACGTTTACTTGTGTTATCTTTGTCTAATATTTAAATTTTGGCAGCACTGAGCAGCAGCACTGAGCAGCAGGATTAAATACTACCTGTTCAAGAGGTAATAGAACTTCAATTCTTCACCTGTGGCTAGTTCTTGACTTTTGGAGGTGATTTGGTTGACACTTGGCAGTGGATTGGTGGCTTGGGGGAAGATTCTGGTGAATTTAGAATTGGGCCTTTCTGCCTTAGAAGCAGACTGGCAGCCATTACTACTAGGCCTCACAGGCAGCCACCATCACCAGGCCAGCAGCCACGACCATCAGGCTCCACAGGCAGCCGCCACCACCAGGCTTCATAGGCAGTTACCACCACCAGGCCCTGCAGCCACCTCCATCAGGCTTCAGGCCTGGCACCTGGCCTTACACGCATTCCTGTTGTTGTTGCTGCTTGAATTTTTCATCAACACTGAAATAGTCTTGGAAACAGACTCTTGTCTCCTTGTCCACTGCAAATTATTGCAAAACTGCAGCAAAATGCCACCTAAGCCAAAAGCAGAGGCCAAATCCAAGGACGAATATGTGTCCCTCGCACAGGTAAATGACTTACTGCAACAGCAAAAAGAACTGTTTTCTGCGTTGTTAAACCAACAACAGGAAACTTTCAAAAGCCTCATCAAAGTGATCATGGACTCAGCTAATGCAAGAGTGGGCACGATGACGAGAGAGTTGCAGGACATTAAAACAAGTCTACAGTTCACTCAAAAATACGTAGATGACATAAAAGCCGATTTGTCTAAACAAGCAGACCGCAACAATGTGCTGCAATCAGATGTTTCTAAAGTGTGTGACAGTCTGTTGACTGTCACCGACAAATTTGAATATCTGGAACGATAATCCCGGAGAAATAATCTAGTCTTTGATGGTGTTGTGGAGGCACCAGGAGAGACCTGGGCCGACACGGAGGAGAAGATTAAAAATATTCTCATGGAGAAACTACAGTTACCGCCAGGGATCGAGAAGGAGAGAGCCCACCGCACAGGGAAACCTGGAGGAGAAAGACCGAGGCCCATTGTGGTCAAGTTCCTGTGGCACAAGGACAGGATGACCATTCTTCAAAGAGCCAAGTCCCTCAAAGGAACAAAAATCTTCATCAATGAGGACTTCACTGATTTGGTAAGAAGGAAGAGAAAAGAATTAATGCCAGAGCTGAAAGCTGCAAGAGCACGGGGGACATAGCCTACTTAAGGTATGACAGACTCATTATTCACCCACGCCATCCCTGTAACAGCACACCAAAATCAATGGAGCCAAAAATCAACCAGAAATGACTGACATTTCATTATCAACTTAAAGATGTAAACTGTGCATTTGTTTCCATTAACTGGAATAATTAAGATGCAAACTTTTATAGGAAACAACCTCATTTTTAAAGGGTATGAATATACTGAGCATAAGCCACACAGTGTTGAATATGAAACCGATCCTGAAAATCACTTTTTCATCAGTATAAAACATCAGTGTAAATACTTTAGCTCAGACCAACTAAAAAATATTATTTCTGACCAATCATTGTCATTAATACACTTTAATAGTAGATGTCTCAACATGAATTTTTCCAAAATCCAGGACAGTTTGTTGCAATATAACTCAAATTTTTCTGCTGTTGCAATTTCTGAGAATTGGCTAAAAAATTACCGACTTCATACAGTGCAAATGAGAGGCTATGATTTATATACCACAAGCAGGTCAAAAAAAAAAAAAGGGGCGGTGGTGTTGGTTTATATATCAGGTCCTGCTACCAAAGCCAAGTTGTGGATAATATATCTTTTGAAATGGAAAATGTAACTGTGAAATTAATTACAACTACAAAAAACATCATAATAAGTTGCATTTATAGAGCACCGGGTACCGATATTGACATTTTCAAAGAAAAATTGTCTGAGCTTTTCAGTGCAGTAGGTAATAAGAAGCTGGTATTTATTTGTGGAGACTTCAGTATTGACTTATTAAATCCAAATGACCATATCCAAATAAGTGAATTCATAAATTCCATGTTTTGTATGGGTTTCTACCCTTCAATAACATACCCCAATAGAATAACAACACATTCAGCAACGCTTATTGATAACATTTTCACAAATGTCACTGAGGGGAATGTAACTGCTGGTCTTATCATCAATGATGTGACAGACCATCTGCCTGTTTTGTTTCTTCACACACTGGTGGAACACAGAACGTTGAAATAGATCAGGTTTTTAAACGACTTGTAACAGAAACCGCAATCAACAATTTTAGAAATGATCTAACTAGAAAAGCACTCGGAGAGCGCAGACCTCCGCCAAGCGCCACAGTTCCCCCCCCCCCGTACAGTGTTTGTGTGTACGTTTTCAGATTCCTTGACCATGAAAACATATGACTAGCAATTGGATTCACAATGATAGGATTAGTGGTTCAGTAGTAAAAGCATTACCTCCTTGGCGGAGGTAATAAACTGAAGTGTTGGTGTTGTGTCCATCTCCTTCATGTGCAAAGTCCCAGGCTGCGAGCGTTTTCATAGATCACTGAAAGCAGCACTCAGGGCTTCAGTGACGGATGCAAAATGCGTAGACAGGTTGCCGTGGGTTTTATTGGGTTTGCGCTCCGCGGAAAAAAAGAGGATTTTGAATCTTCCCCGGCAGAGAGCTGGTTTTTGCGCAGCCCCTATGGCTGGCCGGGGAATTTCTGCCAAATAATCCGGCGGCGGACAGCTGCCCGTCTCAGTTTTTGCAGCGTAGCGCAAACACAGGCACGCTAGCGGGCCCGGGCCAGCACTGTTTTGACGGATGCAAATTGCATAGACAGGTTGCCGTGGATTTTATTGGGTTTGCACTCCGCGGAAAAAAAGAGGATTTGAAGCTTCCCCGGCAGAGAGCTGGTTTTTGCGCAGCCCCTATGGCTGGCCGGGGAATTTGTGCCAAATAATCCGGCGGCGGACAGCTGCCCGTGTCAGCTTTTGCAGCGTGGCGCAAACACAGGCACGCTGGCGAGCCCTGCCCACCACAGTTTTCCGCGTGCTTTTGTGCCTAAAACTTTGAAGAAAGCAGAGTTTGTGTTCGTCAGACATGACGACCAGCGCCCTCTATTGCCCCTGCACACATGTTGAAAATGGCCGTATCTCACAATGTTTAAGAATCCTTTTAAAAATTCCTGTATCAAGACGGTGATCCGTATCATCCCCAAAATTTAATCAGTTCTTCCTTGTACCATTTCCAACAACGCCTGAAAGTTTCATCGAAATCCATCCAAAACTTTTTGAGTTATCTTGCTAACCAACAGACAGACAAACAGACAGACAGACAGACAAACAGACAGACAAACCCCGGCAAAAACATAACCTCCTCCTGGCCTTCGGCCTGGCGGAGGTAAAAATACAAGACTGGAGCGGTGTTTATGTTGACGACATTGACACAGCATATGGAGAATTTGTCTCCATTTTATCACAACTATATAATAAACACTGCCCTCTAGTGGTAAAGGAAACTAAAGTTAAATCCAGAGATAAGCCTTGGATCACCAAGGGCCTACAAAATGCTTGTAAAAAGAAAAACTTGTTATACAAAACGTTTCTGAAATTAAGAACTGTGGAAGCTGAAAAGAAATACAAGACTTATAAAAATAAACTCATTGTGGCTTATATTAATCATATATTCCATACCTACATATGTATAGACATATTAGAATGTTTAGTGATTACATATGTGGAATGACCTCACGCCTCAGAACAGGACAAGAGGTCTCAACCGCCAGCGAGGATCAAAGAGCAGACAGAGTCGCAGCAGTGGAGACCGGATCGATCTCCCTGACCACCCAGGGTCAGGTGGAGGAGACGGAGGACAATGGAGGGAGGATTATGTTAATGCGGGATGTCGGCTTTGATATGCAATGTCTTTTGTTGAGTGTGGGTATAAGTATGAAGGTCTGACTGCGCTCGACCTTTTATTCTGCTTCTGCACCGAGATGAGACTTGTTAGGGAAGTGAAGCTGATATTAAACTTTGATTTCTAAAATCCCATCGCTTCATCATTTCAAGCTCCCTACACTGGTGACCAGACGTGAGGATGGAACAGAGACGTTCTCCCGCGATTAACTCATCAGAGGCGACCCAGGCAAGCGCCGGCACCCATGCAGACAGGGGAACGGATGGAAGACGTTCCCCCACGGCAGAATCTACAGAGAGGGCTCAACCGAGCACCATCCCCAGCTCCACCGTGAGAACAGAAGAAAGGCGATCTCACCCGGCGGATACATCAGGGACGGCCCACACAAGCGCCGTCACCGTCAAGCTGCCAGAATTCTGGCAAGACGACCCGAGCTCGTAGTTCCAGCAAGCTGAGGCTCAGTTTGCACTGGCGGGCATAACGGTGGACGAGACGAAATTTTATCACATCGTCGCCAAACTCGACGCTGCCACGTCAAGATGTGCGCGGAGCATAATCCAACAACCGCCCGCCCATGACAAATACAGAGAACTTAAGGCGACCATCGTTGAGAACTTCATCCCCTCAGCCGAGGAGAGAGCAGAGAAGATCCTGGTGATCTTCGGCCACAGAGGATGCAGACCCAAGGCCCTCATGGAGAACATGCTGCAGCTTAAGGAAGAGGACAACGACAACTTCCTCTTCCAACATATCTTCCTCAGCACTCTGCCGCCACACATGAGAGGGACACTGGTCAACATGCGGTGCAGCACCCAGCAGGACTTCCGCGCGCTGGCCCGAGAAGCGCAGCGGCTCATCAATGCCTGCGGCGAACAGATGACCACAGCAGCATCTGCAGATCTCAGCGCGGAAGCCCAGAGCAGCGGAGAACCACAGACAAGCAGGGCCCACCCACCATGGCGGCAACACGACCAAGGCGCAGCAGGCGGAACGACCTCTGCTATTACCACCACCGTTGCGCCGAGAGGGCGTACAAATGCGTGCCCCCCCTGCAAATTCAAAAATTCGGGAAACGCCAAAGCCGAGAACCGTTAACAGCTGCGGCTCTCGGCGAGACAAATAAGCTGCTTTATGTGACTGACGGACACACCGGGAGACAGTTCCTTATCGACACCGGAGCTCAGTTGAGTTTTATCACCCCTTCCCACGCAGACTGGGCCATGGGTCCCCGGGGAAATGGAGCGATGGCAGCCAACGGCTCGATCATCGACACTTTCGGTGAAAGGAACCTGCCTCTTTGCATCCACGGCCGCAACTATAGATGGACATTTATTGTAGCGGCGGTGAGTTTTAACTTGTTGGGCGCTGATTTTTTGTGTGCACATGGGTTGTTAGTCATTTTCTTCTATCCCCTGCTCAGCTCGAGTTTCTCCACCACCCGTGCAGGCCAGCGTCACAACAGCAGGAGGTAAGTTTGACCAACTCCTCACCCAATTTCCAGCACTCACAGTTCCCAAATTTTCAGCAACAGTAGCGAAACACAGGGTTGAACACTTCATCCCCACAGCAGGCCCACCCGTGTTTGCCAAAGCTCGGCGCTTAGACGCGACCAAGCTCGCCATAGCACGGGATGAGTTTACCACCCTGGAAAAATTAGGCATTATTAGGCGCTCGAAAAACCCCTGGGCATCGCCACTCCACATGGTCCCGAAAACCGACGGTTCTTGGAGACCTTGCGGCGATTACCGCAGATTAAACAATGCGACAGCGCATGACCGCTACCCAATTCCTCACATCCAAGATTTTTCACTACATCTGGCAGGTGCGCGCAATTTTTCTAAAATAGACCTGGTCCATGGCTATCACCAAGTCCCCGTTCGAGCGGAAGACATTCCTAAAATGGCTGTAATAACCCCTTTTGGTCTTTTTGAATTTTTGCGGATGCCGTTCGGCCTCAAAGGCGCTGCTCAAACCTTTCAGCGTATGATGGACGCGGTATTACGCGACCTCCCCTTCGTGTTCGTCTACCTCGACGATATGCTGGTAGCCAACCCGTCAGAGGAAGAACACGAACAACACCTCACTACAGTTTTTCAGAGACTAGAAGAGCACGGGTTAATAATCAACCCAGCCAAATGCAAATTCGGCGTGTCACAAATTGATTTTTTGGGACACAGAGTTTCACTGAAGGGGGCAGTCCCATTGCCAGACAAAGTCCGCGCGGTAAAATATTTTCCACGACCACAAACGGTCAGATCGCTGCAAGAATTTTGGGGAATGGAGAATTTTTACAACCGTTTCCTCCCCCGCGCAGCTCAACTCATGCAGCCCCTGTATGCCGCGCTCAGAAAACAAAAGCCTTCCAACGCGGTCGAATGGACCCCGGAGCGCGAACGCGCCTTTGCGGAAGTAAAAAGTGCTCTAGCGAATGCCACATTGTTGGTTCACCCCGATCCCTCGGCCCGTATAGCGTTAACCACAGACGCTTCAGACCTGGCCATAGGGGCAGTCGTGGAACAACATGTTGGCGGAACCTGGCAACCTTTAGCATTTTTTAGCAAATCTTTAAACCAAACCGAGCGTAAATACAGCACTTTTGACAGGGAGCTGCTAGCGCTTCATTTATCCATCCACCACTTCCAGTTCTGGTTAGAAGGGCGGCGTTTCATGGCTTTTGTAGACCACAAACCGCTCACTTTTGCGATGGCTAAAATTTCAGAACCATGGTCAGGCAGGCAACAAGGACAGCTAGCTGCAATTTCAGAGTTCACCACAGACATTCGACATGTGGCAGGCAAACTTAACGTGGTAGCAGACTGCCTCTCTCGCGCTGTGACATCGCCAGAGCACGAGGAGACAGATTATACTACCTCAGCCGCAGAACTCTTCGCCAACACGGACGCGTACACGGCCCCAATTCACGTAGGGATAGATTACGCAGCCATGGCAGAGGAACAAAGCAGTGACGCGGACGTGCGCGCGCTCCTGTCTAGACCAACAGGGTTAAGACTGGAGGAAAGGGGTTTACGTGACGGTGTACCCCCCCTAATCTGCGACGTGTCAACCGGCCAACCTCGCCCGGTAGTCCCAGCCACATGGCGCCGCCGCATTTTTGACTCGGTTCACTCCCTCGCGCACCCAGGGGTGCACGCCTCGGTTAAAATGGTCGCGGAAAAGTTTGTTTGGCCGGGCCTGCGCAAAAATGTAAAGGAATGGGCAAAAACTTGCATGTCTTGTCAGCGCGCCAAAATACACAAACACACAAAAGCTCCTCTAGAGCCTTTTCGAATCCCAGCCAGAAGGTTTGACCACGTTCATGTCGACCTCGTGGGACCACTACCTTCGTCTCAGGGTTTCACACACCTGTTAACAATGATAGACCGTACTACGCACTGGCCGGAGGCGGTCCCTTTGGCGTCAACCAAAGCTGCGGAAGTCGCTCGCGTTTTTTTAACAAACTGGGTGGCACGTTTCGGCGTCCCATCGGACATCACGTCCGATAGGGGGCCTCAATTTGTCTCAGAGCTTTGGTCAGCCATGGCCAGCAGCTTAGGGGCGACAATTCACCGCACCACCGCATATCACCCTCAGGCTAATGGGTTATGCGAGCGTTTTCACAGATCTTTAAAGGCCGCCCTCAGGGCCTCACTAAAGGATACAGATTGGGTGAATAAACTTCCCTGGGTTTTATTGGGGTTGCGTTCTGCGCCTAAAGAGGATCTAGACGCCTCCCCAGCAGAATTAGTTTTTGCACAACCTCTCAGACTCCCAGGTGAGTTTTTACCAGAGCATCCAGAGCCTGGGCATCTTCCAGCCCTGAGGCCTTTAGGCAACACCGGACCGGACACGCTCCCCGGACCGGCACATCACTCTTTTCCACAGGTTTTTGTCCCCCAAGCTTTAAAAAATGCCGAGTTCGTTTTTGTTAGACACGAAGCTTTAAAATCAACCCTCCGTCCACCATACGACGGACCATTCAGAGTGCTGGAACCTGGCGATAAGCATTTTGTGCTTGATTTAGGGGACAGAAAAGAAACAGTCAGCATTGACAGACTTAAACCTGCCTTCTTGTTGAGAGACGAACCTGCACGGGTGGCGAGAGCACCTCGGCGGGGTAGACCCCCCAAGAAAAAAAACTCAGCCCCCCTGCAGGGAACAAATAACCACTCTCCTCCCCAAGCTGCAGATTCCTTACAGGAGGGTCCCACCAGGGCGCCAAAGCGGACCTACAGCAGATTCGGGAGAAGATTAAAACCCAGACGGCACAGGGACTGATGCAAATTGACCAAGAGTTGTTAACTATGTTATCAGATCGTGCCGTGACAGTTTTAAGGCTGATTTGTGATATCACTATACTGTTGTGGTTACCACTGAATTCTCTACAGGAGCATGACTGCTGGAAAGATTTTTCCTTGTTTTCCCTGTCAAGAGGTTTAACAGTATAATATGTCATAGAGATTATCTTAAACTGTAAACTTAATTTGATTGTCCTTTTCTTAGTCGTTTGGGGGGGGGCTGTGGCTTATATTAATCATATATTCCATACCTACATATGTATAGACATATTAGAATGTTTAGTGATTACATATGTGGAATGACCTCACGCCTCAGAACAGGACAAGAGGTCTCAACCGCCAGCGAGGATCAAAGAGCAGACGGAGTCGCAGCGGTGGAGACCGGATCGATCTCCCTGACCACCCAGGGTCAGGTGGAGGAGACGGAGGACAATGGAGGGGGGGGATTATGTTAATGCGGGATGTCGGCTTTGATATGCAATGTCTTTTGTTGAGTGTGGGTATAAGTACGAAGGTCTGACTGCGCTCGACCTTTTATTCTGCTTCTGCACCGAGATGAGACTTGTTAGGGAAGTGAAGCTGATATTAAACTTTGATTTATAAAATCACATCGCTTCATCATTTCAAGCTCCCTACACTCATTAGTATTTTAAGATCGAGTAAAAAAACATTACAGTAAATTATTGGAAAATAACAAAATTAATACATGTAATATATGGAAGGTGTTAAATAATATAACAAAGAGAGGAAAACTAAATTCCAACCACATCTCTTATTTAAATTCAGATAATGGAATAATCACTGAAAATAGCTTGATCTCCAAAACGTTTAATGATTATTTTGTTAATATAGCAAAAAAGATCGCCAACTCCACTGTATCATCAGCAAATACAAGTGGCGCTGACAATGTCGTCAACATAAACGCTTACTCAATGTTTATGAAAGAAACAGATGAAAAAGAAATTCTTAACATTGTTAACAAATTCAAAGACAAAAAATCAACTGATTGTAATGATTTCAGTATGTTCTTGGTTAAATGTATTATTGATTGTATTGTTAAACACTTCACTTACATATGCAACATGTCACTTACTGCTGGTGAATTTCCAAAGAAAATGAAAACAGCAAGAGTCGTTCCTCTGTATAAGACTGGTGACAAACACTCATTGTCAAACTACAGACCCATCTCCTTGTTACCTCAGTTCTCCAAAATTCTGGAAAAAATATCTGTTAAGAGACTAAATGATTTCATTGAGAAGCATAATAACATGCAGGTTAGGTTAATTGGAGACTCTAAAGTGGCCCTAGGTGTGAATGTGTGTGTGAATGGTTAAGGGATAGCGCCGTATCGTGGCTGCTTCATCCATCCAGGTGGTGGATGACCCTCAATTTCCCCTCTGGGGATCAATAAAGTATACTAAATCTAAAAATCTAAAAAAAATAATATACTCTGTGAACAACAGTATGGATTCAGGAAGAGCCGGAGCACCTCACTGGCACTCATGGACTTTGTTGAACAGATTACGGATGCAACAGATAGAAGAGAATACACAGTTGGAATATTTCTGGACTTACAAAAGGCATTTGATACAGCTGACCATAAATTACTCCTCAATAAATTACATAAGTATGGCATCAGAGGAATTGCTTTTGACTGGTTACACAGCTATTTAGAAGGCAGATATCAATATGTTCATGTGAATAATATAGACTTTGAGTTACTGAAGATGACGTGTGGGGTACCACAGGGTTCTGTGCTTGGTCCATTGCTGTTTATTTTGTATATTAATGATTTATGCTCTGTGTCTAAATTGCTCAAGTGTATTTTATTTGCAGATGACACAACTTTTTTTTTGTAGTGGAGAAAATCTTAAGCATCTTCTGGATTCAGTAGAAAATGAACTTAAACAAATCAATCAATGGTTCACTGCCAATAAATTATCTATTCACCTTGGAAAAACAAAATGTATAATATTTGGAAACCGCAAATTATATAATCACAGAAAAATTAAAATAAACAATGTTGAAATTGACACAATTTTCGAAACCAAGTTCCTAGGGGTCATTGTTGATAACAAACTAAACTGGAAATCACACATAAATTATGTCAAAACTAAAACGTCTAAATCCATTGCTGTATTGTATAAAGTTAAGGATCTCCTGTGTCAGAAATCTCTTTGCATTTTATATAATTCACTGATAGCTCCTTTTATGACATACTGTGTGGAGATCTGGGGAAACACATATAAAACAAACACAAACTTAATCTTTTTACTACAGAAAAAAGCCGTACGCATTGTATCAAAGAAACCTTACCGTGAACCAACAAATCCAACATTCATTCAATTACATACTCTTAAATTTGGAGATCTGGTAGATTATAATGTCATTCAAATCATGTACAAAGCAAATAACAACCAATTACCTGTAAATATTCAGAGACTGTTTAAAAAAGGGAAAGCAAATATGAGCTAAGAGGTATCTGTGTTTTTAATAAGCCAAAGGTTAGAACAAATACAAAGTATCATTGCATGTCTGTCACTGGAGTTAAACTGTGGAACTGTTGCTCTGAAAATATTAAAACATGTTCAACTCTGAAGCAATTCAAAAAATTGTACAAAGATGAGAAAATCTCCCAGTAGCTCACTGTAAATGCTGGGAGATAAATTTGTAATAACTTAAAGGGTTTTTTGGGTTTTTTTGTCTACTTGTTCTATTTGATTTTCTCTGTTGATTTTGGGTAAGACTTAAATTTTTAAGTTATTGACTTTAAAACTGTAACGGGGTAGGCACTATATAAGCACTAGCTTCAGCCTACACCCTTTCGGTTGTTCTTTTGTGTGTTCTTATTGTATTGTATGTGTTTATTATTATTATTACCGAATAAATTCATTCATTCATTCAATATTTAAATTTGTCTGATCATCTGAAACATTTAAGTGTGACAAACACACAAAAAAATCAGGAAGGGGGCAAACACCTTTTCACACTACATATATATATATACACAGTGGGGTAAAAAAGTATTTAGTAAGCCACCAATTGTGCAAGTTCTCCCACTTAAAAGATGAGAGGGGTCTCCAATTTTCATCATAGGTATACCTCAACTATGAGAGACAAAACAAGAAAAAAAAAATCCAGAAAATCACATTGAAGGATTTTTAATGAATTAATTGGTAAATTCCTTGGTAAAATAAGTATAAATAAGTATACCTCTCTCATCTTTTAAGTGGGAGAACTTGCACAATTGGTGGCTGACTAAATACTTTTTTGCCCCACTGTGTATGTATATATATGTATATATATATATATATACGTATATATATATATATATATATACGTATATATATATATATATACACACTGGTGTGTGTGTATAGTCAGAAGAGGATTAGGAAAATGAAAATTAATGGCCACCAGCCAAGAATTAGTAAGTAATTGTGGTGTATGGGAAACTAGTGGAGAACAACATCAATTATGATAAATTGTTTGGCTGATGATTATTGTTGACTTATGATAGTTAATAATGTGAAAAGTCCTGTAAATATATCAGTCACATACATGTGAATGCTTTATTTTAAGGCTGAGCTTTAATCTGTAGTCAAACTATAGCTTACTCCTTTGTTATCAAGCCTGGTGATTATCATCAGTTTGTTTTTAGCTCATTTTAATGGTGTTACTGAGCTGGAGGAAAACCCAGCCACAGGAGGTGCACAAGCCAGTGTACTCCTAGTGCCGGTCACAAGCCTGGGTCAATGGGGAGGGTTGTGCCAGGAAGGGCATCTGACATAAAACCTTTGCCAAATCAAATTTGTGGATCATGATGAATGAGACTAACATACCAGCTCAGCCGAGGCCCGGGTTAACAACAACAGCCACCGGTGCTGTTAGCCAACAGGGTGCTAGTGGAAATTGGGCTACCGTTGGTTGAAGATCGAGGAGGAGGAGAGGGGGAAGGTGTGTTAGGAGGGAGAGAGAGAAAAGGAAAGATATTAGTGTGGAGGTGAGAGTAGGGATGTTAAATGTAGGGACTATGACTGGTAAAGGCAGAAAGTTGGATGATATGATGGGGAGAAAAAAGGTAGATATATTGTGTGTTCAAGAAACCAGATAGAAGGGAAGCAAGGCTAGGAGCATTGGAGGTGGATTTAAACTGTTCTACCATGGTGTAGATAGGAAAAGAAATGGAGTAGGAGTAATCTTGAAGGAAGAGTATGTGAAGAGTGTTCAGGAGGTAAAGAGGGACTCGCACGGAATCGGGAGTTTGAAGCTAGAAGTCAAAGGTGTGACGTTGAATGTTGTCAGTGCGTATGCCCCACATGTTGGATGTCAGGTAGAAGAGAAAGAGGAATTCTGGAGTAAGTTGGATGAAGTGGTAGAGAGTGTTCCCAGGGGGGAGAGAATGGTGATTGGAGCGGACTTTAATGGACATGTAGGTGAAGGGAACAGAGGTGATGAGGAGGTTCTGGGTAGGTATGGTTTAAGGAGAGAAATGTGGAAGGACAGATGGTTGTGGATTTTGGTAAAAGGATAGAAATGGCTGTGGTGAACACATACTTCAAGAAGAGACAGGAACATAGGGTGACTTACAAGAGTGGAGGAAGGTGCACACAGGTGGACTACATCTTATGCAGAAGGAGAAATCTGAAAAAGATAGGAGACTGCAAGGTGGTGGCAGGGGAGAATGTAGCTAGACAGCATTAGATGGTAGTCTGTAAGATGACTTTGGAAAGCAAGGACAGGAAAACAGTGAAGGCAGAGCCAAAGATTAAGTGGGGGAAGTTACAGAAGGAAGAAGGTCACACAGAGTTCAGGAAGGAGTTGATACAGGTTCTGGGTGGTAGGGAAGAATTACCAGATGACTGACTAAAAGTATTGAGGGAAATGGGTAGAAAGATATGTGGTGTATCCAGTGGACAGAGGAAGGAAGACAAGGAGACTTGGTGGTGGAATGAGGAGGTACAGGAAAGTATTCAAAGGAAGAGGTTAGCAAAGAAAAAGTGGGATATTCAGGGAGATGAAGAAAGATGGTAGTATTTGGAATATCAGCGCATGGCAAAGAGAGAGGTGGCAAAGGAAAAGGCATATAGTGAGTTGAATGAGAGGCTGGACACTAAGGAAGGACAAAAGGAGTTGTATCGATTGGCTAGAAAGAGATTGAGCTGGAAAGGATGTACAGCAGGTTAGGCTGATTAAGGACAGAAATGGTAATGTACTAACAAATGACGAGAGTGTGTTGAGAAGGTGGAAGGAGAACATCGAAGGGCTGATGACTAAAGAAAATGAGAAAGAGGAAGATGAATGAAGGAAAGATGATGAACAAGGAAGTCCTGAGGATTAGCAAGGCAGAAGTGAGGGCAGCTTTGAAGAGGATGAAGAATGGAAAGGTGGTTGGTCCAGATGACATACCTGTGGAGGTATGGAGATGTTTAGGAGAGATGGCAGTGGACTTTTTAACCAGATTGTTTAACACAATCTTGGAGAGGGAGAGGATGCCTGAGGAATGAAGAAGTGTTCTGGTACCAATTTTCAAGAACAAAGGTGATGCTCAGAGCTGTAGTAACTACAGAGGCATAAAGTTGATCAGCAACACTATGAAGATATGGGAAAGAGTTGTTGAAACCAGGTTAAGAGGAGAGGTGAAAATCAGTGAGCAGCTGTACGGTTTCATGGCAAGAAAGAGTACTACAGAGACTTTATAATCTGACCGACGCTGCTCATAGAGGCCATATTAAGTATCACAACTTTGCACAGTAGAGATCGTCCCCTCCAATACACAACTTATACAATTACAATTGTCGAGGGTGGCAACAACACTGTTCATTCAAATGTGAAATATACTGTCTGGGTCCATATTTATATTTTGCCGGGTAATTTAACTCACTGTAACGCTGTTGATTCCATCGAGCTGCAATGCTCCTGCACTGTGTATATAACTGTGTACATACTGTATGTATATTAATTTATTTACATTCTTATCTTATTTACTATTGCTCTGAGTGCTGCTATCCCTGTACTGCTGCAATCCTGGAATTTCTCCATTGTGGGACGCAAATGTAATTATGCCAGATTTAGCAATACTGCTAATTTGCATCTGTAGTCCCCAGGCAGATCACAAAAACACACAAAAACTGATGGAAAAGTATAGAAAAGGTCAGAAGGAGTTGCGCTGTGTCTTTCTGTATCTAGAGAAAGCAGATGATAGGGTGCCAAGAGAGGAAGTGTGGTACTGTATGAGAAAGTCAGAAGTGGCAGAGAAGTAGACTTAGACTTAGACTTAACTTTAAGTATGTGAGGGTGGTGCAGGACATGTATGAGGACAGCAAGATGGTGGTGAGGTGCACTGTACAAGTGACGGATGAATTCAAGGTGGGGGTGGCACTACATCAGGGATCGGCTCTGAGCCCCTTCTTGTTTGCCATGGTGATGGACAGGCTGACAGATGAGGTCAAGCAGGAGTCTCTGTGGACCATGATGTTTGTAGACACCATTGTGATCTGTAGTGAGAGTAGGGACCAGGTGGAAGTGAACCTGGAGAGAGGCGGAATGAAAGTCAGTATAAGCAAGACAGAATACATGAGTGTGATTGAGAGGGAGGCAGGTGTAACTGAAGATGGGAGGAGTAGAGGTAGTGAAAGTAGATGAGTTTAAATACCTAGGGTCAACCATCCAAAGCAATGGAAAATGCACAAGAGAGGTGAAGAAGAGACTGCAGGCAGGGTGGAGTGGGTGGGAGGGGTGATTTGTGACAGAAGGGTAGCAGTTAGAGGGAAAGGGAAGATTTACAAGATGGTACTGAGACCTGTTATAATTTATGGTTTGGAGACAGTTGCACTGAGAAAAAGACTGGAGGTAGCAGAGTTGAAGATGCAAAGATTTTCATTGGGAGTGACTAGGAGAGACAAGATTAGAAATGAGAACATCAGAGGGACAGCTCAGGGCAAGCGATTTGGAGACAAAGAAAGAGAGGCAAGGCTGAGATGTTTGGACATGTGCAGAGGAGAGATAGTGGAGATATTGGACAAAGGATGTTGAAGATGAAGCTGCCAGGCAGGAGGAAAAGAGGAAGACCACAGAGAAGATTGATGAATGTAGTGAAGGAGGACACGGAGAGGGTTGGTGTCACAGAGGAAGATGAAGGGACAGGGTGAGATGGAGGCAGATGATCTGCTGTGGAGACCCCTGAAGGGAGCAGCTGGAATAAGATAGATAGATAGATAGATAGATAGACAGATAGATAGATAGATAGATAGATAGATAGATAGATAGATAGATAGATAGATAGATAGATGTACTTTATTGATCCCAAACTGGGAAATTACAGTGTAACAGCAGCATGGCAGTTGACAGCCAAACAACAGAAACACACACGACAAACAAAGGGATTACCCATGGAAGGTAAAAACTAACAAGACTATAGAACCTATATACATCATAGCTTAATATATGATGACCCGTATAAACACATGAATCATCCCATTGCACAAAGAAGGACTATCAGGAGCAGAGTGAAATGTGAGGTACCAGTTAGTCTGTAAGGTGCAGTGTGGCAGCATAGCTATGACCAGAATACAACATCATAGTGAGTTATTGTATAGTGAAATTGCATGCGGCAGGAAAGATTTCCTGTACCTGGCCGTTTGACAACGAAGCCGTAGTAGTCTACTGGAGAAAGTGCTTCACTGTCTATCTAGTGTGTGGTGGAGGGGGTGATCAGGATTGTCCATGATGGATCACAGTTTATTTAGTGTTCTCCTCTCCACCACTGTCTCAAAGGTCTCCAGTCTGAGACCAATTACAGAGCCAGCCCTCTTGATAATCTTGTCAAGTCTGTTGATATCTCTGGCCCTGATACTGCTACCCCAACAGACAGCAGCAAAGAAGATGGCGCTGGCGACAACAGTCTGATAGAAAAGCTCCAGCATCCTGCTGCACACATTGAAGGATCTCAGCTTTCTCAGGAAGTAGAGTCTGCTCATCCCCTTCTTGTGCGCAGCATCAGTGTTGGATCTCCAGTCCAGCCCGCTGCTGATCCTGACAACCAGATATTTGTAGTCCTCAACCACTCCCACATCCTCCCCCCTAATATGCAGTGGCTGAAAAGGAGCCTTCCTCTTCCTGAAGTCAATCACCATCTCCCTGGTCTTGCTGACATTCAACCTCAGGTGATTCTGCTACGTTCACTCCACAAATCTGTCTACCAGTGCCCTGTACTCCCCCTCCTCTCCTCCTCTTATACACCCCACAACAGCTGAGTCATCAGAGAATTTTTGCTGGTGGCATGACTCAGTGTTGTACTGAAAGTCAGTGGTGTATAAGGTAAAAAGAAAAGGAGAGAGCACAGTCCCCTGTGGCACTCCCGTATTACTAGCCACCACTCCAGACAAGACACTGCCCAGCCTGACAAACTGTGGTCTGCCTGTCAGGTAGTCAGTAATCCAGGAGACCACAGAGCTGTCAACCCCCATCACCCGCAGCTTCTCGCCCAGCAGCAGTGGCTGGATGGTGTTAAAGGCACTGGAGAAATCAAAAAAAGTGATTCTCACAGTATCTCCTCCACCATCCAGGTGCAGATGGGCTCGTTGCAGCAGGTAGATGACAGCATCTTCAACTCCTAAATGGGGCTGATATGCAAACTGCAGAGGGTCCAGCCACGTCTTCACCTGCGGCCTCAGGTGGGCTAAGACCAGTCTCTCCAGGACCTTCATCACATGAGATGTGAGGGCAACTGGTCGGTAGTCATTCAGATCCGATGGAGATGACTTCTTGGGGACAGGAACTAGGCAGGATGTCTTCCACAGCACCGGTACTCTCTCCAGACTCGGGCTCAGATTGTACAGGTGTTTCAGTACCGGAGCTAGTTGGTTGGCACAGGTCCTCAGGGTCCTTGCGGAGATGCCATCAGGGCCTGAAGCCTTCCGCTCTCTCCAGTCTCTCCAGCTATTTCTCCACCTGATCTGTATTCACCGTGAAGTGAGTCACCGTGAAGTGAATAAGACGAAGACTGCGGAGGAAATTTCTAACAACATGCACATGCTTCTGTCCTTTAAAAACACACAGTTCCTCCTATACTCCTACTTATCTGCAGTGTTCTGTCTGTCTGTGGATAAAACCATCCAGTCCCATTAGCCTATAGTGGGCGCATGCGCACGCAGCGACCGCAGCAGGTGAAAAAAGTTCGACATCTGTGTCTTTGTTTTTATGCACTTTAATGTGTTTCAACGTAATTCTCTGTGTCGTTTTTGCCCTTGAATGTTTGTGGACTATATAACGAAGAGCTCCCTGGTTCCATCTGTATGGATTTCCTTCTTGTTTTCGCACCGTGGTTTCTTTCCTACCAGCTCTTTGTCTTGGAGGTAAGCGCAATCGCGATCACGCCCGGAAGAATACAGTATTCCAGAGACATGTTTCTGCATTTAAACATGGATAATGCAGCATCTGTGTTTGAGTCTGTGCCGCAACTGCCGGACTTTATTTTAGGAGATTTTCATGGACACAGCAATGAAAAGAGAGACAAGAGGAGGAAACGCGGAAAGCATGGAGGTGTAAAATTAAGCCTGAGGAGGCGTCAGCTTAACCGCATTCCTCTTCCTTCCATTATTATGGGGAACGTACAATCCCTGAGAAATAAAGTGGATGAAATTCAAGGGAATGTACGATATCAGAAGGATTTCAAGAACTGCTGTGTCATGGCTTACATGGAGACGTGGCTCACGGCGCATGACCGGGATGCGGACCTGTGGATTGACGGATTTGGAGCCCCACTTCGCTCGGATCGGCAGTAAGAGGTAACAGAGAAACGTCAGGGGGGCGGCGTATGTTTATATATTAACAAACAGTACTGTACATCTGTCACGGTCAGAAAGAGCATCTGTACACCAGATGTGGAGCTTCTATCTGTGTCACTACGCCCCTTTTATCTGCCCCGCGAGTTCCCCCAACTTTTCATAACGACTGTGTACATTCACCCAAGGGCAGATGCTGCCTCCGCCTCCAGCACCGTCTTTCAATTCAATTCAATTCAACTTTATTTATATAGCGCCATTTCACAACAACAGTCATCTCATAGCACTTTCAACTGTAGGGGGGACCCCCACAGTTGCAGAAAGACTCCAGCAATCAGGCGATCCCTTGTGAGCAAGCACTTGGCAACGGTGGAGAGGAAAAACTCCCTTTTAACAGGAAGAAACCTCCAGCAGAACCAGGCTCAGGGAGGGGCAGGCATCTGCTGCGACTGGCTGGGAGGTGAGGGGATAGAGAAGATGAGAAGAACAGACATGTGTCACGACGGCCCTCACGGACTGTCACAAGACGCCTCAGTCACCAGAGAGTTTGCAGTGGTAATTTATTGAGGATAAGGCAGAACACTCACAGAACACATACAGTGGCTGGGTGACGTCTGAGCCGGGGAACACCCGATGCGCCAGACGACAACAGTGAGAGTAAAGTCTCAAAGGAACATACCTGAGAATAACAGGAGCACAATCGGAACGTAGATGAACACCACAGAAGAGCATAGCAGGTGATCATAACAGGATATAACAGAGACTGCCGCGCTGGAGGACATTTAGCACCCGCTTATATCTCTAGCAGCTAATGACCCCAACGTGGCACAGCTGCTGCTAAAGACAGCAGAGCAGCAGCTGACTTTGACAGCAGGGAGCTCCCCCGGGCGCCTTCACAATAAGAGCCCGAGGAGCTGGAAGGAATCCTCAGCTGCCAAAGCCAGGGAACAAAAAGATATGAGACCCGAGTGTGGCCAGAACCGACACTCGGGTTATGACAGTACCTCCCCCTCAAGGCCGAGCTCTGAGCGGCCTGAGTAACACCCAAGCCCCCCACCCCACCCCCCTAGGGTGGGTGGATGGGGCGCCGGCAGGAGGGAGAGAGACAAACAACCAACAAAGCTATAGAAAAAAAAAAGAAAAAAAAAACAACCCCATAATCCCTTAAACGTGGGTAACAAGAACAGAACCACAGGCAATATATATATGGGCAAACAACGAGTTGACATAAGGTGGAGGGAAAGGACCACCAAACATTGGAACAAGAAAGGAGTGAGCCACAAAAATCACAGATCAAACCCCCCCCCCCCCCCACCCCAACAGTCTCACAGACAAACAGAAACCCTGGGAAGAGTGTAGTTCTGACCCAGAGGGGCAGAGGCAGAAAGTTCGGGGGGCCGACCGGCAACAGGAGGCCACAAAACAGGCAGGGGGAGAAAGAACAGTTCGGGCGGCCTACCCCGGTCCCATGCTCGGAAGCAGAGAATCTCAGGCGGCCGGACCAGGTCGCCACACAGGGAGTCCAAAATGTCGGGAGGCCGACCCAGAGAGCCAAATTGGCGAGACAGTCTTTCGGGCGGCCGACCCGCATCGCTAGCCCACCAGAACCGTTGGGTCAAAGTAGCTGGCAGTCCCGCTGAAAAGGGGAGAGATGAGGGAGAACCGGGCGAAGCAATCGGAACCCCAACGGCCCCAGGTGAACATGGGCAGCGCGCCTCAGGGAGACGAGGAGGATGACAATGGAGATGAGGGTGAAGAGGGGAATGAGTCTGTCCAGCATCCGGTGGCCGGGGACCTGCAGCTCCCTCACCGAATCCAGGACCTGCTGGTGCTGCACCCACGTCGGACCCCGATTGGGCCTCCGGAGCCGAGCCCACGGTGGACCCCGACTGGGTCTCCGGAACCAAACCCGCGACGGACCCCGACTGGGTCTCCGTGGCACCAAACTCGACCTCCAACCCCGAAACCGGAACCTCTGGCGCAGCAGGCGAAAGCAGCCCCTCGCCGGCGACCCTGGGAGAAGGCTCGAAAGAGAGAGAAAACCCGGGAGCAGGATCACCGGCAGCGCCAGAACCCGGTGAGATAAGCTCGGACGCAGCGGGCGGCTGCACCCGGCTCATCTCCCCTTGAGACAGGCAAAAATGCTCTAAGAGGTGAAAAAGAAAGACAAAGTAGAGCACTTGCCTGAGCTCGGGTTCTGACGCCGTCCAGGACTGCGAAGATCCGGGCTCAGATGTCAGGAGGTCGTCCTCAGGCTCCCACTCAGCCGCGTCGGGCTCCGCAGCTGGCGTGATGGTGTGCGCAGCCAGAGAGCCCTCCGGCACCGATGTCCACGCCGATGGCCCGCACGGCGTGGTGGCAGGAGAACCTCGACCCGCTGGACCGGACCGCTCCTCCGTGGAACCCCAGGGACGCTTTCTCATCGGCGAAGGCTCCACGCTGCAGTCCGCTCTCCTCCTACGCCCACGGCGTGGCTGCAGAACCGGAACCAGGCTCTCCAGAACCGCAGGCCCCCTCCTCATCCAGCGACGTTGGGCTGGCGTCGAGGACCGCTCAGTGGAGGGAGACACAGAGGAAGCAGGGTTAATATTTTCATCCACAGCGGGTGGAGGGAGCTCGGGGGGCTGCATACCCCAAACTCCACCCCTAGGAGTCAGACAAGGCAAGACAATGTCAAAAGAAGAGAAATTATCATGCACTCGCCTTTCCCCTAAGGGTAAGATGGTCTCCGCTGTGGGGGACGTCATTCCTTCCTTTCCCCGCTGGATGGCGACAGAGGGCCCTCTGGGAAGATGAGATGAGGCCACCCGAGGCGGATCTGGGATGAAGTTCGCCGAAACGGAGCTCTCGTGACACACAGCAGCCAGGATAGGCGACGAGGAGGAGGGGGCGACAGCCGGGGTCAGTCAGGCGTGGAGCGCTGGCGGGACAGCGGGCGAAGGCCCGGGGGAAGACGAGGCTGCGGGGATTCCCCTCTGACGAGGAGCAGGAATGACAGCTGTGTGGGGGGTTGAGCCCTTGCGGCGACCCAGAACAGCATCCAGACGGGGCTCTAGCCGAGGTTGGAAGCCGGAGTGACGACGGTTCCTTGTAGGGGGTGAGGCGAAGGTGAGGTCCGGAAATCGCCGTTCCTGAGCAGAAACGGCGGCAAGCAAGTCAGCAAACTCAGGGAACTCACGCAGCGCTGGATTCCTCTCCACGAGTCTAACCGCCGCCACCACATGCTTCATACACGCTGGAGGATTTTTAGCGGAGCAAGCAGCAGCCACCCGGTCCCAGATCTCGTCTGCTGTCATCTGCAGCTTCTCTGGGGGAATCCCGAGTGACGACATGCCCGATGGGAAAAACCCTCCGGGTGGTGCGAAATGCCGGGCCGGAACGGAGGCAGGAGCGGGATCCCGAAGCGAGGGGCGACGTCTCCTCCGCTTCGGCTCCCTGCCAGGATTTCCCTCCAGCCCTCGGAGTCTCTCACGCTGGGTGGCGATGTCAACTCTCCTCACGCTTACCTCTGGATGATCGGTGAAGCGGGGAAGAGAATCCAGAATCTCCTCGGCTAGGTCCAGGTGTCTACGAACGTCGCTGGGAGCGTCCAACAGCGTAGCGGTGAAGATGGTGTAGTCGACCTCCTTCAGGAGCTTTGCTTGCTGCCTGCCAAGGCGCCGACAATGGCCCCTGGATGACGGCATACTCCCCGCTGCAGACACTCGGACAGGTAGGAATTAACAGTCCACTACTGCAAACTACACGGTGAATGGCGTCTCGAAACAACGCCTCCTCTCCGGGCGTTAGGCGGCAGTCTACTGTCACGACGGCCCTCACGGACCGTCACAAGACGCCTCAGTCACCAGAGAGTTTGCAGTGGTAATTTATTGAGGATAAGGCAGAACACTCACAGAACACATACAGTGGCTGGGTGACGTCTGAGCCGGGGAACACCCGATGCGCCAGACGACAACAGTGAGAGTAAAGTCTCAAAGGAACATACCTGAGAATAACAGGAGCACAATCGGAACGTAGATGAACACCACAGAAGAGCATAGCAGGTGATCATAACAGGATATAACAGAGACTGCCGCGCTGGAGGACATTTAGCACCCGCTTATATCTCTGGCGGCTAATGACCCCAACGCGGCACAGCTGCTGCTAAAGACAGCAGAGCAGCAGCTGACTTTGACAGCAGGGAGCTCCCACGGGCGCCTTCACAATAAGAGCCCGAGGAGCTGGAAGGAATCCTCAGCTGCCAAAGCCAGGGAACAAAAAGATATGAGACCCGAGTGTGGCCAGAACCGACACTCGGGTTATGACAACATGTAGAGAGCAAACAGCACGATGGGGACTCAATCTATGGGAGAGAACAAACAGATGTTAATGACCAGCAAAAAAAAAAAATATTTCATTGAGAGTGAAGAAAGGAGTGAGGCCCAGTGCATTATTGGAGGTCCCCCGGCTGACTAAACCTATTAGCAGCATAACTAAGGGAGGGTTCAGAAACACATGATCCCTCCCTAATTGTAGGCTATATCAAAAAGGTAGGTTTTAGCCCTATTCTTAAAAACAGAGATTGAAACTGACTCCCGAATCCAGATTGGCAGCTGGTTCCACAGGAGAGGAGCTTGATAACTGAAGGCTCTGCCTCCCATTGTATTTTTGGAGATTCTAGGTATTACAAGTAATCCTGCATTTTGGGAGCGTAGTGCTCTGTTAGGATAATACAGTAGTATCAGATCTTTTAAATAAAAAGGAGCCTGATTGTTTAGAGCTTTGTAAGTAAGAAGAAGGATTTTAAACTTAATTCTAAACTCTATGGGAAGCCAATGAAGGGAGGCCAGAACCGGAGAGATATGATCTCTCTTTCTAGTACCTGTTAAAACTCTTGCTGCAACATTTTGGATCAGCTGAAGACTTTTTAAAGATGTTTTAGGACAGCCTGATAATAAAGAATTACATTAATCTAATCTCGAGCTAACAAAAGCGTGAATCAGTTTCTCAGCATCACTCTGAGACAAGATGCTCCTAATCTTGGCAATATTACGCAAATGCTAGAAGGCAGTCTTAGAAACAAATTTAATATGTGAATTGAAGGACAGATCTTGATCAAAAATAATTCCAAGGTTCCTCACAGAGCTATTAAGAGAAAGAGTAACCGCATCCAAACTGAAAGTTTGATTTGGAAAGGTATTTCTAAGGTTTTTTGGACCAACAAGAATGACTTCAGTCTTATCTGAATTTAATAGCAGGAAATTACAAGTCATCCAAGCTTTGATTTCCTTAAGACAGGCTTCCAACTTGGCTAATTGATTACTATCATCTGGCTTCATTGACAGGTATAATTGTGTATCATCTGCATAACAATGAAAATGTATAAAGTGCTTTCTAATAATGTTGCCTAACGGAAGCATATATAAACTAAAAAGAGTAGGGCCTAGCACAGATCCTTGTGGAACTCCATGACTAAGCTTTGAGTTAAGATAAGATAAGATAAGATAAGCCTTTATTAGTCCCACAACGGGGAAATTCCAGGATTGCAACAGCACAGGGATAGCAACACTCAGAGCAGCAATCAGAAGGCAAGAAAAAAAAACAAGCAAGCAAGAGCAGCTAATATACACATGTACATATTACGATAAAATATATATATACACACACACACAGACACACAGTGCAGAGCATTGTAGCTGGATGGAATAAATATATGAATATATGAACACACAGTGCAGAGCATTGTAGCTAGATGGAATAAATATGTAAATATATAAACACCCACAGTACGGAGCATTGCAGCTAGGTGGAATAAATATGCAAGTATATAAACACACACAGTGCGGAGCAATGTAGCTAGATGGAATAATATGTAGATATATAAAAACACAGTGCGGAGCATTGTAGCTAGATGGAATAAATATATAGATATATAAATATAAACACACCCAGTGCTGAGCATTGTAGCTAGATGGAATAAATATGTAAATATATAAACACACACAGTGCAGAGCATTGTTGCTAGGTGGGATGAAACAGCACAACCGTCTATTTAGTTATCTTACATGGTATGATTATGTGCCCATACATATTCTCACCCTCCATAGCGACCGGTATGTTCCTAGTTGTATGCCGGAGGGGACCATTGTGTAAGTCTATTGCATCTTTTGCATTCAAAAAAACTATTAGTTTGTTACGTCTTTTTGCTATCTCTGCGAGCAGCCCTGCTTAGGTTGTACAGTCTGACAGCCGTTGGTAGGAAGGACCTACGAAACCTCTCGGTTGTGCACCTGGGATGATGTAGTCTGCTGCTAAATGAGCTCCTCAGTGCATCCAGTATGTCCTGCATAGGGTGGAACTCGGACTCCAGCAGAGATGACAGTTTAGCCACCGTCCTTCTCTCTCCTATCTCCTCCATCGGATCAAGGCGCTGCCCCAGGACAGAGCTAGCTTTCTTAATCAGTTTGTTCAGTCTCTTCCTATCGGCTGCAGTAATATGCCACTGCCCCAGCAGACCACTCCAAAAGTGATGGCTGATGCCACCACCGTGTCATAGAATGACTTCAGCAGCGCCCCTTGTACACCAAAAGACCTGAGTCTCCTCAGCAGGAACAGCCTGCGCTGTCCCTTCTTGTAGAGTGCGTCAGTATTGTGTGACCAGTCTAGTTTATTGTTCAGATGAATACCCAGGTACTTATAGGATGTCACCATCTCGATGTCTGTTCCCTGTATATTTACTGGTGCTGTGAGGGGCTGCCCATGCCTGCGGCAGTCCACCACCAGCTCCTTAGTTTTCCTCGCGTTGATCTGGAGGCAGTTCCGATGGCACCAGTCCACAAAGTTCTGGATAAGCCCTCTGTACTCAGCTTCATCTCCGTTGGAGATGAGACCAACGATCGCAGAGTCATCAGAGAACTTCTGTAGATGGCAATGTGTTGTGTTGTGTGAGAAGTCCGCAGTATAAAGAGTGAACAGGAAGGGAGCCAGCACCGTTCCCTGGGGGGCCCCCGTGCTACTGATGATCATGTCGGAAACACAGTCCCGGGTTCTCACAAACTGAGGCCGGTTCGTGAGGTAGTCCAGGATCCATGATGACAGGTGCTGGTCCACCCCTGCGCGCAGCAGCTTGTCCTTCAGGATCATCGGTTGGATGGTGTTGAAAGCACTGGAGAAGTCAAAGAACATGATCCTCACCATATTCCCGGGCTTCTCCAGGTGGGACAGAGAACGGTGAAGGAGGAAGATCACCGCATCCTCCACCCCAATGCCATGCTGGTAGGCGAACTGGAGTGGATCCATCGCTGGTTCCACCAGGGGGCGGAGATGAGCAAGGAGCAGTCTCTCCAGGGTCTTCATCAAGTGGGACGTCAAGGCCACCGGTCTGTAGCTGTTCAGGTCTTTGGGGTGGGAAGTTTTTGGTACAGGTACCACACAAGATGTTTTCCACAGCTGTGGTACCCTCCCCAGTTTCAGGCTCATGTTGAAGATATACGTCACAATCCCACATAGCTGGTCTGCACAGGACTTGAGGAGCTTTGCGCTGATGCCGTCCGGTCCCGACGCCTTCCTCGCCTTGATCTTCCTCAGCTCCGTCCTCACCTGGGTCTTGGTCAGGGTCAGGATGGGGGGCTGTGTGTTGGGAGTGGGGGGGGTGTCGGTGGAGTGGGGAGTGGGCAGCAGGACTTGATTTCTTAGAGGCAGCAGTGGTTGTTGTGCAGACAGGGGGGAGGGCGGTTGGTCAAATCTATTGAAAAACAGATTCAGGTTGTTCGCCCACTCCCTGCCCCCCGTGGCCTGGGGGGAGGTATTCTGGAGCCCCGAGATGGTTTTGAGGTTTCTC
Source organism: Pholidichthys leucotaenia (assembly GCA_020510985.1). Lineage (NCBI taxonomy): Eukaryota > Metazoa > Chordata > Actinopteri > Cichliformes > Pholidichthyidae > Pholidichthys > Pholidichthys leucotaenia. The sequence goes on from CM035842.1 coordinate 207,897,189, forward strand.
CAGACCCCGCTGATGTCGCTCTGTTGCAGCTTGTCCTCCATCTTCTTCCTGAAGCTGTCCTTGCCTTCTCTGATCTTTCTCCTCAGCTCCCTCTGTACGGACTTCAGCATCTCCCTGTTCCCCGACCTGAAGATCCTCTTCTTCTCTCTCAGAAGTGTTTTTATCTCAGGGTTGATCCAGGGTTTGTTGTTTGAGTGACGCCGTATGGTCTTGGTGGGAACGGATTTGTCCACACAGAAGCTGAGGTAGCCCGTGAAGGTGTGAATGAGGCCATCGATGTCCTCACCATGTGGATCGCAGAGCTGCTTCCAGGCAGTGGCTTCAAAACAGTCCTTTAGAGTGTCCATTGTCTCCTCAGACCATAACTCCACAGTGTGCATGGCCGGAGGTTGTCTGTGCACTAGGGGTTTGTACACCGGTCGGAGATGAACCAAGTTGTGATCCGATCTCCCAAGTGGGGGGAGTTGTGATGAGGTGTACGCCTCCTTAGTGTTTGCGTAGAACAAATCCAGTGTTTTATTGTCTCTAGTGTGGCATGTGACATATAGTTGAAAGAAAACTCATTATTGACATGAACAAACTGGAACCTATCAGATAAATAAGATCTAAACCACTGCAGCGAAGTTCCATTAAGTCCAACATAGTGTTCTAATCTATCAAGTAGAATATTATGATCGATAGTCTCAAAAGCTGCACTAAGGTCTAAAAGGACAAGTACAGAAACCAGTCCATTATCAGATACGATGAGGAGGTCGTTAGTGACCTTCGCTAAGGCTGTTTCAGTACTATGATGGATTCTAAACCCAGATTGAAACTCTTCAAGTAAACCATTTCCCTGCAGGTGGTCAAATAATTGCGTAGCAACAACTCTTTCTAAGATTTTTGAAATGAAAGGGAGATTAGAGATTGGTCTATAGTTAGCTAAAGCTCCTGGATCTAGCGTTGGCTTTTTGAGTAAGGGTTTAATTACAGCCGTTTTAAAAGCCTGCGGTACATGGCCTAAAGTTAATGAAGAATTGATTATATGAAGAATAAAGCTACCAATAAGTGGGAAGACTTCTTTAAATATCCTGGTAGGAATAGGGTCTAAAAGACAAGTTGAAGGTTTGGATAAGGAAACTATTTTGTCTAACTCACAAAGGTCGATTGGAGTAAACTCATCAAGACAGACATCAATTGAAGGAGTTATAGTAGTTACTGTATTTAAGTTAACTGTGGGAAGAATCTGATTGATTTTATCTCTGATGGATGAAATTTTATTATTGAAAAAGTTCATAAAGTCCTGACTAGTAAGCTCTAAGGGAATGCTAGGATTGCCAGAGTCCTGACTCTTTGTCAGCCTGGCTACAGTGCTGAAAAGAAACCTGGGATTATTCTTGTTCTCTTCTATTAATGCAGAATAATAACTTGTTCTAGCTTTTCTAAGAGAGTTTTTATAAATTAAAAGATGATTTCTCCAAGCTAAATAGATTTAATCCAAATTAGCGGAGTGCCATTTTCTTTCTAAGTGACGAATCTTCTGTTTTAAGCTACGAGTTTCTGTGTTGAACCAAGGAGTTAGAAATCTCTGATTAGACTAGTCTTTGATGTGGCACAGCGGTTGCAGTCGATTTCCCCAGAGGCTCCAAATTTTATCCTTGGGGATTTTAACCATTTTCTTTAAAGAAGACACTTAAAAACTTTAATCAGTATGTCTCCTGCCCAACCAGGCGAGAGAAAAAAACCATTGGACCTGTGCTATGGATCCATTGAGAGGGCCTATAAATCTATTCCCCTTCCTCCTTTAGGATCCTCAGATCACAACTGTGTACATTTGCTGCCCACATATAAAACTGCTCTAAGAAGAGACAAGGCGAAGACCAGAGACATAAACGTGTGGACAGAGGATTCAGTGCACTGCCTCCAGGAATGCTTTAACTGTACGGACTGGGAGGTGTTCATGCTAGACTGCGGAGAAGATTTGGACTCTTTAGTGGACGTCACATGCTCATACATGGCTTTCTGCAGGGACATGATCGTTCCACGTAAATGTGTCAAAATATATCCCAACAACAAGCCATGGGTTACAAAATCAGTTAAAACCTGCTTAAAGAGGAAAGCACTTCCCTTTAAACAGGGGGTTGTTTCTGAGCTGCAGGTTGCCACAAAAGAGCTGAAGGCCAAAATTTTAAGAGCAAAACAGAGAATTATAAATCAGAGTTGGAAAGCAAGATGACAACAAAGAGACTTGGTTCAGCCCGGGCCAGTATGAAAACTATTGCAGGCCTTCAGAGCACAAAGCGCAGTAATCGTGTGTTTTTAGATGGTTTTAATTCAGACACAGAGCTGGCTAATGCTCTTAATTGTTTTTATGGTTGTTTTGACTCCTTTGATTTTAGCACAGAAACCCAAGGTTTGAAACAGAAACTCAAAGACAATCAGCACTTTAATATTGAGGTGCAGGATGTTAAAAGGGCGTTCTGTGCTGTAAAAGTGAACAAAAGTCAGGGCTGATAATATATGTGGGCGCTTGGTAAAGTCCTGTGCACATGAACTGAGTCCTGTATTTCACTACATTTTCAATAAGTCCTTACAGACACAACATGTGCCTAAGATCTGGAAAGATGCTGTGGTTGTCCCCGTTCCAAAATCCAGCTGTCCTAAAACGGTAAATGATTTTAGACCAGTTGCTTTGATTTCAATTTTAATAGAAAATTTTTGAAAAACTGGTCAGATCTGAGGTCCTAAAGCAGACTGAGCATGCATTGGATCCTTCGCAGTTTGCCTATAGGCCTCACAGAGGAGTGGAGGATGCCACTGTCACTCTGTTTGACATGCTTTTTAAACATCTGGATTTTAATGGGACACACGCCAGGCTTTTATTTGTGGACTTTTCTTCCGCCTTTAATACAATCCAACCTCGTATTTTAGTTGAAAGGCTCCTGCAACAATTTGATTTGAGTAATAATCTGGTGGGTTGGATTCTGGATTTTTTAACCAACAGGACACAGAGAGTAAGGGTCAATGGTACATTGTCTGACCTAAAGTGCTCTTCTACTGGCTCTCCTCGGGGTGGGGGTGGGGGGGTTGTCACCACTACTCTTCATCCTGTACACAAACATGTGTCGGAGCAGACATGACAACAGACACATTATAAAGCGTGCTGATGGTTCAGTTGTTATCAGTCTCCTCCAGGATGGTGAGAGTGGCCACGGCCCAGTAGTTGATTTTGTTCACTGGTGTGAGGATTCCGACCTGCAGCTGAATACGACAAAAACTAAAGACATGATTATTACTTTAGGAGGAAAACTCCCAGGCACAAAGTCACTGTACTAAAAGGCCAGACCACTGAATGTGTACAATCCTTCAAATATCTTGGGACGATTATTGATAGTAATTTAAACTTTGAATAGAACTGTGAAAGGGTGTGCAAAAAGTGTCAGCAACATTTGCATTGTTTAAGGAAACTCGCACACTTCCAAATTGACCAAACCATAATGACAATGTTTTATCGGGCTTTTACTGAATCTGTTTTATCCTTTTCTTTAGTGTCATGGTTTGGTCAGATAAAACTGAAACAGAGGAAATCCTTGGATCAGGTAGTTAGATGGTCCAGTCGTTTGCTTGGTGAGTCACAGCTGAGCCTGACATCCCTGTACACCAGACAAGTACAGAGGATGGCTACCTCCATTTTAAATGATGACTCCCACCCTTTGCACTGCCACCTTCAGCTTCTCCCTCCAGACGGAGGTTTGCTGTCCCAAAAAGTAAAACCCAGCGCTACAAAAACAGCTTAGTTCCTGCTGCTGCCAAAGAGTTGAACAAGATGTAACAATATATTGCACTTAATTCAGTTACCTGTTTATTAATTTTATTTTATATTTACTTATTTTTGTAGGTTTTTTATTTGGGTTCTAAATCTTTTATTGGGTTTTAGACTTTTGAGTTTTTAACCTCTTTGACTCGTCTTTAACTTTTTATTATGACCCTTCTCTCTTATCTCTTTGTCCTATGTCGTGATTGATGGAGCCTTGAGTACTTTTATCATTATTATAGTCAGCTTCATGTGTGCCTGTGTTTGTGTTCATGTTGAATGTAATTGTGGTTTGCAAATATGGATGTCACCTGACTGCAAAACAAATCTACCTACGGGTATACATAAAGTAACCTGAACCTGAACCTGAATTAGCCACTGCACTTCCACTTCTCCGTTAATCTCCCTTTGTACTCAGCAAACTCTGTTAACTCATCCAAATTATTGGGGAGAGATTGCACCTTTCCCAGTATGATGGCGGGAGGTACAACTGAAACTACTTCTCGGGCCAGTGCAGCACAGTCTGTCCATTTCTCCTCCATGTGCTGTCTGCAGCTGATCCCCATGCATTAGAGGCCTGGCTGTCTCTGGACCTCCAGAGTGAAGAGCGACAACGTGGCAGTTTTAGTCTCCATAAATTCCAGGTCTTTTTTTTTAAAGTGAAGACAAATAGAGGCCAGTGTGATATGTGGGTTTGGCCCTTGGAGCTTGCTGTAGCCTTCTGGGGGGATGATGTAAGGCGGGCTGCAGCTGCTGTATATATTGTGTGTGTTCTCTCAATAAAGTTAGTTGGATGTTCGGCATAAGACGACTCGCGTCTCACTCATTTCCATACATAACATTGGCGACTGAGGATTAACTCATGGAGGCGTGAGGGGCACCTCTATGGCCATTTCTGCAGTATCTAGGAGAACCAGCAATAGTGTGTGTTTGAGGAGTACATTGTAGCATTGGGCCTGGGTAAACTCGACGGAGTGCGGAGGCGAGCGCTTCTGGTTCCCAGTCTCGGTGTAGAAGGTCAGAAAATTTTCCACACGTTAGGGGAGACGGAGTCTTATGCAGATGTTGTTGGGCTGCTCACTGACTGCTTTGCTGAACACACACGGAGCACGAAGCTGTGGGTTAAACGGCTGTTGGTGCCAAAAGATGCTAAGCTAGCTGGCTCGAGATAGCTAAGAGCCCAGCTAGTAGCATCAGAGAAATTAACCACACAGCTAGGTGGGCGCCAAACACAGAAGCTAGAAGCTACAGGCTACAAGCTAGATAACACGATGGAATCGGAGCCACAGGAGAGGAAGCCCATGTCCATCGGGAACAACAAGCCAGCTGAAGAGCACAGTACTAAGTGTGACCGCAGCACGGAGGGAGAGCAGCGAACAAACTCAGCTCAGGTTTCCCCGCAGCCAGAGCCTGAGCAGCGGGAGGGGGAGCGCGAGCATGCTAAGAGCCCCGAAAAACAGCAGTGACAGCCGGGCGTAAAGACAGCACAGCGGAGCACCTCAGACATCAAAGAGGAGGTACCGGACTGCTTTTGTACGGAGGTACCGGACTGCTTTTGTACCCGAGACGAGCCGCAGTTGAAGACGGACACTGGGAGCGAACAGTGTGAAGAGCTAACGGGCACCATGGCAGTCAAGCAAGGCCAGTTTAACTCAGGTTTGACGTGGGTGAGTCTCAGTGCCGGCGATCGGGACATAGCAGAAGGGGGTGCTGAGCGTGGTGGCGAGGCGCCTGTGTCGGCGAGTGACACCGAGGTGCTAGACCTAGAAGCCCCAGGTGCTTGCCCGCAGAGGGATGTGTTATGTCGGTTAACGAGAACCAAGGATGAGGCTGGAAGTATAACAGAACATGACTTTATTGTAGACTCACTGCACAGTACAGACACTCCCGTCAGTCAGAGGTGAGGTCAAAGAGACCGTCCCTCTTCCGCACAGCCCTCGTATACTCTGGGTGGCGGCGGAACTGGAAAGGTGGAGCCACCAGCCATGTCACACAACAATACGTACTAAGAACAACACTGTGGGGAGGCTTGAATAACGAAACCGAATTATCTTTCATTCCAGTTTATTCAAGAAATCATTCCACTGTCTGCTCTCATTCTTGAGCAGCGAACAAAGAGAGTGAACACACCAAAGTTCTCTCATTTAAACATTCTGACATCAAACCATTTCCCTCGCGGGGGAAATCACACATCTCTCTCAAAATCTCTTTATTCACATTCATTAGCCTTTTATTTACATAACTCCCCCTTCTCTCTTCCCGAGCCTCAGTGGTCAGGAAGTCTTCTGTCCCCTGTCCTCCGCAGGGGGTCCAGGCTCTGTGGCTCCGCACCGCAGGGGGCTGGCTCTCCTTCATCGTGGTTAAATCACATATGCAGTGTCCAACATATACATGTCTCACAACACAGCCATATAACCCCCCCCAAACGATGAAGAACAGACTAATTCCTAAAATTAAATAGCACCTTACTCACTACTGAATAATCAACACCAACATTCAGTCTGTGCGCCGCTTGGGCTTCAGCCGTCTGCCGAATCTGCTGTGCGTTGGCCCCGCCTTGCCTGCGGTGCGTTTCTGCTTCGGCGCTGTTGACTGAGGGAGAGAGTGATTAATTGCCTTCTGCGGGGGCCTGCCTCGTCGAGGCGCCACCGCGACCGGTACAGACACGTCCTTCATGACAAAAGCAGGTTTTAGTCTGTCAATACTGACTGTCTCTTTTCTGTCTCCAAAATCCAGCACAAATTGCTTATCACCTGCCTCCAGCACTCGAAATGGCCCTTCGTAAGGCGGTTTGAGCGTTGCTTTTAGGGCTTCGCGCCTGACAAAAACGAAATCGGCATTTTTCAATGCCTTGGGGATGAAAACTCGTGGAAAAGCATGATGAACCGGACCCGGGAGCGTGTCTGCCCCCGTGCCGACTAACGGTCCCAGAGCCGAGAGAGGTGGGGGCTCTGGGTGCTCTGGTAAAAACTCGCCCGGCAGCCTCAGAGTTTGTGCGAATACCAGCTCCGCTGGGGAGGCGTCTAAGTCCTCTTTAGGCGCAGAACGCAACCCTAATAAAACCCATGGAAGTTTATTCACCCAATCTGCATCCGTGAGCGACGCTCTGAGTGCTGCCTTCAAAGACCTATGAAAACGCTCGCATAAACCATTGGCCTGAGGGTGGTAAGCCGTAGTGCGGTGAATTTTGGCTCCTAAGCCGTTGGCCATCGCTGACCACAGCTCAGAGATGAATTGCGGTCCTCTATCGGACGTAATGTCCGACGGAACCCCGAAACGCGCCACCCAAGCCGTTAAAAAAACGCGAGCCACCTCTGCGGCCGTGGTCGTCGCAAGTGGGACCACTTCCGGCCAACGTGTGGTGCGGTCCACCATTGTCAAAAGATACGTGAACCCCTGTGATGCCGGTAGGGGGCCCACAAGGTCGACGTGCACATGGTCGAACCTTCTGGCCGGAATGCGGAACGGTTCTAACGGGGCTCTTGTGTGCCTGTGAATTTTGGCCCGTTGACAGGAAATGCAGGTTTTTGCCCATTCCTTCACGTGCTTGCGCAGGCACGGCCAAACAAACTTTTCCGCCACTAGTTTCACCGACGCGCGCACCCCCGGGTGCGCCAGTGAGTGGACCGAGTCAAAAACACGGCGGCGCCACGCGGCCGGAACCACCGGACGCGGGCGCCCCGTCGACACGTCGCAGATCAGTGGGGGCATACCGGTTTGTAAACACTTGCTCTCCAGCCTCAACCCTGTTGGTCCAGACTGGAGCGCGCGCATGTCTGCGTCCGCCCCCTGGTCCGCTGCCATGGCTGCGTAATCTATACCCACGTGCACCCGGGCTGCGCGCGCCACCGTGCCGCTCTCCTGCGGCGCGGTCACGGTGGCCTGTTCTGCCTCTGCGCGTGTTGGGGCCGTGAACGCGCGTGAGAGACAATCCGCTACTACATTGAATTTGCCCGCAACGTGCCTAATGTCAGTGGTAAATTCCGAGATTGCGGCCAGCTGCCTCTGCTGCCTGCCGGACCACGGGTCTGAAATTTTGGCCATGGCGTATGTGAGCGGCTTGTGGTCCACATAAGCGGTGAAGCACCGTCCTTCCAGCCAGAATTGGAAATGACGAATAGCCAAATGCAGCGCCAACAGTTCTCTGTCAAACGCGCTGTATTTTCGTTCAGCCGCGCTTAAAGATTTGCTAAAGAAAGCCAAAGGCTGCCAAACTCCGGCTACCTGTTGCTCAATAACGGCCCCTATGGCTAAATCTGAAGCGTCTGTCGTCAGCGCGATACGTGCTGCAGGGTCTGGGTGGGCCAGGAGCGCAGCGTCAGCCAAGGCTTTTTTAACCTCTGTGAACGCGCGCTCCCGCTCCGGGGACCATTCGACCGCCTGGGTCGGTTTTTGTTTTTTGAGCGCGGCATATAACGGTTGCATGATTTGAGCTGCGTGGGGCAGGAATCGGTTATAAAAATTCACCATCCCCAAGAATTCCTGTAGTGATTTGACCGTTTGTGGACGGGGAAAATCCGCTACTGCGCGTACTTTCTCTGGTAACGGAACCGCTCCCTCCGGGGAGACGCGGTGACCCAAAAAATCGATCCGCTCGACGCCGAACTGGCACTTGGCTGGGTTAACTATTAAGCCGTGCTCTCCCAGCCTCCTAAAAACTGCTGTGAGGTGCGTTTCGTGTTCGTCCTCTGAAGTACTCGCGACCAAAATGTCGTCGAGGTACACAAACACGAAATGGAGATCGCGTAACACGGCATCCATCATCCGCTGAAATGTTTGCGCCGCCCCTTTGAGACCAAACGGCATGCGTAAAAATTCGAAAAGTCCGAACGGGGTTATTACCGCTGTTTTAGGAATGTCCTCCGGTTGGACCGGGACTTGGTGATAGCCGCGAACTAGATCAATCTTTGAAAAAATGCGCGCCCCCGCCAGGTGCACCGAAAAATCCTGAATGTGCGGGATGGGATAACGATCGTGCGCCGTAGCGTTGTTTAGCCTGCGGTAATCCCCGCACGGTCTCCAGGAGCCATCGGCTTTCGGTACCATGTGCAGCGGCGAAGCCCACGGGCTCTTCGACCTACGAACGATGCCCAGCCTCTCCAGGCTGGCGAACTCCTCGCGCGCAATGGCGAGCTTAACTGCATCCAAGCGCCGAGCTTTTGCAAACACGGGAGGACCAGAAGTGGGGATAAAGTGTTTCACCCCGTGCTTCACGACCGTCGCTGAAAAAGTGGGCACAGTGAGCGCTGGAAATTGGGTGAGGAGTGTGTGAAACTTACCACCTGCTGTAGCGACGTGGGTCTGTACTGGTGGCGGGGACACTCGAGCTGAACAGGGGAGAGAGTAAAAAGAGAGTGCATTTACCAGCCGTCTATTAGCAAGATCAACTAACAGATTGTGTGAACACAAAAAATCCGCGCCCAACATGTTGAAACTCACCGCCGCTATCACAAAAGTCCATTCATATGTGCGGCCATGTAAGCATAAAGGCAAGGTCCTTCTCCCGTAGGTGTTGATGTTCGAGCCATTTGCCGCTGTAGCTCCGCTACCGTGGGGTCCAGCCACCCGGTCCGCGTATGTTGGGGTGATGAAGCTCACTTGTGCTCCGGTGTCGATGAGGAACACTCGTCCGGAGCGCGCATCCGTGATGTAGAGCAGCTTGTTGCGTTCTCCGAGGGTCGAAGCTGCTAGCGACCCCCGGTCTTGCCGTTTCCCGAACTCCTGAAGATGCAGGGCGGCACACACCTGCGTGCCTTCTCTGCGAACCTCCGATGGTAAAAGCAGAGATCTTCTCCTCCGCTGTGTCGTGCCCGCGCTTCTGCCGCCGGGCTATTGGCTCCCCCTCGTCGCGGCCGTGTTGCCGCCGTCGTCGGCCAGTCTGGTTCTGCCGCCTCTGGCTCCCCGCTGTCTCGGGTCGCTGCTGTGGTTGCTTGCCCGCCGCAGGCGTCCAGGATCCCATCTGCCTCCTGGGCCAGCTCCCGGAACTCCTCCAGGTTGTGACACTTTTTGCCGGCCAGCGTGCTTCTCGCATGTGCCGGGAGGTTGGAGAGGAAGATGAACTGAAAAATGAAATCATCGTTGTCCAACCCTCTCAGCTGTATCATCTCCTCCATCAGGGAGCTCGGCCTGTGTCCACCTTGGTCTAGCAAAGACAGGATCCTCCTCGCCCTCACTTCAGCCGAGGGGGTGAAAAACTTGATGAGGGTGGATTTCAGCTTGCCGTACCTGTCGGTCGCGGGTGGCTGCTCCACCAAGCTTTGCACGCACCGAGCTGTGCTGTTGTCCAGTTTAGCAATGACATGGTGGAACTTAGTGTCATCCACCGTTACTCCTGCGAGCGCGAACTGCGACTCTGCTTGCAGAAACCACGACCGTGGGTTATCCTGCCAGAAATCAGGCAGCTTAACGGCCACTGCGCTCGCCAGCTCTGAGCGCTGTGAGTCCGGGACCCTGAGAATTTCTTCATTCATTCTCAACGTCGTCAGTCACCAATGTGGGGAGGCTTGAATAACGAAACCGAATTATCTTTCATTCCAGTTTATTCAAGAAATCATTCCACTGTCTGCTCTCATTCTTGAGCAGCGAACAAAGAGAGTGAACACACCAAAGTTCTCTCATTTAAACATTCTGACATCAAACCATTTCCCTCGCGGGGGAAATCACACATCTCTCTCAAAATCTCTTTATTCACATTCATTAGCCTTTTATTTACATAACTCCCCCTTCTCTCTTCCCGAGCCTCAGTGGTCAGGAAGTCTTCTGTCCCCTGTCCTCCGCAGGGGGTCCAGGCTCTGTGGCTCCGCACCGCAGGGGGCTGGCTCTCCTTCATCGTGGTTAAATCACATATGCAGTGTCCAACATATACATGTCTCACAACACAGCCATAAACACAACATTTTCCCCTTCAAAATGGTCCAAAACACACACACACAATTGAGACCCTCCCCAATTTAAAACCCAAAACATGCGCTAACTTAAGCAGACGCAATTACAGGCCTAAACATGCACACAAAACAACTAAAACTAGGGGGGAACAGGTGGACTACCATTCCACCCCCAGACGACCAGACGGATTATTTTGCCGTCTCTGCTAAAATATAGTCCATCAAACAAAAAATTGATGTGTTCCTAAAATAAAAGCATAAAACACCAAAATAATCCCATTAACAAATCCAATATACAACTTGATTATTACCCATTCCAAAACCATGCAATAAACACATCACCCCAACCATCAATCTGCCCCAGTAGAGGAACCACCCTCCCGGAAAACCGTCAGACAGTTCCCCTCCGGTGCACCTTCTTCTCTTCACGCCCAGGGATGGCCCGCGCCGAAGCCCAAACACCTCCTTCTCGTCCCTGGTGTGCCGCAGCTCGTTGGGATGCTGCCATGAGCCATCAGATAGCTGAAGGTAGCCATCCTCCCGAACAGCCACCACCTGCAGCTGCCCCTGGTCGTCCTGTTGTTTACATTTGCCATGAACCCCTCTCGACCAGGCCTCCTCTCTGGGTCGGACTACATCAGCAACCCCCAGAGGAGTCCAACTCGGCTTCCAGTGTCCCTGTGTGGCACGTCGTTTTACCGTGCCAGCCGGTCCTGCCTCGCTTGCTTTAATTTTTGTCACCGGCGAAGCCATTGTGACCCCTTGCTCCTCGGTATCTTCCAGCCAAACTCCAGAAGCAGAATGGCTCATCCACTCGGCTCCACCCTCCATCACGGGCATCCCACCGCGCCGCCCAGTTCCCTCAGCTAGGGTTACTTGGGCTCTGGCACCGGGACCCTCCCGCGATGGCCCTGGGTAGGGTTGGTCCTGCTCATCTTCCAAAATACTAGACCGAGGTTCATCCCATACAGCATCATCCACCACTCACGGAACTGGATGGTCCCACGAACCACGGCCCGACCACTCCTCTCCAAAACCGCTGGTGATGGTGAATCCCAGTCCATAAAAAAGGTCACAGCCCATAACATTCTCACCACAGGCAATCACCACGAACTTCAGATTGGACACTTCCGCCGACTTAGCCGTCAGTTCCACCAATCCCACCGGGGCCAACCTTTTTTCCACCATACCCACACAGCGGCACTGAATGACCTCTTATTTGGTAATATGGGAAGAAACTCCTCGCGGTGGACCAATTCAACATGGACCTCACCACACCCGTGTCAATCAGCAGCGGCACCACCACCCTGTCCAATTTCACCATACAGTATGTACGACCATCGGTGCTCGGGGAGACGGTGTGGATGACCGTGGGAGTTGGAGCGGGGGGATCCACTTTGCGTCATCGTTCCCCTCGCTCGAACCTATTACAGGCCCTGGCAAAATCAATCAAACCAATCAATCAAACTTTTTTGGTATAGCACTTTTTAAACATTAAATGCTACACAAAGTGCTTTACATAGATAAAAACAGTAGACATATTTAGTTACATATTTTACACAATACATCCCCACCCCTTCCAACCCTCCCGTAAACATACCCACAAACACAACACACACAGGCACATACATCACCCCCTACTTCTCTTACACACATACATATAAAATAAAAAAGACATTAGTCGGCACCGAGGCACCACGTGAAGGAGCAACCATCCTGTGGAGCCCCCATGCCGGGAGACCACACAGCCCGTAACCACAGAAGGCACCACAAAGGCCACCCCAACCAGGACAGGCTGGGGCCCACACCACAGCTGTAGGCAGTGGTATCAAGCCCCCACCCACCCAAGCTAGTGCGACCCACGAGACCAACACCCCTGCAGATGGACCAGGCAGCATTCGGCATGAGAAGCCCTACTGAGGAAACACTGAAGCTAAAACATATAAAATACAAGGTAAAACTAAGAACAGATAGAACAAAGGGAACTAAAGACCCATACTTAGAAAGTGCGCTAAAAACACATCAAAATAAGAAAATCTAAAAGCAGATGGAGCTAAGAAGAATGTAAAACAATGGAACATAAATGACTACTTCAATAATAGTTAAGCAGTTTGTTAAAAGCCAGAATTTAAAAAGGTACAAAAAGAAACTAAGAACACTTAAAAACAAGAACTAAAAACCCATATTTAAAAACTGAACTAAACACATCAATAAGAAAATGAGAAAAATGATGCAGAAGTTCGCACTTGCCGCAGCATTTTCCTCTTGCCGGACACTCTCTAGCATTATAGCGGTGCTTGGTGGACCCACAACCCAAACACCTGGGTGATCCCGGGGTGGACCTTATCTTCACAGCAGTAGCGTACTCCTCCTTATCCTCCACACTATCATTGCTGTCCGGGTCCACAGCCTGCGCCATTGACTGTGATTCAAACTGGCAGAGTGTAGCTCTCTCACCGAGGTCTCGTGATAGTTTGTCCACTGCTTCACACTGCTGAGCTAACTCGATAGCCATGACTAACGTCAGTTCGCCCGAGTGTGTGAGGAGCTTCGACCGTGCTGCCGAGCAAACAGTGTGCTCCGCCAACTGGTCCCGGACCGTTTCTTCCTCCAACGCTCCAAACTGGCAGTCCCCGGCCAGCTGACGTAGATCTGCAACATACCATTGCAATGATTTGCTGCTCCGCTGGCGGCGCTGCCGAAACTAAATCCTCCAGACGATAACGTTCTCCGGGGCTCGAAAATGATGCGCCATTAGCTCATCCACGTCCTCAAAACTATCACTGTCACCCAGGGTACTAAGGATGCATTGTCCCTCCATACCCATATTGTGAACCAACACTACCCGTGCCCATAACTTCTCCAGTTTACCAAGGTTCAGTGCCACCAAATAGTTCTGGAATGCAGCGAACCACCTTGCCCAAGGGACTGGTGGCTCACTGGGAACCTCCAAAAATGGCCAAATGTTAGCAACTCCTGCGTCCATACTTTTATTCTCATCGCCAAATGTTATGTCGGTTAACGAGAACCAAGGATGAGGCTAGAGGTAAAACAGAACACAACTTTATTGTAGACTCACTGCACAGTACAGATGCTCCCGTCAGGCAGAGGTAAGGTCAAAGAAACCTTCCCTCTTCCGCACAGCCCTCTTATACTCCAGGTGGTGGCGGAACTGGAAAGGTGGAGCCACCTGTGTCACACGATAATACGTCCTAAGAACAACACAACAGGATGGAGGATCTGCAGCTATGATGGCAACCACTACAACGGCTTCAGAAGAGGTACATCCACGCCGAATACAGGCCAGATGACAGCCAGCGAAACACCAGGAACAACTGCACATCGTGGCTAAGCTGGGTGCAGTGTGCTTCAGATGGTCTGACGGCTCGTCAAGGCACACCAATCAGTTTCAACGTGTCCGGGAAGACACTCCAGGTGGCGAGGCTGGACGGGAGTCGGTGATGGCCTTGTGGGATCCAGGACCCGCCATCCAGAGGATAGGCCATCGCTCTGGGGGTCTGCAGTCTCCAGGTGTGTGCATGCTGAGGGGGTGCCCTGGACCCCCATGCAAGTTCCAGTTTATGAAACTTGACTGTGCAGTAGCACTTTGCTCATAGTTTTGTGGTGTTTTCTGTACATGTTTTGTGATATGAGATTATTTGGCATATTTTGCTTTTAGTTAGGAGCACAGCTGTGATTTTAGTTTAATAAAGGACTCTTTTAGTTACCAGCAACAGAATAATCCATTGTGCTGTGCAGGCTGTGCGGGAGTCCACCCATCAGCCCTATTTTAGTTATTTTGTGTGGATGTGTTAGGAAATTTAGTGCATTGTTTTTGTTATCTTAGTGTGTGATTCTGGTCCAAAAATTGGGGAGGGTTTCAATGGTATGTGTGGTTTTGGACTTTTCTAAAGGGAGAGAAAGTGTGATATGTGGGTTTGACCTTTGGGGCTTGCCGTAGCTGTCTGAGGGGATGACGTCAGGCGGGTTGCGGCTGCTGTATATATTGTGTGTGTTCTCTCAATAAAGTCAGTTGGCTGCTCGGCATAAGATGACTCGCATCTCACTCATTTCCATACATAACAGTGAGCAGGAGTAATCAGCTGACACTCAGAGCTCCTCTGTGTTGAAGACAGTGAAGGGGACCTGTACTTATATAGCGCTTTTTCTCATCTCAAAGACCAGTCAAAGCGCTTCCGTAGTACTAACCCTCTATTCTAAGGGCCTATAGGAGACAGATACCAAGGGACAATTCAGAATCATCAATTAACCTAACATGCACATCTTTGGATTGTGGGAGGAAACTGGAGCACCCGAAGCAAACCCACACAGCACAGGGAGAACATGCAAACAACACAGAAAGGTCCCTACCCCTGCCAGCTTGGGGATTCAAACCTGTAACCTTCTAGGTGTTAGGTAACAGTGCTAACCACTGCACCACTGTGCTGCATGTCCCGATGACCTGAAGGTCGGTACTACTTGCACTTGTACGTGTGTTGTTGGGGATTAATTTTATGTGTTTTATCTTTTTTTTTAGTTTAGGAGCACGGCGGTTGTTTAATGTATATGGACTCTTTTAGTTTAATAGCAGCAGAATAACCCACTTTGCCATGTTGGGAGGAACAGCAGTCGACCTGTTCCCCCTAGTTTTAGTTGTTTTGGGTGAATGTGTTAGGCCATTAGAGTTCGTGGTTCCCTGTTATTTTCTTAGTGCATGATGCGGGTCCTAAATTAGGGTGGGTCTGAATTGTGTGTATGTGTTTTGGACTTTTGTAAGGGAGAGGGAAATGTTGTGTGTAGAATGTGGTGTGTGTGTGTGTGTGTGTGGCCCTGAGGGCTTGCCGTAGCGGCCCTGGTGGTGACGTCAGGTGGGCTGCAGGACCAGAATGGTTCTGTCAATAAAGTGCAGTTCATCGCTTACCATAAGACTGACTCCAGTCTCCCGTTATCCAGACACAACACACCCCATTCAGTTCTTTATTAAGAAATGTTCACATATCTATTTCTAACCTTGTTTTTGTTTTTATTTGCATTTTTTAACATTTTAGCCATTTTAAGTGGGAATGAATGTGGGGGTGTCCTAAAAAAGATGGGGGGTGTCTGATTTATTCCTCACTATTTGTTTAGAATTACATTTTACAGAAAATTTGAAAAAGTCTTTAATTCATTTTTAATTGTGTAGTTGTATTACATGAATCTCCCAGTATTTTTAACATTGCTATTAAATATCCATATGTTCAAATATGTTAAAAAAAAACACAGGCTTATACAGGGTGTCCTAATTTTTTCACAACTGTATATAAAGTCAGATCTGTGACATTCATACAAGAGAAAACATACCTGCTGTTGTGTCTGTCCTGTGTCTGGACCATCGATCACACCAACAGTCCTTGTTAGTTTTCAGTGCATGATCTACTCATTGCTGTTGAAGCCACAGACTTAGCTGAGCTTATCTGTGAGGAGTCTCACACCACAAACAGCAGCAAGTACCAGAACTACACAGAAACATTCAAAAATACAAAAACTACAAGTGCTGAAATTAGCTGCCACTTGACTGCAAAACAGGTATGTGGACTATACATTAAAATGAATTTAAAACACTTTAAAAAAAAATGCTATTTTAAATGCCCCACTACCCCACTCTTGCTGACTGATTTAACACTACTTCAACCGAAACTGGAAGTTGCCTCCATAATCGTTTCTACAGCAGCGCCCTCAGGAATAAGGTAGATACAGGGGCAGCTGTGGCACAGGTGTAGTGTGGCTGACTACTAATCGGAGGCTCAGGGGTTCGATTCCTGCTCTGTCTGCATGTCAAAGTGTCATTGAGCAAGACACTGAACCCCCAGTTGCTCCTGGTGGGTCAGGCCAGCGCCTGTGCATGGCAGCTCCGCCCCATCAGTGTGTGAATGTGTAGATAGCAGGATCTGTAAAGCACTTTGGTCATCCAGAGATGAGTAAAAAGCGCTATATAAGTGAATGCCATTTACCATAAAATAAATAAATAAAATAAAATAAATAAAATAGATATCCAGTTTCACCTCAATGGCCATTTGAGGGGGAGATTACAAAGCATGGCATTCAGGCACACCTAGAATCTCCAAAGGATTCATTTCTTTAGGTCTGATATATATAGGTAGGAGAAAGGAGAGGGAGGATGAGGATAAGGGGAGGAACAGAACGGGACAGTCCTGATAATCAAAGCTTATCCGGGGAAATGTCACAGACACTCTGGAGACATGGGGTCATGGAGACATGGACATGAGATCTATAAAACTAACAGAATGTCCATCTACCACTGATCTATACAGGCTGAGGAGTTCCTGTGCATTCCTGTGACCCAAAACAGGTCATGTCAAAGAGATTAAGAGTAGCTTTGATCATTCCTTACGCATGTACTGATCATGTACTGAATTCTCTGAAGGCCAATAATTGCTCACAGAAACATACCAAGAATATACAGTATGAACTTCTCCTATATGGCATGCACATATAAACATTAAACATGGCATATGAAAGGCATGATATTTCTCAGATATAATCATACATTATTAATAACAATAATACTGTAGATTAAATGGAATTTTTCTATCAAGTTCATCATTAGTTTCTGTGTTTCCTTTTTTGGTTTATTGTTTTGATCATTGCGGGCGCTGTGACAGCTCGTGTGTCACTTCCGGCTGTCAGATTCTGTTCGCGGGCTGTCACAGCTGTCAGTAATGATCTCCACTCATGACCCCGCAGGTGTTGCCAATCCGGGGGTTTCCTGTGTAAGCTGTGGGCGCCACTCGGCTGGTGCAGTGGCGAAAATCTCTCCAGTCAGGAAATCCCTGGACATCTTGCCAAGTTAAGTTATTATTTATCTGTCTTTCCTCTCGTCTTTGTTTATCCTGGCATTTTTCACTCCAGTCTCAGAGCTGTGTTTGTCTTTGGTGTGTGTTTTGTATTTTGTGTTTCTTTTAGTTGATAAATTTGCAAACCCACATTCTGCATTTGGTGTCCTGTTTGCCC
The DNA here is from genome assembly GCA_020510985.1 of Pholidichthys leucotaenia. Lineage (NCBI taxonomy): Eukaryota > Metazoa > Chordata > Actinopteri > Cichliformes > Pholidichthyidae > Pholidichthys > Pholidichthys leucotaenia. Next base: position 207,914,877 of record CM035842.1, read on the forward strand.
TCAGAGAGGGCTGTTCATGACAGTTCTCCGCTGCCAGTGTGTGATGCCAGCGGCTGTGCGTTTTGCCATTTTTCCTTACCCTCTCGGTTACTTTGTTTAGCTTGTTTTTCTGACATGGCAGCATACCCAGACTTTAGTCTGCTCGGGCTAAACAAGAGTGAGTGCAGGGCGATGCAGTTAATCCAAGTTTTCATCTCAGACACCCACACCTCCCGAACTCCTGAGGAGGCTCAGAGATGGCTGAACTACATGGTGGAGATGGTTGAGATGACCCCCAGCCTGTGGACTTATCCCGAGCTCATGAACTCACTTCTTTCAACAGTGAGCCCACAGGTCACGCTCAACGGGTGGGAGGAGACTTCTTCCACATCTGTGCCAGTGCCCATGAAGCGGCACCATGCATAGAGGCGCCGAGCCTCTCGCCGCGCTCCAGCAGCAGCAGCCCTGCCTTCTCCTTTCAGACAGTGGCCCGCACCATCACCGGAGGAGCAGGAGGAACGCCGGCAGGTTTTGGCAGCGGAAGCGGAGTTACTTTTGGAGTATAAGCCTTGGCTATTCCCCAAACTTGCAGCCCAAGTAGGGGGGAATGCCCAGCTCCGCTTGCCACCTTGCCTACAGGGCCGGATCAACCAGTAGCTGCATTGGTGCTCTCGCCCACTACAGCCACAAGGGAGGAGTCCAGTTCAGCTTTAGTCTTGTCAGTCCACAGAGTATTTTCCCAAAAGTCTTGGGGATCATCAAGATGTTTTCTGGTAAAACTGAGACCAGCTTTTATGTTCTTCTTACTCAGCAGTGGATTTCATCTTGGAACTCTGCCATGCAGGCCATTTTTGCCCAGTCTCTTTCTTTTGGTGGAGTCATGAACACTGACCTTAACTGAGGCAAGTGAGGGCTGTAGTTCTTTGGATGTTGTTGTGGGGTCTTTTGTGACCTCTTGGATGAGTCGTCGCTGCGCTCTTGGGGTAACTTTGGTCGGCTGCCCAATCCTGGGAAGGTTCACCACTGTTCCATGTTTTCATCATTTGTGGATAATGGCTCTCACTGTGGTTCGCTGGAGTCCCAAAGCTTTAGAAATGACTTTATAACCTTTTCCAGACTGATAGATCTCATTTACTTTGTTTCTCATTTGTTCCTGAATTTCTTTGGATTGCAACATGATGTCTAGCTTTTGAGGATCTGTTGTCTACTTCACTTTGTCAGTCAGGTCCTGTTTAAGTGATTTCTTGATTGAGAACAGGTGTGGCTAGAGAAATTCAACTCAGCTTTCCAAAGATGTGATAAACCACAGTTAATTTATGTCTTAACGGGGGGGGGGGGGGGGAATCACTTTTTCACACAGGGCCATGTAGGTTTGGATGTTTTCCCCCCTTAATAATAAACACCTTCATTTAAAAACTGCATTTTGTGTTTACTTGTATTATGTTTGTCTAATATTTAAATTTGTTTGATGATCTGAAATATTTAAGTGTGACAAACATACAAAAAAATGAGAAATCAGGAAGAGGGCAAACACTTTTTCACACCACTGCATCTATCTATCTACCTATCTATCTATACATTTTCTTTGCCCTGGGTAAACTGGATGTTAAAGTTGTACGCCTGTAGTCTTTCTGTCCACCTCTAGATACGCAGGGGTCTGTGCCCCAACCCCGATGTTTCTAGCAGTGTAATGAGGGCTCTGTGGTCTATCCGCAACATGAAGCATCATCCATATAGGTGTATGTGCCAGCGTTCGCATGCCCAAGTGCACGCTAGTGCCTCCCTCTCTCCCACTGAGTACTCCTGCTCTGCCAAAGTGAGTGACCTCAAGACAAACGCCAGTGGGAGCGCGGTTCCTCCTTGCAGTTGTGATAAAAGGGCTCCCACAGCTGTGTTGGAAGCGTTGCATGTCACACATGTGGGGCTTTGTGGGTCGAAGTGGGCAAGTACTGGTGGGGAGGTTAGCCACGTCTTTAATTCACTGACGACAGCAGAGCACGCTGAGGTCAATACCCAGGTTGCATCCCGTTTCAGGAGGGCACGTAGTGGGTCTATCATCTCTGAGTACCAAGGGATTAAACGCCCATAAAAATTCACCATGCCTAAGAAGCACAAAAGCTGTGCAGAGCATGATGGTTCAGGTGGCTGCAGTATCACCTCGATGTTCAAGTGCAGGGGACTCAGACCCTCAGCAGACAGGCGGAAACCCAGAAACTCGATGGTCATTGCTGCAATGATGCACTTCTCCCCGCTGAGTGTGAGGCCATGTTTTGTTAGTACCTCCATAACTTTATTAAAGCGTACCTCTGGTGGTCGTGAAGACGTATTTAACTTGAAAACATTATGAAAAAGTATTTCTTATTTTGGTAAATAATTCTTGCCAGCCATATACCGCCAGACATATATTCAAATAGGACCTTGGCCATGGGCAGCCAATGAAAACTGTGGGCGCAGCCATGACACATGCGGATGTGACGTCACTTCGTTGATACTCAACAGTCAATGCTCCGCCTGTATGAGAGACTAGGGTGCTGTTGTGAGTGTTTTTATTCTATTATGGCTGAATTGTCGGACTCTGAGGAAGAATTTGTCCAACATGGCTACAGGTTTGAGCCAGAAAGGTCTTCTGAGGGTTAAAGTGACGAAGTGGTCCTCACACACAACGCAATTTCGTCTGAAATTATTCGTCTGTGCCCTGTTTCCGCTCCGATCTTCTGACAAGGTGAGCTGGGTTTGGGTACACAAAAAAAGTGTTTCTTTGTTTATTTCGCTTATTATTCAGACATCCAAAGGCTTTACATTCCGCCATGTTGCGATATCCATATCGCATTGTTTTTGTTTTTACAAGAGCACCAAGTGTCTGCTGCTCTGTATATAGTTGTAGAATCATCTTCCGTGTTGCGGCAGTTACGAGATCAGATGAGACAAGCAGCTGAATTTAAGCATTTATTTATTTATTTTCTACTCATTTCAGTTCTGCATTTAATATGAACCCTGAGTTTGAAATAAACGTTTGAATTTTGGTCCTCACACAATGCAACGCGCTGTCTGCCGCTCTTTATAGCGGCGAGGGAGGAGCCGAATTATCTGCCGTGTTGCGGCTGTTAACGACCTCAGATCAGACAAGAGGACCCGTCAAATTTAAGCATTTATTTATTTATTTTCTACTCGTTTCAGTTCTGCATTTAATATGAACCCTGAGTTTGAAATAAACGTTTGAATTTGAATTTGAATATCCCCAAAGCCGCTGCACATCCGGGTACTCAAGGCTCAGCCAATACTGATCCAGATCGCTGTAGCCACGAAATTACGTCACAGGAAGAGTCCTGGAAGTCCATGTAGCCGCTAGTATGGCTGTACCCGTGTTTTGCTGACATAGCTGAACCAGCACATCAGCAATGGATTTATATCAAATTGCTTTGAACGTGAATTTCAACTTAAACTTGAACTAGAACGTGAGACAGGGGCTCAATATAATATCTTTTTTTTCACGACCACCATAGGTACGCTTTAAGGCAGGTGTCAAGGGAGGCCACTGTTGCGCCATGCACCACGATGTCATCTACATACACCACCACCCCTGGGAGACTGGCGAAGATGGTAGCCATGATCTTTTGAAAACAGCTTGGGGTGGAGCTAAGGCTGAAGGGCATGCGGGTGTACCTGAATGCTCCCATGGGAGTGATGAAGGCTGTCAGGTTGCGGCTGTCCGGATGAAGGGGAACCTGTAGGTAGCCTTAGCGGAGGTCTAGTTTGGAAAAAACCCTTGAGCCATGGAACGCTTCCGTCAGCTACTCTGTCGTGGGCAGGGGATATTTGTTGGGGATCACCGCTTTGTTTACCATCCCGAGGTCAATACACGATTGTAGGCCACCTGTCTTCTTCTTTGCTATCAACAGGTTTGAGATCCAGGGAGATGCGTTGATCCACTCAATGATGCTGGTGTCCAACAACTTCTGCAGCTCTGTCGTGATGTCATCCCGAAGTGCACGGGATAGCCGGTGCAGAGGTTGAACTTTCAGGAGCACCGTCGTGTCAATGAGCGGATGGTGGTTGAAAGAGGTGAGGTAGGCCAGCCCCACGATGATGTCACCTACGGCAAGCCACCACATCCAAACACCACAGATACCACCACATTTACCCCTTTTCTGATTTCTGTCCCGCCACTTATGGCAACTCCACTGCGGGCGAGATGCATGGGTGGGTGTCCGGAGCAGTCCACAATCCCGTAGCTCTTCAGTGTGTGCAAAGTCTAACTCGATGTACGTGGTTCTACTGATGTTGAGGAGAAACTCACAGGTGTATGTACGCAGATGCAATGAAGACTAACAAAAACACTGACTCACAAGACGATGATATATATATGTGTCTGTGTGTGTGTGTGTGTGATGAGCGAAATGCCTACTACAAGTGAAATGTTTCCCACATTTCTTAAAAACTAAGGCTTTTCACTGTTTTATTTATTTGCATCTCATTTCATTACAAGTGCAATGGGCCCCAACCAGGGGTCTATGGTTACACTTTAAATCAAAAAGCTTTGTATCCGAGGGCTCTCTTCAAGATAGAGACTGTTCCTCTGATTGCTGAGATCTGTATTTCACAGATGCTAGGGCAGCCAGGTATCGCCTGTACTTATTTTTCAGGTTCTTCTTCACCATCCCAACTGCTCCCACCACCACAGGTATAATATCTGCTTCCTGCAGATTCCAGGCGCTCCTTAGGTCGTTTTTGAGGTCTTGATATTTTGTTATTTTTTCTCTTTCTTCTCTGTTGAGGCCGTAGTTGTTTGGTATGGTTACATCTATTAATTTGGTAGTTTTGTCCTTTTTGTTGAAGATAACAATGTCCGGTTTTATTGCTCCTCCTTCAATGTGTCTTCCAGTTGGGATTTCCTTATCATAAAAGATGGTAATATCTCCGTTGGAGCTGACTGGCTCTGGATCGTGCTCCCATACTGGTCCTTTTACTTCTATTTTGAATTCTTTGCATATTTTCCAGTGTATATAACAGCAGATCTTGTTGTGGTGAGCGGTGTAGTGTCCATCGGCCATGAGGACCTGGCAGCCGGAGAGTAGGTGGCTTGCACTCTCCACCGCTGCATGACAGAATCGACATTTGTCACTCTGTGACAGTCCTGCCATTTTGTTTAAAGCCATTGGTTAGAAGTCCCTGGTCTTGTGCTCCCACCTCTAGTCTCTCCTCGTCGTACCCCAGATCTCCGTTCCTGATCCAGCGCAATATCTCTTCCCTATCAATATAATCCCTATTGAGTTCCTCCTGAAAGCGTCCTGCTCGCTTATGTTGTTTCCATCTTTCTTTTCTTTCCTCCTGTGTCCTTTTGCTGTATTTTTCCCTCGTCTTTCTAGCTATTTTTGTTGCTGGGTTTTGTTGACTGGCTTTTATGTTATCTAATAAATCTCCTGCAAAAGCCTCAGCTTGTTTAGTTATGGATGTGTAATGACTAAGGGTTTCATGGTGTTGGGTGACTTTTTCCACGGTCTCGTCGTTGATGCTTTTTAGGTATTGCCCAATGCTTGTTGTTGTCGCCCTGTAGGCCTGGTTTATTTCAATTAGGTCCAGCCCTCCCTCTTTACGGGGCATATATATCCTATCTAAGCATTGCTTAGATAGGATATATATGCCCCGTATACATATATACTGTACATGCCCCATAGTTATATAAGCTAACTTTTCACTAGTGTGAATTCTCATGTGTCTAACTAAATGACTACTGCATATGAAATGTTTTCTATATTTATATATATGTGTTTGTGTGTGTGTGTGTGTGTGTGTGTGTGTGTGTGTGTGTGTGTGTGTGTGTGTGTGTGTGTGTGTGTGTGTGTGTGTGTGTGTGTGTGGCCCTCTCACTTGCCTCGCTTTATTTACCAATTCAGTGAAATCACACAGCATGGGAGGTGAGTGAGTGAGGGACATACAACAAAAGTGATATTGTATCAATTTGAATTACAAACTCAGCACGTGTGCTAAGAGGCCTGGGTAGTTGCTTCTATAGCCATTCTGTGTGAATCATAAGCTCCCATGCAACTCTTATCAACCCATCTATAACCTCCGTTTACCCCAGATACCCATTGCACACTGAATGGAGCACCAAAATTAAGATGCAGATATACGTTGACATTTATTTGACAAACCAAGGACATTTATCACACAAGTAAAATAAAATGAAATAATTAAACAAAGCACCAATACTCAAACATAACAGGACAAATTAATAAACTTAAATGAATAAGACTGTACCCGGGTATTCGATTCAAGCTGTGTATTAGTGGTATCACACGGTGACGCACTTGTTGGAGCTCATGCGTTTCCTCAGAACAAAACACTGCTGGTTTTGTGTCCATAATCTCTTATATAAATTAGCAGGCTGGAGGTGCAGCAAACGTAGGTTTATTAATAAAAATACAGAACTCACAGACACTCCGTGCAGGCCAATGGGTCAACGGCAAAAGAGAGATAGCCTCTTCCTGCCGTACCCTTTATACCCCGGGTGATGCCACCACCGGAAAGGAGGTCCGTCACCCCTATTTCCCAGGTGCCCCGGCCGCCATATTACTACTTAACACCCCCCCCCCCCCGTAGAAAAATGCCATCCATCCATCCATCCATCTTCTTCTGCTTAATCCTTTTTGGGTCGCGGGGGGGCTGGAGCCTATCCCAGCATCTTTGGGCGAGAGGCAGGATACACCAAGCACACCAATTAAGCCCTCCCAAAATTTGTAACCCGACTCACGTGCTAATAATGAAACCATATGTACAAAAATAAATAAACATGCCCATCCACTTGCACAACATAAACTAGAGGGGCCAGGTAGACTGGCCCCTACCAGGTGGGCCAGGCGGGCCATTCTGCCGCCTCATCCCTAAAAGTCCAAAATAAAAACAGCCAAGTTCCTAAAATGAAAATAATCCCAGAACAATTTCTTCATATATACAACAAGGAATTTATAATAAACAACCATCACAATCCTATTGGCGGCCCCCCACCCCAACACACCCACCTACATGCAATGTGTTGAGCTTACCGATGTTAAGGGCCACCAGAAAGTTCCGGAACGCCGCGTACCACTGAGCCCAGGGTACAGGCGGCTCGCCCAGGGCCTCCAAAAATGGCTGGAAAGTGGCCACAGCTCTCTTCTTCCCTTGTTTTCTGTGTCGCCAAATGTTGTGTCCATAATCTCTTATATATAAGATAAGATAAGCCTTTATTAGTCCCACAACGGGGAAATTCCAGGATTGCAACAGCACAGGGATAGCAACACTCAGAGCAACAATCAGAAGGCAAGAAAAAAACAAGCAAGCAAGAGCAGCTAATATACATATGTACATATTACTATAAAATATATATATATATACACACACACACAGACACACAGTGCAGAGCATTGTAGCTGGATGGAATAAATATATGAATATATGAACACACAGTGCAGAGCATTGTAGCTAGATGGAATAAATATGTAAATATATAAACACACACAGTACGGAGCATTGCAGCTAGGTGGAATAAATATGCAAGTATATAAACACACACAGTGCGGAGCATTGTAGCTAGATGGAATAATATGTAGATATATAAATATAAACACACCCAGTGCTGAGCATTGTAGCTAGATGGAATAAATATGTAAATATATAAACACACACAGTGCAGAGCATTGTTGCTAGATGGAATGAAACAGCATAACCGTCTACTTAGTTATCCTACATGGTATGATTATGTGCCCATACATATTCTCACCCTCCATAGCGACCGGTATGTTCCTAGTTGTATGCAGGAGGGGACCATTGTGTAAGTCTATTGCATCTTTTGCATTCAAAAAACTATTAGTTTGTTACGTCTTTTTGCTATCTCTGCGAGCAGCCCTGCTTAGGTTGTACAGTCTGACAGCCGTTGGTAGGAAGGACCTACGAAACCTCTCGGTTGTGCACCTGGGATGATGTAGTCTGCTGCTAAATGAGCTCCTCAGTGCATTCAGTATGTCCTGCATAGGGTGGAACTCGGACTCCAGCAGAGATGACAGTTTAGCCACCGTCCTTCTCTCTCCTATCTCCTCCATCGGATCAAGGCGCTGCCCCAGGACAGAGCTAGCTTTCTTAATCAGTTTGTTCAGTCTCTTCCTATCGGCTGCAGTAATGCCACTGCCCCAGCAGACCACTCCAAAAGTGATGGCTGATGCCACCACCGTGTCATAGAATGACTTCAGCAGCGCCCCTTGTACACCAAAAGACCTGAGTCTCCTCAGCAGGAACAGCCTGCGCTGTCCCTTCTTGTAGAGTGCGTCAGTATTGTGTGACCAGTCTAGTTTATTGTTCAGATGAACACCCAGGTACTTATAGGATGTCACCATCTCGATGTCTGTTCCCTGTATATTTACTGGTGCTGTGAGGGGCTGCCCATGCCTGCGGCAGTCCACCACCAGCTCCTTAGTTTTCCTCGCGTTGGGGAGCTGGTGGTATATGTAGTCACTTCCGGCGCCACACGAGTAGGCTGCCTTTTTGCAACAGCAGATCAATTTCTGCCTATTTCTATTTACTATCTGGCTCTCTTGCCAATCTTTCTGATCCAGCGTCACCTTTATTCCATCCAAACGCGTAGATCGCCCAAATGTCTCCTGAGCCAGTGGACGGAGCCACTGTTTCTTGCAGGAGGCAGTACACGAGCTTCCATCAACGGTGACTGCATTGTCACCATGTCTAGAATTTCATTTGGTCAGTCTGCTTTCTCCATAAAAGGGGCAAACTTATGGAACTCTCTGCCAACTCACTTAAAATTGGAGACAAATGCCAACCTCTTCAACAGAGGCGTTAAAGATTGGCTAAAATCCCACCAGCAATGTGTGCATGTCTAGTCTGAATTGTTGTGTTTGTTGTGATCATGGATCTCTTGCTCTATTTGTAATTTGTAATGTATTTGTGATTTTAATTAGCTTATAAATTTTGTATGTATAGGCTAATTTATGACCTATATAAGCCACCTATGGACTGGTGTTGAGAATTAGCACTTGTGCTATCTACACCTATGCAAAACATCTGGTCTCACCTTGTGATTGTACTAATGTAATTTGTTATGTCCATATTAAATAAAGAATAAAATAAAATAAATAAAATAGAGACCAGCTGTTAGCACTTAACCGGCCCACGATGCTAACGCAAAAACTCGACATACTGGGAGAAATAAGACGGAAACGGCGTGGATGTCGAGCTGGAGTAAGACGGCGGGCGAGGAATATAAGGTACAGACCCGTCCTCCCATCTGTCATTATGGGGAATGTTCGATCGCTACGCAATAAGACTGATGAGCTAGCAGCTATCTCCCGCTACGAGAGCGTCTTCAGAGAGAGTAGTTTGATGTTGTATACCGAGACGTGGCTAACAGAACTAGCAACAGTGCTAACATCGAACTGGAGGGTTTCCACGCAATACGGGCAGACCGGACACCAGACAGTGGGAAGACAAGGAGCGGAGGAGTGATAATGTACACTACCGTTCAAAAGTTTGGGGTCACTTAGAAATTTCCTTATTTTTGAAAGAAAAACACTTTTTTTCAATGAAGATTGACATAACGTTCGGCTCAGGAGACGCACACACACAGGCTCAGAGTAGTTCAAACTGTTTATTAACAGCAGGGGTGTATGGGTGTGTGTCAGCGGAATGTAAATGTATTGGTGGTGGCGTCTGCTTCGGGCACAGAGGCAGGAGACCGTTCAGCCGGCAACCCTATGGGAAAGAACAGACACAGGGTGACAGGCACACACCAATACAGGAGGAGAATAGGCGAGGGAGAGAAGCTTACTTGTGTTAGACTGATGGCAGGCACTTCAAGGACGGAACCCCGGGAGACAGTCACCTGCAGGACTCGGTGCAGCAGCGAGGAAGGACGAGGGACGGAGTTGTCCGCCGCCGAGGAATCCACCTGTGCACAGGGGAGCAGACTGGGAGAGGTAAGGAAAGGAATCTTCTTACCGCTTAGCGTGACGCTGAAGAGAGAGTTGATGCTTCGCATGGAAGGCGATGAAGTCTAACGGCTTCAGGCCGAAGCTCAGGGCGAGGCGGCTTTTATCCCTCGCCGCTGATGAGTAGCAGGTGCATGAGCAGGTGGCGCCGCTGATGAATGGCGCGGCGTGACAGTACTCCCCCCTCTAGCAGCGCCTCCTGGCGATGGCTTATCCGGGTGCGCTCGGTGGAAGTCCGCGATGAGCGATGGGTCCAACACAAACGACGGGGGCACCCACTGTCGATGCTCGGGCCCATAGCCCTCCCAGTCCACCAAGTATTGCAACCCACGACCCCGGCGCCGGGAGTCCAGGATGGAGGAGGCGGACCAGGCCGGATGGCCACCAATCATCCGGGGCGCGGGTTGCGCTGCAGGAGGAGGGCAAAGGGGGTCAGTGACTGCCAGCTTCACCTTCGACACGTGGAAAGTGGGATGAATGCGGAGGGAGGGGGGAATTGCCACGCGCACAGCCACCGGGTTGATGATCCGGGTGATGGGATAGGGACCCATGAAGCGCTGTGCCAGCTTTCTCCTCTCGCCTTTTAAAGTGACGTCCTGGGTGGAAATGTAAACAAGTTGCCCAACTCTGTACGCCGGGGCAGGTCTTCTACGCCGGTCCGCCACAGTCCTGTTGCGCTCCGCTGTGCGTAATAGCGCATTGCGCGCGGCAGTCCAGGTGGAGCGGAACTGCCTGAGATGGGCCCTAACTGACGGGACAGTTACCTCACTCTCCTGCTCCGGAAACAGCGGGGGGTCGTAACCCAGGGACGCTTTGAAGGGGGACATCCCTGTAGCAGAAGAGCGAGCAGTGTTGTGGGCATATTCAACCCAGGCAAGATGGTTGCTCCAGGACGTGGGTTTGGATCTGGACACACAGCGGAGCGCAGCCTCCAGCTCCTGGTTGGTCCTCTCACACTGCCCGTTGGATTGGGGGTGATGGCCGGAGGAGAGGCCTCGCAGGGGGACGAAGTGCACGGCCTTGGAGAAGCGGTCCACGATGGTCAGGATGGTGTCATAGGAGTTGGAGACAGGGAGTCCGGTGACGAAATCCAACGCGATGTGCGACCAGGGCCTGCCAGGGACGGGCAGGGGCTGGAGTAGACCCGCTGGAGGGGCATTTCCCGACTTGCAGGTGGCACAGATTGGGCAAGCCCGGGCGTAGCGGGCTGCATCCCTCCGCAGGCCTGGCCACCAAAAGGACCGTTGGAGGAGATCTATCATCCGGGAGGTGCCAAGGTGACAGGTGAGCTTGGAGGTGTGGAGCCAGTGGATGACCTCTCCTCGGACCGCGGATGGCACGAACAGCCTCCCCTCCGGTCCGCCGCCAGGGTCAGGTTCCACCTCCTGTGCCTTCCGGATCTTGCTCTTGATGTCCCACGAGATGGCTCCCATGACGCACGACCTGGGCAGGATGGAGTGGGGCGCCTCCTCCGACTCCACGGGGGTGAACTGCCTGGAGACGGCGTCAGGCAGGGCGTTCTTAGAGCCAGGCCTGAAGGTGATTGAAAATTGGAACCTGGCGAAGAACAAAGACCAACGCGCCTGGCGGGCGTTCAGGCGCTTGGCAGATCGTAGATATTCTAAGTTCTTGTGGTCCGTAAGGACCACAAACGGCAGGTTCGCCCCCTCCAGCCAGTGACGCCATTCCTGCAGGGCGAGTTTGATGGCCAGGAGCTCTCTGTCCCCCACATCGTAATTTCTCTCCGCCGGGGACAAGCGCCGGGAGAAGAAGGCGCAGGGCCATTTGGCGCCATCGTCCGGTGACCGCTGGGACAGCACTGCTCCCACTCCCGTGTCCGAAGCGTCTACCTCTACGATGCACTGCAGTGCGGGGTCGACCTGGCGAAGGACCCGGGAGGAGGAGAATTCCGCCTTCAGCGCCTCAAAGGCGGCAGCGACCTCTTCGGTCCACCGGAACGGGACCTTCGGGGACGTGAGGCGGGTCAGTGGTCCAACGATGGTACTGAAGTTGGGGACAAAGCGGCGGTAGAAATTGGCGAAGCCAACAAATTGCTGCACCTGCTTCCGGGATGCAGGTGTAGGCCATTCCACCACCGCCTTTACCTTCTCTGGGTCAGGGAGCACCTTATCGTGGGCGATGATGAACCCCAGGAAGGACGTATTCCTGGCGTAAAATTCACACTTTTCTGCCTTTACGTACAGACGATTCTCCAGCAGCCTTTGGAGGACCCGCCTCACGTGGACCTGGTGCTCGTCCCTGGACTTGGAGAAGATGAGAATATCGTCCAGGTAGACGAACACGAAAAGGCCGATGAAGTCCCGGAGGACGTCATTAGTGAGGCGCTGGAAGACTGCAGGAGCGTTGGTCAACCCGAACGGCATCACCAGGTATTCAAAGTGGCCGTTCGGGGTACGGAAGGCCGTTTTCCACTCATCTCCCTCCCGGATCCGGACGAGGTGGTAAGCGCTGCGTAGGTCCAGCTTGGTGAACCAGGTCGCCCCCTGGAGGGAGTGGAAAGCAGTGTCCATGAGAGGCAGGGTGTAACGGTCCTTCTCCGTGATATTGTTGAGGGCCCGGTAGTAGATACAAGGGCGGAGGGACCCATCCTTCTTTCCCACGAAGAAGAACCCTGCCCCCACGGGTGACGATGATGGGCGGATTATCCCAGCACTTAATGACTCCTTCAGGTAGGCGTTCATCGTCTCCTTCTCCGGCGCAGACAGGCTGTAAAGGCGACCAGAAGGTAAGGGAGCCCCCTGGCGGAGGTTGATGGCACAGTCGTAGGGCCGATGAGGGGGAAGAGACATAGCTTTCGCTTTACTGAACACCATACCCAGGTCGTGAAACTCCGGAGGCACCAGGGACAGGTCCGGGGGTGCAGCGTCCGTCGCGGGGGGAGGAGCGGACGGCGAGCAGGCAGCGGACTGGAGGCAGGTGCCCAGGCAGAATGTACTCCATGCTGATACCCCAGCTGATCTCCAATCCAGGACCGGGTTGTGAAGACGGAGCCAGGGATACCCCAGGATGACGGGCGACACAGAGTTGGGGAGGACGTAGAAGGTCATCTCCTCCCGGTGGTTTCCCGAGATGATGACCGGTACAGGGATAGTTTGATGTGTCACTCTCCCAAGGGAGGCACGGGAGAGGTGGACTAGGGAGATGGGAGTGTTGAGTGCCTGGCAGCGGATGCCCAATCGGGTTGCCAGGCTTTGTGAAATGAAGCTGCCTTCTGCGCCCGAATCCACCAGTGCGTGGGTGAGGTGCCCAGTAGGGTTATGGCAGAAACGGAGGGGCAGCTTCAATTGGGTGAGTGATCCTAACCGATTGACGTCCGCGAGGCCCCCAACAGTGACTCGCGGACCCCACCGACTGGCTTTCCATGGACAACGCTCCACGGTGTGTTTGTCGCCTCCGCAATACATGCAGAGGCCCAACTCACGACGGCGTTGTTTCTCCACAGGGGAAAGTTTGGTCCAGCCCGTCACCATCGGCTCCGACTCCTCGGGGCACGATGCTGGCGGTGCCGCCAGGGGGCGAGCTTGGAACAGGTGCGGCGAGGCTCCACGAGGGCGAGAAGAAGAAGACTTCCGCCCCGAGGAGCGCTCGCGCAGCCTGTTATCCAAACCTACCGCTAAGGACGTCAGCTCCGCTAGCGTCCCAGGGATATCCCGACCAGCCAGTTCATCCCTCAGATCACTATTGAGGCTGCGGAGGAACAGGCCACAGAGGGAGCGTTCCTCCCAGCCCAATTCCTCCGCCGCTACCCAGAAGTCGACCGAGTGGTCCGCTGCCGACCGGCTTCCCTGCTGGAGAGCGAGAAGCCGATCGACCTGGACCGTCTCGGTTTGAGAATGGTCAAAGACCTCCAGAAAGCGCCTCACGAATTGGTCATAGGTGAGGGTGGCATAACTGGGCCTCGCCATTACGGCGTAGGTCCAAGTTAACGCACGCCCCTCCAGGAGATTCCCTATGTAACCAATTCGGCTGTGATCCGAGGGAAAATCTCCGGGCACACGGTGGAACACGGACTCACACTGCATAATGAACCCCCGCGCTCCGCCGAGCTTACCGCTAAAGCGGGCGGGGGTCGGAATCGGTGTGAGCCGAACCGGTGCCACTGGAGCCGGCTGGACGGCCGCTGGAACAGCAGGAGCCGCGCCACCCTGGCAAGTCGGGGGGAACGGCTGTTGGGGGTCCAAGCGGTTCAATCGGTTAGTTAATTCTAATAATTGATTAAGTACCACCTGTTGCTGATAAACAATCTGATCCACCCGAGCCTCGAGGATGGTAAACCGGTGTGCGAGCCCGCCGTCTGCCGAGCCGCTCTGCTGAAGCCGTACTGACATAACGTTCGGCTCAGGAGACGCACACACACAGGCTCAGAGTAGTTCAAACTGTTTATTAACAGCAGGGGTGTATGGGTGTGTGTCAGCGGAATGTAAATGTATTGGTGGTGGCGTCTGCTTCGGGCACAGAGGCAGGAGACCGTTCAGCCGGCAACCCTATGGGAAAGAACAGACACAGGGTGACAGGCACACACCAATACAGGAGGAGAATAGGCGAGGGAGAGAAGCTTACTTGTGTTAGACTGATGGCAGGCACTTCAAGGACGGAACCCCGGGAGACAGTCACCTGCAGGACTCGGTGCAGCAGCGAGGAAGGACGAGGGACGGAGTTGTCCGCCGCCGAGGAATCCACCTGTGCACAGGGGAGCAGACTGGGAGAGGTAAGGAAAGGAATCTTCTTACCGCTTAGCGTGACGCTGAAGAGAGAGTTGATGCTTCGCATGGAAGGCGATGAAGTCTAATGGCTTCAGGCCGAAGCTCAGGGCGAGGTGGCTTTTATCCCTCGCCGCTGATGAGTAGCAGGTGCGTGAGCAGGTGGCGCCGCTGATGAATGGCGCGGCGTGACAAAGATAACTTTAAACAAATCAGAAATACACTCTATACATTGCTAATGTGGTAAATGACTATTCTAGCTGCAAATGTCTGGTTTTTGGTGCAATATCTAGATAGGTGTATAGAGGCCCATTTCCAGCAACTATCACTCCAGTGTTCTAATGGTACAATGTGTTTGCTCATTGCATCAGAAGGCTAATGGATGATTAGAAGACCCTTGTGCAATCATGTTAGGTCTGCAATGCTGTAATTGCTGCAAATGGAGGATTCTTTGACGAAACCAAAGTTTGAAGGAAAAAATTATTATTTCAAATACAAATCATTATTTCTAACCTTGTCAATGTCTTGACTATATTTTCTATTCATTTTACAACTCATGGTGGTAAATAAGTGTGACTTTTCATGGAAAACACAAAATAATTGTCTGGGTGACCCCAAACTTTTGAACGGTAGTGTATGTCAATAACAACTGGTGCAGACCGGGACATATCACGGTTAAGGAACAGCACTGTAGCAAAGACATCGAGTTGCTAGCTGTTAGCATGCGGCCTACATATCTCCCGAGGGAATACTCACACGTGATCTGCATTGTTATTTATGCAAATCCGACGGCGAACGCTGGGACAGCGCGTGACGTCATCCACTCAGTAACTGGCAGGCTGCAGACAGAACACCCAGATGCTCTTCTCCTCATCTCCGGTTATTTCAACCATATTTCACTGTCCACCATTCTACCCACGCTCACCCAGTATGTGACATGCCACACTAGAGACAATAAAACACTGGACTTATTTTATGCAAATACTAAGGAGGCATACACCTCATCACCACTCCCCCCACTCGGGAGATTGGATCACAACTTGGTTCATCTCCTGCCGGTGTACAAACCCCTAGCACACAGACAACCTCCAGTCATGCGCACGGTGAAGTTATGGTCTGAGGAGGCAATGAACACTCTAAAGGACTGTTTTGAAACCACTGCCTGGGAGCAGCTCTGCGATCCACATGGTGAGGACATCGATGGCCTCACTCACACCATCACGGACTACATCGGCTTCTGTGTGGACAACACTGTACCCACCAAGACCATACGGTGTTGCTCGAACAACAAACCCTGGATCAACCCTGAGATAAAAACACTCCTGAGAGAGAAGAAGAGGATCTTCAGGTCAGGGAACAGGGAGATGCTGAAGTCCGTACAGAGGGAGCTGAGGAGGAAGATCAGAGAAGGCAAGGACAGCTTCAGGAAAAAGATGGAGGACAAGCTGCAACAGAGCGACATCGGCGGGGTCTGGAGAAACCTTAAAACCATCTCGGGGCTCCAGAATAACTCCCCCCAGGCCACGGGGGGCGGGGAGTGGGCAAACAATCTGAACCTGTTTTTTAATAGGTTTGACCAACCACCCTCCCCCCCGACTGCACAACAACCACTGCTGCCTCTAAAGTCATCGAGACCTGCTGTCCACACCCCACTCCACCAACACCCCCCCCCCACTCCCAACACACAGCCCCCCAACCTGACCCTCACTAAGACCCAGGTGAGGACGGAGCTGAGGAAGATCAAGGCGAGGAAGGCCTCGGGACCGGACGGCATCAGCGCGAAGCTCCTCAAGTCCTGTGCAGATCAGCTGTGTGGGATCGTGGAGCTCATCTTCAACCTGAGCCTGAAGCTGGGGAGGGTACCACAGTTGTGGAAAACATCTTGTGTGGTACCTGTACCAAAGACTTCCCACCCCAAAGATCTGAACAGCTACAGACCAGTGGCCCTGACGTCTCACATGATGAAGACCCTGGAGAGACTGCTCCTTGCTCACCTCCGCCCCCTGCTGGGACCAGCGATGGATCCACTCCAGTTCGCCTACCAGCATGGCATTGGGGTGGAGGATGTAGTGATCTTCCTCCTTCACCGTTCTCTGTCTCACCTGGAGAAGCCCGGGAATGCGGTGAGGATCATGTTCTTTGACTTCTCCAGTGCTTTCAACACCATCCAACCGATGATCCTGAAGGACATGCTGCTGTGCGCAGGGGTGGACCAGCACCTGTCATCATGGATCCTGGACTACCTCACTAACCGGCCACAGTTTGTGAGAACCCGAGATTGTGTGTCTGACACAATCATCGGTAGCACGGGGGCCCCTCAGGGAACGGTTTTGGCTCCCTTCCTGTTCACCCTTTATACTGCTGACTTCTCACACAACACAACACACTGCCATCTACAGAAGTTCTCTGACGACTCTGCGAGCGTCGGCCTCATCTCCAACCGAGATGAAGCTGAGTACAGAGGACTTATCCAGGACTTCGTGGACTGGTGCCATCGGAACTGCCTCCAGATCAACGCGAGGAAAACTAAGGAGCTGGTGGTGGACTGCCACAGGCAAGGACAACCCCTCACAGCACCAGTAAACATACAGGGAACAGACATTGGGATGGTGACATCCTACAAGTACCTTGGTGTTCATCTGAACAATAAAGTAGACTGGTCACACAATACCGACGCACTCTACAAGAAGGGACAGCGCAGGCTGTTCCTACTGAGGAGGCTCAGGTCTTTTGGTGTACAAGGGGCGCTGCTGAAGACATTCTACGACACGGTGGTGGCATCAGCCATCACTTTTGGAGTGGTCTGCTGGGGCAACGGCATTACAGCAGCCGATAGGAAGAGACTGAACAAACTGATCAAGAAAGCTAGATCTGTCCTGGGGCAACGCCTTGACCCAGTGGAGGAGATAGGAGAGAGAAGGATGGTGGCTAAACTGTCATCTCTACTGGAGTCCGAGTCCCACCCTATGCAGGACATATTGAACGAACTGAGGAGCTCATTTAGCAGTAGACTACATCATCATAGGTGCGCAACCGAGAGGTTTCGCAGGTCCTTCCTACCTACAGCTGTCAGACTGTATAACCTAAGCAGTGCTGCTCGCAGAGATAGCAAAAAAACGTGACGACCTAACAGTATTGAATGCAAAAGACGCAACAGACTTACACAAATGGTCCCCCCCAGTATACAACTAGGACAATATCAGTCGCTACGGAGGGTGACAATATGTATGGGTACATATTCATACTATGTAGGATAACTAAGTAGACGGTTATGCTGTTTATTCCATCTTGCTACAATGCTCCACACTTTGTATATATATTTATATATTTATGTGTATGTACAGTATGTATATCCACTGTTCTTATTTATATTTTTCGTATCTTCTTAATTATTGCTCTGAGTGTTGCTATCCCTGTGCTGTTGCAATCCTGGAATTTCCCCACTGTGGGACTAATAAAGGCTTATCTTAAATAAGAAGGCTGGAGGTGCAGCAAATGTAGGTTTATTAATAACAATACAGAACTCACAGGCACTCCATACAGGCCAATGGGTCAATGGCAAAAGAGAGCTAGCCTCTTCCTGCCGTGCCCTTTACACCCCGGGTGACGCCACCACCGGAAAGGCGGTCCGTCACCCCTTACTATTCCCCAGGTGCCCCGGCCACCATATTACTACTTAACAGCTCGTACTCACTGTTTACAGCTCAGTCAATAGTGATATAGTCCCTGGGCTTTCCCAGGGACCTCTACCACAATAGTCTTGAATAGAAAGGGATACACTCACGACAAGCGTTTGGAACGCTGGCTGAGCCTCTTCTGCAGAAACAAGTCTTGAGCGCTTCAGTAGGATGGCGCCAAGCCCTGAGAAACTTCAAAGCGCCGCGCCTCTTGCCGCCTTGCAGCCACGAAGGACAAGATGAATTTACAGACATTTATAAATTCTTTGTTCCTGACTAACAACCATTTACATTAGCACAGGTTTAAATTAAGTGCACACTCACTCAGCAACTTGGTGTAGAAAGGCTCAAAACGTTGTCTCAGCCCCCCTCTGAATTAGCCAATGTCCAACAGCTAGCTACCACTCGCTTCATGGTCAGCCTCGACACAGCTCCCTCACTATATTGTCCGGCAGTGGTTCAAACAAGGTCACTGACCCCTCGAACAGGTTACAACAATTGTAAACGTCGTGCACTCAACCAAAATACAAACATTATCATTTATAAACTTACAAGAAAGTCTGTTAAATCCTCCAGCGTGCTCTTCCCTCTCACCTTATCAGCGTCTCATGTCAACTGAGCTCTCTCTCTCCCTAGTCCCGCCCTCTGTAAAATTGTGCCCGAGCAGACTATTTGGGTGCAGCTGCACTTAATGTGTGGAGTGAGTGGCACATTGACAGATCATTCCAAAATGTAGGAGGATCCACATCAATTCTAAATCATACAGAAGCATACAATGTTTAACACAATTACATCCAGCACCCCGAACACATTTTATAGCTGGGATGCTACATACACACACACACACACACACACACACACACACACACACACACACACACACACATATATATATATATATATATATATATATATATATATATATATAATGTCCTAGAGATGGCGGCCTACCTCTAGGCCACCACCAAGTACAGCATCCGCCCCACAACCGGGAGGTTGGGGTACAAGTCCCGGCCGGGTTATGCCAAAGACCATATAAAAATGGAAGTTCCTGCCGTCCAGCTTGGTGCTCAGCAAAAATGGAATGGAGAAGGGAAATGTGAACCGCAGTGACTCACGAGGTAGAGTGGGTCGTTCTCCCCAGTCTTTGCCATTGTGTCCCTGGGCAAGACACTTTACCCACCTTGCCTCCAGTGTCCATGACACTGGGTATGAATGTGTATAAATGTTCAGTAGAGGTTGGAGACGCCGTTGGCACGGATTGGCAGCCATGTTTCCGTCAGTCTGCCCCAGGGCAGCTGTGGCTACAGAGGAAGCTTACCACTCCCATTGTCTGTGGAGTGAATGCATAAGGCTGCATGTCCTCCAGACACATTTTTTGTCGCCTGACCGCCCTGACCATTTTTTTTTCAGCGTTTGTGCATGTCGCTCTGGAACAGAAAAGCTGGTGCCCTGTTTCCCAGCAACAGCTTGTCACTCTCAGCTCAGCATTTCCATTTTTCCTATGGTCAGACTTTCTTCTGATTTTTTAATAGCAATCTCTAAATAACAATGGACAGGAAACATTTTCTAGCAGCTCTGGATGTAAAATATGATGACAGAAAACAGGAGTCTGAGCACAGACTAGTACCGGCGTCCTATGTCCCGCCCACGCAGCAGTTCTGATTGGCTGCTTAAGGTCTAACATTGATGAGCTCAGCTGCAGTGTCTGAAAAGTTGAACTTTTTTCAGCTCTGAGCGCCCTGAGCGCCGCAACAAAAAACTGCCACCGCCGAGAGTGTTTCAGTGCCAAAGGCACTCAGCGCTGTAAATGCTGGACTACATACATAATGAATGGAACATAGTCGTCCAGAGCGGAAAAAACACGTTTGGTGGACACACAGCCTAATGTATCCATTGTAAAGCATCTTTGTCTATGAAAAAATGCTATATAAATCTGATGCATTATTATTATTATTATTATTATTATTATTATTATTATTATTATTATTATTATTATTATCATATATTAGTCGTATGTCTTGGACACCCGGGTAAAGAGAGGTGCAGAACTGTCAACTGATCACCACCTGGTGGTGAGTTGGATCCGATGGCAGGGGAGGAAGCCATTCAGACCTGGTAGACCTAAACGTATAGTGAGGGTGTGCTGGGAACGTCTGGCTGAGGCCCCTGTCCGGGAGGTCTTCAACTCCCACCTCCGGAAGAACTTCAACCACATTCCGAGGGAGTCTGGAGACATGGAGTCTGAATGGGCCATGTTCTCCACCTCTGTTGTTGAAGCGGTGGCCCAGAGCTGCAGCCGCAAGGTGGTCGGTGCATCTCATGGTGGCAACCCCTGAACCAAGTGGTGGACACCAGTGGTGAGGGGGGCCAATAAGCTGAAGGAGGAGTCCTATCAAGCTTGGTTGGCTTGTGGGACTCCCGATGCAGCTGAGGTGTACCGGCAGGCCAAGTGGAGTGCAGCTCGGGTGGTTGCTGAAGCAAAAACCCGGGTATGGGAGGAGTTTGGTGAGGCCAAGGAACAAGACTTTCGGTCAGCCTCGAAGAGATTCTGGCAAACTGTCCGGCGCCTCAGGAGGGGAAAGCAGCTCCCTGTTCACACTGTGTACGGTGCGGATGGGACACTGTTGACTTCGACTGGGGATATTGTCGGGCGGTGGAAGGAATACTTCGAGGATCTCCTCAATCCCACTGATACGCCTTCCACAGAGGAAGCAGGGTTTGGGGACGAGGGGGATGACTCACCTATCACAGGGGCTAAGGTCGCCAAGGTGGTTAAAAATCTCCTTGGTGGCCGGGCCCTGGGGGTGGACGAGATTCGCCCTGAGTACCTCAAGGCCCTGGATGTTGTTGGGCTGTCATGGTTGACACGCCTCTGCAACATTGCGTGGAGGTCGGGGGCAGTGCCTTTGGCATGGCAAACCGGGGTGGTGGTTCCTCTCTTCAAAAAAGGGGACCGGAGGGTGTGCTCCAACTTTAGAGGGATCACACTCCTCAGCCTCCCTGGGAAGGTCTATGCCAAGGTACTGGAGAGGAGAGTCCGGCCGTTGGTCGAACCTCGGTTCAGGAGGAGCAATGTGGTTTTCGTCCTGGCCGTGGCACATCGGACCAGCTCTTTACCCTTTCGAGAATTCTTGAGGTTTCGTGGGAGTTTGCCCAACCAGTTTACATGTGTTTTGTGGACTTGGAGAAGGCATTTGACCACGTCACTCGTGGTTTTTTGTGGGGGGGTGCTTCGAGAGTATGGGGTATCGGGCTTGTTATTACGAGCTATTCGGTCTCTGTACAACCGTTGTGAGAGTTTGGTTCGTATTGCCAACACTTGGTCGGAGTCATTCCCAGTGAGAGTTGGACTCCGCCAGGGCTGCCCTTTGTCACCGATCCTGTTCATAATTTTTATGGACAGGATTTCTAGGCACAGCCAGGGAATGGAGGGTGTCATACTTGGTGACCACAGGATCTCATCTCTGTTGTTTGCAGATGATGTTGTCCTGTTGGCTTCATCCAGCAATGACATACAGCTCTTGCTGGGACGGTTTGCCGCTGAGTGTGAAGCAGCTGGGATGAGAATCAGCACCTCCAAGTCCGAGTCCATGGTCCTCAGCCGGAAAAAGGTGGATTGTCCTCTCTGGGTTGGGGACAGGCTCCTGCCCCAAGTGGAGGAGTTTAAGTATCTTGGGGTCTTGTTCACGAGTGAGGGGAAAATGGAGCGAGAGATTGACAGATGGATTGGAGCAGCATCTGCAGTGCTGCGGACATTGTACCGGTCTGTTGTGGTGAAGAGGGAGCTTAGTTCTAAGGCAAAGCTGTCGATTTACCAGTCAATCTACGTTCCTACTCTCACCTATGGTCACGAGCTTTGGGTAATGACCGAAAGAACAAGATCGCAGATACAAGCAGCTGAAATGAGCTTTCTCCGTAGGATTGCTGGACTCACCCTCAGAGATAGGGTGAGGAGCTCAGTCATCCGGGAGAGGCTCAGAGTAGAACCGCTGCTCCTCCACATTGAAAGGAGTCAGTTGAGGTGGTATGGGCATCTGATCAGGATGCCTCCTGGACGCCTCCCACTTGAGGTGTTTCAGGCACGTCCCACTGGGAGGAGACCCCGGGGCAGACCCAGGACTCGGGGGAGAGATGTCTCCCAGCTGGTCTGGGAACGCCTTGGTATCCTCTCTGAAGAGCTGGAGCAGGTGGCTGGGGAGAGGGAAGTCTGGGCTTCTCTGCTTGAACTGCTGCCTCCGCGATCCGGACCTCCGGAAAAGCGGTAGAAGATGGATGGATGGATGGATGGATGGATATATTAGTGGTGTTGGTGTTGTCGCATTAATCGCCCGTTAACGCTTTCCTCCCCTTAACGGCGACAAATTTTGTGATTGCAGTTAATGGCAGTTAATGACAGAAAGCGCAAACAGTACTTTTTGGCCTAGCAGCTCTCCGTACCAAAGCCGCTCTGGCTACAGACACTGTGCGTGCCATGCAGACACTGCAAAGTCACACAAGCTGGGTTACAGCCATGAAAGTCCCCAAAGTGTTGTCATGTTTAACCCTTTGAGTGTGTATGGTGCAGAACTGCAACATACCCCCAGTGGTCAAGAGTGGTAAATATTTTTGTCAATAAAATGGTTCAGTCTTTTGACACCGTTTTTTGTACAGAGGTACCTCATCATCTTATCTTCAAAGTATATGAACAAAAAATCAGTACATTAAAAAAAAACCCAGAAATTTCTCACTTGCTTTTGACAAAGTCAGAGTGAGAAGGCAGGTGCAGTGCCGCACTCTGCCACTAGGGGAACGCAAATTCTCACACTTAAAGGGTTAAGTTTACAACGTTATCTGTCGGAGCTCTCACCTGGGTAATTGTTACTGCCTCCTCCAAAACTTCGCCTGGATGTTGGGTTGTTCTTCTTCTGTGGAAGCTGGCTAGCTGGCTAGTAGCTATATGCTAGGTTACTGTGATATCCTACCGTGTAGCAATGATCACACTTGAGTTATTTCTTTGGCTAACTCTTGCCGTTTATTCCGCAACACACATAATATATAACTGAACATGGATTCTGCGCGGGGTTTTCACACTCTTATTCTAATGTGTCCCCTTAATAGTAGTGCTGAACAATACAGGTAGTTCCCCCTAGAGGCATGTGCCAGTAATGTTTTATTTTAGACTTGCAGTCTACCACATCCCTCCCCTCTAGATTAAACTACTCTTAATTACACTAGCCAATTACTAGACATCCTGGAACTCCCATTTAACCCTAAACTATCACAGTTACTTTTTAACTTCTTAAACACATGTGTCATACACATAATTTCTTTCTCTTTTTTTTTCACATGTATAACACACATAACAGTCTAACTGGGGATTTGGTTTGACTACCGCATCCCAGTGAGGTTCCAGGACGCATTCTTGTCCTGTGGCTGGGGAACTCACTACTGACTAAGTATAGTCCTTCAAGTAGTCTGGAGCTTTCCTAGCTCGCTGAGATCTTCTCACGGCTGGTGAGCCAACTGCAGGTGAAGACTCAGACTGCTCCACTGTTTCGGCTGCTGCAGTGCTGCCCATAGAATCTGCAGAGACGGTTACCTCAGGTTTCACCTGAAGTGGTGGTTCGTTGATGCTCTCCTCAGAATGGTTGTTAGACAACACCTCTGGTGCCATCGGCAGGGGAATGGAGCTCCTACCACGAACTTGGTCGATGTGTCGCCTCACCACTTGTCCATGGCCTAATGTCACCTTGAATGACACAGGGCCTGTCTTTTCTGTTATTTCTCCTGGTACCCAGGCTGGTCCTGAGCCAAAGTTGCGGGTGTAGACCACGTCTCCTTCTCTCAGTATTCTCTCTCTAGTATGCATGTCATGATAACCTTTTTGTTTCTCTTGTTTGTCATGCACTTTGTTTCTGAAGTCTGGATGTATTAAGTCAAATGTTGACCTCAACTTCCTTCCACACAACAGCTCAGCTGGTGACTTGCCAGTTGTAGATTGGGGTGTTATTCGATAGCTGAACAGAGCTCTCGACATTCGGGTTTCAATAGAGTCTCCTGTCATCTTTTTCATGAGTGACTTGAACGTCTGCATGGCCCTCTCGGCTAAGCCGTTAGAAGAAGGATGGTATGGCGCAGTCGTGATGTGACGTATGCCATTCTTTTCAGAAAACTCTTGGAACTGTTCACTCGCAAAACATGTACCGTTATCTGATACTATGATTTCAGGTATGCCATGTTGGCTGAAACTCTTTCTAAGACATTCAATGGTAACAGTAGAAGTAGAGCTACTCACAGAATATGCATCGATCCACTTTGAGTATGCGTCAACTATGATCAGGAACATTCTTCCCATCCATGGACCTGCGTAGTCAATGTGAATTCTTCTCCATGGTTTATCTGGAACTTCCCAGGGATGTAGTGGGGCTGCTGGAGGACTGTTCCTGTTCTCCTGGCATGCCGCACATGACTTCACAAGCGCCTCCACCTCTGCATCCATGTTGGGCCACCACATGTAACTCCTCGCCAACGCTTTCATGCGAGTGATGCCAGGGTGTGCTTGGTGTAGTTGTTGCAGTAAGGCATTCCGACCAGGTGGTGGAACAACCACGCGTCCTCCCCACAGGATACAACCTTCCTGGGTGCTGAGCTCATCCTGTCGTCGGGCATAGGGAATGAACTCAGGACTGTTCATCTTCGGCCATCCTCGCAAGATGTATTCTCGCACTCTTGCTAGAACAGGGTCTTTGTCTGTCCATTTCTTTATTTGTTGTGCGTTCACCAGGGGCACGCCGATATCTTCAAACAATAGCACTCTCTCCTCCTCCTCAGGCGTGCTGTCTCTTCCTCCATCCAAGGGTAGCCTACTCATCGCGTCAGCATTCGTATGGTCCCGTCCGGCTTTGTAAACGATGGTGTACTCATACGCTGCTAATGTAACGGCCCATCTCTGAATTCTCTGAGATGTCATCTGGGGTATGGCTCTCATTTCACTGAACAGTGAAATTAGTGGCTTGTGGTCAGTCACTATAGCGAACTGTCTCCCGTACAGGTATTTGTGGAATTTTTTTACACCAAATACTACTGCAAGGCCCTCCTTGTCTAGCTGGGAGTAGTTTTTCTCAGCTGCACTAAGAGTTCTTGAGACGAACCCTATGGGTCTCTCTGAGCCATCCTCCATACGATGAGAGAGTACAGCTCCCACACCGTAGGGTGATGCGTCACACGCCAGGATGAGTGGTTTGTTTGAATCATAGTCCACTAACACACTACAGGACTGAAGTAGCGCTTTGGACTCTTCAAACGCCTTCTGCTGCTTGACCCCCCATGACCATTTTTCTTCCTTCTTAAGTAAGGTATGTAGTGGTGCCAGCAGCGTGGAGAGCTTTGGGAGGAACCTATGGTAATAGTTCAACAAGCCCAGGTAGGCTTTTAACTCAGTAACATTTTGTGGCTCAGGCGCCTCCGCAATGGCTTCCACTTTGTCTGTTAGAGGGTGTAGACCACTGGCGTTGATCTTGTGGCCTAGGAACACCACCTCTTTTTCCATGAACTCACACTTGCTTCTTTTCAACCTCAGACCGCTTTTCTCCAACCATTGAAGCACTTCCTCCAGCGTTTTCAGATGTTCTTGTTCATTTGGTCCTGTACAAAGGATGTCATCCAAATAAATGGCAACATTCGGAATTCCACCTAGGATGCCCTCCATAGTTCTCTGGAATATAGCAGGACTGGAAGCTACTCCAAATGGTAAGCGTGAGTAGGTATATAAGCCTTTGTGTGTATTGATGGTTACATACTTTCTTGATTCTTCTTCCAGGACTACTTGTTGGTAAGCGTGACTCATGTCTAATTTCGTGAAGTGTCGGCCGCCATTCAGCTGTGCGAAGAGGTCCTCCACTTTAGGAATTGGATACTGATCCACCCGTGATGCTCGATTGACAGTGAGTTTGTAATCTCCACATATTCTAATGGAGCCATCCGGCTTTCTCACTGGGACTATGGGCGCCGCCCATTCTGCAACCTGCACTGGCTCAATGATCTTGTCATCCAGCAGCCTCTGTAGCTCGCTTTCAACCAGTGGCTTGACTGCATAGGGTACCGGTCGGGGTTTGCAGAATCGTGGTTGGGCCTCCTTGTCCACATTAATCTTTGCAGTGACACCTTTTAGCTGTCCTACGCCTTCTTTGAACACCTCAGCGTGTCTTTCGAGGATCTCCTCGAGCTGCAATTTGGGCTGAGATTCCACTTTATTCACCAACTGATCAATCATGGCCAGTTCTTGTAGCCAACTTCGCCCTAGTAGATTTGGTCCTTCGCTCCCAACTACTACTACAGGTAAGTCCTTTTCTTTGTTTTCGTGTTGCACCTTCACTTGTGCCATGCCTAGCACGTCTAGCTTCTCTCCTGTGTATGTTTTTAATTTTAATGAACAGGGATTTAATTCTGCTGTGTCTGTTTTCTTCCACAGTTGTGTATATTGCTGTTTACTTAATATGGTTACTCCACAGCCTGTATCAACTTCAAATGTTACTTTCATTCCATTAACATTCATGGTACGCGTGATGGGCGCTACCTTGGTCAGCTCCTCTGACGTGTTGTAAATTGTGTGAAAACCCATGTCTTCTGTATCACTTTCTCCCTCCCCTCTAAGTTGATTCGCTCGCTGTTCCTTTCCTGGGCCCTTGTTTTCATACTTTTGCCCTTTTACTGTTGCCTTCTGCACCTGTGCATTGCCCACCTTTGTTCTACATGCTTTCTTAATGTGCCCTCGCTTGCCACAATTATGACACAGCTCAGTGGCAAATTTGCACTCGGCGGCATTGTGCTGGCCTTTGCAGCGATAACAGCTGGGGAATTTGTGCTGATTTTTGTCAGTCGACACTTTGTGGACACCTACTTGGGTCTTAGGCACACGAACATGCGTTGCTGTGTCCTCTGTTAGCTTCCCTTGCATTTCTCTCACATCTTTAGATGCTGTTTCCATCGCTTGGCATAATTCCAAAGCCTTCACAAAAGTGAGTTTTGTTTCAGATAAAAGTCGCCGTTGCATTCGGTCATCCTTCACTCCACACACAAGTCTGTCTCTTAACATTTCTTCCAATGAGTCTTTGTAATCACAGTGCAGTGCTAATTTCCTCAATTCTGCCACATACTCTGCTATGGACTCAGTGTTCCTCCTTATGCGTGAATTAAATTTGAATCGTTGCACGATTTCACTCGGTTTGGGGCTGAAGTGCTTCTGAAGCTCAGCAGTAAGCTGGTCGTACGTTTTATCTTTCGGTAATGCAGGGCTTATTAAATTTCTCACCAAACTGTAAGTAGTTGCACCAACTCCACTCAACAGTACAGCCTTCCGTTTGTCTGGCTCCTCAATATCATTAGCTTCGAAGAAAAAGTCCAACATTTCACTATATTCTTCCCATGACTGAGTCGAGTTATCAAAAGGGGTTACCGTTCCGATTACAGCCGCCATTGCTCGTCGTGGTGGGAAAACCTCGTTTTCCTCCTCTGAACTTGCACTCGAACTACTGGAGTCACTTGAGTTTGCCACACTTGCAATGTTCTCTGTTTCTCGCCGCTGATTTTTTTTGTTTTAATCCTCGTCGCCAATTGTGTGATATCCTACCGTGTAGCAATGATCACACTTGAGTTATTTCTTTGGCTAACTCTTGCCGTTTATTCTGCAACACACATAATATATAACTGAACATGGATTCTGCGCGGGGTTTTCACACTCTTATTCTAATGTGTCCCCTTAATAGTAGTGCTGAACAATACAGGTAGTTCCCCCTAGAGGCATGTGCCAGTAATGTTTTATTTTAGACTTGCAGTCTACCACAGTTATAGCTGACCTCCAGCAGCTGACACGGACAGACATTTGCCTGTATTCATCCTCATAGCTTTGTTAGTTAGGTGATAGACACTTTATTTCGAACAAAAAAGCAAAAACAAAACAAATGACAAGTGCAATAAAAGTGACCATGTGCAGTGCTCGAAAGGGAGAAGGAAGAAGTTAACACTTATTTACTCCAACTCCTCTTTTCCCTAAATACAACCCATGTGAAATATATACATATTACCTCAATTAACCCTTTAACTGCACTAGGTGCCATGTGGCACCTGGGGCAATGCAAGGCAACTCAAGGCCCCCCCTAGTGGTCAAGAGTGGTAAAAAATTTGTCAATAAAATAGTTCAGGTAGATGGTGGCTCATCAACCTGGTAAGGTAGCCCATCTAGGGGAAGGTAAACCCTGATTTCAAACCTCTGCTGCCTTGCAGCACACCCGGTCACGGGAAAGGCTTCGGGAGTCAACCCTGAGGAAAAATCCGGAGTCGGAGCCCCTAAGGCAGTTCTCTGTTGTGCTCAACATCGTTCTGGCAGCTCCTGCGACGGCGCTGGTGCCAAACTATAGCAGCCCTGCTGTTCCTTTGGATTCATCAGTGACGTGGAGAGGGGGGACATGCTGCATGGGTAACATCTTGTCCTCCATATCTTCCTGCCCAGGCTTGAATCCTACCAACACCCAACGCTGGAAGGTAGAACACCGGTGCGCATCGGCCTGTTCAGCCACAGGCGGTGCTATTCCAGCAGAGAAGACGTTTAGGATTCTCTTCCATGGTCATCATAGACCGACGGAGGCCGACGACGAAAATAGTTCAGACTTCCAAGGCTATAACTTGAAAGTTACAAGAGATAATGGCTTACTGTCAATTAGAAAGATGTAGAATATGATCCAAAGTTTCAGATAGGAATAAATTTACGCATCTAATTTGCATAATGTCACGGCAGCTATATAAATTACATAACTCAGTCAAAAGTGGACTTTGGACACATTTACATAAAGAATGGTCCCGTTTTTTTTATGCCAATTTGTCTACAGGAGTATGTTTTTATCTAATCTTCAAAGTATGTGAACCAGAAAATCAATAAAATGTCAAAAAAACATATTTCTCTCTTACCTGTTACCGGGAGGGGGGCTCGCTCACCCACGTGACCGGTCCGTTTTCGTCCATCGTAGCCGATGTTTGTGTGTTTGCTCAGCCATTTACACCATGTACCACATCTACAAACTCTTATGCTTACCCCACGTGAATTTTGTTTGTATTACGCTGCTATTTTTCCTGTTTCATGCAGTTTCCGTCATCATAGCTGTCGCAATGACCAAACACGGCGGCATCCACATTGGTGTGTGAGCTCAAAGCGGAAAAAGGAAGAAGAAAAATGAGGATTTCTCCTTCTTTGGTATATTCCATATCAGCCATGATTCCTTCAGCGCGTGTCTGCCACCTTCTAAATTGTCAGATCAATAGAGATTAGTAAAAATTCTCAGTATAGCTGGTGGTCGTCAATAAGTTGACACGTGCAGTTGCTGTGCTGTGTCACTGGAGGCGCGCGACCCGTCCATTTAATCTGGGCAGTTAGAGGGTTAAGAACCCCAAGTAGACAATTAACTATATTTTATACATATCAACATTGACACCCATCCATCCCTACATACATGCAGTCCATACATCTATACCCAGCCTCAAACAACACAGATTTACAGATATACTCAGTACCGTCCCACCTACCATACCATAGTTTCCCAGAGAGAGTTTAGTGCATTTTTCATATAAATACTACCCCTCTAACATATATCCTTTTAGCAAATAATGTTTATACCTATTTTTGAATTGATTTCTGTTTGTACATAGTTTTAGTTGCAGCTCCAGACTGTTCCACGAATCCACCCCACAGACAGATATGAACAGACTTTTCTTAGTTGTTCGTACCTTAGGTTTTGTAAAGTCCTCTCAAATTATAATCATTGTCTCTGTTTTTAATATTTTTTGGAAATTAGTTGGGAGTTGATTATTAATTGCCTTGTACATTATTTGTGCTGTCTTAAATTTAACTAAATCCATGAACTTTATGACATGTGACTTTAAAAACAACGAATTGGTATGGTCTCTATATCCTACATTATTTATTATCCTAATAGCTTTTTTTTTGTAATGTGCATATTGACTGTAGGTTGATCTTGTAGGTGTTTCCCCAGACCTCCACACAGTAGTTAAGATATGGTAAAAACAGTGAATTGTACAGTAAGAATAATGATTTATAGTCCAAGATATATCTTGTCTTCCCCAGTATCCCTATACATTTTGCCAACTTGGCCCGGATGTGACTGATGTGAGGTTTCCAGCAGATTTTATTGTCTAGCATCACCCCCACAAACTTATTTTCCTGTACTATTTCAATTCTGGTATCATCTATCATTACCATTATTTCATGATTTATTTTATAATTTCCAAACAATATAATCTTTGTTTTTTTCAGACTTAGAGATAATTTATTTTTGTTGAACCACTGCGTTAACCTTTTCATTTCTGTTGTGACCACCTCTAAAACCTGCTGCAAATTCTCACCAGTGCAAAGGATATTTGTGTCATCCACAAGCAAAATAAATTTCAGAATTTTTGATACTTGGCATACAGTATGTCATTTATATACAAGATAAAGAGTTTGGGTCCCAAAACTGACCCCTGGGGCACACCACAAGTGATGTGCATGAAAGGTGATTTGTGCTCACCAATTTGTACAAATTGTTGTCTGTTACTTAAATAACTTTCCACCCAACTCAGTCCGACCCCTCTTATCCCATACCTTTCCAATTTCCTAAGTAGAATTCTTGGTCAATGGTGTCAAAAGCTTTCTTTAAATCTATAAATACTCCTGCAACAAGCTTTTTTTTTTTTTAAATCTATACAGGTAGTAATTTCTTCTATGAGTTCAATCGGTGCCAAAGATGTAGATTTGTCTGCTCCAAAACCATCCTGACTGTCTGTAAGGAGGTTGTGTTTTTCAATGAAATTATCCAGTCTTTTAGTGAAAATTTTTTCAAGTATTTTTGAGAATTGTGAGAGTAAAGAGACTGGCCTGTAATATGTGAAATGATGACTGTCTCCTGTTTTGTAAAGTGGTATTACTTTTGCTATTTTCATTTTGTCTGGAAGTTTACCAGTTTGAAATGACAGGTTACAGATGTGGGTGAGTGGTTTAACAATTCCTTCAATTACCTTTTTCACTATTGTCATGTCAATTTCATTCCAGTCAGTTGATTTTTTGTTCTTAAATTTACTCAGTCTCAATAATTTCCTTTTCAGTAACTGCACCCAAAAAGATTGTGTTTGGAATTCTATCTTCTATTTCATTTACAGAACCACTATCGTTTGTTTCTGGTGTCACTATTGATTTTGCTAATTATGGACCAACATTTACAAAAAATTTATTGAAACCACTGACCATATCCTCCATATTATTTATAAAACTGTCATTTTCAATAAAATATTCTGGATAATTAGCATTCTTTGATCGGTTACTAATAATCCCATTGAGTACTTGCCATATTCCTCTTAAGTTATTTTTATTATCCTCTAATATTCTGTTGTAGTTTTCTTTCTTACAGGTCCTCATTATATTAGTTAGCTTGTTTTTATATCTTTTATATTTGATCTCAGCCTCTTCCTTTCTGCACTTAATGAACTGTTTATATAAGGTATTCTTCTTTTTACATGCATTTATTAACCCCTTGGTGACCCAAGGAATATTTTTGTTTTGTTGTCTGTCACTGTATTATTTTATAGGACAGTTTTTATTGGACAATGATTGAAATATTTGTAAAAAATTCATCATATGCTTTATTTATATCATTTTCGTTACAAACTACCTTCCAGTCTTGTATTAATAATTCCTTTGCCAGTAAATACATAGATTCTTCAGTTCTTATTCTTTTATATTTCAGATTTTGGGTATACTTTTTCTTCCTATAATCACATTGACAGACAACAAAAATCGGCAGATGGTCACTGATATCATTCAATGAAAGCCCACTCATGATATTATTTTCCATAATGTTTGTGAATATGTTATCTATTAGTGTGGCGCTGTGTGACGTGATTCTGCTAGGTCCGGTAATTGTTGGATGTAAGCCCATACTGTACATTGTGTTGATAAATTTTTCTGTCAAACTATGTTGTTTTGAATTCACAAGATCTATATTGAAATCCCCACAGATGAACATAACTTTATGAGTTAGTTTTGCATACATTTTTTCCATCCAGTCCTTAAATAAGTCAATGTTTGATCCAGGTGTTCTATATCCACAGCTCACTACTATATTATTCATATTGTCCAGACAGATTTCTATTGTAATACATTCAAATAAATCATCCACAGTTACTGACAAATTTTCAACAACCTTGTATTTCAAGCTCTTGTCAACATAAATTGCAACTCCTCCTCCTTTTTCACTCTACTAATTTAATTCATAGCCATCCAATGTAAAGTCCACTCCTTTCTCTTCACTGAGCCACGTCTCTGATATTGCCACTATATTGAATGGCTCTTTAAACTGATGTAAATAATCTTTAATGTTATTAAAATTAGCATAGAGACTTCTGCTGTTGAAGTGGATCACTGAAATATTAAAATCAGATGTGACCATTGCATTACACTGTTCATCCGTCTAGTAACTACAGTTATTATTGATGGAGGTAAATAAATTATTGTCATGGTCTATGCCATATTCCACGTCCTGTGGGTTGTGATCCGTATGTTCAAAAACTTTCAGTTGCTCTTTGGGTCCAACTGTTGGTGAGGACCAGTCTAAAAAAATTCTCAAGCTGTGTCTCAAACTCTCCTGACCTAAACCCCATAGAGAATCTATGGAGGATTGTCAAGAGGAAGATGAGAGACACCAGGCCCAACAATGCAGACGAGCTGAAGGTCACTATCAAAGCAACCTGGACCTTCATAACACCTCAGCAGTGCCACAGGTTGATCTCATCCATGCCATGCCCCACTGATACAGTAATTAATACAAAAGGAGCCCTGATCAAGTACTGAGTGTGTACATGGACATACTTTTAAGTCTGCCAAAATTTCTATTAAAAAACTATTCTTTTAATTAATTTTATGTAATACTCTAATTTTTTGAGAAACTGAATGTGGGGTTTTCATGGGCTGTAAGCCATAATCATCAAAATTAAAATAAATAAACACTTGAAATATATCAGTCTCTGTGTAACGAATCCATATAATATATGGGTTTCACTTTCTGAAATGAGTGACAAAAAATATTGAACTTTTTCATGATATTCTAATTTTTTGAGCTGTACCTGTAAACTGGTTGGGCAAACTCCCACGAACCCTCAAGAATTCTCGAGAGGGTAAAGAGCTGGTCTGATGTGCCACGGCCAGGACGAAAACCACATTGCTCCTCCTGAATTCGAGGTTCGACCAACGGCTGGACTCTCCTCTCCAGTACCTTGGCATAGACCTTCCCAGGGAGGCTGAGGAGTGTGATCCCTATAAAGTTGGAGCACACCCTCTGGTCCCCTTTTTTTGAAGAGAGGATTCACCTCAGCACCTCAGCTGCTTCAGGAGTCCCACAAACCAACCAAGCTTGATAGGACTCCTTCTTCAGCTTAACGGCCTCCGTCACCTCCGTCACCACTGGTGTCCACCACTTGGTTCGGGGGTTGCCACCACGAGATGCCCCAACGACCTTGTGGCTGCAGCTCTGAGCAGCAACTTCAACAATGGAGGTGGAGAACATGGCCCATTCAGATTCCGTGTCTCTAGACTCCCTCGGAATGTGGTTGAAGTTCTTTCAGAGGTGGGAGTTGAAGACCTCCCGGACAGGGGCCTCAGCCAGATGTTCCCAGCACACCCTCACTATACGTTTGGGTCTACCAGGTCTGAATGGCATCCTCCCCTGTTATCGGATCCAACTCACCACCAGGT
Organism: Pholidichthys leucotaenia; assembly: GCA_020510985.1. NCBI lineage: Eukaryota > Metazoa > Chordata > Actinopteri > Cichliformes > Pholidichthyidae > Pholidichthys > Pholidichthys leucotaenia. The sequence continues at coordinate 207,949,000 of CM035842.1, forward strand.
GGTGATCAATTGACAGCTCTGCACCTCTCTTTACCCGAGTGTCCAAGACATATGGTTGCAGGTCTGATGACACAATAACAAAATCGATCATTGACCTGCGACCTAGGGTGTCCTGGTGCCAGGTGCACATATGGACACCCTTATGCTTCAACATGGTGTTCATTAAGGATAAACTAAGGTTAGCACAGAAGTCCAATAACTGAACACCACTCGGGTTCAGATCGGGCAGGCCGTTCCTCCAAATCCAGATTTCACTGTTGTTGCCCACATGCGCATTGAAGTCCCCCAGTAGGACAATGGAGTCTCCAAAAGGAGCACTCTCCAGCACCCCAGTCAGAGACTCCAAAAAGGGTGGATACTCTGAACCATCATTTGGTGCATAGGCACAAATGATGGTCAGGACCCATTTCCCAACCCAAAGGCGCAGGAAAACAACCCTTTCGTCCACCAGGGAAAACTCCAATATAGAGGCAGCAAGGGGGGGGGATACAAGAATATGCACCCCTGCTCATCGCCTCTCGCATTTCTAGGATTTCTAGGCGCAGCCAGAGAACGGAGGATGTCATGCTTGGTGACCACAGGATCTCATCTCTGTTGTTTGCAGATGATGTTGTCCTGCTGGCTTCATCCAGCAATGACCTACTGGGACGGTTTGCCGCCGAGTGTGAAGCGGCTGGGATGAGAATCAGTACCTCCAAGTCTGAGTCCATGGTCGTCAGCCAGAAAAAGGTGGATTGTCCTCTCCGGGTTGGGGACAAGCTCCTGCCCCAAGTGGAGGAGTTTAAGTACCATGGGGTCTTATTCATGAGTGAGGGGAGAATGGAGCAAAAGATTGACAGACGGATTGGAGCAGCATCTGCAGTGATGTGGACGTTGTACCGGTCTGTTGTGGTGAAGAGGGAGATAAGCTCTAAGTCAAAGCTGTTGATTTACCAGTCAATCTACGTTCCTACCCTCACCTATGGTCACAAGTTTTGGGTAATGACCGAAAGAACGAGATTGCGGATACAAGCGGCTGAAATGAGCTTTCTTCGTAGGATTGCTGGACTCACCCTCAGAGATAAGGTGAGGAGCTCATCCGGGAGAGGCTCAGAGTAGAACCGCTGCTCCTCCACACTGAAAGGAGCCAGTTGAGGTGGTATGGGTATCTGATCAGGATGCCTCCTGGACGCCTCCCACTTGAGGTGTTCCGGGCACACCCCTCTGGGAGGAGACCCCGGGGCAGACCTAGGACTCGCTGGAGAAACTATGTCTCCCAGCTGGTCTGGGAATGCCTTGGTATTGTAACCCAGTGTTAAAAACGCGAATAAAAATATGAATATTGATACCGCTTTTAAAAAGAAAAACACCCATTTCACAATGGGAGTAAATAATTTAAAGATGAATATTTAAATAAATATATATTCATAAAACAGTAGGGAACATTTTCTGGGGAGTTTTGATAAAGTTCCAAATGTTTTCATCTGGTATATCGAGCAACCAATGGCTGTGTCTTTTGTTTGGCAGCAACAGCCAATGGGGTCACACGCTCCCTCGCTCGGTCTGTGTGTAACCTGCAGAACGTTTTCAGTCGCAGCAGACATCGACCGAGAAAGCGCGTTCCCTTATGGAGACGGTGAGCTAACGTGCTAATAGCAGTCTTTGTCTTGGATAAAACTTGAGATTGGTAAGCCTAAACTAATACCCGCAATGAGACATTGCTGTACTATCAAATTCTAATACCCCGTTTGTTAAATTTTAAGATTTGGATCCAAAGGCTGTTAATGCCGTTGAGTGCGGGAACCCCATGACGCACGTGTTGATTAGCATGGTGAGTGCTATCCATTTAGTGTGTATGGGAAATGCTAATCGCTAGCTTGAAATGCTAACCGCCGATGCTAATTTCGGCTAGGTTTTTCATGAGAAAAAGCTATTTTCCAAAGCTGTAACGGTTAGCAAAGGTCCCAATTCCCTTGCTATTGATTGCTGTTTAATGGTGAATGTTGAACCTGTGGGTTATATGTGTTTAATGTGTCAAATTGAGATAGTGTTGTGCTAGATGTGATGCTAGCTTGGTGCAGCACACTGCACAAATGTCCTGTTGATGTCAAGTGCCTTTCAAATGCACTTACTCATTGTTATGGCACCATGTTGATAAGTTTGAATAATAGATGTGTTTATTTTATGCACATTTATTGATTTAAGGAAATTGACTTATTATTGTATAACTTAGAACTATTTGAAACCCATGTTATAGCTATGGATAATAGTTTAAGTTTTTGTGTTCTGACCTATTTTGTAGGTCAGGTTTTTTTTATTGGTTTCCTGGATCAAGAAACCGTGAATCTCCAGACCTGGATGGCGAGCCGAACTGCCCGAACCTAATCATCTGGTAAAAGTGACCCAACTGGTCACCTGGAATTGATACTAGAAGGACTGTATATATTGTAAATATATTTGGAGTATATGGATTGTATTTTCTTTTATCATTGAATCATTATTGTGATCAGCGCTCTACATCTGTTTATGTGTACACAACTTGAAAATATATATATAGTTGCAAGTTCCATGCACCTTCTGTGTTGTGTCATTTGTTGTTACGCCCTCCAGGCTCCTACGAACCTGTAATCTGTCTGATCTGGCCCAATTATCCCTTTTGTCCAGGAAGTAAAGTTAAGGTAACTACACTGCCATAACACAACACTACCAAAAGGGTACTACACCTAAAGTAAGAGGTTACACACAAGTGGGTGTTACCTTTCTGAAGAGCTGGAGCAGGTGGTTGGGGAGAGGGAAGTCTGGGCTTCTCTGCTTGAACTGCTGCCTCCACGACCCGGACCTCCGGCAAAGCGGTGGAAGATCTTTGTATGTATGTATGTATATGTGTGTGTGTGTGTGTGTGTGTGTGTACACACACACACACACACACACACACACACACACACACACACATATACACTACCGTTCAAAAGTTTGGGGTCACTTAGAAATTTCCTTATTTTTGAAAGAAAAGCACTGTTTTTTTCAATGAAGATAACTTTAAACTAATCAGAAATACACTCTAATATCTAATATACATTGCTAATGTGGTAAATGACTATTCTAGCTGCAAATGTCTGGTTTTTGGTGCAATATCTACATAGGTGTATAGAAGCCCATTTCCAGCAACTATCACTCCAGTGTTCTAATGGTACAATGTGTTTGCTCATTGCGTCAGAAGGCTAATGAATGATTAGAAAGCCCTTGTGCAATCATGTTAGCACAGCTGAAAACAGTTTAGCTGGTTAGAAAAGCTATAAAACTGACCTTCCTTTGAGCAGGTTGAGTATCTGGAAAAAATTATTATTTCAAATACAAATCATTATTTCAAATCAAATCAAATCAAATCAAATCAAACTTTATTGTCATATTGCTGTACATACAACTGTAGTGCAGGCAAGATGAAATTGCGTTTCTCTCGGCATCCATATAAGAAGCAGCATGATTAAGACACACTCCCACATAGCTCCCACCCCCCCATCCATTCACACATCCCTGAGACATACTTGGGGAAAAAGAATAACTAACTATAATATACAAAATGTCCATAGGTGCAGTAGTGTGTATGTGAGATTCTGGGTCAGCTGTTCAGCATCCTGACAGCTTGTGGGAGGAAGCTGTTGATCAGTCTGGTGGTTCTGCCTCTGATGCTCCGGAATCGTATTTCTAACCTTGTCAGTGTCTTGACTATATTTTCTATTCATTTTACAACTCATGGTGGTAAATACGTGTGACTTTTCATGGAAAACACAAAATAATTGTCTGGGTGACCCCAAACTTTTGAACGGTAGTGTATATATATTTATATATACAGTATATATATATATATATATAATTTTTTAATTTTTTTTTTTTGTCCTTTTGTCAGGTCAGGCATTGGATTGCTTGCTACCGGGTAACCATGAAAACCGGTACTACCTGTCTCATGGGTCGGGCCGTCGGCAACTCAACCAGCATCCCCGCCCTTACAAGGGCGAGGAGGGTGAAACTGGCCATCCTGGCAGAACTAAAAACAATATCTGCCACAGGTCTGTGGTGGACCACTCCCAGTTACACGGGGTGAGACTGGACATCCTGGCCGATAAACACATCTGTCGCAAGGTCTGTGGTGGACTGTGCCAGTCGGTGCATCGTGACATGCACTACACAAACAGCAGAGATAAACAAACCTATCATCTGGTCAGTCACTGCAACAGATACTGGAGTCAGTTTGTCTTGGCTTGTCCTTGCTACTGATAATACCTTTATCTGCCAAGAATGTGCTGCTAGTCCAGCAAAAGCTAGCAGTACTCAAATGCTTTGCAAGCAGTTTCATGAAATGGTCAATCAGAAAGCAACTCATACCGGCTCGGATGTCGCCCGGGCTTACAAGGTCCGCGCTGATCTGTTCATTCTCTGACAAGCAGCGAAAAGTAAGCTTGGAGTAGGAAGACAGAAGAAGAGGAAAACAGCAGCCTTGTGTGTAGCAAAATGGAATATACGCACTCTGTTGGACAGAGCAATATCACAGCGCCCAGAAAGACAGACCGCGCTTGTGGCCCTGGAAATGAACAGGTACAATGTAGACATAGCTGCACTTAGTGAAACAAGATTTCCTGGATACAACAGCTCGGAAGACCATGGGTGCATCTTCTTTTGGAGTGGGAGATCAACTCAAGAAAGGAGAGAAGCAGGAGTGGGCTTTGCAGTTAGAAAGGAGATAGGAGCAATGCTTGATGAGGAACCGGTGCCAATCAACGACAGGATAATGACTATGAGACTCCCACTACAGCGGAAGATGTATGCCACACTCATCGGTGTATATGCCCCAACAATGACCAACACAGAGGAGGTGAAGGAAGACTTCTACAGTGATTTACGTGAGACTATCAGGCGTGTACCGACTGATGACAGGCTGATACTCGTTCGAGATTTTAATGCCAGAGTTGGTTTGGACACTGAGAAATGGAAAGGAGTGCTAGGCAGTCATGGAGTAGGCAAGTGCAATGCTAATGGAGAACTTCTACTTGCACTATGTTCAGAGTACAACCTTGTGATAACCAACACTCTATTTAAGCACAAGGACACACACAAGAAGACATGGATGCACCCAAGATCCAAGCACTGGCACTTATTAGACTACATCATAGTCAGGCAGAGAGACATAAGGGATGTATTGGACACCAGAGCAATGAGAGGTGCGGACTGTGGTACTGATCATGTTATGCTGAGAACTAGATAAAGGATTTGGAGATGAAAACAGCACTGCAGGACGGGTGTGAAGCCACCACGGAAGCTAAACACTAGGGCACTGAAAGGCCAAAAGAAGCAGGAAGGACTTAAACAGGAAATGGATGAAAACTTGAAAGACTGGGACAGCAACAACTCAGAGAATGACATAGAAGAGAAATGGGCAACACTGAAGGATATGGTGTATCAGACTGCAAGTGATGTATTAAGCCACCCTGAAAGGAAACATCAGGATTGGTTTGATGAGCATGATGAACACCTGAAACTACTAGAAGCGAGGAATACAGCTAGGCAGGAAAACCTACAGTGTAACACAAGGTCGAAGAAGAAGAAATACTCAAAGGTTCAGAGTGAGCTACAGAAGTACACCAGAGAGATGAAGTCCAACTGGTGGGATGAAAAAGCGGAGGAACTTCAAACTGCAGCAGACAGGAAGGACATGAAAACATTCTTCACAGGTTTGAGAGAAATCTACGGCCCTAAACCAAGAGGATTGATCCAACTGAAGACTATGGATGGTGAAACAGTTTTGCAGGAGAAAGACAAGATCCTGGACAGATTTGCAGACCACTTTGACCAACTACTAAACAACCCTGAAGATCTCACTGAAAAGACTAAAGAAGCTCTAGTGCAGCGACCAGCTGTATCAAGTCTGGATGAACCACCAAATTTTGATGAACTAATGGCAGCTATCAGGACAACACAGGATGGTAAAGCTCCAGGAAGGGATGGAATTCCAGCAGAAGTGTGGAAATTTGGTGGTGTTCAGCTGATCAACTGCCTGCACAAGCTCATCCAAGAGATATGGGATGGCAAGAAAGTACCTCAAGACTGGAAGGATGCAAGTATTGTGCCTTTGTTCAAGAAAGGTGACAGGAAAGATTGTAGAAATTACTGAGGTATATCACTGCTAGCCACTGTTGGTAAGATTCTCTCACGTGTACTACTGAACAGACTCAATGAACACATCTCGCAGAATGTACTACCGGAAACCCAGTGTGGCTTTAGAAGTGTAAGAAGCACAATGGACATGATTTTCTGCTTGAAACAGGTTCAAGAAAAGTGTATGGAACAGAACATGCCGCTTTATGTAGTCTTCATAGACTTCAGTAAAGCCTTCGATACTGTTTCACGACAAGGACTTTGGCAGGTACTCAAGAAATATGGCTGTACAGAGAAGTTTGTCAGCCTGATTGAGGCACTCCATACAGGTATGCAAGCAAACGGGGCAATGAGTGGTTCAGTATCTAAAGACTTTTCAGTAAGCAACGGGATGAAACAAGGGTGTGTGCTGGTGCTTACACTCGTCTTGCTATATCTGGCAGCCATGCTTAGGGTGGCCTTCAAAGACACTTCAGAAGGAGTATACATTCAAGCAAGGAAAGAAGCAGACTTGTTCAATGTGGCACAGTTTAAAGCCAAGAGTAAGACATCGATAAAGGTACTAAGAGAAATGCTCTTTGTCGATGAAAGTGCTGTAGTTGCACACAGTGTGGAAGATATGCAATCTTTAGTGGAGAAATCTGCAAGAGCAGCTAGCCAATTCAGTCTCCAAATCAACATCAAGAAGACAGAGTGCCTTTATCAACCACCAAAGTTCCAATTATCAACATCACTACCAGAAGAGATCAGCATTGGTACAGAGCCACTAGTCAAGTGCAAGACTTTCAAGTATCTAGGGAGTACTGTTTCAGAAAATGCTAGGCTGGAGGATGAGCTATCTCTCAGAATGGGAAGAGCGAGCGCTGTGTTTGGAAACTTGAGGGAGAGACTGTGGAACAACCGACATGTGTCTATCCATGTGAAATGCAAAGTGTACAGAGCGACAGTACTGGCTACTCTATTGTACGGTGCTGAAACTTGGACTGTCTACAGAGTGCAGGTGAAGAAACTCCACGCGTACATGATGAGACACCTTCGAGCCATAATGAACATCTCATGGAAAGACAACATAACCAACATAGAAGTGTTGAAACGAGCTGGTCTACCATCAATGGAGGACATGCTAATACAGATGAACCTGAGATGGCTCGGACATGTTGAGAGGGTGGACCACAAACGTCTCTCTCGGCAGTTACTCTACTCACAGTTATGTGAGGGCAAACGCAAACAGGGTAGACCAAGGCTCAGATTTAAAGACACTGTCAAAAGAAACTTGAAGAAGTTGGATATAGACAGGAGTTCCTGGCAGCGGAAGGCTAAGGACAGAGCTGTGTGGAGGAATCTGATCAGACCTAAATGAAACAGTCATTGTCGCCCACGACAGACTGCTATGATGTATGTATGATATATATATTGTTGAGGAACAAATAAGTTCAGGTGAGATGCGACGAGCTGGAAGGTTTCAGAGTTTTATTTCCTCCATCATCATGAGACACACTGTAGCGCTGTGCGCTGTGTTGTGCTGTGTGTCTGCGCTACAGTGTGTCTCATGATGATGGAGGAAATAAAACTCTGAAACCTTCCAGCTCGTCGCATCTCGCCTGAACTTATTTGTTCCTCCACACTGGTGACCCTTGACGAAGAATGGAACACGTATACAACATGTACAGTATATCAATATGCAAATGTGCCATGCATTCTCTCTTGTCTGTATAAAAGAGCTTACTATACATGCCTCAAGAGCTCACTCAACACAGCACACACAGCACAACACAGCGCACAGCGCTATATATACATATATACGTATATATATATATATATATATATCAGTTTCTGTTACCCTTACTGTGCCAAAACAGATTTACTTTGCCAAAAGGAGCTTTATACAGTACCTGACTATGTACTGTATATTGTTGTAAACTCCTCCTGTAATAACTTTTAATACTTTATTTAAATTATTTTACCTATGGAGGACCCGACAGGATGGGGAATAGGGAAAGGAAGTGTGTGGAGGGGGAAAGAAAAGGGAGGGGAACAGACAAAAGACAAACAAACCAACAACTAAAACAAACAGAAGACAAACTGCTTCTTCCACCGAAGATGTCTCAACATGAGTTTGGTATCCGCACCTGTTAAAGGATAGACATTTGTGCGTGTGCGTCTGTGTGCGTATATATGAGAGCGCGCGCAAAATAAGAGTGTGCATGTGAGTGGTTTGTCAGGAAACATATGAAGAGGGAGGCCTGTTTGCAGTATCTCTCCCCCCGGGAACCCTGAGCAGGCAAGGCAGCACCACCAAACCCCAAACGGCACAAATGCCCGAGGTCTGCATGCCCCAGGAAAGCCAGGCATTCACCCCCGGAGGGACAATCGAGGGAGACCAGGCCGCCGGCATGGGGGGCAAACACCCCGGGGTCCGCCAACCCTCCACCCCACCAGTGGGGCCAACACCAGGCCCAAGGCGCCAGGAGGCCAGCGACCCCACCCTCCGGGCCAGAGACCAGCCCGCGCCCCCCAGCGTGAGCCCCCCTAGCACAAGCCCCCCCAGGCACCCCCACAGCGGGTCCACCCCTCCCCAGCACCACCACCACACATCCCGGGGACCCCCATGCCCAAAGAAGTCCCCCCTGCCCAGGGGAGCCCACATAGCCAAGAGGCATTACCCCGCTCAATCCAGTACCTCCCGACTCACAGACACACCCATCCCCACACCTTCACGCCCTCATACGCACCCACATGCGCTCCCTCACTCTCACTCACCCACTCTCACATTCCCGGACCTACCCATTCTCTCTCACTCCTGTACCTGTTCAATCTCACTCCCACTTGCCCTCAGGGTCATACACGCCCACTCATGTTCACCCACGCACGCACTCTCACTCACACTCCGACCTACTCACATCCATTCATGCTCTCCCCCTCACACTCACCCACCCTCATTCATCCTTATTTCTTAGGGCGACTGCGATGCAGATGCATCGAACCTGAATGTGCACCAGCATTCGGCAGCAGCCAGGGAGACCGCTGGCACAGGTCAGTAGCCACCCCACCCGCCGACCCACCCCAGGACGGCCGCGGCCACAGAAGCAGAACCCCACACCCAGCGGCCACCCAAGCGACTGATCAGCAGATCACCGCAGGCGCCCCGAGATGCCACCTGACACGCAAAGTGCCACACAAAACCAACCAACCATCACTACCTCCATTCATCACTCCCTCACTCTCGCTTACTCTCTTATTCAGTCCCTCTCTCGCTCCCTTGGTTGTATCTATACATTCAGCAGCACCCAGGGATTTTGACAACATGACAGGTCCCAGACCCCCCACCGGGCCCCCAGGCCCCCAGCAGGAGGAGGGCAACAGGGGTGGGGGAAGACCCCACCCCCCCTCCCCCTTGCACAAAACATGGTAGGTGTATGTCGGTTGTATGATGTGATTGTGTGTAACTGTGTGGACTACCATAGTGCAGTTAAAATTGCAGGGATGGTAGTTGGAGCACCACTAGCCACTGCAATAGGCAGCAGGGCCCCCATCCCCCCAAGCCCTCAGTGTCTAAAATGCAATTAAAATTGAGATGAGGGCAGCCCCACCACGCAGCAGAGGTATCCCCTTCTCCGACACAGTGTGGCACACCCCCGCCCCAAAGCCCTAAATGTATCCAAGAAGATGTACAGTATATTCCACCCAGAATCGGGGGAAGGGAGGGGTGGGAAATAAGACTGGGAGGGAGGCGGTCCAAAAGTGAGGTCGTCTCTCCCCAGAAGCCAGCTAGCAAACTGGTTCATGAGGCCATTCACTGCCCCCAAATCCCAATCCAGGGCGAGGGCCGTCAGGCCAAGCAGCCCAGGACCCACCAGCATTGTGCCCTGGTGCTCCCAGCACCACAAACATGATGGAGCAGCCACACCCATTCTCACTCATCTTGCACATACAAACATGAACAACAACAACAGTCACAATAGTGAACAATGGCCCACATGGCACCCCACATGCCAAGCACATAAGCCCACTGACCAACCACCCCAGACGCACACCGACAGCAGCAGGCCAACCCCCAGCCACAGCCACCCCAGAGCAGCCCGACGGCAACACAGCCACTAACCCACGCCAACGCCCCCCCCAACCACCCCCAAGCACCCACACACACCTGCCACCAATGACACCAGGGGCAATGCAACAAAGTGCCCTGCCCCGTGACACAACAGCAGGGCGGTCAGGACAAGTAGGCCCAGAATCACCAACCCCCATGCCACTAGATGGACTGCCCCAACCCCGCCACCCAATGAAGTTCTCCTACCCATACACACATCCTCCACCCCTACACATCCACCCACAGGTAACCACACTCGTACACACGTCCACCCCCGCCCACCCTCATGTGCACACATACACACACACTCACCATCACACATGCCCACCTACACCCACACACAGCCCCACATGCCCACACAAAACACACACGCCCATGCACCTGCTCACACACACACACACACACACACACACACACTCACACACACTCTCACACACATAAACACACACACATGCACATGCACACCCATACCCGCAGGCCTCAGAGGACGGGGAGGGTGACCCCCAAGAACGCAGGCACCTGCCCCAGGGTGCCGCCAGGGCCCCAGGGAGGACACAACCCTGCCGCGCAAGGATGCACCGAGGCCGGCCCGCACCACCGGCGCACACCCGACCCCGGCCCAGGGTGGGAATGCACCCCCCCAGCACCAGGGGCCCAGGGCCAGACCCAGACCCCCCCCAGGAGGCAAGGCCAGCCAGCCAGGGGCCACAGCCCACCCCGCAGCCTCCCACAACCAATCCCCCCGGGCCAGACACACGGCCACCCCGGACACTGGCCCCCCGTGGTTGGGGCACGAAGCGCCAAGGAGAGCAAGCCACTGCCTGCCACCCCTCAGGTTATAGAATTAATAAGTGGGGACCAGAGAGACCAGAGAGAATTGAATTCAGTCATTTGATTATTTGAGGAGGCAGACATTCTCTCCAGGCTAATATAATCTAATAGTAAGTTATTATAATGAGTCATGCATAAATTATTTCTTGATTTCCAATTCAATAGGATAGTTTTCTTTGCGATGCATAAAGCGGTGAGAACCATGTGTGACATCCTTGCCTCTACATTTATTTCACTTAAATCACCTAATATGCAAAGTGTGCGTGAGGATGGGACACAATACCCAAGCCATGCCGACAGGTCCTCACATGTCTTCCGCCAGAACTTTTGAACCGGTGCACAGGACCACATAGCATGCATGTAGCTATCCGGGATGTTGCTGGTGCAGTAGTAGCAGATATTTGTGTGACTCAGGCCCATTTAGAACATCCTTTGTCCTGTGTAATAAATTCTATGTAGAACTTTATACTGTATGAGTTGTAAATTAGAGTTTTCAGTCATCTTAAAAGTGTTTAAACATATTTGTATCCAGAAGCTTTCATCCTTATTGATCAATAGGTCTGTTTCCCATTTTGATATTGGAAGAGATACGGACTCATCCAGTTTTGATAATAGTCTTTATATTTTCTAAATCAATTTAGGGGAACAAAGATTTAGAAACTCTGCCACCTTAACTGGTACCTCTAAATCTGTCTGATTCAGATTGAATCTTGCTTTTATTATGGATTTAAGCTGTTGTTACTCAAGAAATTTTTTATCGCTGATATTGTACTGTGACACTAATTCCTGAAGTTGGATAAAATTTCCACTTTGAATAAGATGCTCTAAGTTTTTTATTCCCTTCTCTTGCCATAGTGGAAAGTTTAACGTTCTCTTTTGTTGCAAGATATCAGGATTATTACAAATGGGCGTGAGTTTACAAGGGACAAGCGAAGACCCCGTTATTTTTAAAAATTTCCACCAAGCCGTCAGAGAGGAGCTGATATTAATGCTTTTAAAACAGTCATGGCTTTTAATACAGGGACATATAAAAGGTAAGTCAGAGATATTTAGCGATCCACCGAAAGCCTGTTCAGCATCTAACCATGGTTTCCTAGTGGGGTTGATTTTGTCCATTTAGAAACAAACTGCAGTCTATTGGCTAAGAAGTAATTTAAAAAATTGGTAGATCTAAACCTCTGCACTCTTTTTCTTTTTGAAGAGTTTTTATACTGATCCATGATGGTTTATCATTCCATAAAAATTTACTTATATTTGAGTCTAAAGACTTAAACCAGACCATTGATGGTTGGGTAGGAATCATTGAGAACAACTGAGCCACCACTGGCTCAGTTGGTAGAGCATCCGCCCCACACCCGGGAGGCAGGGTTTCAAATCCCGGCCGGGTCATGCCAAAGACCATAAAAAAGTGGAACTTCCTGCCGTCCAGCTTGGTGCTCAGCAATAACGGAATGGAGGAGGGAAATCTGTGGCGGCGCCTTGCATGGCAGCGGCCCTCTGATTCTGCACTGGGGTGTGTGTGATTTGACACCGTAGATAGGTAAAGCACAATCTCGTTCTACTGTACACGATTGGTTGTACGGTTGAATGACAATAAGGGTGATTTAATTTAATTTAATTTAATTTAAATAGTTGATTTTAGGAAGGACCATCATTTTAACGGTTGCGACTCTTCCCATTAGCTATATAGGTAATGTCCTCCGGTGCGTAAGGTCGTTTTGTATTGTTTTTAAAAGGGGAGTGTAATTTATTCGTAATAACTCTGAGAGCCTGGGGGAAATATCTATTCCTAAGTAATTTGGAAATTTGTAAATTGCAAATTTGCCATTTGCCGCCGTTAATGGGGGGCAAAGCGTTAATGGGCGATTAATGCGATAACCCTAACACCACTAATATATATATATATATATATATATATGTGTGTGTGTGTGTGTGTGTGTGTGTGTGTGTGTGTGTGTGTAAATATAAATTTCAGGATGCACCAAAAATGCACTATAACCTTTGCAAGGTGAACTTAATTTGACCTTCTCTAACCTTTTGAATGCACATGTCCAAGTGTTCAATGTTTCAGTACTTTTTGCATAACTTGCTGTTCTCCAACAAGGTGCTTAATGGCAAAATTCACAACAGGTGTTTGATCCATGAATCGACCAATAAATTTTCTGGTTCAGTTAGAATTGGTTTTTAAACAGTCCTCTTCATCATGCTGTTCACATTTTGACATCATGAGACCAAGACAACACCTAACAATTAATCAACAGTACCTTGCTATTGCGAGGCTTCAAACAGGATGTTCTCAGAGGGAAGTGGCCACTGAGCTTAGAGTGTCACAGAGTGTCATCAGCAGGTTGCAACAGAGAGACTGGAAGAGTCACAGAAAGGCATAGAAGTGGACGTCCTTTGGCCACATCCCACGCTGATGACCGCTTCATTGTCAACAGTGCCCTGCAGAACCAAATGATGAATGCCACTCAACTCCAGGCACATTGAAGGGAGGTGAGAGGCACCCAAGTGTCACATCAAACCATTCAAAACCATTTACATCAGCGTGATCTGCGTGCTAGATGACCTGCAAGGGTACCTGACCACACCAGGCACAGGTGTCATTGCCTTGCATGGGCCAGGGAGCATTTATGCTGGACAAGGGACCAGTGGGCCTCAGTGCTGCCCTCTGATGAAAGTTGATTCACGCTGAACAGAAATGATGGCCACCAACAATGTTGGCGACGTCAAGGAGAGCGCTATGCATCAGCAACTGTTGTCAGCAGACGAGCCTTTGGTAGTGGTGGTGTTACAGTCTGGGCAGGTGTGTCTAGTCAATGCAGAACCGCCCTACACCTTGTGAATGGTACAGTGACAAGCCAATGGCCTAACACATTCACACAATAGAACCTAAAATGGGGAGGATGGGTGAACTGCCGTCCTGCCCACACGGCAAGGTGAATTATTCTGCCACCTGCTAAGATAAAGTAATGTCCATTAATAAACTAAAATTGCATGCTGTGCTCCTAAACTAGAACAAAAAACCAAAATAATCCCTTACCAGTCCCTCCAGGATTTCACGGGATGTTTTTATGATTGTTGCAGCCCAAAAAGCCTGAATTTGCGGGAGATTTTTTAAAAAGTTGCAATAGAAGTTGCAATGTTTTTAGAGTGTTTTTTGTTCTAAAAGTTGTGGGAAGAATTACAGATTTTAAAGCAGATGTTTTTTTCCAGTTTACTGCAGTGATATTTTATATAACAATAAAAGAAAAGCACAGGATTGTCAAAAATTTCCTATTATAGTGATCTGTAAATTAAGCAAAAACTTCTGCTATACAGAAAAAGTCTTTAGTGTAACATCAAATACAGACTTTAACACAATATCCATTACAACAGCTAGATTGTACTGAATACATGTTAAAGAGTTGAGATGTGGAAATTATAAGGATAAGGATAAGGATAAGCCAACTTTATTGTCATTCAGTCCATACAGCCAATCATGTACAGTAGGACGAAATTATGTTTCTCTTATCTACAATGTTAATCACATATACTGTATATAGAATCAGAGGGGTCGCTACCATGCAAAGCGCCGCCACATTTCCCTCCTCTGTTCCATTATTGCTGAGCACCAAGCTGGATGGCAGGAAGTTCCAGTTTTATATGGTCTTTGGCATGACCTGGCCGGGATTATTAGCAGCACCTTCATTTGAAAACTCCCTACAGTCCCCAACCACTCGGTACCGAGTGGAGAGGAAAAAATTAATAATTTATTCTGTCAGTCTGTATTGTCTATAGGAGTCTGTTTTTCTGAAAAAAATTACAGAGAATATTCTCTCTTTTTCCTGTGCCTAACTCCTACCTGTCTGCCTGCTGCATGTCGGTCTTCACACACATCTTTCATTTTTGGCGGGACGAGGGCGGCGGGGGTGGGGGGGGGTGCGTTTGTCCGTCCAGACCGGAGATCAGCAGCTTCAAAGCTCATTGACCAGATGTAATAATGATTTTACCTCTAAAGATATGTAAAATGTAAACACTTGCAGAAGTGTCAATAGTTTTATGGTGTTTCTCCTCACGCACACTCCCACAACGGGGTGCTTTTGGGGCAGGCAGACGTTTTTCAACACAAACCCAGCGCTTCATCCATGCGGTCAGGACGGAAACATGGCAAGACGTCTACTGGCAGGCTGTGGGAGACAGAGGAAGGGATGGTGTTGCAAACCTCACGGGTGAGTGTTTTTTCTAAATCACACACTCTGTTTGCTGATCCATCCATCCATCCAGCCATCCATCTTCTTCCGCTTAATCCTTTTTGGGTCGCGGGGGGGCTGGAGCCTATCCCAGCATCTTTGGGCAAGAGGCAGGGTCCACCCTGAACAGATCACTAGTCCTTCGCAGGGCCAACACAGAGAGACAGACAACCATTCACTCTCACATTCATACCTAAGGACAATTTAGAATCCCCAGTTTGATGCCAGTTAACCTAACCTGCATGTTTTTGGCATGTGGGAGTAAACCGGAGAAATCCCGGAGTAAACCCATGCAGACACGGGGAGAACATGCAAACTCCACACAGATCACTGTTGGTGTGTTCCGTTAATACTCCTGTAAACACAAAAGTGAACGTGGTGCAGCGATGCATTTGATTGGTTAGACTGATCATTTGTATGCCAGTCACAGACAAATTTGATTGGTAAAATTGGCGAAAGTTGATGGGGATTGGCCAAAATTGCGGGAAAGTTCCGGTGACTGGACAAAGTTGCAAGGTCGCGCAATAGTTGCGCTGATTGGCTGATTTTGCATGAATTGGCGCAATCACAACATTGCGAAATCCTGGAGGGACTGCCTTATATTACATTTTTTTTAACAAGAGCAGAAGATTAATATATACTATTTACACTCAGTTCTTTGGATGAAAGGATAGAACTGGCATGGGGGTCCTGGGCACCCTCTCAGCAGATGCAACCCTGGAAACTGCCGGTCCCCGGAGTGATGGCTGAAGCTGCTCCTCCTCACCATCGACCTCGTCCCACGTCCAACCTCGCCTCCTGAAGTCTTCTCCCGGACACACCGAAGCCAATTTGCATGCCACATCGAGCCATCAGATAGCCTAAAGTGTGCTGCGCCCAGTTTGTCCACTATGCGCAGACACTCCCGATGCTCCTCAGGTTGCTGTCTGGCCCATCTTCGCCATGGACGTTCCTCATCTCAGCTCCAAACCCAATCCAAGACCCTCAACAGGGCCCAGCTCGGCTTGAGACATTGTTGTCTGGCACGCTGATCCTCCATGCTTCTTGGTCCTGCCCTAACCTCTTCTAATGCTGTTGTAACATGCGCCCGCGTAGTCGCAGACCCCCCATCATCTTTGATGGCGAAACCCAGTCCGTAAAATAAATCACAGCCCATGATGTTATCGCCCCGTGCTGTCACATGGAACGTGAAGTCGGTCACCGTCGCAGACTTGTACCGAACAGTCAACTTCAAAGTCCCAACCGTGTCCAGCCTTCCATCTCCATAACCATACAATGGTGCTGGGTTACCTCTAATCCTGTGGTGGGGAAAAAACTTCTTCACCGTGGCCCAATTCAGCAACGACCCCTCTGCCCCTGTGTCGATCAACAGCGGCAGCCCACATCATCCAGCCCCACTGTGCAAAATGTGTACTCACTTATGTTGGGGGACACCGTGTGGATGGTTGTTGGGGGAAGGCTGAGTGATTTATCCCGTGGTCTTTCCTGCTTAACTTCACGGCACACCCTGACAAAGTGGTTCAAGCGACCACATCTGTTATAACGTGCTCCTCTCGCTGTACAGTCCTTAGCCCTATTTCTGTCCTTAGCAGACCCACAACCCATGCAAAGGGATTTTCCCGGGGCTGACCCCCAACTAGTAGCATTGGCTTCTGTCTCCTCATCGTCCCAGCTATCTTCACTTTCCAGGTCCATGGCATTTGCCGCAACAAGCGGCTCTAGCGGCTGCTGTGACTGGCGCCCGGTTTGATCCAGAACTAGCTTGTCCGTGGCTTCCATTTGGAGAGCTAGCTTGACAGTTCTGGCTAACGTGAGTTCACTTGGCGCTGTAAGTAGCCTAGCCTGCAATGTGGCGCTACAAGTATGCTCTGCTAGCTGGTCACAAATCATTTCCTCTTCCAGTGCTCCAAAATGGCACTCGCTGGCTAGATGCCTCAAATCGGCGACAAACTGCTGAATGGGTTTACCTACCCGCTGATGCCGCTGTCGAAAGCAGATCCTCCAGACCGTCACATTATCCAGGGTGTGGAAATGGCTAGCTAGCAGCTCCGCTACCTCTTCATAAGAGTCCGAGGGACCGAGTGTTCGCAGGACCCGCTGGCCCTCTATGCCCAAATTGTGAACGAAAAGCACTTGGGCTCTTAGCTTATTGAGCTCACTGAGCCCCAGCATGGCAACATAAGTTTCAAAGGCTTCAAACCATCTCTGCCAGGACACCGGCGGCTCCCCGGGAAACTCGAGAAAAGGCCGAACTGGAGTTATGCACGCCTTCACAGTTTAATCCAATGTCGCCAATGTTACGTCTGCAATTACCCTGGTTCACAGAAGAGGCGAGGTGACTTGGAACACAGCTTTATTGACTTGACTGGATATGGCGGCCACTGACAGGCCCCAGCCAAGGTACAGGCGAGACAGAGAGCCGAAGATGGGACAGAGAGCCTAAGATAAGGCGTGGCAGTGATGCCACCAGAGGTGCGTGTCACCATCTCATACTTCATATTAAAATACATATACCACACTGAATCCCATAGAAAACCTATGGGATCAGCTGAGTTGCCGTGTAGAGGCTCATAACCCAGCATCCCACAACCTCAATGACCTGAGGGCCGCCCTTCAAGAAGAGTGGAATGCCATGCCTCAGAAGACAATAAGTCGACTTGTGAACGGCATGAGACGTCGTTGTCAAGCTGTAATTGATGCTCAAGGACACATGACAAGTTATTGAGACATTGACATGTTTTGTTGTGGTATACCCACCACTGTTGTTGGCTTTTGTGTCAATAAATTGTTTGAGATGAGGAAATCACCATTGCACGCTTCTACTTAAATGCCCTACTTTCATGATATAATATCACTGTAGCGTGAAACTTTTACATTTTCCATAAATTTCACTTGAAAGCCAAATATCCCTAACTTTTTGTGAGTAGCGTGTGTGTGTGTGTGTGTGTGTGTGTGTGTGTGTGTGTGTGTGTGTGTGTGTAAGACAGCTTGTGCTATATATACTGTATAGGGTTACATTTTTACTACGTCCAAAGTAGGCAGTGGGAACGAGGTGGAAGAAAGACAAATGCAGCTTTTTATTGAATATCCATGTTCCCACGTGACCCAAAACAGACTTGAGCAATCATCCTGGTTTTCCTCAGTGCTTGCGCACATGGATAAAAAAAAAAGAAAGAAAGGCAGACAGAAAGATAGAAAGTGTGTATGTGAACCACCAATTTAGCGAGTTCCCCAGCACACAGAGCAGAGACCTGGTCCACAGGGATCCCCATTTCCCCTTCTGTCCTCCTATCCCCCACCCTGGACCCCACCAGCACGTGGGGAGAGCCTGGCAGGGAGTTCCACTGTGTGTCTGTGTCAGTGTGTGTGCTCAGTGTGTGTATGTTAATTTCCTGTTTTATAGAGGAAGCCCCGTTTGCATGTACAGATCGTTATTCAGATTTTCTCTGTGAGAAAAAAGGACGGAAAAAAAGAAAGATTGTGTCAATTCTCATGAATCTGTATGGGAAACAGCTAGCATTGTTTCTGGGAAGCTGTCCCGCTCTCTTTAGTAAAAACATATTTTTGGTTCACTGATAAAGTGCAAAGAGTCAGTATCAAAATGTAAAAATAGTGTGTCGTGTCTTTATTCCAGTCAACTCGAAAGATGTTCCACTTTTCTCTGAAATGAACAAATCAAATTAAGACAGGTTAAACTGGCAAGGCTGACATCATTATGCAATGAGAAGAATCTGATTATGAGTCATTAGGACATCTTAATTAAATTTATTTAAGATAAGATAAGATAAGATAAGCCTTTATTAGTCCCACAATGGGGAAATTCCAGGATTGCAACAGCACAGGGATAACAACACTCAGAGCAATAATTAAGAAGATACGAAAAATATAAATAAGAGCAGTGGATATACATACGTACACATAAATATATAAATATATATACAAAATGCAGAGCATTGTAGCAAGATGGAATAAACAGCATAACCGTCTACTTAGTTATCCTACATAGTATGAATATGTACCCATACATATTGTCACCCTCCGTAGCCACTGATATTGTCCTAGTTGTATACTGGAGGGGACCATTGTGTAAGTCTGTTGCGTCTTTTGCATTCAATACTATTAGGTTGTCACGTTTTTTTGCTATCTCTGCGAGCAGCCCTGCTTAGGTTATACAGTCTGACAGCCGTAGGTAGGAAGGACCTGCGAAACCTCTCGGTTGCGCACCTAGGATGATGTAGTCTGCTGCTAAATGAGCTCCTCAGTGCATTCAGTATGTCCTGGATAGGGTGGGACTCGGACTCCAGCAGAGATGACAGCTTAGCCACCATCCTTCTCTCTCCTATCTCCTCCACTGGGTATTTGCTGTGGTCTGACCCGTCTTCCTTCTAACCTTCACGGTCTGGGCCACAAAGAGTCTGTAATCTCTTTCCTGTCAGTTTCAACACTTTTTTTTACTCTTGTCCACTTACAAATTATTTCACATAAATTTGCAATCCCCCCCCCAAGTATCTTCAACTTTTTTCTAGCCAATTTATGTTTCACTTCAGTTTTCAACATCCCAGCCAGCATGTCCATGTGGGCCCCACCAGAAGTTAAACCTGAGCTGTCTTATGGGTCCATGTGGGTTTGTCCACAGGTTCCATGTTGGCCCCATCTGTGTTTGCCCACTTGAACTTTAAGATAAGATAAGATAAGATAAGCCTTTATTAGTCCCACAACAGGGAAATTCCAGGATTGCAACAGCACAGGGATAGCAACACTCAGAGCAACAATCAGAAGGCAAGAAAAAAAAAAACAAGCAAGCAAGAGCAGCTAATATACATATGTACATATTACTATAAAATATATACTGTATATACACACACACAGACACACAGTGCAGAGCATTGTAGCTGGATGGAATAAATATATGAATATATAAACACACAGTGCGGAGCATTGTAGCTAGATGGAATAAATATGTAAATATATAAACACCCACAGTACGGAGCATTGCAGCTAGGTGGAATAAATATGTAAATATATAAACACACACAGTGCGGCGCAATGTAGCTAGATGGAGTAATATGTAGATATATAAACACACAGTGCGGAGCATTGTAGCTAGATGGAATAAATATATAGATATATAAATATAAACACACCCAGTGCGGAGCATTGTAGCTAGATGGAATAAATATGTAAATATATGAACACACACAGTGCAGAGCATTGTTGCTGGATGGAATGAAACAGCACAACCGTCTACTTAGTTATCCTACATGGTATGATTATGTGCCCATACATATTCTCACTCTCCATAGCGACCGCTATTTTCCTAGTTGTATGCCGGAAGGGACCATTGTGTAAGTCTATTGCATCTTTTGCATTCAAAAAACTATTAGTTTGTTACGTCTTTTTGCTATCTCTGCGAGCAGCCCTGCTTAGGTTGTGCAGTCTGACAGCCGTTGGTAGGAAGGACCTGCGAAACCTCTCGGTTGTGCACCTGGGATGATGTAGTCTGCTGCTAAATGAGCTCCTCAGTGCATTCAGTATGTCCTGCGTTGGGTGGAACCCGGACTCCAGCAGAGATGGCAGTTTAGCCACCGTCCTTCTCTCTCCTATCTCCTCCACCGGATCAAGGCGCTGCCCCAGGACAGAGCTAGCTTTCTTGATCAGACTTTACCTGTTTACCTATAGAAGGGGTGCATTGGAACAGAATTCTTGGTAGTTACAGGACAGTTACCATAGCAACACAGCACTGAGTGGCCAAACAAACAACAAAAACAAACCAAAAGAAAACACTCAAGATCCACAACCTGAACACTGCAGTGGCCCAGACTCCAGGGTCCTCGGACGGAGGCTAAGGCAGTTTGGGTGGCCTACCAGAGTCCCAAAACCACTGGAGCACAGGGCAAAATGCGTCTGGTGGCCGCCCAGAGTACCAGAACCACCTGACTGGATGGCGAAACCCATCAGGTGGCCTCCCAGAGTATATGAGCCACCAGTCCGCTGAGCACAAAATGAACCCTCCAGGCGGCGGCAGCTGGAACCCAGGCTCCCAGTGACTTGCCTCGTCATCAGCATGGGGGAGGCAGAACCAGGCAGTGGCGGATTGGCCTTCAACAAAAACTGCTGGCCAACAGTGGGGACCGACAAAGGTGGTGGTTGGCCAGTGAGGGAGCCAGATGAGGAAAGAGGCTGTGCCGTGGGGACCTCCAGCAAGGATGGGGAGTCCCTGATGACCTTAGGCTGAAGTGCCTCACCCACGGCAGACCCGGACTGGGGCGACACACCCCCGGTGGCCCCGGGCTGGGACGTAGCACCCACGGAGGCCCCAGGCTGGGGTGTAGCACCCATGGTGGCCGCAGACTGGGGCATAGCACCCTCTTCAGCCCCGGACTGGGGCGTAGCACCCACGACACCCAGGCTGACCCGCAAGAGCACCAAGCCACAGAGGCGGTCAACCAACAGGACCCCAGGCTGAGACGCTGCACCCACGGTGACCCTGGACTGAGGTGTGACTGCACCCACGGAGGCCCCAGACTGGGGCGTAGCTGCACCCGTGGAGGCCCCAGAGTGGGACATAGTTGCACCCACAGAGGCTCCGGGCTGGGGCATAGCAGCCCCCATGGAGACCTCAAATGGTGGGGGAGCAGCACCCATGGAGGCCAGGCAAGATTTCTCTAAGACAGATAATGTGAAAACAAAAAAGAGAACTTGCCGTCCAGGACTCCGGCGATCCAGGCTGGGGCATCTGCACCTTCTCCATCTGGGTGTCTCTACCCGGAACAGCTGCCTCAGGGGAAGGAAAGGGGAAAAACACCGGAGAGAAATCACTGACAATAGTGGAGTCCGGTGAGGAGAGCTCAGGAGCAGAGGACATCTGCAACCAATTTTCCTCACCCTGAGCCAGACAAGAATTCTCAATATCTGTAGATGTTAAAACAGAACTGAGCACTTGAGCTCCACCGCCGTCCAGGATCTGACGACTCTGCTGCGATGACCCCTGCAGCAGGCATGGTGGTGGATGCAGCCCACAGATCTTCAGATGAGGCGACTGACACAGGTGGCTCCTCCGACGTGGCGGCTGGAACTGGAAGTCATCTTACTGCTGGCACTAAGTCCCATGCAGCTGAAACCCAGGGATATTACGTTGTTGGCACAGGTTTCAGGTCACGAGGAATGGTCTTCTCCCATCCGGAACATGGCTGTGGGGCTGGAACGGGGCTCTTCAGGACCGCAAGCTCCTCCGTCGCCCGGCGGCTCCACTCCAGGACCAGCGGGTACCCAGGGAAAACAAAAGGAGAGACAGGAGTAGCAGGTGAGGTAATGGTGTCAACAGCAGGCGGTGAGGTGAAAGAAGGACACGACAAACCCCAGAGGTTTGCCGTGCCCTTATTCACCTTATTCCTAGGCCCGATGATGCCTTGCGTGAATTATGGTAGAAACTTCCGATACTAGTTTAGAACATATGGTTGTCACTGAAACGGGACACTTTTCCTTGTTAAAAAACAATGACTTCGGCATCAGAAATGTGGGAACACAGCCTTTTGCACCTCAAAACAGTAATACCATCATATCACTTCCCACGACTATCGAGGGATGGGAAGATGACCTTAAAAGTGGCCTCGTAGATAGTAGCTCCATTAGTTAGCACCGCTGCTAAGATGCTAACGCTGTAAACAAATGATCCGTGCTGGCAAAATGAGTCACTTTGAGGACATTTTCAAAACTGATGTAACGTTATTTCCATATTCTGTATTGAAAGACCTTCAAAATGATATTTAATTTGTAGGAAGTGTGCAAAAACTGACCCGGAAAAGACCATTTGTTTATATTTTGGCTAGGTTGAAAACTCGCGTTTCATCAGTCGGGAGTTACATTTTCCGCAAAAACATAGGTGTTTTTAGAAAGTAAGATTTCTAAGCTTTCCATTGATGCCAGGCACTCATGGGGTTTCCTGGGACTTGCCGCTACCAAAGAAAGAAAGATTCATAATTTATGACTTCTCATTGCCTGTAGCTCGTAATGACACGGTGGGCATTCCAAATTTTGCCAACACAACAGAACCAAAAATGTACGTAATAATACTACAGATGCAAAATGACAAAAATAAAAACAGGAACAAAATACAACAGACATGAAAACAAGGAACAAGCGGACAGAAAAACACTAAACTAGATTGGAAACTGGGAATGCCCCCCCCCCCTCCGCCATGCCCCAGGATCATGACAGATTCAGAGCCTTTAATTATTTGTTTAATTTTTTGCTAATTAAACAAGATAGAGTGATAAGATTAGCTCTCCACAATACAAGCAGGTACTCTGTGTACTGCTGTGACTGAATATTGTAATTTTTGTGTTTTACTGCATACACCCTAATGCTGCCACTCAGTTTTGCCACTCAATGTTTTTTAACTGACACGAGTTCTGTTCGGTGACATCATTCGCATACCCTCTATTTTCAGCTTATTTTCTCATAAATTTGCAATTTTCTTTTAGATGTGTGACTTTTTTTCCCATAAATTTAATACATTTTTCTTGAAAATTTTAAACTTTCTGATACATTTTCAACTTTTTTTCTTGTAAATTTGCAACTTTTTCTCATAAATTTGTAATTTGTTTTTGTAAAATTGTGACTTTTCTTGCACATTTGCTAACTTTTTCTTTTAATTTTGGAACATTCTTATAAATTTGTCACATTATTACCGTAATCTTGCATCTTTTTTTCATAAATTTGTTATTTTTTTCTTGTAAATTGGTGACTTTTTTGCATAAATTTGTGACATTTTTCTTGTAAATTTGGAACTTTCTCAAAAACTAAACACTTTTTTACTGTAAACTTTTTCTCATAAATTTGTGACTTTTTTCTCGTAAATTTTCAATTTATTTACTCATATATTTGCTGCTTTTTTGTTAATTTGCAACTTTTGCTATTTTTTTCCTCATAAATTTGTGATTTTTTCTTGTAAATTTTCTATTTTGTTCTTGTAAGTTTGTAGCTTTTTCAACTAATTTTGCATTTTTTTTCTTGTAAATTTGCAACTTTTTTCTCATGAAATTGTGACTTTTTCTAGTAAATGGGACTTTTTCTTATACATTTGCTAGTATTTTTTTGTAAATTTGTAACTTTTCTCATAAATTTGCGACTTTTTTCTAGTAAGTCTCACTTTTTCTCATATTTGCTACTTTTTTTTGTAAATTTGCGACTTTTTTCTCATAAATTTGTGACTTTTCTCATAATTTTGGCACTGTGGAGAGTGTGGGAAATGATGAGGCCAGTTTACGGACAGACGAAGCTTTATTAACACTCTCACATCATCCATACACAGAAAAGCAACGACACAGCCAAACCAGGTTTCTCCTGTTAAACTCCACAGATCATCTCACATCTGCATGACATTTCACATCACACTGCATGACATCTAACCCCACAATACATCTCCCTTAAACCCCCCAGCTCCCTCTTCCTGCCAACTCCCCATGACGTCCTTGTCTATTATTCTCTTATGTTTAATCACTGCCTCCTGACTGAGACGCTGTCTGCAGATTCCTCCACAATATGCATTTCCACACACACACCCCAGACAGAGTTTCAGTCACTACGTCTTTTGGGCTTCAGTCTCCTCCCATATCTGCTGTAACTGGGGTCTCTGTGCCGGCGGGGGGCTGCTGGACGTGTGTCTGACTGCGGGTGGGCCAAGGCGAGGGGGGGGGTGAACTTCACTCTGCCCTTGTGGCTGTTCTGGTGAATCGTTTGCCTGGGGAGTACTCCGTGGGGGTCTTCCACGCCGGGGGGCCCGGGCCAGCAGCACTTGCTCGTCCACCACTACAAAGGCGGGCTTAAGTCTGTCTATGCATATTTTCTCCCGACACCCCCCCAAGTCTAGCAAAAAATGCTTGTCCCCTGTTTCCAGCACTCTGAATGGGCCATCATAGGGTGGGCGCAATGGCGGGCAGTGGGCATCGTGTCTGACGAACACGAGCTCCACGTTCCTCAAAGTTTTTGGCACAAAAGCGCATGGAAAACAGTGGTGAGCCAGGCCCGGCATCATGCCTGTGTCTGCACTACGCTGCAAACGCTGAGATGGGCAGCTGTCCGGCGCGGGATTATCTGGCAAAAATTCCCTGGGCAGCCGCAGTGGCTGAGAAAAAACCAGCTCAGCCGGGGAAGCCTCCAAATCCTCTTTTGGTGCGGAACGCAACCCCAATAAAATCCACGGCAACCGGTCAACCCAATTTGCATCCGTCAACGAAGCCCTGAGTGCTGCTTTCAGTGACCTGTGAAAACGTTCGCATAACCCATTTGCCTGTGGGTTGTACGCGGTTGTATTATGAATTGCAACACCCAGGCTGCGGGCCATCGCGGACCAAAGTTCGGAAACAAACTGAGGGCCCCTATCAGACGTGATGTCCGACGGGACTCCAAAACGCGCCAACCATGCTGTCAAAAAAGCACGCGCCATGTCCGCGGACATGGTTGCCGCCAGCGGGACTGCTTCTGGCCAGCGTGTGGTGCGGTCCACCACTGTCAGAAGGTGCGTGCACTCCTGTGATGGCGGGAGGGGGCCCACGAGGTCCACGTGAACATGGTCAAATCTTTTGGCCGGTATACTAAACGGCTCCAAAGGAGCCTTGGTCTGTCTGTGTACTTTGGCTCGTTGGCACGCTACGCAGGCTGCCGCCCACTCTTTCACTTGTTTGCGCAGGCCTGGCCACACAAATTTCACTCCCACCATTTTGACCGAAGTGCGCACTCCTGGGTGCACCAAAGCATGAACTGACTCAAACACGCCGCGGCGCCACGTGACCGGGACCACCGGGCGCGGGCGTCCCATGGAGATGTCGCAGATTGGGGGGGCTGCCGTCTTGCAGTACTCTGCTCTCCAGCCTTAACCCTGTTGGTCCAGACTGGAGCGCGCGCACGTCCGTATCGCTAATCTGCTCTGCGGCCATGGCTGTATAATCTATCCCTACGCAGACCAGGGCCACAACCGCGTGTGAGAGGCAGTCCACCACCACATTCAGTTTACCCGACACATGCTGAATATCGGTAGTAAACTCCGAGATCGCGGCCAGCTGTCTCTGCTGCCGGCCCGACCATGGTTCGGAAACCTTGGCCATCGCGAACATCAGCGGATTGTGGTCCACGAACGCGGTGAAGCTGCGCCCTTCCAGCCAGAACTGGAAGAGGTGTATGGCCAGATGGAGAGCCAGCAACTCTCTGTCGAACGCACTGTATTTACGCTCACTGTTGCGCAAAGCCCTGCTGAAAAAAGCGAGCGGTTGCCACGAACCAGCGACACGTTGCTCCACGACGGCCCCTATGGCCACGTCCGAGGCGTCAGTAGTGAGCGCTATCCGGGCTGCCAGGTCTGGGTGCGCCAACAGTGCGGTGTTTGCCAGAGCTGCTTTCACCTCAGAGAACGCCTGTTCTCACTCCGGAGTCCATTCGACTCCATCTGCGGGTTTCCGTCTCTTGAGCGCGGCATACAGTGGCTGCATGAGCTGAGCTGCGCGGGGGAGGAAACGGTTATAAAAATTAACCATCCCCAAAAATTCCTGCAGCGCCCTGACCGTCTGAGGCCGGGGAAAGTTCGACACAGCGCGCACTTTGTTGGGCAAGGGTATCGCTCCCTCCGGTGAGACGCGGTGCCCCAAAAAATCAATCCCCGTCACGCCGAACTGGCACTTTGCCGGGTTGATTATTAACCCGTGCTCCTCCAACCTCTGGAAAACCATCCTGAGGTGGGTTACGTGTTCGTCTTCGGATGCACTGGCTACCAGGATATCATCCAGGTAGACGAACACAAACGGGAGATCGCGCAGCACCGCGTCCATCATGCGCTGGAACGTCTGTGCCGCTCCTTTTAATCTGAAAGGCATGCGCAGAAATTCGAACAAGCCGAACGGAGTTATTACCGCTGTTTTGGGTATGTCCTCCGCGTGCACTGGGACCTGGTGGTAACTGCGGACCAGGTCTATTTTAGAAAAAATGCGCGCTCTGGCGAAGTGAACGGAAAAATCCTGAATGTGGGGAATCGGGTAGCGGTCGTGTGCTGTGGCGTTATTCAACCTGCGGAAATCACCGCACGGTCGCCACGACCCCTCAGCCTTAGGGACCATGTGTAGCGGGGATGCCCATAGGCTGTTTGATCGCCTGATGATGCCCAACCTTTCCAGGTTGGCAAACTCCTCGCGCGCTATGGCCAGTTTAGTTGCGTCCAAGCGCCGAGGTTATGCGAAAGCGGGCGGCCTGGTGGTGGTGATAAAGTGCTCCACCCCGTGTTTAGCGATGGCCGCTGAAAACGTCGGGACCGTGAGTGCTGGGAACTGAGTGAGCAGTGTGTGGAACTTACCGCCTGGAGCTGTGACGTTGGCTTGTGTTACTGGCCCGGCCCCTCGAGCTGTACAGGGGAGAGAGTCAAAGGACAGTGCATTAACCAGGCGCCTGTTAGCAACATCAACTAATAAACCATGTGCACATAGAAAATCAGCTCCCAGGATTGGGAAACTCAGTGCTGCTATGACAAAAGTCCACTCGTATGTACCGCCGTGTAGAGATAAAGCCAGTGTTCTCTCACCAAAGGTCTTAATGTCCGAGCCGTTTACTGCCACCAGCCCAGGGCCGCTAGGTCCTGCCAGCCGGTCAGCGTAGGTCGGCAGGATGATGCTCTTCTGGGCTCCGGTGTCTACAAGGAAACGTCTCCCTGAGCGCGAGTCCGTCACGTAGAGCAGCTTGTTCTCTTCGCCGGCGGTCACAGCTGCTACCGACTGCAGGCTCTGGCATTTCCCGAGTGCTTGAATTGGCACGGTGGGGCACATCTGCATGCGTTCTCTCCAAAACGGCGGTGGTAGAAGCAGAGCGTGTCTCTCTGGCACTCCCTGGCCCCCTCTGCCGCTACCGTCGGTGGCTCCTCGCCTCCTCTGTTCGTCTTGCTGGGTTCCAACGCCGCCACGTTCACCGTGAGCGCTCTGGTGGTGAGGATGATCCGGTCTGCCTCCTGGGCTAGCGCACGGTAGTCACACACGGCCAGCAACGGCGAATTGGCCAGGATCGCTCTCGCCTCTGTTGGAAGGTTCCGGAGGAAAAGGTGGGCAAACAGAAAATGCCCGTCGTCTGTGCCCATTAACGCCAACATCTTCTCCATCAGGTCGACGGCCGAACCATCTCCTAACTCGGAACGCCTCAGGAGCCTCTCTGCTGTCTCACAGTCCGAGAGCATGTAGCGCAGAATCAGCGCAGCTTTGAGAGCCTCGTATCTGCCGTGGGCTGGGGGCTGGTCGAGCAGGCTCGCTACCTGCTGAGCTGTGCGACCGTACAGCGCTGCAACCACATGGTAAAACTTGGTGTTGTCTGCCGTTATTCCCCGGAGGGCAAACTGGGCCTCAGTGTGGTGGAACCAAGAGCTCGGGTTGTGCTGCCAGAAGTCCGGTAGCTTGACTGCAACAGCGCACGTGTTGCTGGGGGTTCCCGTCCGGGCCGTCTGTGGGATGCTTGCCGCGTTGCTGGGGTTTCCCGTCAGGCCGACTCCGGGGTTCTTGCCTCGTGTTCCATAATACGTCCAGGGTCACCAGTGTGGAGAGTGTGGAAATGATGAGGCTGGTTTATGAACAGACGAAGTTTATTAACACTCTCTCATCAGTCATACACAGAAAAGCATGAAACAGCCAAGCACAGTTTCTCCTGTTAAACTCCACAGATCATCTCACATCTGCATGACATTTCACATCACACTGCATGACTCCACAATACATCTCCCTTAAACCCCCCCAGCTCCCTCTTCCTGCCAACTCCCCATGATGTCCTTGTCTATTATTCTCTTATGTTTAATCACTGCCTCCTGACTGAGACGCTGTCTGCAGATTCCTCCACAATATGCATTTCCACAGCACCAGTGTGACTGAAACCTGTTCGGCCACATTAAACCCATGTGAGGCCCAGATGGGTTTTACCTGCTTACCTCTGCCACAGCTGAAGTCCATGTGGGCAAACACTGATGGGGCCAACATGGAATCTGCAGACAAACCCACATGAGACAGCCCAGGTTTAACTTATCGCGGGGCCCCCATGGACCTGCTGGCTCAGATATTTCATGTCAGTTTTCAACTTTTTTCCACTCAGTATGCAGTTTCACATCAATTTACAACTTTGTTTTCCCCTGTATGTTTATGACTTATTTCACCACAGTTTGAAAAGTTTTTTACCCTGTAAACAAACTGAACTTTTTCATGTCAGTTGTTTAGTTGTGTCGGTTTGGAGGATTTTCCTCAATCAGTTTCCAGTTTTTTATTCCATGAGTTTGCTTTTTTTCTCATCAATTTGCATCTTGGAATATTTTTTCCCATCAATCTGTAACTTATTTCATATTAATTTGTATTTGTGTGTAAGTACTTTTATGTTGATTTGCAGGTTTTTCCTCAAGGCTGATAATAAAGTTTTTGCAGATTTATTTGCAACTTTTTTTAACCTATCAGTTTGAAATATAGTTGTGCCTGAATTTCCAACTCTGTGCTAATAATTTTGCATAAACTTTGTGTTCACTTGAATTTTTCCCCATAAATTCCCAACTGTTTTCCCCTTGAAACGTTTTTTTTGTTTCTGTCAAAGCCACTGGAACTTACTGGGTACTGGGATGAGAGCCACAGGTTGCAGACTCATTGTCTTCTTATTCTCTGAATAAAATAAAGTTGGTCAAAATTCAGTTGCTGATTTTACCCAGAATGACCCTCTTTGCCTCACTGACCACGGATCCACCATGCAGCGCTCTGTTGGGTCGCTATAAAAGTTAGCCCCTGGGTTTCATCGTTTTACATACTTTTGATATCTTTAAAAGAGTCAAGATTCAAAGGCTTTATTATCATGTGCACAGTTAAGAAATGCTACATTTCCTGAGCAATGAAATTCTTTCTTTGCTCTCCAAACGAATGCCAAGGTAATAGGTACAAACAACACTAAGATAAGATAAGAGATAAGATAAGATAAGATGAGCCTTTATTAGTCCCACAATGGGGAAATTCCAGGACTGCAACAGCACAGGGATAGCAACACTCAGAGCAATAAGATAAGATAAGATAAGCCTTTATTAGTCCCACAACGGGGAAATTCCAGGATTGCAACAGCACAGGGATAGCAACACTCAGAGCAACAATCAGAAGGCAAGAAAAAAAAACAAGCAAGCAAGAGCAGCTAATATACATATGTACATATTACTATAAAATATATATATACACACACACACACACACAGACACACAGTGCAGAGCATTGTAGCTGGATGGAATAAATATATGAATATATGAACATACAGTGCAGAGCATTGTAGCTAGATGGAATAAATATGTAAATATATAAACACCCACAGTACGGAGCATTGCAGCTAGGTGGAATAAATATGCAAGTATATAAACACACATAGTGCGGAGCAATGTAGCTAGATGGAATAATATGTAGATATATAAAAACACAGTGCGGAGCATTGTAGCTAGATGGAATAAATATATAAATATATAAAGATGGAATAAATATATAGATATATAAATATAAACACACCCAGTGCTGAGCATTCAATAATTTAGAAGATAAGAAAATAAGAGCAGTGAATATACATATGTACACATAAATACTGTATATAAATATATATACACACAGTGCGGAGCATTGTAGCTAGATGGAATAAACAGCATAACCGTCTACTTAGTTATCCTACATAGTATGAATATGTACCCATACATATTGTCACCCTCCGTAGCGACTGATATTGTCCTAGTTGTATACTGGAGGGGACCATTTGTGTAAGTCTGTTGCGTCTTTTGCATTCAATACTACTAGGTCGTCACATTTTTTTGCTATCTCTGCGAGCAGCCCTGCTTAGGTTATACAGTCTGACAGCCGTAGGTAGGAAGGACCTGCAAAACCTCTCGGTCGTGCACCTAGGATGATGTAGTCTACTGCTAAATGAGCTCCTCAGTGCGTTCAGTATGTCCTGCATAGGGTGGGACTCGGACTCCAGCAGAGATGACAGCTTAGCCATCATCCTTCTCTCTCATATCTCCTCCACTGGGTCAAGGCGCTGCCCCAGGACAGAGCTAGCTTTCTTGATCAGTTTGTTCAGTCTCTTCCTATCGGCTGCTGTGATGCCACTGCCCCAGCAGACCACTCCAAAAGTGATGGCTGATGCCACCACCGTGTCGTAGAATGTCTTCAGGAGCACCCCTTGTACACCAAAAGACCTCAGCCGCCTCAGTAGGAACAGCCTGTGCTGTCCCTTCTTGTAGAGTGCGTCGGTATTGTGTGACCAGTCTAGTTTATTGTTCAGATGAACACCCAGGTACTTGTAGGACGTCACCATCTCAATGTCTGTTCCCTGTATGTTTACTGGTGCTGTGAGGGGTTGTCCTTGCTGCGGCAGTCCACCACCAGCTCCTTAGTTTTCCTCGCGTTGATCTGGAGGCAGTTCCGATGGCACTAGTCCACGAAGTCCTGGATAAGTCCTCTGCACTCAGCTTCATCTCGGTTGGAGATGAGGCCGACACTCGCAGAGTCGTCAGAGAACTTCTGTAGATGGCAGTGTGTTGTGTTGTGTGAGAAGTCCGCAGTATAAAGGGTGAACAGGAAGGGAGCCAAAACCGTTCCCTGGGGGGCCCCCGTGCTGCCGATGATCATGTCGGACACACAATGCCGAGTTCTCACAAACTGTGGCTGGTTTGTGAGGTAGTCCAGGATCCATGATGACAGGTGCTGGTCCACCCCTGCGCACAGCAGCTTGTCCCTCAGGATCATTGGTTGGATGGTGCTGAAAGCACTGGAGAAGTCAAAGAACATGATCCTCACCGCGTTCCCAGGCTTCTCCAGGTGGTACAGGGAACGGTGAAGGAGGAAGATCACTGCACCTCCACCCCGATGCCATGCTGATAGGCGAACTGGAGTGGATCCATCGCTGGTCCCACCAGGGGGCGGAGGTGAGCAAGGAGCAGTCTCTCCCGGGTCTTCATCATGTGAGACGTCAGGGCCACTGGTCTGTAGCTGTTCAGGTCTCTGGGGTGGGAAGTCTTTGGTACAGGTACCACACAAGATGTTTTCCACAACTGTGGTACCCTCCCCAGCTTCAGGCTCAGGTTGAAGATGGGCTCCACAATCCCACACAGCTGGTCTGCGCAGGACTTGAGGAGCTTATCAGTGCGAATTACATGGTATTCCCCTGGACATCATCTCCGACCGGGGACCCCAATTTATTTCCCAGGTGTGGAGGTCGTTTTGCAACGCCCTTGGGGCTACAGTGAGCCTGTCTTCTGGATACCACCCGCAGAGTAATGGACAGTGTGAGCAGGCGAACCAGGAGTTGGAGGCTGCGCTGCGGTGTGTCGCCACCACCAACCCGGCATCTTGGAGCACCCACTTCCCTTGGATCGAGTATGCTCTCCCCCCCTCCCTCAGCATCTGTCCAACCTTCCATGTCTCGCAGGTCAAGCCTTTCTGTTCCAGCCCTCTGTGTCCCCCTCCCAGGTCTCCACCTCCACCAGTGGTGGTCAACGGCGACCCGGCGTGGAAGGTCAATGCCATCCTGGACGTCGGCTGCCAGGGTCGCGGCCTGCAGTACCTGGTGGACTGGGAGGGTTACAGCCCAGAATGGAGGTCCTGGGTGCATCCCTCCTTTGTGTTGGACAATCAACTCATCAGGGACTTCCACTGGGCGCACCCAGGTAGGCTGGATCGGTCGCCGATAGGCGTCTCATAGGGAGGGAGTACTGTAATGGTTCGCTCTGGCTGCTTATCATTCTCAGCTGCGCGCACACCTGCTTTCCATCACGCCAGGGCTATTTAGACCACGCTGCCTTCGGATCATTGCGGAGTCATCTGTCTCCATTCCTGATGAGACCTACACTCGCCTTCACCTTCGTTCCAGAGTCTCCTTGCCTCAGCCTACCCTCATCTTTGTATCTCGTCTCCTGTCATCCATCGTCAGGAAGGATCATCACCACAGTTCCAAGTAAGCCTTTGCTCAATTCACCTTTGTCTTCACTCGTTCCCCTGTTCACAGGTGGAGATCCGTGGCGGCGGACCACTCTCCCTCCTGCCGGCGGACCGAGCTGCACCACGCTTCCCCGGACTCTCCAATCACCTCCAGCTGCAACCGGGACAGCGGGCACTGTCTTCCTGGCCAGAGCCACCGAGCAGAACCTGAGCCTAACACCATCTCTACAAACAGTAAGCACTGGACAATTCTGTACATCTCCTCCGGGGTCTGCCACTAACTCTCCCTGTCTCTGTTTGTCCTTAGGGTTACCAGGTTGCTGGTGCTCTGCTCGCCCCCAGCTGCTACACACACACACACACACACACACACACACACACACACACACACACACACACACACACACACATTAATCACAATAAAGATAATATTATCTACTTTTGAGTCTCAGTCTGCTCTCTGGGTCAGTAAACTATGTCATGTAGAAACTGTTGAGGATCCTGGAAGACATGACAAACTTCTTCAGCCTCCTCAGAAAGTACAGCTCATGTGGAAGCTCATGTGGAATGAAGAATAAGCAATAAAATTAGTCATAATATTGTCTGTACCACAGGTCATCAGCTTCTACTTTGTAAAGAGACATTCAGTCATTTTTGGCCAATAATATCCACCACAAAACAAGGCCTAAGTCACCGTAAGCACTGTGAATATCCACCACTGATTGTGTCGATATGGCCACAGGGACTTGTGATCATGCCACATCTAGGTGTCCAGTGTGACTGCAGTTGGGCATTCAGCTGTTCCGTGTCCTGAACACGTCGGTTTATTGGCAATGAGCAAATTTGAAAGAGTTTTTTTCAAGGGGTGTTTTGATGCACAAATGAAGAGATGTATCTGGAGACAAAGTAAAGGACAGTAGTTTCTGTTCAACATGCTCTTATGGTGGGTGTCATGAAGTATGCCATTGGACACTCCGAAAGTTGTTTTTTTACACTTTTGTTTTAGACCCCTGTTATGCTTTTTCTTTTTAACCCCTCAGCATATAAAGGGTGTTGTCATCACCCCACAGGACAGTTGGGCGGTGGCAGCATCAGTACTCCTACATCTACGATAACTAGTGAAAGAAATGGCGACGGCTTTTCAAATCTATATCATAGTTGTATAAGACAAATCTTCGACAAGGTGGATCCTGACCTCTGACTATGGCTTTGGGGTCAAAATGTCAAAGGTCAAGGCTAGCGTTCACTATGTCCTATTACTAAACGAGTAAAGCTGGGGTCACCAAACTTTGTACGCAGCTGCCAGTATTTTTCCACGTGTTGACACAGCTCCCAGAGATGTTAATGAAATGGCCAAATCTGTGATTGTTACGATCCGAGTGCTGACTCTGTCCGCGCTCAGGTGGTCCGGTAGTTCTCCGTTCTCTACTCTGGTTTACCATTGGGCCTTCGGGCTCTTATTGTGACAGCGTCTGGGCGGGGCTTCCGGCTGTCAGAGCTGCGCTCCACTGAGATGGCTGATTATCAATCAGCTGTCATTCTCATCAGCTGAGTCTTCTGAAGCTTTATTTAAGGGAGCAGCTTAGGTTACTCCAGGCTGCGACCTCGTCGAAGATTCCACGGTTTCATCCCATTCTTGGATTCAGGAGTTTTCTCTCCTCTGTAAGTGTTTTCCCTCTTAGTCCGTTTCACAGTGCACTTTTCCCTTGTAACCTGTTATTGGTCACCCAAGTGTATGTTCGTGTCGTTGCCCCACGTGGCTTTTTATTTTGTACTGTTTCCTTGTGTTAATAAATTACGCAAACTCATCGGCGAGCTCTCAGCGTCTCATTGATGGTTCGTGAGGGCCATCGCATGACAGTAGGTCGCAGCCAGACTGAGACGCCAGTGACCGTGAATTTTGCCTAAATTGGACTTATTGTTTTCCCTGTCTGGGTACCTGTGTGCTGGGAGATATGTCTCCCAGCACATATCTCCCAGCACATATCAGTCAGGATTCTCCCAGGGAGGTTGCAGCTGACAGCAATCTCCATCTGGGACCGAGTGGCTGCAGCTTGCTCCGCCGGCTACCCCACACAAATCATGAAGCACGTGACGGCGACGGTCAGGCTGGTAGAGAGGAATCCCGAGCTGAGTGATTATCCGGAATACGCTGACCTGCTCGCCTCCGTTTTCGCACAGGAACGGCGTTTTCCAAACCTCACCTTCGCCTCGCCATCAGCCAGTGAACGTCGTCGCCACGCTCCCAACAAGCCTCAGCGAGAACCCCGTCCGGATCCAGTTCTGGGTTGTCAGAGAAACTCTGCCTCCCAGACAGCCGCTCCTTCTGTATCACGTCAGGAGGGAATTCCCGCAGCCTCTCCCCCCGGGTCACCTGTTCCTGCTGTTCAGTCAGCCCTTCGTGCCCGGATCGCCTCGGCTGTCGTCCCCTCCTTGACGTCTTCCCCGGCTGCTGTGAGTGCCAAGAGTTCTGCTTCAGCGAGGCCCGTCTTCGATCCACGCGAGCAGCTCCTCCTCGTCTTTCCAGGGGGCCCTCCATCACCATCCAGCGGGGGAAGGGAAGACTCAAGTCCACTGCGGCGGGTTCCATCAGCCCCCCGGGAATCAGGCAAGTGTCTATTCATTCTCTTTCTGTATTGGGTGGATTGCCTAGTTTGATTCCTGGGGGTGGAACTCGGGGTTCACAGCCCCCCGAGCTTCCTCCACCTGCTGCAGAAATTAATGACGAACCTGCCACCTTTGTGTCTCCTTCCCCCGAGCGTCCTGCAGCGCCAGGCCTACGCCACCGGACGAGGAGGGAGCCTGTGGGCCTGGAGAGCCTGGTTCCAGCCCCGCAGCTGCGTCACGGGCAGAGGAGGAGGAGGGCAGACTGCTGTTTCTTTCTTTCTTTATTTTATTTAATTGTCGGCCTCCGTCGGTCCATGATGACCATGGAAGAGAATCCTAAACGTCTACTCTGCTGGAACAGCACCGTCTGTGGCTGAACAGGCCGATGCGCGAATGGCAGTCCCTGTCACACAGGTCGCACTTGTGGGTGGTCTCCGTGCTGCTGGGTCTGTGGCAGTTCTTCCTGCGGGTCCTATTTTCATCTGCTGCAGCAGTCAGTCTCTCTTCACCCGCCTTGAGCTGTCTGGTCAGGGTGCCTCTCCATTTGGAGCGGTCCGTTGCAAGGTCCTCCCAGCGCTCTGTGTTGATCTCCAGGGCCTTCATGTCTCTCTTGCAGACGTCTCTAAAGCGCAGCTGTGGGCGGCCAACGTCTCTCCTGCCAGTCGCCAGTTCTCCGTAGAGGACGTCTTTGGGGATTCTGCCATCCTCCATACGGTGAACGTGGCCTAGCCAGCGGAGCCTGCGCTGCCTGAGTAGAGTGAACATGGAGGGAAGGCCGGCGCGGGACAGAACTTCTGTGTTGGGCACTTTGTCCTGCCAGGGTATGTCCAGGATGTGGCGAATGCAGTGCAAGTGGAAGGAGTTCAGTCTCTTTTTCTGCCAGGCATATGTTGTCCACGTCTCACTCCCATAGAGCAGTGTGCTGATGACGCAGGCGTTTTACATTGCCATCTTCATCTTGACAGAGAGTTTGGGATTCTCCTACACTCGTGTGTGACGCTGCAGTCGCAACCCACACACAGCAGGAGCTTCAGACCCTGATGGACCGCTTCTCCCAGACATGCAAGGACTTCGGGCTTACCATCAGCCTGAAGAAGACTAACGTCTTGGCGCAAGGCACGGAAGCACCACCAGCCATCACCATCGACGACTACGAGCTGGAGGTTGTGAATCAGTTCACGTACCTGGGGTCCACGATCAGCAACAACCTCTCCTTTGATACAGAGATCGACAAGAGGATTGGAAAATCAGCCTTCACACTCGTTCGCCTCACCACACGAGTGTGGGAGAATCCCAAACTCTCTGTCAAGACGAAGATGGCAGTGTACAACGCCTGCGTCATCAGCACACTGCTCTATGGGAGTGAGACGTGGACAACATACGCCCGGCAGGAAAAGAGACTGAACTCCTTCCACTTGTGCTGCATTCGCCACATCCTGGACATATCCTGGCAGAACAAAGTGCTCAACACAGAAGTTCTGTCCCACGCCGGCCTTCCCTCCATGTTCACTCTACTCAGGCAGCGCAGGCTCCGCTGGCTAGGCCACGTTCACCGTATGGAGGATGGCAGAATCCCCAAAGACGTCCTGTACAGAGAACTGGCGACTGGCAGGAGAGATGTTGGCCGCCCACAGCTGCGCTTTAGAGACGTCTGCAAGAGAGACATGAAAGCCCTGGAGATCAACACAGAGCGCTGGGAGGACCTTGCAACGGACCGCTCCAAATGGAGAGGCACCCTGACCAGACAGCTCAAGGCGGGTGAAGAGAGACTGACTGCTGCAGCAGATGAAAAAAGGACCCGCAGGAAGAACCGCCACAGACCCAGCAGCACGGAGACCACCCACAAGTGCAACCTGTGTGACAGGGACTGCCATTCGCGCATCGGCCTGTTCAGCCACAGGCGGTGCTGTTCCAGCAGAGTAGACGTTTAGGATTCTCTTCCATGGTCATCATAGACCGATGGAGGCTGACGATGATGAAAATTGGAGACCTCTCTCATCTTTTAAGTGGGAGAACTTGCACAATTGGTGGCTGACTAAATACTTTTTTGCCCCACTGTATGTCATAAATTAGGCTGTACATACAAAATTTACAAGTTAATTAAAATTACAATGTGGTGGACACATGAATGGAGATTTTGTGACTCACATTTTAGGTCAGAACAAAGGCAGGAAGCTACAGGAATATTAGCTTTGGTATGCAAGACCTGAGTCATTAAAGGATTAAGGAAAGGATGCATTGGAGACAGTGGAAGTGATATCATGGAGAGAAATGCATTGTGACTGTCTTTATAATGCAAAGTGGTCTGTGTGACATGTGATCTATGAAGTGTGAAGTCCCTGATATTTAAGGACGAGAGTTTACTGTTTCATCCTCTTTTTTCTCTCTGCTTTGAGATGATGGTGTTGTGAATAAAAGCTGACCTTGAGAGAGAACTCTGTCTCGTCATTTTCACATCACCACACTGGTGACCCAAGACGTATCATGGAAGAAGAAAATTCTCCCGGGCCAGCCGTGTCAAGAGCCCCCAGCCAAGCGAATGCCACTACAGTCCAGCTACCGGACTTCTGGCAGAACAATCCGCGCTCCTGGTTCAACGCGGTTGAGGCGCAGTTCAACCTCCGGG
Organism: Pholidichthys leucotaenia; assembly: GCA_020510985.1. Classification (NCBI taxonomy): domain Eukaryota; kingdom Metazoa; phylum Chordata; class Actinopteri; order Cichliformes; family Pholidichthyidae; genus Pholidichthys; species Pholidichthys leucotaenia. Next base: position 207,987,469 of record CM035842.1, read on the forward strand.
GGATATCGGTAGATGCCACGAAATTCTACCACGTAGTCGCAAAGCTGGACAACAACACAGCCCAGCATGTGGAGAGCCTGATCAACCAGCCGCCGGATAGCGACAAATACGACACGTTGAAGGCTGCACTCATCCAGCAATTCACCCCCTCGGCGGATGAGCGAGCAGAGAGGCTCCTGGCGCTGACGGAGGGGGAAAACGACATGCCCGCGAGCCTGATGGAGAAGTTGTTGAGGTTGAAAGACTCTCACGATGATCACTTCATTTTCACCCACCTCTTCCTCAGGACTCTACCGTCAGCAGTGAGAGCGACCCTGACCAGTTCGCCACTGTTGGCTCAACGGGACTACCGCGCGCTGGGCCGAGAGGCGCAGCGGATTGTCAACGCCACCAAGCGGCGCGCAGCCACAGCCGCGGAACTCGGCGCGACAACCGGATACGACAGGGGGCCAGAGGCAGCGGTGCCAGACTTACCGACAACGGCGGCGGCAGGGGCCAGGGAACGCGGACCGGACACCCTTTGTTTCTACTATCGCCGCTTCACAGAGAGGGCACGCAAGTGTGTACCACCGTGCCAGTTCGGGTGTTCGGGAAACGCCAAGACCGGGGGTCGGTAGCAGCCGCGGCCCTCGGGGAAGAGAACAAGCTGCTCTACTTGTCGGACGCACGCTCGGGGAGGCAGTTCCTCGTCGACACAGGCTCCCAGTTGAGCTTCATCACACCTTCCTACGCGGACAGACTAGCTGGTTCTGGAGGTCCCCGGGTGACGGCAGTGAACGGCTCGGAGATTAAGACCTTTGGTGAGAAGACTCTGCTTCTGTTTCTACACGGCCGTACATTTGAGTGGACTTTTGTTGTAGCAGCAGTAAATTTCAATATGTTGGGGGCTGATTTTTTGTGCTCACATGGTTTGTTGGTTGATCTCGCTAACAGGCGCCTGGTTAATGCACTTTCTTTTGATTCTATCCCCTGTACAGCGCGAGTGGCCCCGCCAACAGCACAGGCCAACGTCACAGCAGCAAGCGGTAAGTTCCACACACTGCTCACTCAGTTCCCAGCACTCACAGTCCCCACATTTTCAGCAACAGTCGCTAAGCACGGGGTGGAGCATTTTATTACCACTACCGGACCGCCCGTTTTTGCAAAAGCTTGGCGCTTGGACGCAGTTAAACTAGCCATAGCGCGCGAGGAGTTCGCCAACCTGGAGAGGTTGGGCATTATCCGACATTCAAACAGTCTGTGGGCTTCCCTCCTACATATGGTCCCGAAAGCTGACGGATCATGGCGCCCTTGCGGGGATTTCCGCAGGTTAAACAACGCTACAGCACACGACCGCTACCCAATCCCACATATCCAAGATTTTTCCGTTCATTTGGCAGGGGCGCGCATTTTTTCTAAAATAGACTTGGTCCGCGGTTACCACCAAGTCCCAGTGCACGCTGAGGACATACCCAAAACAGCGGTAATAACTCTGTTTGGCCTATTCGAGTTTTTACACATGCCATTCGGACTTAAAGGGGCCGCTCAGACGTTCCAACGCATGATGGACGCGGTGCTTCGCGATCTCCCTTTCGTGTTCGTCTACCTGGACGATATTTTAGTAGCCAGCGTGTCCGAAGACGAACACGAAAAACACCTGGCCACAGTTTTCCGAAGGTTGGGAGATCACGGGTTAATAATCAACCCAGCAAAGTGTCAGTTCGGGGTGGCGCAGATCGATTTTTTAGGACACCGCGTCTCCCCCGAAGGAACAATTCCGCTGCCTGACAAAGTGCGCGCTGTGGCAGATTTTCCCCGGCCGCAGACGGTCAGGGCGTTGCAGGAGTTTTTGGGAATGGTGAATTTTTATAACCGTTTTCTCCCCCACGCGGCGCAACTCATGCAGCCGTTGTATGCCGCGCTCAAAAAAAAGAAACCCGCAGATAAGATCGAGTGGCCTCCGGAGCGGGACCAAGCGTTCTCGGAGGTGAAAGCAGCCTTGGCAAAGGCTGCATTGTTGGCACACCCAGACCCAACGGCCCGCATAGCGCTCACCACTGACGCATCAGAGGTGGCCATAGGGGCGGTCGTGGAGCAACACGTAGCCGGGGTTTGGCAGCCCCTCGCCTTTTTCAGCAGGACCTTGCGCGATAGCGAACGTAAATACAGCACGTTCGACAGGGAGCTGCTCGCTCTCCATTTGGCCATCCGCCACTTCCAGTTCTGGCTGGAAGGACGCGCTTTCACCGCGTTCGTTGACCACAAACCGCTAACATTCGCAATGGCCAAGGTCTCTGAACCGTGGTCAGGCCGGCAGCAGAGACAGCTGGCCGCCATATCAGAGTTTACCACTGATATCCAGCATGTGGCGGGCAAACTCAGTGTAGTGGCAGATTGCCTCTCGCGCGCCGTGGCGGCCCCAGTCAGCGTAGGGGTAGATTATGCAGCCATGGCCGCGGAGCAGGTTAATGACGCGGACGTGCTCGTGCTCCAGTCTGGACCAACAGGGTTAAGGCTGGAGAGCAGGGTGCTGCAAGACGGTATGCCCCCCCTAATCTGCGATGCCTCCACTGGACGGCCGCGTCCAGTAGTACCCGCTGCGTGGCGCCGCCGCGTTTTTGACTCGGTTCATTCTTTGGCACACCCTGGAGTGCGTGCGTCGGTCAAAATGGTGGGAGAGAAATTTGTGTGGCCGAGCCTCCGCAAACAGGTCAAAGAGTGGGCAGCAGCCTGCACGGTGTGTCAACGAGCCAAAGTACACAGGCACACGAGGGCTCCTTTGGAACCGTTTCACATTCCGGCCAAGAGGTTCGATCACGTTCATGTGGACCTCGTTGGACCCCTCCCGCTGTCACAGGGGTGCACACACCTTCTGACAATGGTGGACCGCACCACGCGCTGGCCTGAAGTGGTCCCGCTGGCATCAACCACGGCCGAGGAGGTGGCGCGCGCGTTTTTAACAGCTTGGGTGGCGCGCTTCGGTGTTCCGTCGGACATTACGTCCGACAGAGGCCCTCAATTTGTGTCCGAGCTTTGGTCAACAATGGCCCGCAGCCTGTGTGTCACAATTCACTGCACAACCGCGTACAATCCGCAGGCTAACGGGTTATGCGAACGTTTTCATAGGTCATTGAAAGCGGCTCTCAGAGCGTCACTGACGGATACAAATTGGGTTGACAAGTTACCATGGGTGTTATTGGGGTTGCGTTCTGCGCCTAAAGAGGATCTAGAAACCTCCCCAGCGGAGCTCGTGTTTGCGCAGCCACTCCAGCTGCCTGGGGAGTTTCTCCCAGATAACCCTGCGCCAAACGCCTCCCCGTCTCAGCTGTTGCGGAGTAACATAGAATCAAGCACGCTGCCCGGCCCAGCGCACCACAGTTTTCCGTGCGTTTTTGTGCCTAAAACTTTGAAGAACGCAGAGTTTGTTTTTGTTAGACACGATGCGCATCGAACCCCGTTGCGACCGCCTTATGACGGACCATTCAGAGTGCTAGAAACAGGGGACAAGCAGTTTTTGCTAGATTTGGGGGGTAGGAAAGAGAAAATTGGCATAAACAGACTTAAACCCGCTTTCGTGGTGGCAGATGAGCAAGTGCTGTTGGCAAGGGCCCCGCGGAGAGGTAGACCACCACGGGGAGCTTCACACAGTAATGTTTCCCACAAGAATGTTTCCCCAGGTTTCCCCAGAACACCCGCAGAGACTGACAAAGGGTTTTCGCCCCCAGACGGCAAACCCCCAGCGTGACAGCGCCGCAGAGACGTTGAACCCCAACTTCAGCAGATACGGCAGGAGGCTGAAGCCTATACAACATGTGGACTGATGTGTATTCTCTTGTTGTTCTGTTTGTCTAAAATGCTGGGGGGGCTTTGTGTGGTGGACACACTCATGGAGATTTTGTGACTCACATTTTAGGTCAGAACAAAGGCAGGAAGCTGCAGGAATATTAGCTTTGGTATGCAAGACCTGAGTCATTAAAGGATTAAGGAAAGGATGCATTGGAGACAGTGGAAGTGATATCATGGAGAGAAATGCATTGTGACTGTCCTTATAATGCAAAGTGGTCTGTGTGACATGTGATCTATGAAGTGTGAAGTCCCTGATATTTAAGGACGAGAGTTTACTGTTTCATCCTCTTTTTTCTCTCTGCTTTGAGATGATGGTGTTGTGAATAAAAGCTGACTTTGAGAGAGAACTCTGTCTCGTCATTTTCACATCACCACAACAAATACATTACAAATTATAAATAGAGCAATAGATCCATGATCACAACAAACACAATTCAGACTAGACATGCACACATTGCTGGTGGGATTTTAGCCAATCTTTAGTGCCTCTGTTGAAGAGGTTGGCATTTGTCTCCAATTTTAAGTGAGTTGGCAGAAAGTTCCATAAGTTTGTCCCTTTTATGGAGAAAGCAGACTGACCGAATGAAGTTCTAGACATGGTGACAATGCAGTCACCGTTGATGGAAGCTCGTGTGCATGCTCTGCTAGAGCTCGAGTATCTTGCCACCAAACCAGAGAAAGGAGGTGAAACAAGATTGTATAGACATTTAAAAACCAGTCTGATATTACAGAAGATAATAAAATTTCCAAAAGTAAGAAGACTGTGCTTGACTAAAATACCACAGTGATGCCACCGCATTGGTTTGCGGTCCAAGATTTTTATAGCCTGTTTGTATATTGCAGTTATGGGTTTTAGTGTAATTTGAGATGTTGGATGTTGAGATGTTTGGAGTCTGCGCCGATGATGAAGCGTCCCCGGGTCTCCATGGAGGAGCGGTCCGACCCAGCAGGCCAAGGATCTCCTGCCCCCACGCCGTGCAGGTCGTCGGCGTGGTCGTCAGCGTTGGAGGATCCTCAGGCTGTGGAGACCATCATGCCGGCTACGGGGCCTGCCATCGCCGAGTGGGAGCCAGAGGACGTCCTTCTTCATCCTGAGCCCGGATCGCCAAAGTCCTGGACGGCGACAGAACCCGAGATCAGGCAAGTGCTCTACCTTATCTTCCTTCTTTCTACTCTGGAGCATTTTTGCCTGTCTCTTGGGGAGACGAGCCGGGTGCAGCCGTCCACTGCATCCGAGCCTGTCTCACCGGGTTCTGTTGCTACCGGGGATCCTGATTCCGGTCCTTTTCTTTCTCCTGAGCCTTCTCCCAGGGTCACCGGTGATGAGTCGGTCCTAGTCTCTGCCCCGGAGGATCTGGGTTCTGGGTTGAAGGTCGTTCCCAGTGCGGTTCCGACCCAGTCGGGGTCCATCGTGGGTGCAGCCGCGATCCAGTCTGGGTCCATCGTGGGTGCAGCTCGGGCTCACGTGGGGTCCAACGGGAGGACTGTGCCTAATCTGGTGAAGTTCGGAGGTGGAGCTGCAGATCCTCCGCCGATCATAGCTGGACTGTCTCCTCGTTTTTCCTCCATTCTTCGTTTCCGCCCATCGGGGGCCGCTAGGACTTCCCGTTTTTGGTTTGGCCCTCCCTCGCTTTCCCTCTCCACAGGGAGGCCGTCTCCGAGTGCTCTCCTGCGGTTCTGGTGGCGGAATGACATGAGTCAACCACCTGGGACATTGCTTTGCCCATTTGGCGTTCTGGGTAGGCCGCCCGAATTGATCCTCTTCCCCCCATTAGCGATCTGGATGCTAGACACAGGCAGACCACCTGAACTTGTGGGTTTTTTCTCTATTGCGCTCTGTCTGTTGTCATCCCTCTCCCCCTCCTCTCTCTCACCAGAAATTGAATATAAAGAAGCCAATTTGAGCCAATTATTGATGTATTTATATTAGTGTCTCCATCACCCAGTTCTACATCATATCTGAGAGGAAAATGTATGAATCAGCTCCATAGCTCTCGTTTATACCTTTTTTTTTTTCTCTCAGCCTTGTGTATACATATTGTAATTTGCAAGCAATATATCAATGTTATTGCATTGCTTCAAAGGTCTTCCATTGGAAGTGAATGGGTTTTTTTTTTACATATACTATATATATATATATATATATATATATATTTGGTGTACAAGGGGCGTTGCTGAAGTCATTCTATGACACGGTGGTGGCATCAGCCATCACTTTTGGAGTGGTCTGCTGGGGCAGTGGCATTACTGCAGCCGATAGGAAGAGACTGAACAAACTGATTAAGAAAGCTAGCTCTGTCCTGGGGCAGCGCCTTGATCCGATGGAGGAGATAGGAGAGAGAAGGACGGTGGCTAAACTGTCATCTCTGCTGGAGTCCGAGTTCCACCCTATGCAGGACATACTGAATGCACTGAGGAGCTCATTTAGCAGCAGACTACATCATCCCAGGTGCACAACCGAGAGGTTTCGTAGGTCCTTCCTACCAACGGCTGTCAGACTGTACAACCTAAGCAGGGCTGCTCGCAGAGATAGCAAAAAAGACGTAACAAACTAATAGTTTTTTGAATGCAGAAGATGCAATAGACTTACACAGTGGTCCTCTCCGGCATACAACTAGGAGCATGCCGGTCGCTATGGAGGGTGAGAGTGTGTATGGGCACATAATCATACCATGCAGGATAGCTGGGTAGACGGTTATGCTGTTTCATTCCATCTAGCGGCAATGCTCTGCACTGTGTGTGTTTATATATTTGCATATTTGTTCCGTCTAGCTGCAATGCTCCGTACTGTGGGTGTTTATATATTTATATATCTACATGTTATTCCATCTAGCTACATTGCTCCGCACTGTGTGTGTTTATATACTTGCATATTTATTCCACCTAGCTGCAATGCTCCGTACTGTGGGTGTTTATATATTTACATATTTATTCCATCTAGCTACAATGCTCTGCACTGTGTGTTCATATATTCATATATTTATTCCATCCAGCTACAATGCTCTGCACTGTGTGTCTGTGTGTGTGTGTATATATATATATTTTATAGTAATACGTACATATGTTTATTAGCTGCTCTTGCTTGCTTGTTTTTTTTTTTTTTTTCTTGCCTTCTGATTGTTGCTCTGAGTGTTGCTATCCCTGTGCTGTTGCAATCCTGGAATTTCCCCGTTGTGGGACTAATAAAGGCTTATCTTATCTTATCTTATCTTAATACACTACTATTCAAAAGTTTGGGGTCACTTAGAAATTTCCTTATTTTTGAAAGAAAAGCACTGTTTTTTCCAATGAAGATAACTTTAAACTAATCAGAAATACACTCTAATATCTAATATACATTGCTAATGTGGTAAATGACTATTCTAGCTGCAAATGTCTGGGTTTTGGTGCAATATCTACATAGGTGTATAGAGGCCCATTTCCAGCAACTATCACTCCAGTGTTCTAATGGTACAATGTGTTTGCTCATTGCATCAGAAGGCTAATGGATGATTAGAAAACCCTTGTACAATCATGTTAGCACAGCTGAAAACAGTTTAGCTGGTTAGAGAAGCTATAAAACTGACCTTCCTTTGAGCAGGTTGAGTATCTGGAAAAAATTATTATTTCAAATACAAATCATTATTTTTAACCTTGTCAATGTCTTGACTATATTTTCTATTCATTTTACAACTCATGGTGGTAAATAAGTGTGACTTTTCATGGAAAACACAAAATAATTGTCTGGGTGACCCCAAACTTTTGAACGGTAGTGTATATATATATATAAATATGTGTGTGTGTGTGTGTGTGTGTGTGTGTGTGTGTGTGTGTGTGTGTGTGTGTGTGTGTGTGTATATAGTAATATGTACATATGTTTACTAGCTGTTCTTGTTTTTTCTCTTGCCTTCTGATTGTTGCTCTGAGTGTTGCTATCCCTGTGCTGTTGCAATCCTGGAATTTCCCCATTGTGGGACTAATAAAGGCTTATCTATCTTATATCAAATTCGGCACACAGTATAAAGTTGTTGTCATTTGTTCTGCACTGCAGATGATTGCTTTGTACCTCAGAATGGCCCCATTTATGTGGTTTGTTCAAGGGCCGTTTTCTGTGTTGCCTGTGCATGTTTTTCTTCTGTACTGGTTGCCGTATTCTGGTTAGAATTTTTTTTTTTCTCTCCTTGATTTTGTTTAGCTTCTTGCCCGCCTGGTCTTCCCCCGCCTCCTTCCCTGGGGTGGTCTTGTTGACCCTCTGGGTGGGTGGGGGGCTTTGATGTTACATGGCGCCTGGAATTCGCCTTGCCTTGCGAACGGGGAGCTACTGTTATGATCCAAGTGCTGACTCTGTCCGCAATCGGGTGGTCCGGTAGTTCTCCATTCTCTACTCTGGGTTACCATTGGGCCTTTGGGCTCTTATTGTGCCAGCGTCTCGGCAGGGCTTCCGGCTGTCAGAGCTGCACTCCGCTGAGATGGCTGATTATCAATCAGCTGTCATTCTCATCAGCTGAGTCTTCTGAAGCTTTATTTAAGGGAGCAGCTCAGGTTACTCCGGGCTGCAACCTCGTCGAAGATTCCACGGTTTCATCCCATTCTTGGATTCAGGAGTTACTGTATCTCCCCTCTGTGAGTGTTTTCCCTCTTAGTCCGTTTCACAGTGCACTTTTCCCTTGTAACCTGTTATTGGTCACCCAAGTGTATGTTCGTGTCATTGCCTCACGTGGCTTATTATTTTGTACTGTTTCCTTGTGTTAATAAATTATGCAAACTCATCGGCGAGCTCTCGGCGTCTCATCGATGGCTCGTGAGGGCCATCGCATGACAGTGATGGTCTGAGCGCCGATCCCATCCGTGCTCGGGTTGTCCAGTATTTTCCCAGTTCTATCCTATTTCGAGCCGCTCCAGGACAGCTGTATGGTATTTCATTAATTACTTTCCCCTTTCCTGATTGGTTTTTGTTTCTCCATTTTAGGGAGCAGCTGAGGCTTACTCCTCGCTGCAACCTACGCAACTACATCGTGCACCTCCGTGTACGTGGCTGGAGTTCCTATGCCCAACTCCAGTCTCTCTTGTGATTCTTTTGCGCATTCTCCCGTAAGTGTTCATTGTTCAGCGTAGGCTCCGTCCTCGCTGCCTCTCTTAGTCTACAGACGTGGACAAAATTGTTGGTACCCCTCTGTTAATGAAAGAAAAAGCCACAATGGTCACAGAAATAACTTGAATCTGACAAAGTGTTAATAAATAAAAATTCTTTGAAAATTAACCAATGAAAATCAGACAATGCTTTTGAATTGTGGCTCAACAGAATTATTAAAAAAAACAAACTCATGAAACAGGCCTGGACAAAAATGATGGTACCCTTAACTTAATATTTTGTTGCACAACCTTTTGAGGCAATCACTGCAATTAAACGATTTCTGTAACTGTCAATGAGACTTCTGCACCTCTCAGCAGGTATTTTGGCCCACTCCTCATAAGCAAACTGCTCCAGTTGTCTCAGGTTTGAAGGATGCCTTCTCCTTGTCTCCGGACTGCCACGGCTGCTCCTCCCACCTCCTTGACGCTCTCTCTGGCTGCTGTGAGCTCCACGAGTCCTGTTCCGGCAGTACCCGCATCAATCCGGTGCGAGCGGCTCCTCTTCGTCTTCCCGGGGGGCCCTCCATCACCATCTGTGGGGGGGAGGGGAAGAACCAAGCCCTCTACAGCAGGCACCATCAGCCCCTTGGAGAAAAGGCAAGTGCTATTTCATTTTACTCCTCCATATTATGATTTGCCTTGTCTGACTCCTGGGGGTGGAGTTCAGGATTCACAGTCCCCTGAGCTTCCTCCTGCTGTAGCCATTGATTGTGAACCTGCATCCTCTGTGTCTCCTTCCCCTGAGCGTTCCCCGGTGCCAGGAATACACCGCAAGACGAAGAAGGAGCCTGCAGCCCTGGAGAGCCTGTTACCAGCCCCGCAGCCACGTCATGGGCAGAGGAGGAGGGCAGACTGCCGGTTGGAGCCTGCGCCGACGATTGAGCATCGTGAGTGCAGTTCGACGCAGCAGGCCACGGATCCCCTGCCACCACGCCGAACGGGCCTTCAGCCTGGACCTCAGCACCAGGAAGTCTTCAGACTGTGATGACCATCATGCCTGCTGCGGAGCCCGCCGCGGCTGAGTCGGTACCAGGAATGGACCTCCAGATCATGGAACCTGGATCGTCAGAGTCCTGGACAGCGGTAGAGCCCGAGATCAGGCAAGTGCTCTGTTCTGTCTTCTTATTCTCCGTTCTTGAGCATTCTTGCCTGTCTCTCGGGGAAATGAGCCGGGTGCAGCCGATCGCTGCATCCAAGCTCATCTCGCCGTGCTCTGCCGCTGCCGGTGATCCTGATCCCGGTTCCTTTTGTTTCTCTGAGCCTTTTTCCAGGGTCACCGGAGACGAATCCGCTCCGGTCGTCGTTATTGAGGCTCCGGGTTCGTGCTCGGAGGTCATGCTTGATGCTTTGTTGGTCCAATTGGGGTCCGACGTGGGTGCTTCACTGGCTCAATTGGGGTCCATCAAGGTTGCTGCTGTCCAATTGGGGCCCGTCGAGGACGCAGTGCCGGCCCTATTGGGGTCCATTGAGGGTGTAGCACCGGTGAGGGAGCTGTGGATTCCCTTTCGCCGGACGTCGGGCTGGTTCCTCCTCTTTCCTCCCATTTTTCCCCACCGGGTGCCGTTGGGGTTCCCCTCATTCGGGTTAGGTCTCTTCCACTGTCCCTCTTGGTAGGGAGGCCGTATCTGAGTTTCTCCCTCTGGTCCTGGTGGTCTAAGGACGTGGGCCAGCCGCATGTAGAACCATCTTGTTGGATCGGCAACCTGGTTCGGCCACCTGAAAGACTGCTTTGTGGATTCTGCGTTCTGGGTCGTCCGCCTGGCGAACTGCCTTGTGGGTTCGGCGAGCTGGTCCAGCTGTCTAAGGTACTGTTTTCCTGGGTCTGGGACTTGGGTAGGCTGCCCGAACTGCTTTTTTCCCCCGCAGTCAGGTGGAATCGGGATGCGGATGGACCGCCTGAACTGTCTTTTTTTTTTTTTTTTGGTCTCTACCTGCCGGCGCCCCTGAAAATTTACTACTTGTTGTTAGGGTCTGGATGTCCTCGCTTTGTTATTTGTTTTCTATGACCTTCGGGACATGAGTTCAGCCATGTCCTCGCGCTCAGTTCATTGTGTTTTCCTGCCTTAGCCTTAGTGTAGTCGTTGTGTTTATTTTTCATGATTATGTCGCTAATGTTCTGTATCTTGATTTTTGCCCTGCCTTCTGTGTCTATTAGCATTAACCTCGTTGCCGTTGCAGAGAGGAGGGGATGACTGTCATTTTTGTTTAAGACTTTCTATAACGGCATACTTGAAATATGTGTTTTTGAGCTTAGGCCTCCATTTCACTATTTTTACTGAATGGAAGGATCTGTTTGCTTGGCAGCAATTATTTTTCTATTTTTACATAGACTTTCTTTGTTTACGTACCTTGGGAAGTGAAATTTCCTTTTTGATTATTCTGGCAGTTCTCAGGGAATTATTTTGCATTTTGTCTAGCTTTGGAGAGTAGACATGACCAATAATTCAATTCAATTCAATTCAGCTTTATTTATATAGCCCCATTTCACAACAACAGTCATCTCATAGCACTTTCAACTGTAGGGGAAACCCCCACAGTTGCAGAAAGACCCCAGCAATCAGGCGATCCCCTGTGAGCAGCACTTGGCGATGGTGAAGAGGAAAAACTCCCTTTTAACAGGAAGAAACCTCCAGCAGAACCAGGCTCAGGGAGGGGCAGTCATCTGCTGCAACTGGCTGGGGGGTGAGGGGATAGAGAAGATGAAAAGAACAGACATGTAGAGAGCAAACAGCACGATGGGGACTCAATCTATGGGAGAGAACAAACAGATGTTAATGACCAGCAAAAAAAAATATTTCATTGAGAGTGAAGAAAGGAGTGAAGCCCAGTGCAAACTCTGTCTCCTGCTGCACTTCTGCTTTCTTATGGTTTATCGTGTGAAGACCAAATTTGTTATCAAACTGCACTTGCTGGGTACACTTACTTTCTAATGTTTTATTATTGTTAATTATGGACTCACAGTACTTGAGCTATAGTTTGTTGCTTACTCTGCAGTTACGGAGCTTTTTCTTAGTGTTATGGTACTTGTGGATTTTTTGAAGTATATCTGTATTTTGTTTTCCTGTTTCCTTACCGGACAGTATGTTTTCATATTCATTCCATTGTGCCTGTGTATTTTTCTTTAGTGTTTACACTACCGTTCAAAAGTTTGGGGTCACTTAGAAATTTCCTTATTTTTGAAAGAAAAGCACTTTTTTTCAATGAAGATAACTTTAAACTAATCAGAAATACACTCTATACATTGCTAATGTGGTAAATGACTATTCTAGCTGCAAATGTCTGGTTTTTGGTGCAATATCTACATAGGTGTATAGAGGCCCATTTCCAGCAACTATCACTCCAGTGTTCTAATGGTACAATGTGTTTGCTCATTGCATCAGAAGGCTACTGGATGATTAGAAAACCCTTGTGCAATCATGTTAGGTCTGCAATGCTGTAATTGCTGCAAATGGAGGATTCTTTGACGAAAGCAAATTTTGAAGGAAAAAATTATTATTTCAAATACAAATCATTATTTCTAACCTTGTCAATGTCTTGACTATATTTTCTATTCATTTTACAAATCATGGTGGTAAATAAGTGTGACTTTTCATGGAAAACACAAAATAATTGTCTGGGTGACCCCAAACTTTTGAATGGTAGTGTAGTTTTGGTCACTCCTGTATTTAAGCCACGCCATTTTATGGTTATCCTTGTTTTTTTTTCTTTGCCTGGGTCATAGTTTTGTTTGCCTACTCTGTAGTTACTGAGTTTTTTTTTGTTGTTGTTCTCAGTGTTTATATGGTACGTGTAGATTTTTGAGTATATCTGTATTTTGGTTCTCTGGTGACCCTACCGGGCGGAATGTTCCATATATTTTTGTTTATTCATTCCGTTGTACCTGAGTATTTTGCTGAGGTGTGGTCTAGTTTTGATCACTCTGGTGTTTTAGCCACGGCATTTTTTTGCTCATTCATGTTACCTGTCCCTTGTGGGGTTTTTTCTCTGTCCTTCTTTGTTTTGTTTTTTTGGTTCTGTCCCTCCTGGCCTGTTTCCCCCTCCGCCCACCCTGGGTCGGTCCTGGTAGCCTTCTGGTTGGGTGGGTGGGGGGGGCTTGGATGGTAAGTTTATGCCTGGAATGCGCCTTGTGAACAGGGAGTACTGTGATGGTCTGAGCGCCGATCCCGTCCGTGCTCGGGTTGTCCAGTATTTCCCCAGTTCTATCCTATTTCAGGTCTTGTCTTATGGCCTCCTCCAGGGCTCTTATTTTGACAGCGTCACAGCGGACTTCCGGCTGTCAAAGCTGAGCCGCTCCATGACAGCTGTATGGTATTTCATTAATTACTTTCCCCTTTCCTGATTGGTTTTTGTTTCTCCATTTAAGGGAGCAGCTGAGGCTTACTCCTCGCTGCGACCTACACAACTACATCGTGCACCTCCGTGTACGTGGCTGGAGTTCCTACGCCCAGCTCCAGTCTCTCCTGTGATTCTTTTGCGCATTCTCCCATAAGTGTTTATTGTTCAGCGTAGGCTCCGTCCTCGCTGCCTCTCTTAGTCTTTCTCCAGTGTCAGAGTTCATGTTCGTGTTTTGCCCCACGAGGCTGTTTATTTTGTTATTCCAGTCTTTTGTGAATAAATCAACAAACTTACTGTTTGGTCTCTGCCGTCTCATTGGTGCCCTGCAATGGGCATCCATAACAAAATCTACTCAAGGTTTAATTAATACTATACTATTTTTCATATAGGAAAGGACTACTCCTAATAACAGGCTTTGATAGTGATTAGCCATACTTTATATATTTAATGTGCCTCAGTTTACCCCACCCTCCTCTTTTGTCATTTCCCAGACTTTCTGTTTTGATGGGGATGCCACATTTAAGGCTAGTGTTGGCTTTTGGCTTTGGTTGTTGGACTACGTAACATAGTAAAATACTTCCTAAATACTAGCGTTTAAAAGCCAAAATAAAGCATTATCGGAGACAGGAGTGTGTGGTCTGAGTGGTCAGCACATGACAGGTCCCTATGGTGGAGTAAACAGAGTAACATCTCTGAATGAGTGAATGGCTAACTCTGCTATTAGCAGCTAATTGTTGCTAATCGAGTAGATAAGATAAGATAAGCCTTTATTAGTCCCACAATGGGGAAATTCCAGGATTGCAATAGCAGAGGGATAGCAACACTCAGAGCAATAATTTAGAAGACAAGAAAATAAGAGCAGTGAATATACTGTACATTTGTACACATAAATATGCAAATATATATACACTGTGCGGAGCATTGTAGCTAGATGCAATAAACAGCATAACCGTCTACTTAGTTATCCTACATAGTATGAATATGTACCCATACATATTGTCACCCTCCGTAGCGATTGATATTGTTCTAGTTGTATACTGGGAGGGGACCATTTTGTAAGTCTGTTGCATCTTTTGCATTCAATACTATTAGGTCGTCACGTTTTTTTGCTATCTCTGCGAGCAGCCCTGCTTAGGTTATACAGTCTGACAGCCGTAGGTAGGAAGGACCTGCGAAACCTCTCGGTTGCGCACCTAGGATGATGTAGTCTACTGCTAAATGAGCAGTCTGGTCTTGTGTATACTAATTTAATTCACATATTTTATATATGTGTGTGTGTGTGTGTGTGTGTGTGTGTGTGTGTGTGTGTGTGTGTGTGTGTGTGTGTGTGTGTGTGTGTGTGTGTGTGTAAATATAGATATATAGTTTCTAAGACTGCTTTTTATCATTTGTGTAAAATTGCCAAGATTAGGAGCATCTTGTCTCAGAGTGATGCTGAGAAACTGATCCACGCTTTTGTTAGCTCTAGATTAGATTATTGTAACTCTATTATCAGGTTGTCCTAAAACATCTTTAAAAAGTCTTCAGCTGATCCAAAATGCTGCAGCAAGAGTTTTAACAGGTACTAGAATGCGAGATCACATCTCTCCGGTTCTGTCCTCCCTTCATTGGCTTCACATAGAATTTATAATAAAGTTTAAAATTCTTCTCCTCACTTACAAAGCTCTAAATAATCAGGCCCCTTGTTATTTAAAAGATCTGATAGTACCTTACCATCGTAACAGAGCACTACGCTCCCAAAATGCAGAATTACTGTAACACCTAGAATCTCCAAAAGTACAATGGGAGGCAGAGCTTTCAGTTGTCAAGCTCCTCTCCCGTGGAACCAGCTGCCAATCTGGATTCAGGAGTCAGACTCTATCTCTGTTTTTAAGAATAGGGCTAAAACCTTCCTCGTTGATATAGCTTATAATTAGGGAGGGATCATGTGCTCTGAACCTTCTGTTTGACAAGGTAATTAATTCCCAGTCCCAGGAGTAGACACGGATGAGACCACCAAGCACTTTAAACTATAATTTATTTAGAGAGTGACAAGACGTGGTGTGGATCTGGCAAACCTGGAGGGAGAGAGAAGACACAAGGTGGGTTCAGGCAACATTTGGGGATATAGGGAGAATTGGGGAAATAGATGAACTAATAATTCTTACTGGCTTCTCTGGAGAATGGCTGCGTGAAAGCCCCTCCAGGGGGTCAGCTAGTGAAGATCTTCTAGTGGGGAGCCATGGCAGGCTGGCCAGGCCTGAGGGGGGAAAAGGGGTGACGGAGAGGTAGCTGCAGAGGAGGTTAGTAGACTCACATAGAAAAGGGGGTGTGCACAGTCCAGGCAAAGGTTGTACTGTCTGAGAAGCTAGCTCGTGGTCCAGTCAGGCATGGGTCAAAGCGCAGTTGGCAAGGCGGTGAGTTGTCAGACCGATCCAATACAGATGGCAGGCTCAGGGTTCTAGGCAGGCAAAGGTCAAAGCACAGAATAACAGGTAACAAGAATGCATACAATGAGACTCAGGCCGATACTGACAGACAGGTGTTCAGACAAAACCAGGCAGAGTGGTGGGAGAGTGCCCAATATAAAGGATTCCCTTAATTGGCAACAGACGGTGTAATCAGCTGCAGGGAGTGGCGCCTAATCAGAGGAGAGGGAAAGAGACAGGCTGGAGCACAGAACAAACAGGGATCCTAACTCCCTTAGTTATGCTGCTAATAAGTTTAGACAGCTGGAGGACCTCCAACAATACACTGGGCTTCACTCCTTTCTTCACTCTCAATGAAATATTTTTGCTGGTCATTAACATCTGTTTGTTCTCTCCCATAGACTGAGTCCCCGTCGTGCTGTTTGCTCTCTACATGTCTGTTCTTTTCTTCTTCTTCTCTATCCCCTCACCCCCCCCAGCCAGTTGCAGCAGATGAGTGCCCCTCCCTGAGCCTGGTTCTGCTGGAGGTTTCTTCCTGCTAAAAGGGAGTTTTTCCTCTCCACCATCCCCAAGTGCTGCTCACAGGGGATCGCTCGATTGCTGGGGTCTTTCTGCAATTGTGGGGGTTTCCCCTACAGTTTGGCAGTGCTATGAGATGACCGTTGTTGTGAAATGGGGCTATATAAATAAAGTTGTATTGAAATTATAATAAACTATAATAAAATGGGCCACCGAAGTGGTGGCCTAGTTGATAGAGCATCCACCCCCACAACCAGGAGTTTGAGGGCTCAAGTCCCAGCCAGGTCATACCAAAGTCCATATAAAAATGGTACTTCCCGCCTTCTAGCTTGGTGCTCAGCATAATAGAATGAAGGAAGGAGAAGTTGTTTGTGGCAGCACCTTGCATAGCAGCGACCCCTCTGATTCTACATGTGCTTAACATTGTAGATAGGAGAACCATAATTTCCTTCTACTGTAGAATGATTGGCTGTATGGACTGAATGCCAGTAGAGATGGCTTCTTCTTCTTCTTCTTCTTCTAAAATGTCTATGAATGAAATATATGGTCACAGGGTAGCCTCTTACCATTCTGGTGTCCCACCCATGGGACGTTTTGCATTGGGTAAACACTGGCTAAAATGGTAAGGGATTTAAATCTAGAGCTGTAAATCAGCAATGTGTCTGTTAGTATATTACCAATTTTCGCCAAACTTTTAGAAAAAAACAGTTGCCACACAATTATTGGAGTACATGGAGTCTCATAATTACTTACATCCTCTCTTTGGCTTCTGACCAAATTATTCAACTGAGAGTGCTAACTCCTACTTGATTGAACAAATTAAAAACAAAAAAGTCAATAGATCAAGGTCAGGTTGTGGGAACTGTTTTACTGGACCTAAAAAAAAATTTGATGTAGTGAATCATTATATTTTAGTTACAAAAAAAATATTTAGATCAATTTTTCTAATCTGGCTATGCAATGTTTTTGTCTTATCTGTGTGACAGCCCACAATGTGTAATGGTGAATAATGAAAGATCTTCTTTCTTAGCCTCTTAAAATTCTAGTTTTCCACCCACAGAACATTTCACATTGGCTGGAAATTGGCAGGAATGGTAAATTAAGCTACGGTCACTAAGATTCTTACGAACAATGGGTTCATAAGAATCTCCCAGTTCCTACAAATTCTGGTGTTTGCAGGCATTCATGGAGGGGGGCATAATTTCTTACGGCTGCCTTTCAATTCTCAAGAGCAACTTGAGGCGTTCTTGAGAAATGAGGTTCTTTTCTGTCATACGATGACCCTAGATGACCCAACTTGGAACTTCCGGCGCCACATGAGTAGGCTGCCTTTTTGCAACAGTGGATCAATTTCTTCCTATTTCTATTTACTATCTGGCTCTCTTGCTTATCTTTCTGTTTCGGCGACACCTTGATCCATCACAGACACGTAGATCGCCCAAATGTCTCCTGAGCCAGCGGACGGATCCACTGTTTCTTGCAGGAGGCAGTATAATAGGGACCAGCTGTTAGCACTTAATCGGCCCACGGTGCTAACGCTAACGCAAAAACTCGACATACCGGGAGAAATAAGATAGAAACGGCATGGATGTCGTGCTGGAATAAGACGGCGGGTGAGGAATATAAGGTACAGACCCACCCTCCCATCCATTATTATGGGGAATGTACAATCGCTACTCAGAAAAACAGATGAGCTAGCGGCTATCTCCCGCTACGAGAGCATATACAGGGAGTGTAGCCTGATGCTATTCACGGAGACGTGGCTAACAGAATTAGCAACAGATGCTAACATTGAACTGGAGGGTTTCCATGCAATACGGGCAGACCGAACACCAGACAGTGGGAAGGCAAGGGGCGGAGGAGTGATGATGTATGTCAATAACAACTGGTGCAGACCGGGACATATCACAGTTAAACAACAACACTGCAACAAAGACATGGAGTTGCTAACTGTTAGCATGCGGCCTACATATCTCCCGAGGGAATACTCACACGTGATCTGCATTGTTATTTATGCAAATCCGACGGCGAACGCTGGGACAGCGCTTGACGTCATCCACTCAGTAACTGGCAGGCTGCAGACAGAACACCCAGATGCTCTTCTCCTCATCTCAGGCGATTTCAACCATATTTCACTGTCTCCCATTCTACCCACGTTCACCCAGTATGTCACATGCCACACTACAGACAATAAAACACTGGACTTATTCTACGCAAACACTATGGAGGCGTACACCTCATCACAACTCCCCCCACTCGGGAGATCGGATCACAACTTGGTTCATCTCCTGCCGGTGTACAAACCCCTAGTGGACAGACAACCTCCGGTCATGCACACAGTGAAGTTATGGTCTGAGGAGGCAATGAACACTCTAAAGGACTGTTTTGAAACCACTGCCTGGGAGCAGCTCTGCGAGCCACATGGTGAGGACATCGATGGCCTCACTCACACCATCACGGACTACATCGGCTTCTGTGTGGACAACACTGTACCCACCAAGACCATACGGTGTTGCTCGAACAACAAACCCTGGATGAACCCTGAGATAAAAACACTTCTGAGAGAGAAGAAGAGGATCTTCAGGTCGGGGAACAGGGAGATGCTGAAGTCCGTACAGAGGGAGCTGAGGAGAAAGATCAGAGAAGGCAAGGACAGCTTCAGGAAGAAGATGGAGGACAAGCTGCAACAGAGCGACATCGGCGGGGTCTGGAGAAACCTTAAAACCATCTCTGGGCTCCAGAATACCTCCCCCCAGGACACGGGGGGCAGGGAGTGGGCGAGCAATCTGAACCTGTTTTTTAATAGGTTTGACCAACTGCCCTCCCCCCCGACTGCACAACAACCACTGCTGCCTCTGAAGCCATCGAGTCCTGCTGTCCACACCCCACTCCACCAACACCCCCCCACTCCCAGCACACAGTCCCCCAACATGACCCTCACTAAGACCCAGGTGAGGACGGAGCTGAGGAAGATCAAGGCGAGGAAGGCACTGGTGACCGGACGGCATCAGTGTAAAGCTCCTCAAGTCCTATGCAGATCAGCTGTGTGGGATTGTGGAGCACATCTTCAACCTGAGCCTGAAAAATTTTAAAATCGTTCAGATACAAATCACAAAATGCAATCAGTTCTTTTAAAGAAGACTTGCTGAAGCAAGACTGGACAAAAGTCTATGTACAGTGGGGTAAAAAAGTATTTAGTCAGCCACCAATTGTGCACGTTCACCCACTTAAAAGATGAGAGAGGTCTCCAATTTTCATCATAGGTATACCTTCACTATGAGAGACAAAATGAGAAAAAAAAAAAATCCAGAAAATCACATTGTCTGATTTTTAAAGCAGACGGACAGTGACATTTTTTTATTGAATCAATCAACAGATTGTATGAAAATATTCTATTCTGTCTATTCCTGCGATTTAATATGTGTCACCAGCTTCCATAAATGACCTTATTTGCTCATAGCTCAGCCTTCACTTAGTGAGGCTGCAGTACCGCCATCTCTCGATAGGTGCGGGCATTGGTGACGTCACAACAGCAATACATAGTAAATGGCAGAACAAGAGCAAAGTGATTCGGACAGCGATTATTTTCTCGAGTTTGACAACCTCAATATAAATGATGACATTGAAAATGAGGAATCGGATGATGAAGTAGTTTTGGGCAGTGCTGAGGGGGGTATTCAGCCTTATTTGTGGGAAAGAAGTGAGGGTTATGTTGCCTGCCTGTGCAGTGAGCCTCATCAGAGAAACATTCCCATCTGATCACTACAAGGGATTTTGCCGACCAAGATTAGATTTGTGAACAATGATATGTAAATAAAGTTTTGTAAAATCATATATTGAGTTTATTAATGTTCATGTCAATGTTATAATTCTCATAGTTCAGCATTCATCAAAGTCACATGTCATATACATTTGAATAATTTGAACATACTACATTCTTCTCAGTTTGAAAAGAAATATTACATACTATACCACCTTTGTATGAACGTTTGAAAACACAGCAGAAATATACAAAGAAATACAAAAATCAATGGAGTATCACTACAGATTAAGAAAATAACTAGTTTCCAGATATAGCAATTATTATATTCCAATAAATAACATTTCACAGTTATAATGGGCACCATTTTATGGTAGAAAATTGGGGTTCCATTTTTAAAAGCACATTTCTCTTACAATCTTAGGCTTATATTTATTTTTCTTAGCAAATATGTTGCTTCCCTAAAAATTGAAAGCTGAACTGTCATTGGTAATTACCTCCGCCAGGCCGAAAAGGCCAGGAGGAGGTTATGTTTTTGCCGGGGTTTGTTTGTCTGTTTGTCAACTCCGCGTTCTTCAACGTTTTAGGCACAAAAGCACGCGCAAAACACTGGTGGCCTGGGCCCGCCAGTGTGCCTCTGTTTGCGCGCAGCTCCAAAACCTGACACGGGCACCTGTCCGCCGCCGCATTATTTCCCAGAAATAATTTGATTTTGAAAATCATCCATTGCTTGGAATTCATTTAAAATGTTTAGTAAACATTTGCAGTGAATATTAAAAATACAAAACTTACCCTGTTTACTTCTCGTTTTCTGACAGCTGATTGCGTCGGTAGATCACCCGTGCTTTTCACGCCACTGTCACTGACACTTGTCTCAGAGTCATACTTGGGAATCGAGGGATATATAGTTGGAATAGCCGTTTTCTTTATCACCAATCTTTTTTGCAAATTTCATTTCAAATTGCATCTTATTCTCGAAATCGCTGTAAACGAAATGTCTACTGCACATGTAGGGCGCTGACGAGGTGCAGGTGTGCGCGCACCTGAGGCAGATGCCTGAGAGCGGCGAGCCGTGACACCTGCAAAATATATGTGGACAAGAAAGACTGACAAGCCTGGGTACTATTTCACTGGAGTCTGCTTTAATACAGAAGCTGAAGCAATAGGGAACACTGTATGTCTCTGTAATTGAGAACTTTGCTTCTAAAAAACACAGGAGGATGGACTTCCAATATAAGTAACCAGTGAGTTAAACTGTCTTTCTTCAGCATGTTTTTTCCCCCTAACCGTTCTTATGATCATGAAAATATTTGGTAATTCCGAGAAATATCCGTAATCGCCGATTTTAAAACGTAAACATCAAGTGTTGCATGAAGCAAAACACAGCAGTGGCCGACGACCGTGTGCGTGTGTTTGGCTGAGCTGACGTCACACAGTCAGTGGCCATCTTAGCCGCTGATCGCTTGGCTCTCCAGGGCAGCATACTTTCAAGAGCACATTGTCACCATATGCGACATTTGTTGAGACCAAAACATGTGCAGTTCGCTTTAGCTCGTCTCAGACAACAATTTCAGATATGAATTAGCAATATTGAATTTTCGTCTGTCCGTCTGCTTTAAAGAATTTATTTGCAGATTATGGTGGAAAATAAGTATTTGGTCAATAACAAAAGTTCATCTCAATACTTTGTTATATACCCTTTGTTGGCAATGACAGAGGTCAAACGTTTTCTGTAAGTCTTCACAAGGTTTTCACACACTGATGCTGGTATTTTGGCCCATTCCTCCATGCAGATCTCCTCTAGAGCAGTGATGTTTTGGGGCTGTTGCTGGGCAACACAGACTTTCAACTCCCTCCAAAGATTTTCTATGGGTTTGAGATCTGGAGACTGGCTAGGCCACTCCAGGACCTTGAAATGCTTCTTACGAAGCCACTCCTTTGTTGCCTGGGTGATGTGTTTGGGATCATTGTCATGCTGAAAGACCCAGCCATGTTTCATCTTCAATGCCCTTGCTGATGGAAGGAGGTTTTCACTCAAAATCTCACAATACATGGCCCCATTCATTCTTTCCTTTACATGGATCAGTCGTCCTGGTCCCTTTGCAGAAAAACAGCCCCAAAGCATGATGTTTCCACCCCCATGCTTCACAGTAGGTATGGTGTTCTTTGGATGCAACTCAGCTTTCTTTTTTCCTCCAAACACAACAAGTTGAGTTTTTACCAAAAAGTTCTATTTTGGTTTCATCTGACCATATGACATTCTCCCAGTCCTCTTCTGGATCATCCAAATGCTCTCTAGTAAACTTCAGACGGGCCTGGACATGTACTGGCTTAAGCAGGGGGACACGTCTGGCACTGCAGGATTTGAGTCCCTGGCGGCGTAGTGTGTTACTGATGGTAACCTTTGTTACTTTGGTCCCAGCTCTCTGCAGGTCATTCACTAGGTCCCCCCGTGTGGTTCTGGGATTTTTGCTCACCGTTCTCGTGATCATTTTGACCCCACGGGGTGAGATCTTGCGTGGAGCCCCAGATCGAGGGAGATTATCAGTGGTCTTGTATGTCTTCCATTTTCTAATAATTGCTCCCACAGTTGATTTCTTCACACCAAGCTGCTTACCTATTGCAGATTCAGTCTTCCCAGCCTGGTGCAGGTCTACAATTTTGTTTCTGGTGTCCTTTGACAGCTCTTTGGTCTTGGCCATACTGGAGTTTGGAGTCTGACTGTTTGAGGTTGTGGACAGGTGTCTTTTATACTGATAACGAGTTCAAACAGGTGCCATTAATACAGGTAACGAGTGGAGGACAGAGGAGCCTCTTAAAGAAGAAGTTACAGGTCTGTGAGAGCCAGAAATCTTGCTTGTTTGTAGGTGACCAAATACTTATTTTCCACCATAATTTGCAAAGAAATTCTTTAAAAATCAGACAATGTGATTTTCTGGATTTTTTTTCTCATTTTGTCTCTCATAGTTGAGGTATACCTATGATGAAAATTGGAGACCTCTCTCATCTTTTTAAGTGGGAGAACGTGCACAATTGGTGGCTGACTAAATACTTTTTTGCCCCACTGTATCAGATGTAAATGAAGCCTATGACACATTTATAAACATTGTAACCACTCTTTATGAAAAAAATTGTCCATTAGTAAAGAAAAAACTTAAACATAAATTTGCCGATAAGCCATGGTTAACCAAAGGATTACAAAATGCGTGTAAAAAGAAAAATTTATTATATAAAGCTTTTCTAAAGAAAAGGACAAAAGAAGCAGAGCAGCGGTATAAAACATACAAAAACAAGTTAACATATATAATAAGATGTAGTAAAAGAGACTATTACAGTAAAGAACTGGAGAAAAACAGAGACAATATTAAAAATACATGGACAATACTTAACAATATTCTTGGAAATAAAAACAGAAATACAAGCTACCCAACCAATTTTTCAAAAAATAATAAAACGACTCAGAGTGTGAATGCAGCTACACCTGCAGATGAATTTAATAACTTTTTTGTTAACATTGGTCCTAATCTGGCTCAAGAAATACCCATTACGGTACACACAGGTGATACAATAAGCAATAACACTGCTATAAAAGACTCCATTTTCATAAAGAACACAGACGAGAGAGAGGTCATTGAAATTGTTAAATCGTTTAAAAGTAAAACATCTACGGACTGTGATGGTATTGACATGCTCTTAGTCAAAACTATTATTGAATGCTTAGTGAAACCACTGATGTATATCTGTAACCTGTCTCTCCAAACAGGTATATTTTCCAATGCAATGAAAATAGCTAAAGTAATTCCAATATACAAGACGGGTGACAGAGGGGAATTCTCAAACTATAGACCAATTTCACTATTGCCGCAATTTTCCAAGATACTTGAAAAAATATTCTATGAGAGAATTGACAACTTCATAATGAAGAATAATTTATTGTGTATTATTTGGGCTGCACGGTGGCGCAGTGGTTAGCACTGCGGCAGCACAGTTTACCCTTGGCCGGGGGATTGTGGGGATCGTGGGATCGTGGGTTCGATCCCAGCCCCCGACCAACAGTGATCTGTGTGGAGTTTGCATGTTCTCCACGTGTTGCGTGGGTTTACTCCGGGATTTCTCCGGTTTCCTCCCACATGCCAAAAACATGCATGTTAGGTTAATTGGCTGTTCTAAATTGTCCCTTGATATCTGTTTCCTATAGGCCCTTAAAATAGAGGGTTAGTATTAATGAAAGCGCTTTGAGTGGTCTTTGTGACTAGAAAAGCGCTATATAAGTGCAGGTTAGTTAGTTAGTTAGTTAGTAGTGTGAGCAGCAATATGGGTTCAGACACAAGAGGACAACTGCATTTGCTCTAACGGAATTTATAGTAAAAATATCAACTGCCATTGAAAATAAAGAGTATTCAGTTGGGGTATTCCTGGATCTCAAAAAAGCATTTGATACAGTGGATCATAATTTATTATTAAAGAAACTACAAAATTGTGGTATTAGTGGGGTAGCACTGTCCTGGTTATGTCGTTACTTAAAGAATAGATATCAGTATGTATGTGTTGGTAACAAAAACTCACAGTTACTGAAGGTTACTTGTGGAGTCCCACAGGGTTCAGTTTTGGGGCCATTGTTATTCAATATGTATATAAATGATATATGTAAAGTTTCAGAAAAAATGCATTTAATATTGTTTGCCGATGACACTAATTTATTATGCAGTGGAAGCAATTTGGAACAACTTTTGGATACACTCGGAAAGGAATTAGGAAAGCTTAAACTGTGGTTTGATTCAAACAATTTAACACTCAATTTAAGTAAGACAAAATTTATAGTTTTTAACAACCATCACAACAACTTAGTATCTAAACTCAGTGTAAATGGTGTAGAGATTGAAAGGGTATCCGAAACTAAATTTCTTGGTGTAATAATTGATAATAAACTGTTGGAATTTCATTGTTTATGGGAATGTAGAAAAATTAGAATGTTTTGGGAAAAGGTGAGGGTAACAATCGAAAAAATAATTTCAAAACAAATCATATTGAATCCTAAATTGTTTTTGTTGGGTCTGCATCCAGAAAAGCATAACTTTAATAAAAGTGAAAGAGCATTCATAGACCTCAGTTTGCTTAAAGCCAAAAAATGTATTGCACTATTGTGGAAAAAGACTCATAGACCAGATGTGACTCAGTGGTTAAGACAGATGTTAACAAACCTTCCACTAGAAAGAATAACATACATACTGAAATCAAAGGAAATTGTGTTTGAGAATATATGGAGACCTTTCATTGATTATGTAAAGAATTTAAACATAACTTTTGAAGAAGAAGGTGAATGATGTGTGTGGACCTTGTAAATTCCAAACTGGTGAATATATAATATGTATACGTATGTAATGGATTGCCTAGACTAAACAGAGGAGCATTGTTGAAGACCTGTTCTTGTTAGTAGTTGTCGGTGTTTTTAGTACTTTTTTTTTAATTACTTTAATGTTAGTGTTTGATTGTTTGTGTTATGTTTGTAAAAAAAAAAAAAAGGTTCAACAAAAATATTGTGGGAAAAAAAACTGTGTTGGAAGTCACATATTAATTATATTAAAGGTAAAATATCCAAATCAATTGCAATATTACACAGAGTGAAATATTTGCTGAATCAACCCACACTATATACCTTGTATCATTCATTAATACTCCCATACATGACATATTGTACTGAAGTATGGGGAAATACATATAAAACAAACATATATCCAGTCTTTATGCTTCAGAAGAGAGCTATTAGAATAATAAACAAAGCTGCTTACAGGGAGCCAACAAACCCACTTTTTCTTAAATTAAAAGCTCTCAAGTTGAAAGATCTGGTTGACTTTAAAACTGCAGTAATAATGTTTTTTTTTTTTTTTATTTATGTTTTTGTAAAGGGTATACAGGTCGTTACAGCAATGCAGTGTTTACATTTTCATCACATGTTCCCTTATTTTCTGATATCTGACAACATTGGAAGATTAATTCTTACAACACCCCTTTTTTTTTTTTTTAAAGTGAAAGAAAAAGTGAAATTAAAGAGAAAAAAAAACAAGAAACAAATAACAAAAAAAAAAAAAAAAACCAGTAAAAAACAAACAAAAAGAAAAAGTAAGTAAATAAAGATAAAAGAGCATCTGAGTAGTGTTGGAACAAAGAGTGGAACCATTATTGAAATGGTATTTGTCAAAGATTAGATCTAATGGAAGACACATATGCGGTCCAGGGTTGCCAAAAGTTCATGAACACATCCATGTCCTGTCTCAGTGCGAATGTCAACTTTTCCATCGAGTAAATGTCTTGGATCACGTTAGTCCAATCTTCAGGTGTAGGACAGTCCTTCGACATCCATTTTTTAGTTAGAGCTTTTTTGCTTGCCAATATTAAAACATTGAATAAGTATTTTTCTCCTCGTCTTTCCAGTGAGTCCGGTAGTAAACCCAAATACAAAGTTACAAAAGAAAAGGGAACTGTAATTTTGAATATTTTCCCCAATATTGTCTGTACCTTGGTCCAATATTGGTGGATAACTGGGCATGACCAAAACACATGAAAATGATTTGCAGTCTTTTCACCACACAAGCGCCAACAGTTCAATCCCTTATGGGTAAATTTGTTTTGTGCAGGTGTTCTGAAAAATCTTGCCAAGTTTTTCCATCCAAATTCTCTCCACTGCAGGGATGAGGTACTTTTCCATTGCTGTTTATTTAGCTTTTCCCATATTTCCAGTTGTAAAGTGAAATTCCCCTCTTTTTCCCATCTCTCTTTTATATAAGATGTGTTGTCTCCTTTTAAGTCTTGAAGACCTTGGTATATTTTAGAAATGTATCTGATCCCTGGGATCCCTTTATATGCCATTAAGAAGACCTTCAGAACACCTGACTGGGCCCTTTCCAAAACCTCCTTTTTAAGTATATTGTTTATGTGGTGTCTAAGCTGGAAGAACCTGTAAAGGTCTTGATTTATTAGGCCTTGTTTTTTCAAATCTTCAAAACTTCTTAAGATTTGCCCTTTAAAAAAATCGTAATATTTTATCAGCCCTTTCTCCTTCCACTTTTTAAATCTGGTGTCTGTTTTATTAGGAGTAAAGTCCTGATCATAGGCGATCCATTGCAGAAGTCGATAGGGCTCTTTAGTTTGATTCTCTCTGACTATCTTAAACCAAATTTTTAGCGGGGTCTCTATCCACGGGTTAGTGTTATTCAAAAGCTTAGGTAAGACATTGTTCCCTATTATCGCCTGTAGGGGGATGTCACTTGTTATTTGGCATTCGATCTCCTTCCATTGTGCAGTGTAGACTGGGTTACATATCTCTACTAAAGTTTTAATTTGTGCGGCTTTAAAGTAGTCCCTGATATTTGGCAGCGCAAGCCCACCTTTGTCTTTGTTTAGCTGTAGGGTTCTATATCTGATTCTAGGTCTCTTGCCCTGCCATATGAATCTTGAGATCCTTCTGTCCAGCTCCTGCCATGTTTTTTTGGGAGGTTCTACCGGTATTGTTTGGAAAAGGTATAGAAGACGTGGAAGTATATTCATTTTGACTGCTTCAATTCTTTGTGCAGTACCCAAGAATGGTATCATATTCCATCTTGCTAGGTCAGATTTTATTTTTGTCACCAGTGGATCATAGTTTAGTGATATAATTTTGTTGAGTTGTTTCGGGATATTGACCCCCAGATATTTCATAGATTCCGACTCCCAGTTAGTTTTGAGTTTGCTTAGTGAATAATGATTTGGGTCATAGTTGAATGTTAAAACTTGGGTTTTATGCATATTTAATTTGTACCCCGATAAATCTCCATACTCTGAAAAAACTGAGGTTAGTTCTGGTAAAGAAGTGTCCGGCTGCCCTAGGTATATTAAAATGTCATCAGCAAAGAGTGCTATTTTATGTTCCTTCTGACCAAGTGTAATACCTTGAATTTTTTGGTTTTGTCTTATCCATTGGCTCAGAGGTTCTATGAAGATTGCAAAGAGCAGTGGAGACAGGGGGCAGCCCTGACGACATCCTCTTTCCAGTTCAAAAGATGATGATAAATTACCGTTAATCCTTATTTTAGCTGTTGGTTTTTTATATAATGCCTGTATAGTTCTAATGAAGTTGTTATGAAAATTGAAACTGGATAAGATTCTATATAGAAAAGACCAGTCAACCGAATCGAATGCTTTTTCAGCATCTAATCCCAATATGACTGCATTTAAGTTATATTTTTTTATATGATGAATTATGTGTAAAGTGCGTCGAATGTTGTCTTGTGTCTGTCTTTGTCTTATAAAACCTGTTTGGTCTAAATGAATTAGGTCTGTCAGTATATTTTCTAACCTTTTGGCAAGGATAATGGTAAAAAGCTTATAGTCCTGATTTAGTACACTGATTGGTCTGTAGTTGGAGCACTCTAGTTTATCCTTTTCAGGTTTAGGTATAACTGCAATGACCCCTTCTCTCCAGGAGGGGGGGATTTCCCCTGTGTGGAGGACATAATTAAATGTTTTCAGGAGGAGAGGAGATAGTTGCTGTTTAAAGGTTTTGTACCACTCTGCTGTATAGCCATCAGCTCCTGGGGATTTGTTAGCTTTAAGTTTCATAATTGCTTTTTCCAATTCTTTAGGATGTATTTCTGACAGTAGTGTTTTATTTTGTGACTCCGTAAGTTGGGGAAGGTTTAATGTGTTTAGGAATGCCTCGGATGCGTTTTTATGTTTTTTGTGGGAGTATAAGTTCTTATAGTAATTCTCGAAGTTTTTAAGAATATCCTGAATTCTGAATTTTATTTCCTTTGATACTGGGTCTCTGATTTTGTAGATTGCTCTTTCTGTTTGATGTTTCCTCAATTTATAGGCTAGCAATTTTGCCGATTTACTGCCTGCTTCATAGTATTTTTGTTTCAGAAATGTAAGTTTCTTCTGGATTTCTATTGTGTAGATCTCATTTATTTGGTTTTTAATTTCCTTAATCTTGAGCGAGTCAGTAGAATGAGTGTTGCCTTTGTGTTCTTTTTCTAGGTTCCTAAGTTCTGACTCTAATGTGGATAGTTTTTCTTGTCTTAGTTTCTTTTGGGTTGCCAGTTTTGCAATAATCTTTCCTCTTATTACAGCTTTACATGCATCCCACAGTATTAAAGGGGATACTTCTCCATTATCGTTATCTTCCAAATATCTGAGAATATCTGATTCCAATTCATCTTTCAATGGTCCTTTCAGGACATTTGAATTTAACCTCCAAGAAAATGTATTATTTGTGTATTTTTGGATATTTAAGTCCATGTAGATTGGACTGTGGTCGGAGAGATCCATCAGTCCTATTTTACATGTTTTTACTCTTCCAATGTCTCTATTAAACATAAAAAAAATAGTCAATCCTTGAGTAAGATGAATGTGGAGTTGAGTAAAATGTAGTCTTTTACACTGGGGTTGAGTTCCCTCCACACGTCACAGATTCCCAATTCTTTTAGTAGCATCCGAGTCTTCCTGTTTTGGGTGTTATTTTGATGTGGGGAATTACCAGAAGCATCCCAGTATGGATTCAGTCTAAGATTGAAGTCCCCACCACATATCACTAAACCTTGAGCTTTAGTTATCATTAGGTCGAATATATTTTTATAAAATTTCCAGTTAGCCCCTGGGGGAGCATACACATTCAGCAGGGTGATATCTTCTCCCTCTAGCCGCCCAGTTACCAAACTGTATCTCCCTTCTTTATCTTTGTGTTCTGATTTTTTTTCAAATGTAATTTTGGTTGATATCAATGTCGCTACTCCCCTCCTCCTCCCTGATTTATATGAAGATGAAGAGATCATTTTAAACCCTTGTCTACTGAGTTTATTGTGTTCCACGTCTGTTAGGTGGGTTTCTTGTAAAAGTATTATTCCTGCTTTGTCTTTTTTCATTTTGCCTAGAATCTTGGATCTTTTAACTGGATTCAGGATTCCCTTTACATTATATGAAATTATTTTGGTTACACCCTGTTTCTCCATTGTGTTGTTTTGTTTAGTATAACTGTGTGGTGGCCCTCTTTTGTGCTACTCAGAAACTGAAAGAACATTAAAAACAAGAAAAACATTAAGAACATAGTGTAAAAAACTTTAAAACAAAAAGCTGTCATAAGAACTTCCTGAGCTGAGGTCTTTTTAAAGACCCTGTAAGAGCCTTGATGGAGTGAAGGCTCTGAGGGAAATTCCTCAAACTCTGTTACGTGTTGAGGGCCCTCTCTTACCACTGAAAGTAGTCCCATGCTTTTAACGTGAGTTTCAGAACCCAATCCAAACTTGTAATGATTTTTTTTTTTTCCTTTTATGCCTAAACCCTGTGAAATTGTGTGCACCCTCCCACCCCCATCACATCAAACATTCACGCAAAAACAGTATTTGTTAGTATGAGGAGAACATGTGGATTATTGTCACATTTCTATTTTAACAAGTTTTTTTTTTTTTATTACAAAGACTTATTTGTTTCAAATAATATGATTGTTCCATGAAATGTTTTACCACATGCTGAATATGCATCTCCTTTAATGTTTGTTACCTTGTATGAGGGGGGTTGGATGTGCGGATTGATTCAAGAGAAAAAAAAAAAAAAAGGTCGCTATTCCAACCTGAAAACGGATAGTTTATCCGCGACGCTCTGGTGCTGGGTTTCCCGCTGCTGGTCCGTGGATTTTGAAGGTCTTTGTGTTGTCCATGTTTGCGCTTTGATCTTCTCACTCGGGTCTGCTGGGGGTTTAAATACCGTTACCGGGAGGCCTCTTTTCGCCATGTCAGCTGTTGCTTCTTCCGCCGAATTATAGAGACACGTTTCATCGCCGTAGAAGACCCTTAACTTCGCAGGAAATGGTGTCTGAAAGCGCAATTTCTTCTCTCTTAACACCTTTTTCGCGTCATTGTATTCCCTGCGCTTTTTAAGGACCTCCGGGGCGTAATCGTGTTCCACGTAGACTTTTCTCTCCTGGTGCATAAATCCTTTTTTCTGCCAGGCCAGTCTTACAACCTCTTGTTTTATTTTGAAATTGGAAAATCTTACCAACACCGAACGTGGGGGCGCTTCCGCCGCCGGCCTAGCGGCTAATGAACGATGTGCCTTTTCTATCTTCAAGTCGGTGGTTTGTGGAATATCCAATTTCTCTCTTAGTAAGGATTCCACGCATTCTGCCATTGAGTTAAAACCATTTTCGGTTCCTTCTATCAGACCATGAATTCTTATGTTGTCTCTTCTTTGTTTTCCTTCTTGGTCGGTTAGCTTAGCCTCTATAGCTGCTTGTCTTTTGCGTAGGTCTAGCACAGAATCTTCGAGCACTTTTATTCGATCCTCTGTTTCCAAGATTCGGTTCTCGGCCTGGTCCACTCTGCTGTTTGTCCTTTTCAATTCTTCTCTGAATTCCCGAAATTCGGCCGTAACATCTCGGCAAAATCGTCGTAGCTCCTCAAATAGTGATTTCAGGCTAACCCTTTTGTTAGCTATCACCAGTTCCTCGTCTTCTGAACGGAGATCTTCCAGTTCGGATTCTCCGGCCGATACGTGTCCTGGCCTGGAGAATTTCAGTTTCTTCTGTTTTCCTTTAGACATGATGATTTTGTCTTTTGATTTTCACTCCTCCAAAAATCCGTTAAGTTTGATTTTCAAGGTGTTATCCTGGATTGGGTCTGAGAACTTCAGTGTTAAGCTGCAGTCGCCATGGCGTCCAGACCGGAAGTCCGCAGTAATAATGTTTAAAGTGAAGAATCTATTACTGCCCGCAAATATCCAAAAGCTGTTCCATATAAGGGAGAAAGAATATCATTTCAGAGGAACATGTATATTTCAAAAACCTTCAGTGAGAACTACCACCAAGCAACACTGTGTTTCAGTGCAAGGAGTCAGATTATGGAACGATTTTGGACCTGAATTAAAATCATGTACAACGCTTGGACAATTTAAACAAAAACTAAAGGAAGAAATACTCCAAACATATATACAAGATGACATATAAAATCACATAAGGATTGTCATATCCAGTCTGCGTTGTGTTGTTGCTTAGTTTTTGGGGTTTTTTGTCACATTTTGTCTTAGCTTTATTCTGAATTGTAATCGCTCTTGTTTTGTTTTCCTTTAGATTTCTTGGATGGAATATGGGTAGGCAATATAAGCTGCGGCTTCAGCCATTACCCATTTCGGATAACTTATGTTGAACTGTATAATCAGAGGAGTTATTGTCTAATTTGACCTTGTTGGATTTTCTTTCCCTCTTTGTTATATTATTCTGTTTCTTTTCACCTGTACTTTTAATCTATCCGAAATAAAGATTGATTGATTGATTGATTGATTGATTGATTGATTGACTGATTGATTGATTGAAGCTGGGGAGGGTACCACAGTTTTGGAAAACATCTTGTGTGGTACCTGTACCAAAGACCTCCCACCCCAAAGATCTGAACAGCTACAGACCAGTGGCCCTGACGTCCCACATGATGAAGACCCTGGAGAGACTGCTCCTTGCTCACCTCTGCCCCCTGGTGGGACCAGCGATGGATCCACTCCAGTTCGCCTACCAGCATGGCATTGGGGTGGAGGATGCAGTGATCTTCCTCCTTCACTGTTCTCTGTCCCACCTGGAGAAGCCCGGGAATGCGGTGAGGATCATGTTCTTTGACTTCTCCAGTGCTTTCAACACCATCCAACCGATGATCCTGAAGGACAAGCTGCTGTGCGCAGGGGTGGACCAGCATGGATCCTGGACAACCTCACTAACCGGCCACAGTTTGTGAGAACCTGGGACTGTGTGTCCAACACGATCATCGGTAGCACGGGGGCCCCCCAGGGAACGGTTTTGGCTCCCTTCCTGTTCACCCGTTATACTGCGAACTTCTCACACAACACAACATACTGCCATCTACAGAAGTTCTCTGACGACTCTGCGATCGTCGGCCTCATCTCCAACGGAGATGAAGCTGAGTACAGAGGACTTATCCAGGACTTCATGGACTGGTGCCATCGGAACTGCCTCCAGATCAATGCGAGGAAAACTAAGGAGCTGGTGGTGGACTGCCGCAGGCAAGGACAACCCCTCACAGCACCAGTAAACATACAGCGAACAGACATTGAGATGGTGACATCCTACAAGTACCTGGGTGTTCATCTGAACAATAAACTAGACTGGTCACACAATACCGACGCACTCTACAAGAAGGGACAGCACAGGCTGTTCCTACTGAGGAGACTCAAGTCTTTTGGTGTACAAGGGGCACTGCTGAAGACATTCTACGACACGGTGGTGGCATCAGCCATCACTTTTGGAGTGGTCTGCTGGGGCAGTGGCATTGCAGCAGCCGATAGAAAGAGACTGAACAAACTGATCAAGAAAGCTAGCTCTGTCCTGGGGCAGCGCCTTGACCCAGTGGAGGAGGTAGGAGAGAGAAGGATGGTGGCTAAACTGTCATCTCTGCTGGAGTCCAAGTCCCACCCTGTGCAGAACATACTGAACGCACTGAGGAGCTCATTTAGCAGCAGACTACATCATCCTAGGTGCGCAACCGAGAGGTTTCGCAGGTCCTTCCTACCTACGGCTGTCAGACTGTATAACCTAAGCAGGGCTGCTCGCAGAGATAGCAAAAAAATGTGACGACCTAATAGTATTGAATGCAAAAGACGCAATAGACTTACACAATGGTCCCCTCCAGTATACAACTAGAACAATATCGGTCGCTACGGATGGTGACAATATGTATGGGTACATATTCATACTATGTAGGATAACTAAGTAGACTGTTATGCTGTTTATTCCATCTAGCTACAATGCTCCGCACTGTGTGTTTACATATTTATATATTTATATGTACATATGTACGTATATTTGCTGCTCTTGTTTTTCTTGTCTTCTTGATTGTTGCTCTGAGTGTTGCTATCCCTGTGCTGTTGCAATCCTGGAATTTCCCCAATGTGGGACTAATAAAGGCTTATCTTATCTTATCTTATCTTATCTTATCTTATCTTAGAGTTCTTACGTTCTTCATAAGGGTGCCTTGGGATCTTCCTACAGCATACTTACTGCCATCTTACAAAATTTTTGTGCAACTCACAGCACTTTCAAGTCACTGGTAGGAAAATCTTACAGCTTTCACCACATTTTGTCAGCACAAATATTGCATGAATGATGTACTTCCACCTTATGAGCACCTCACTACCGCCTTATGCATGCTGTATTACTCTCCATATGAATGGAGATTCCTATGATGTTTCCTACGACTGCTTTAAGGGGCCCTTAAGAACAACTTAAGGTGTTCTTGATGCATACTTACAGCCAACATCTTGCGTAGCTCCTATCTTGTTCCTATGGCATTCGTACGGCCGCCCTATGATGAGGGGTTTTCATGGGGCACTCATAGAAATCTTGGACAAGACCATTGACCTGGCCATGAACTTACTAACAGTCTACAAATGCTGGATTCTTCCACGATTGCCTTAAGAAGGTAAGAATGGTCCAAAAATTGTCCATTTGGTGTTTGCAGCTGTTTGTAGGGTATTTGTGAGCGTAGCTTTAGCAGATGGTCTGCCTGTGTGAACAGGTATCTCGTGGATAGCTATAGAAAATAAACAAAGAGATGTGAAGTTACAGCTAAGCTGAAGGCCAGCTGACTCTTCTCTCTCACTTTGTACCCTTCAAGTCAACCTCAAAGCTGGTCAGAAATCCCAGCTGTGGACACTTTGGCTAGCTAAAATTAGCAACCCAACATATCTGGCTAGCATAGCCTAACTACATCAACATAAGCCAGAATGGTGTGAGATATGTAATCATCTGCATATTAATGAATGAGCTGGTCCTGTAGAGTGACAACAATTTACCAAAAAAAAAAGTTTCACTGAATTTCATTTTTAAGCTAGCCATGCTAATGTTTCCTGTACCTGTGTGATTCTCTGGATTGGCCAGGTCATCTGATGTTTTCCCACATCGCTGGCCACAATGCACGTCCATGCTATTCTAATTCTCACCTTTCTTCTCCATATTGACCCGAACTGCTTGACAATATCATCTTCCCATCGTCGTGGAGATCATCTGGGTGGCCGTTTCCAATCTCTTTGGTACCACTCGGCAACTGTGTGAGTCTGTGAACCTTGCAGCGTGTCCAATGGAAGTTCTGCTTTCTATACTCTGAGATCAGGTCTTTCACCCTGCTCACTACCTGTGTGATGCTGAGAAAAAAATAGCAACGTAGGCCACAATAAAGCGATATTAATAACACCGAGCAGCTCAGTGGTGCAGTGGTTAGCGCTGTGGCAGCACAGTAAGGTCACGGTTCAATCCCACCCCCCTGACCATCAGTGACCCTTCTGTGCGGAGTCTGCATGTTCTCCCCGTGTCTGTGTGGGTTTACCCCGGATACTCCGGTTTCCTCCCACAGGCCAAAAACATGCAAGTTAGGTTAACTGGAGACTCTAAAGTGGCCCTAGGTGTGAATGTGTGTGTGAATGATGAAGGGATTGGTGCCGCACTGTGGCTGCCTCATCCATCCAGGTGGATGCCAAGAATTTCCCTCTTGGATTAATAAAGTATACAAAGTACAAAAAATACAAAAATATAAACTGTGGTTGAATGAATGAGCATGGAACCATCGATGTCTAGAGATGTTTAGAGTGAAGATGCGAAGTCTGAGCCATACGTACAATAGTGACTTTAATGTCACTATTGTATGTGACTGTAATGTCACTGTCTCTCCAAACAGGTATATTTCCCAATGCAATGAAAATAGCTAAAGTAATTCCGATGTACAAGACGGGTGACAGAGGGGAACTTTCAAACTATAGACCAATTTCACTATTGCCGCAATTTTCCAAGATACTTGAAAAAATATTCTATGAGAGAATTAACAATTTCATAATGAAGAATAATTTATTGTGTGAGCAGCAATATGGGTTCAGACACAAGAGGACAACTGCATTTGCTCTAATGGAATTTATAGAAAAAATATCAACTGCCGTTGAAAATAAAGAGTATTCAGTTGGGGTATTCCTGGATCTTAAAAAAGCATTTGATACAGTGGATCATAATTTATTATTAAAGAAACTACAAAATTGTGGTATTAGTGGGGTAGCACTGTCCTGGTTATGTAGTTACTTAAAGAATAGATATCAGTATGTATGTGTTGGTAACAAAAACTCACAGTTACTGAAGGTTAGTTGTGGAGTCCCACAGGGTTCAGTTTTGGGGCCATTGTTATTCAATATGTATATAAATGATATATGTAAAGTTTCAGAAAAAATGCATTTAATATTGTTTGCCGATGACACTAATTTATTATGCAGTGGAAGCAATTTGGAACAACTTTTGGATACACTCGGAAAGGAATTAGGAAAGCTTAAACTGTGGTTTGATTCAAACAAATTAACGCTCAATTTAAGTAAGACAAAATTTATAGTTTTTAACAACCATCACAACAACTTAGTATCTAAACTCAGTGTAAATGGTGTAGAGATTGAAAGGGTATCCGAAACTGACATAACGTTCGGCTCAGGAGACGCACACACACAGGCTCAGAGTAGTTCAAACTGTTTATTAACAACAGGGATGTATGGGTGTGTGTCTGCGGAATGTTAATGTGTTGGTGGTGGCGTCTGCTTCGGGCACAGAGGCAGGAGACCGTTCAGCCAGCAACCCTTTGGGAGAGAACAGACACAGGGTGATGGGCACACACCAACACAGGAGGAGAATAGGCGAGGGAGAGAAGCTTACTTGTATGGGACAGATGACTGGCACTTCAAGGACGGGACCCCGGGAGACAGCCAGCTGCAGGACTCGGTGCAGCAGCGAGGAGGGACGAAGGACGGAATTGTCCGCCGCCGAGGAATCCACCTGTGCACAGGGGAGCAGACTGGAAAGATGAGGTAAGTGATCTTCTTACCGCTTAGCGTGGTGCTGAAGAAAGAGTAGTTGCTTCTCATGGAAGGGAGATGAAGTCTAACGGCTCCAGGCCGAAGCTCAGGGCGAGGCGGCTTATATTCCCCGCCGCTGATGGTTGACAGGTGTGCGAGCAGGTGGCGCCGCTGATGAGCGGCGCGGCGTGACAGTACTCCCCCCTCTAGCAGCGCCTCCTGGCGATGGCTTCTCAGGGTGCGCTCGGTGGAAGTCGGCGATGAGCGATGGGTCCAACACGAACGACGGGGGCACCCACTGTCGATGCTCGGGCCCATAGCCCTCCCAGTCCACCAAGTACTGCAACCCGCGACCCCGGCGCCGGGAGTCTAGGATGGAGGAGACGGACCAGGCAGGATGGCCACCAATCATCCGGGGCGCGGGTTGCGCCGCAGGAGGAGGGCAAAGGGGGTCGGTGACTGCCAGCTTCACCTTTGACACGTGGAAGGTGGGATGGATGCGGAGGGAGGGGGGAATAGCCACGCGCACAGCCACCGGGTTGATGATCCGGGTGATGGGGTAGGGACCCATGAAGCGCTGTGCCAGCTTTCTCCTCTCGCCTTTTAGAGTGACGTCCTGGGTGGAAACGTAGACACGTTGCCCAACTCTGTACGCCGGGGCAGGTCTTCTATGCCGGTCCGCCACAGTCCTGTTGCGCTCCGCTGTGCGTAAAAGCGCACTGCGCGCAGCAGCCCAGGTGGAGCGGAACTGCCTGAGATGTGCTTTAACTGAGGGGACAGTCACCTCACTCTCCTGCTCCGGAAACAGCGGGGGGTCGTAACCCAGGGACGCCTTGAAGGGAGACATCCCTGTAGCAGAAGAGCGAGTGGTATTATGAGCATATTCAACCCAGGCAAGATGGTTGCGCCAGGACGTGGGTTTGGATCTGGTCACACAGCGGAGCGCAGCCTCCAGCTCCTGATTGGTCCGCTCACACTGCCCGTTGGATTGGGGGTGATGGCCGGAGGAGAGGCTCACCTTGGCTCCGATGGCATTGCAGAATGACCTCCAAACCTCAGATGAAAATTGGGGGCCCCGGTCCGAGACCACGTCCACCGGAATCCCGTGCAGCCTGACCACGTGTTGGACGAGGAGGTCCGCCGTCTCCAGGGCAGTAGGGAGGCCTCGCAGGGGGACGAAGCGCACGGCCTTGGAGAAGCGGTCCACGATGGTCAGGATGGTGTCATAGGAGTTGGAGACGGGGAGTCCGGTGACGAAATCCAACGCGATGTGCGACCAGGGCCTGCCAGGAACGGGCAGGGGCTGGAGCAGACCCGCTGGAGGGGCATTTCCCAACTTGCAGGTGGCACAGATTGGGCAAGCCCGGGCGTAGCGAGCTGCATCCCTCCGCAGGCCTGGCCACCAAAAGGACCGTTGGAGGAGGTCTATCATCCGGGAGGTGCCAGGGTGACAGGTGAGCTTGGAGGTGTGGAGCCAGTGGATGACCTCTCCTTGGACCGCGGATGGCACGAACAGCCTCCCCTCAGGTCCGCCGCCAGGGTCAGGTTCCACCTCCTGTGCCTTCCGGATCTTGCTCTTGATGTCCCACGAGATGGCTCCCACGACGCACGACCTGGGCAGGATGGAGTGGGGCGTCTCCTCCGACTCCACGGGAGTGAACTGCCTAGAGAGGGCGTCAGGCAGGCCGTTCTTAGAGCCAGGCCTGAAGGTGATTGAAAATTGGAACCTGGCGAAGAACAAAGACCAGCGCGCCTGGCGGGCGTTCAGGCGCTTGGCAGATCGTAGATATTCTAAGTTCTTGTGGTCCGTGAGGACCACGAACGGCAGGTTCGCCCCCTCTAGCCAGTGGCGCCACTCCTGCAGGGCGAGTTTGATGGCCAAGAGCTCTCTGTCCCCCACATCATAGTTCCTCTCCGCCGGGGACAAGCGCCGGGAGAAGAAGGCGCAGGGCCGTTTGGCGCCATCGTCCGGCGACCGCTGGGACAGCACTGCCCCCACTCCCGTGTCCGAGGAGTCTACCTCTACGATGCACTGCAGCGCGGGGTCGACCTGGCGAAGGACCCGGGAGGAGGAGAACTCCGCCTTCAGCGCCTTAAAGGCGGCAGCGACCTCTTCGGTCCACTGGAATGGGACCTTCGGGGACGTGAGGCGGGTCAGTGGTCCAACGATGGAGCTGAAGTTGGGGACAAAGCGGCGGTAGAAATTGGCGAAGCCAAGGAACTGTTGCACCTGCTTCCGGGATGCAGGTGTAGGCCATTCCACCACCGCTTTCACCTTCTCTGGGTCTGGGAGCACCTTGTCGTGGGCGATGATGAACCCCAGGAAGGACGTAGTCCTGGCGTAAAATTCACATTTTTCTGCCTTCACGTACAGACGATTCTCCAGCAGTCTTTGGAGGACCCGCCTCACGTGGACCT
The DNA here is from genome assembly GCA_020510985.1 of Pholidichthys leucotaenia. Taxonomy (NCBI): domain Eukaryota; kingdom Metazoa; phylum Chordata; class Actinopteri; order Cichliformes; family Pholidichthyidae; genus Pholidichthys; species Pholidichthys leucotaenia. Next base: position 208,026,691 of record CM035842.1, read on the forward strand.
GGTGCTCGTCCCTGGACTTGGAGAAGATGAGAATATCGTCCAGGTAGACGAACACGAAAAGGCCGATGAAGTCCCGGAGGACGTCATTTATGAGGCGCTGAAAGACGGCAGGAGCGTTGGTCAACCCGAACGGCATTACCAGGTATTCAAAGTGGCCGTTCGGGGTACGGAAGGCTGTCTTCCACTCATCTCCCTGCCGGATCCGGACGAGGTGGTAAGCGCTGCGTAGATCCAGCTTGGTGAACCAGGTCGCCCCCTGGAGGGAGTGGAAGGCAGTGTCTATGAGGGGCAGGGTATAACGGTCCTTCTCCGTGATATCGTTGAGGGCCCGGTAGTCGATACAAGGGCGGAGGGACCCATCCTTTTTTCCCACGAAGAAGAACCCTGCCCCCACGGGTGACGATGATGGGCGGATTATCCCAGCACTTAATGACTCCTTCAGGTATGCGTTCATCGTCTCCTTCTCCGGCGCTGACAGGCTGTAGAGCCGACCAGAAGGTAAGGGAGCCCCCTGGCGGAGGTTGATGGCACAGTCATAGGGCCGATGAGGGGGGAGAGACATCGCTTTCGTCTTGCTGAACACCATACCCAGGTCGTGAAATTCCGGAGGCACCAGAGACAGGTCCGGGGGTGCAGCGTCCGTCGCAGGGGGAGGAGCGGACGGAGAGCAGGCAGCGGACTGAAGGCAGGTGCCCATGCAGAATGTACTCCATGCCGATACCCCAGCTGATCTCCAATCCAGGACCGGGTTATGAAGACGAAGCCAGGGATACCCCAGGATGACGGGCGACACAGAGTTGGGAAGGACGTAGAAGGTCATCTCCTCCCGGTGGTTTCCCGAGATGATGACCGGTACAGGGACGGTTTGGTGTGACACTCTCCCAAGGGAGGCACGGGAGAGGTTGACTAGGGAGATGGGATTCCTCAGTGCCTGACAGCGGATGCCCAAACGGGTTGCCAGGCTCTGTGAAATGAAGCTGCCTTCTGCGCCCGAATCCACCAGTGCGTGGGTGAGATGCCCAGTGGGGTTGTGGCAGAAACGGATGGGCAGCTTCAATTGAGTGAGTGGATCTAACCGATTGACATCCGCGAGGCCCCCTACAGTGACTCGCGGACCCCGCCGTTTGGCTTTTTGTGGGCAAAGCTCCACCGTGTGTCGACTGTCTCCGCAATACATGCAGAGATTCAACTCACGGCGGCGTTGTCTCTCTGCCGGGGAGAGCTTTGTCCAGCCCGTCACCATCGGCTCCGACTCCTCGGGGCACGATGGTGGCGGCGCCGCCAGGGGGCGAGCTTGGGGCAGGCGCAGCGAGACTCCCCGAGGGCGCGAAGTAGACGACTTCCGTCCTGAGGAGCGCTCGTGCAGCCTGTTGTCCAAGCTGATGGCTAGGGAAGTTAGCTCCGCTAGCGTTTCAGGGATATCCCGTCCAGCCAGTTCATCCCTCAGATCATCATTGAGGCTGCGGAGGAACAGGCCGCAGAGGGAGCGTTCCTCCCAGCCCAATTCCTCCGCCGCTACCCGGAAGTCGACCGCGTAGTCCGCTGCCGACCGGCTTCCCTGCTGGAGAGCGAGAAGCCGATCGACCTGGACCGTCTCGGTTTGAGAATGGTCAAAGACCTCCAGAAAGCGCCTCACGAATTGGTCGTAGGTGAGGGTGGCATAACTGGGCCTCGCCATTACGGCGTAGGTCCAAGTTAACACACGCCCCTCCAGAAGATTCCCTATGTAACCAATTCGGCTGTGATCCGAGGGAAAATCTCCGGGCACACGGTGGAACACGGACTCACACTGCATAAGGAACCCCCGCGCTCCGCCGAGCTTACCGCTAAAGCGGGCGGGGGTCGGAATCGGTGTGAGCCGAACTGGTGCCACAGGAGCCGGCTGGATGGCCGCTGGAACAGCAGGAGCCGCGCCACCCTGGCGAGCCGGGGGGAACGGCTGTTGGGGGTCCAGGCGGTTCGATCGGTTAGTTAAATTTACTAATTGATTTAGGATCACCTGTTGCTGATAAACAACTTGATCCACTCGAGCCTCGAGGGTGGTAAACCGGTGTGCGAGCCCGCCGTCTGCCGAGCCGCTCTGCTGGAGCCGTACTGACATAACGTTCAGCTCAGGAGACGCACACACACAGGCTCAGAGTAGTTCAAACTGTTTATTAACAACAGGGATGTATGGGTGTGTGTCTGCGGAATGTTAATGTGTTGGTGGTGGCGTCTGCTTCGGGCACAGAGGCAGGAGACCGTTCAGCCGGCAACCTTATGGGAGAGAACAGACACAGGGTGATGGGCACACACCAACACAGGAGGAGAATAGGCGAGGGAGAGAAGCTTACTTGTATGGGACAGATGACTGGCACTTCAAGGACGGGACCCCGGGAGACAGCCAGCTGCAGGACTCGGTGCAGCAGCGAGGAGGGACGAAGGACGGAATTGTCCGCCGCCGAGGAATCCACCTGTGCACAGGGGAGCAGACTGGAAAGATGAGGTAAGTGATCTTCTTACCGCTTAGCGTGGTGCTGAAGAAAGAGTAGTTGCTTCTCATGGAAGGGAGATGAAGTCTAACGGCTCCAGGCCGAAGCTCAGGGCGAGGCGGCTTATATTCCCCGCCGCTGATGGTTGACAGGTGTGCGAGCAGGTGGCGCCGCTGATGAGCGGCGCGGCGTGACAGAAACTAAATTTCTTGGTGTAATAATTGATAGTAAACTGTGTTGGAAGTCACATATTAATTATATTAAAGGTAAAATATCCAAACCAATTGCAATACTACACAGAGTGAAATATTTGCTGAATCAACCCACACTATATACCTTGTATCATTCATTAATACTCCCATACATGACATATTGTACTGAAGTATGGGGAAATACATATAAAACAAACATATATCCAGTCTTTATGCTTCAGAAGAGAGCTATTAGAATAATAAACAAAGCAGCTTACAGGGAACCAACAAACCCACTTTTTCTTAAATTAAAAGCTCTTAAGTTGAAAGATCTGGTTGACTTTAAAACTACAGTAATAATGTTTAAAGTGAAGAATCTATCACTGCCTGCAAATATCCAAAAGTTGTTCCAGATAAGGGAGAAACAATATCATTTCAGAGGAACATGTATATTTCAAAAACCTTCAGTGAGAACTACCACCAAGCAACACTGTGTTTCAGTGCAAGGAGTCAGATTATGGAACGATTTTGGACCTGAATTAAAATCATGTACAACGCTTGGACAATTTAAACAAAAACTAAAGGAAGAAATACTCCAAACATATATACAAGATGACATGTAAAATCACATAAGGATTGTCATATCCAGTCTGCGTTGTGTTGTAGCTTAGTTTTGTTTTGGGGGGGGGGGTTTGTTGTTTTTTTTTGTCACGTTTTGTCTTAGCTTTGTTCTGAATTGTAATCGCTCTTGTTTTGTTTTTCTTTTGAATTCTTGGATGGAATATGGGTGGGCAATATAAGCTGCGGCTTCAGCCATCACCCATTTCGGATAACTTATGTTGAACTGTATAATCAGAGGAGTTATTGTCTAATTTGACCTTGTTGGATTTTCTTTCCCCCTTTGTTATATTATTCTGTTTCTTTTAATCTGTACTTTTAATCTATCCGAAATAAAGATTGATTGATTGATTGAATGTATGATAGCAGTGCCGAGGATGGACCTGTTGGTGTTTCTGTTCCTCCATCAGTCCTGTGGAGAGGTGGTCCACTGTGGGAACTGGGAGCTGCCTCATAACACAAAGTGGTCTCTGCACACCAGCATGGATGAGAGACTACCTTCACTGGGATCCCTCTGAACTGGGAGAGCCCATGTTCTGTGACTTTTTTCTTCCCGTATTTCTCTCTACATCCCACTTCACTGTAGTGCTGATAGCCTGTGTGAGAAATGTTGCCTTGGAGCCCTCGTGGTTTCTTAGCCCCTGGCCCCAGTCAATCTGTGGGAATCCTGATTTTTGGACTGTAGCCTCCATTCCCACCACCAGTTCAGTTGGAAAATAGACTTCTGGTCAACGTACCAGGCACCCAAACTGAGCCGGTTCTGCCCAGTTGTCTCTCAGGGGACAGCTGAGGTCAGCGGCTGCAGAGGAGAGTTTGATGTTCTTCACACACAGGTATCATAGCAGCGACACCTCGCTGTGTTCACGAGAAATAACATTCCCAAAATTTTACATCCCACTCGCTTCTCTTTGTTTTTCTTATTTAGGGGAAAGATGTTGGGAGGAGAAGATGCTGATCTTTTTCTGGAGGGAGGGTGTGTGTGTGTGTGTGTGTGTGTGTGTGTGTGTGTGTGTGTGTGTGTGTGTGTGTGAGTGTGTGTGAGAGAGAGAGAGAGAGAGAGAGAGAGAGAGAGAGAGATTTAAATGCAAATGCCGTTCACTTATATAGCGCTTTTTCTCATCTCTAGATGACCAAAGTGCTTTACAGATCCTGTGGATAATTTGCATATTAATAAGCAAAAACATGCAAATTTACAAAAAAAAAAAAAAAAAACACAACTGAAAAGAAGTTACCAGTCAGGGGGGAGAAAGTTGCAAATTCACATTATAAGATGCAAAACTGGGAGCGGGGGTGGGCAATATGGCCTAAAAATAAAATCCCTTATTTTTTTTCATGTCAAATCAGATTTTCAGTTTTAATCAATATTTTTTGCATACAAACGATAAAGAATTATTTAAAATGCTTTCTTTTTTAAACAAACATTATTCCCTATTGGGAATAAAGTGCAAACCTGGTTTTAACCAAACTAAAGCTTATTTATGTTTAAGACATCCATCCATCCACCCTCTACTGTTTATCCAGGGGTTTGGGTCTATTAAGGACAGATGCAGGATTTACAAACAAGGTAACAATGTTTATTTACAACGAGGTGGAAAAGTGCAATAAACTAAAAACCACAGAAGTTCAGTGTGTCCAGGAAAGAAGAGTGTCATGGATCTCGTCCGATCATGGCCCGAGCGCCAATCTCGTCCGCGCTCGGGCCATGCATCATCTCCGCCAGGTTTTGACAGCAGTGGTTACCTTCTGGCTCCCCGAGCTCTTATTGTGACAGCACTCGGAGGGGCTTCCTGCTGTCAAAGCTGGCCAGCTGTGCTGCATTTGCGGCTCATCAGTGGCCCGGCATTTAAGCGGGCGCTGAATGCAGCCCAATGCAGCAGTCTCGTCAATTATTCCCTCATCAGACGCTGAGCGAGCGTTCCTCGTCTCAGACGTCAATATTCCTTAATGATTCCACGTCTACGATCATCCCTCGTCCTTATCCTGAATTGTAAGTGAGCTTGATCAGCCTTACGGTCTCTGTATCTAGTGTAGTGTGTTTTAGCCCATCGTGGCTCGTTACTTTGTGTTACTTTGTGTTACTTTGTGTTATCTTCTGTTCATAATAAACATCATGCAAACCTCACTGGTGACTTTTGGTGTCTTATGGTGGCGCGCGATGGCCACCGCATGACAGAGAGCAGCCACAGCCGCCCCAATTTAGGTAGTCGCCTAGGGCGCCACCTGTTGATGAGTGCGCTGCTGCAAGCCCTCAAAAAAATTTAATTAATAAAATTACATTTCTTAATAGAGGGGCAGACAAATGTTTGGGGCCTCAGCCAGGCCAGAAGGGGGCCTTTGAGGGCTGACCAACTTTGAATCACTACAGCAGTGACAATGTGAAGAGTTTGCTATGACTGTGGTAGGCCTTCGTAAAACTCCCAGTCCAGTTCCATTTATTCCTCTACACATCAGATGACCGCTGTGACAAACTCTGCTCTAACAGAACTGTCTGATTAAATGGCACAAACAGCACAACTAGTTCCACCTCCAGCTGGCTGATGGTGTGGATTTAACTCTCCAGCTAACAAAGGCAGAGCCCTTTCATTCACGACTGATGCATCACAAACACGAACTCCAGAAAGTCCACCCATAGTGAAGTTATTGATCCAAATATAATTCATAACAACAAAACAGCAAAGGTAGGACAAAATTTACTGTGGTGGCTGTATAAAGTGAAGTTTGTTTTTGCTCGTCTTTGGCTTGGTAACAGATCATAGAGAGCTGCAGAGAAAAGGTAAAAAAAATTTCTGTTCCTCTGCATTGGCTAATTCTGCTGGAGGGATGAGATTTAGAAAGCTGGAGGAAGGACTAATGTGGACTGTAAAGTGGAGCTCAGACTATGTATGTCGGGACCTCTAACTCTGGAGCTGCATGCAGCTACAAGCCATAAAATGTCCATATTTAATAGAAAATAATTTGCAAATTTATGAGAATTAATTTTTTTAACAGGTGGTAAACTTGGGGCGTAAAATGTTAAAAATTAACATGAACAACGTCACAAATATGAGAAGTAAATCTAAAAAAAAAGCTGCAATTTTATTTAGAAGGAAAGTGAAATTTAAATGTAATAAAACAGTCAGAAATGTATGGAAATGTGTGAGATTAAAGTTGCAAATCTACCGGTAAAAAGTCACTTCTGAGAAAAGCTGTTTTACAAGATAAGATAAGCCTTTATTAGTCCCACAATGTGGAAATTCCAGGATTGCAGTGGCAAAGGGATAGCAGCACTCAGAACAATAGTATATAAGATAAGAAGACAAGAACTGGTTCGCCAAAGCAGTAAATAAATATATGAAGAAGACGCGTAAAGACGCAAATTCAGGAGGCTGCCAGTTCTCTCCAAAAGAGTCAGGTTTTTGAGAAGAAAACTAAGATTTATGTCATAAACTTATGAAAAAAGACTTTGCAGATGTACAGAAATACAGTCACATGTCTACTTTAACTGAGAAAAAAGCAGTAAATTTACAGGTGGAAAAAGGTCACAAATTATAGAGAAAAAAGTCATATTTATTAGCTAAATATTTTAAGAAAAACTGGGATGGATTTATGACCATTGTAAATAAAATGTGAACTTTGCAGATGTATTTATGGAGTGTAACGAGCTGATGCAGGGCCAGCCAGCGTGTCCATGTGGGCCCCACCATGGAGTAAAGCTGGACTGTCTTATGGGTCCCATGTGGGTCTGGGCACAGGTTCCATGTTGGCCCCACGTGTCTGCCCACATGGACTTTAAAAAATCACAAATTTATGACAACATAAGTTGAAAATAGGTAAACAGGTGAAGTCCATGTGGGCAAGCACGGATGGGGCCAACATGGATGAACCCACATGGACCCATCAGACAGCCCAGGTGGGGCCCGCAAGGACATGCTGGCTGGGGAGAGAGGCTACTGCAGAGAGGGTAAGTATGGCAGACAGTGACGATGACAGAGAGAAAAGCAGTGCGAGTCCTTCCATGTCACATGAGCAGGTGGTTGGAGGGACTGTGGGGGCTGGATTACAGCTCAGCCACATGACAGCTCTGACCACCCCGCCAGGTAACGGCTCCAGCCTTTCATCTTGTGGCTTCTAATGAGCCAAACAGATGTCATCAGCTCAGCAGATCTTAACTTTGGTTTAAAAAAAAAAACAAAAGGCCGCCCACATTCCAAACCTCCCTCATATTGTTCTTAACAAGTGACAACTTGTCGACGTGTGCTAACACGGGGCTCTGCCAGGGTGCTGTTGGATTCTTGAGTGCCGCTGTATTGACGCTCTTGGGTAGCAGCGTGTTGACAGCTGAGGAAGTTTTCAGACGTCTGAGGAGAGGGGAAGACTTCCAGAGAAGAGGCTCGTTGTCGGGGACAGACGACCAATGAGCTGCTGCGGTTATGAGAGCAGGCCCGAGGCGTGTGTGGGATCCTTCTGTGCCCAGCCAGCATGTCCATGTGGGCCCCGCCAAAGGTTTAAGCTGGGCTGTCTGATGGGTCCATGTGGGTTTGTCCGCAGATTCCATGTTGGCCCCATCTGTGTTTGTCCACATGGACGTTACCTGTTTATTTGTTTTCAACTGATTTTGTCAGAGTTTGTTTGCAACAACCGATAAATGCCACTTCCATGAAAACTTCCCTCTTTACATCAAACAACTGTGAACATTACCTACTTATAGAAGTTCAAATCCTTTTGTCTCAAAAGCCAATGTGTCCTATGTTACAGACGCTACAAATTCATGTTTTTTTTTTTCAAAAGCCGATAAACGCCCGAAGCGGGGTTTTTTTTTGTTTTTTGTTTTTTTTTACCAAAGCAGATAACTCCATCCATCCATCCATCTTCTTCCGCTTAATCCTTTTCGGGTCGCGGGGGGGCTGGAGCCTATCCCAGCATCTTTGGGAGAGAGGCAGGGTCCACCCTGGACAGATCGCCAGTCCATCGCAGGGCCAACACAGAGAGACAGACAACCATTCACTCTCACAGTCAGACCTAAGGACAATTTAGAATCCCCAGTTTGATGCCAATTAACCTGTGGGTTTACTCCGGGATTTCTCCAGTTTCCTCCCACATGCCAAAAACATGCAGATAACTCCACACGGCAAATCAGCGCTTGGTGTTTGGGTCATGTGACTCATCTTGGCTGCCTTCCGGGTTTGCTCGTTCTGATTTCCCTGGCTGTGTTCGGAATGTTCACTCACTACAGTGAATTTAGATATCGTGGACTATACAGTAAACTCAATATAACAATAAAATGAACCGCTTTTGACAGTTGGACTTGTTTTCGCAGCACGGTTAATGACGTCATCACGTGAGACAGTAAAACGTAACAGACTAACTGGTAAAAAAAAATGAATACCTGCATGTACTTTGTAGTAAATATGTATTAAATCAAATCGTTTTTGCTGAGTTATTAAATACAAATTCCTTAAGACAGTTTATGCTGTGATGTGCAGCTCTGGTCTCACTGCTCCGCTGGCTGAACATTCACTCTATAGTCCACTATATGGGGAAGGAAGGAGCATTTCCATCACACCACCTGCTTGCTGAGTCATCTCCCTGCCAGTTTTGTTTTGGTTTTTTGGGTTTGTTTTTTTTTTTTTACAGTTTTGTTGCATTTTATGTCAAATATGGATAATTTTGATGAAGCAGATGAACCAGTGATGCGTTCACCAGTAGGGCACAAACGAGGTCAGAACAGCCAACAATATTCAGAATACTTGCTGCTATTATCTTCTATTATCAGAGTTCTGGCTACTTTACCGCTGTATGTCTCTGCACATTAACATTAACTGCAACCATTTACATAAATTGACATAACGCACGGCTCAGGAGACGCACACACACAGGCTTAGAGTAGTTCAAAGAGTTTATTAACAGCAGGAGTGAATGAGTGCGTGTCTGCGGGATGTAAATGTGTTGGTGATGGTGTCTGCTCCAGGCACAGAGGCAGGTGACCGTACAGCCGAGCAACCCTATGGAGAGAGCACAGGGAGAGGGTGACGGGCATACACCAACACAGGAGGAATTTATGGCGAGAGAAGGACTTACTTGGTGGGTCAGGACAGCTGGCACAACAAGGGGGCGAAGCCCGGAAGACAGCCACCTGGAGAGCTCCGTACAGCAGCGAGGATTGGGCGATGGAGTGGAGATGTCCGCCGCTGGGGAATCCACCTGTGCACAGGGGAGAAGACTGAAGAAAAGAGGTAAGCGATCTTCTTACCAAAATGGTGACGCTGAAGGGAAGTATGCTCACAACGGTGAGGGACGAAGTCTGACGGCTTCAGGCCGAGCCTCCGGGCGAGACGGCCTTTATCCCTCGCCGCTGATGATTGTCAGGTGCGTGAGCAGGTGGCGCCGTTGATGAATGGCGCGGCGTGACAGTACTCCCCCCTCTAGCAGCGCCTCCTGGCGATGGCTTATCCGGGTGCGCTCGGTGGAAGTCCGCGATGAGCGATGGGTCCAACACAAACGACGGGGGCACCCATTGTCGATGCTCGGGCCCATAGCCCTCCCAGTCCACCAAGTATTGCAACCCACGACCTCGGCGCCGGGAGTCCAGGATGGAGGAGACGGACCAGGCCGGATGGCCACCAATCATCCGGGGCGCGGGTTGCGCTGCAGGAGGAGGGCAAAGGGGGTCAGTGACTGCCAGTTTCACCTTCGACACATGAAAAGTGGAATGGATGCGGAGGGAGGGGGGAATAGCCACGCGCACAGCCACCGGGTTGATGATCCGGGTGATGGGAAAGGGACCCATGAAACGCTGTGCCAGCTTCCTCCTCTCGCCTTTTAATGTGACGTCCTGGGTAGACACATACACGAGTTGCCCAACTCTGTACGCCGGGGCAGGTCTTCTGTGCCGGTCCGCCACGGTCCTGTTGCGCTCCGCTGTGCGTAAAAGCGCATGACGCGCGGCAGCCCAGGTGGAGCGGAACTGCCTAAGGTGCGCCCCAACGGAGGGGACAGTCACCTCGTTCTCCTGCGCTGGAAACAGCGGGGGGTCGTAACCCAGGGACGCCTTGAAGGGGGACATCCCCGTTGCAGAAGAGCGGGCGGTGTTGTGGGCATACTCCACCCAGGCGAGATGGTTGCTCCAGGACGTCGGCTTGGATCTAGTAACACAGCGGAGCGCAGCCTCCAGCTCCTGATTGGTCCTCTCACACTGCCCGTTAGACTGGGGGTGATGGCCGGAGGAGAGGCTCACCTTGGCTCCGATGGCGTTACAAAAGGATCTCCAAACCTCGGATGAAAATTGGGGGCCCCGGTCCGAGACCACGTCCACCGGAATCCCGTGCAGCCTGACCACGTGTTGGACGAGGAGGCCCGCCGTCTCCAGGGCAGTAGGGAGACCTCGCAGGGGAACGAAGTGCGCCGCCTTGGAGAAACGGTCCACAATGGTCAGGACGGTGTCAAAGGAGTTGGAAACGGGGAGTCCGGTGACGAAGTCCAGTGCGATGTGCGACCAGGGCCTGCCGGGGACGGGCAGAGGCTGGAGCAGACCCGCTGGGGGGGCATTTCCCGACTTGCTGGTGGCACAGATTGGGCAAGCCCGGGCGTAGCGGGCTGCATCCCTCCGCAGGCCTGGCCACCAAAAGGACCGCTGGAGGAGGCTGATCATCCGAGAGGTGCCGGGATGACAGGTGAGCCGGGAGGTGTGGAGCCAGTGGATGACCTCTCCTCGGACCGCAGATGGGACGAACAGTCTTCCCTCCGGTCCGCCGCCAGGATCAGGTTCCACCTCCTGCGCCTTCCGGATCTTGTCTTCAATGTCCCAAGAGATGGCACCGAGGACGCACGACCTGGGCAGGATAGTGTGGGGCGTCTCCTCAGCCTCCACGGGGGTGAACTGCCTAGAGAGGGCGTCAGGCAGGCCGTTTTTGGAGCCCGGCCTGAAGGTGATCGAGAAGCGGAACCTGGCGAAGAACAAAGACCAGCGCGCCTGGCGGGCATTCAGGCGCTTGGCAGATCGTAAATACTCTAAGTTCTTGTGGTCCGTCAGGACCACAAACGGCAGGTCCGCCCCCTCTAGCCAGTGGCGCCACTCCTGTAAGGCGAGTTTAATGGCCAGGAGCTCTCTGTCCCCCACATCGTAGTTCCTCTCCGCCGGGGACAGGCGCCGGGAGAAGAAGGCGCACGGCCGTTTGGCGCCATCGTCAGGTGACCGCTGGGATAACACTGCTCCCACTCCCGTGTCCGATGCGTCCACCTCCACAATGCACTGCAGCGCGGGGGTCGACCTGGCGAAGGACCCGGGAGGAGGAGAACTCCGCCTTCAGCGCCCTAAAGGCAGCAGCGACCTCTTCAGTCCACCGGAACGGGACCTTCGGGGACGTGAGGCGGGTCAGCGGTCCGACGATCGAGCTGAAATTTGGGACAAAGCGGCGGTAAAAATTGGCGAAGCCAACAAACTGTTGCACCTGCTTCCGGGATGCGGGAGTAGGCCACTCCACCACCGCCTTCACCTTCTCTGGGTCTGGGAGCACCTGATCTTGAGCGATGATGAATCCCAGGAAGGATGTGGTCCTAGCGTAGAATTCGCATTTCTCAGCCTTCACGTACAGACGATTCTCCAGCAGTCTTTGGAGGACCCGCCTCACATGGACCTGGTGCTCGTCCCTGGACCTGGAGAAGATAAGGATGTCATCCAGGTAGACGAACACAAAAAGGCCGATGAAATCCCGGAGGACGTCATTAATGAGGCGCTGAAAGACGGCAGGAGCGTTGGTCAGCCCGAACGGCATGACGAGATACTCAAAGTGGCCGTTCGGGGTACGGAAGGCTGTCTTCCATTCATCTCCCTCCCGGATCCGGACGAGGTGGTAAGCGCTGCGTAAATCCAGCTTGGTAAACCAGGTCGCCCCCTGGAGGGAGTGAAAGGCAGTGTCCATGAGGGGCAGGGTGTAACGGTCCCTCTCAGTGATGTCATTCAGCGCTCGGTAGTCTATGCAGGGGCGGAGGGATCCGTCCTTCTTCCCGACAAAGAAAAACCCTGCCCCCACGGGTGACGACGATGGGCGAATAATCCCAGCGCTCAGAGATTCCTTCAGGTATGTATTCATGGTCTCCTTCTCCGGTGCCGACAGGCTGTAGAGCCGACCAGATGGCAGGGGAGCCCCCTGGCGGAGGTTGATGGCACAGTCATATGGTCGATGCGGGGGAAGAGACATAGCTTTCGATTTGCTAAATACCATACCCAGGTCGTGAAATTCTGGAGGCACCAGTGACAGGTCCGGAGGTGCTGTATCCGCCACAGGGGGAGCCGCGGACGGGGAGCAGGCGGCGGACTGAAGGCAGGTGCCCATACAGAAGGTACTCCATGCCGATACCCCAGCGGACCTCCAGTCCAGGACAGGGTTGTGGAGGCGTAGCCAGGGATACCCCAGGATGACGGGCGACACAGAGTTGGGCAGGACGTAAAATACCATCTCCTCCCGGTGGTTCCCTGAGATGATGACTGGGACAGGCATGGTTTGGTGAGAAACTCTCCCAAGGGAGGCACGGGAGAGATGGACCAGGGAGATGGGGTGTTTTAATGCCTGACAGCGGATGCCCAATCGGGTTGCCAGGCCTTGTGAAATGAAGCTGCCCTCTGCGCCCGAATCCACCAGTGCGTGGGTGAGGTGCCCAGTGGGATTGTGGCAAAAACGGATGGGCAGCTTTAATTGAGTGAGAGAGTCTAACCGGTTGGGACCCGCGAGGCTCCCTACAGCGATTCGCGGACCCCGCCGACTGGCTTTCCGCGGGCAACGCTCCACAGTGTGTTGGTCACCTCCGCAATACATGCAGAGGCCCAACTCACGGCGGCGTTGTTTCTCCGCAGGGGAAAGCTTGGTCCAGCCCGTCACCATCGGCTCCGACTCCTCGGGGCACAATGCTGGCGGCGCCGCCAGGGGGCGAGCTTGGAACAGGTGCGGCGAGACTCCACGAGGGCGAGAAGAAGAAGACTTCCGCCCCGAGGAGCGCTCGCGCAGCCTGTTATCCAAACTTATCGCTAAGGATGTCAGCTCCGCTAGCGTCCCAGGGATATCCCGACCAGCCAGTTCATCCCTCAGATCACTATTGAGGCTGCGGAGGAACAGGCCACAGAGGGAGCGTTCCTCCCAGCCCAATTCCTCCGCCGCTACCCGGAAGTCGACCGAGTAGTCCGCTGCCGACCGGCCTCCCTGCTGGAGAGCGAGGAGCCGATCGACCTGGACCGTCTCGGTTTGAGAATGGTCAAAGACCTCCAGAAAGCGCCTCACGAACTGGTCATAGGTGAGGGTGGCATAACTGGGCCTCGCCATTACGGCGTAGGTCCAAGTTAACGCACGCCCCTCCAGAAGATTCCCTATGTAACCAATCCGACTGTGATCCGAGGGAAAATCTCCGGGCACACGGTGGAACACGGACTCACACTGCATAATGAACCCCCGCGCTCCGCCGAGCTTACCGCTAAAGCGGGCGGGGGTCGGAATCGGTGTGAGCCGAACCGGTGCCACTGGAGCCGGCTGGACGGCCGCTGGAACAGCAGGAGCCGCGCCACCCTGACGAGCCGGGGGGAACGGCTGTTGAGGATCCAAGCGGCCCAACCGGTTAGTTAAATTCAATAATTGATTAAAGATCACCTGTTGTTGATAAGCTATTTGATCCACTCTAGCCTCGAGAGTGGAAAACCGGTGTGCGAGCCCGCCGTCCGCCGAGCCGCTCTGCTGAAGCCGTACTGACATAACGCACGGCTCAGGAGACGCACACACACAGGCTTAGAGTAGTTCAAAGAGTTTATTAACAGCAGGAGTGAATGAGTGCGTGTCTGCGGGATGTAAATGTGTTGGTGATGGTGTCTGCTCCAGGCACAGAGGCAGGTGACCGTACAGCCGAGCAACCCTATGGAGAGAGCACAGGGAGAGGGTGACGGGCATACACCAACACAGGAGGAATTTATGGCGAGAGAAGGACTTACTTGGTGGGTCAGGACAGCTGGCACAACAAGGGGGCGAAGCCCGGAAGACAGCCACCTGGAGAGCTCCGTACAGCAGCGAGGATTGGGCGATGGAGTGGAGATGTCCGCCGCTGGGGAATCCACCTGTGCACAGGGGAGAAGACTGAAGAAAAGAGGTAAGCGATCTTCTTACCAAAATGGTGACGCTGAAGGGAAGTATGCTCACAACGGTGAGGGACGAAGTCTGACGGCTTCAGGCCGAGCCTCCGGGCGAGACGGCCTTTATCCCTCGCCGCTGATGATTGTCAGGTGCGTGAGCAGGTGGCGCCGTTGATGAATGGCGCGGCGTGACATAAATGCCATATCTGCTGCTGTCTGTCTGTCACTGCAATACTGATCACATGCAGTCCTATCTGTTACTATCTGCACCTACATTACCACACTGAACTGCAACTAAGGGTGTTACATCTCTAGTTGTCTGTATAGAGGATTGCTGGGTTTTATCATCGTTAATCATTTATCTCAGTTTTACACTATGGGAGGTCTGGGTCTTTCTTGTCGCCATTTGCACCATGGGTTGCGTTACTGTACATATTGTATATTAGACTGCTGTTGTTCAATTCAATTCAACTTTATTTATATAGCCCCATTTCACAACAACAGTCATCTCATAGCACTTTCAACTGTAGGGGAAAACCCCACAATTGCAGAAAGACCCCAGCAATCAGGCGATCCCCTGTGAGCAGCACTTGGCGATGGTGGAGAGGAAAAACTCCCTTTTAACAGGAAGAAACCTCCAGCAGAACCAGGCTCAGGGAGGGACAGTCATCTGCTGCGACTGGCTGGGGGGTGAGGGGATAGAGAAGAAGAAGAAAAGAACAGACATGTAGAGAGCAAACAGCACGACGGGAACTCAGTCTGTGGGAGAGAACAAACAGATGTTAATGACCAGCAAAAATATTTCATTGAGAGTAAAGAAAGGAGTGAGGCCCAGTGCATTATTGGAGGTCCCCCGGCTGTCTAAACCTATTAGCAGCATAACTAAGGGAGGGTTCAGGGGCACATGATCCCTCCCTAATTATAGGCTATATCAAAAAGGAATGTTTTAACTCTATTCTTAAAAACAGAGGTAGGGTCTCACTCCTGAATCCAGATTGGCAGCTGGTTCCACAGGAGAGGAGCTTGATAACTGAAGGCTCTGCCACCCATTGTATTTTTGGAGATTCTCGGTATTACAAATAATCCTGCATTTTGGGAGCGTAGTGCTCTGTTAGGATAATAGGGTAATATCAGATCTTTTAAATAAAAAGGGGCCTGATTGTTTAGAGCTTTGTAAGTAAGAAGAAAGATTTTAAACGTAATTCTAAACTCTATGGGAAGCCAATGAAGGGAGGCCAGAACCGGATAGATACAGACGTGGACAAAATTGTTGGTACCCCTCTGTTGATGATAGAAAAAACCCACAATAGTCACAGAAGTAACTTGAATCTGACAAAAGTGGTAATAAATAAAAATTCTATGAAAGTTAACCATTGAAAATCAGACAATACTTTTGAATTTTGGTTCAACAGAATTATTTTAAAAACAAACTCATGAAACAGGCCTGGACAAAAATGATGGTACCCTTAACTTAATATTTTGTTGCACAACCTTTTGAGGCAATCACTGCAATCAAATGATTTCTGTAACTGTCAATGAGACTTCTGCACCTCTCAGCAGCTATTTTGGCCCACTCGTCATGAGCAAACTGCTCCAGTTGTCTCAGGTTTGAAGGGTGCCTTCTCCAGACGGCATGTTTCAGCTCCTTCCACAGATGTTCAATAGGATTTAGATCAGGGCTCATAGAAGGCCACTTTAAAATAGTCCAATGTTTGGCTCTTAGCCATTCTTGGGTGTTTTTAGTTGTGTTTTGGGTCATTATCCTGTTGCAAGACCCATGACCTGCGACTGAGACCAAGCTGTCTGACACTGGGCAGCACATTTCTCTCTAGAATACCTTGATAGTCTTGAGATTTCATTGTACCCTGCACAGATTCAAGACACCCTGTGCCAGATGCAGCAAAGCAGCCCCAGAACATAACAAAACCTCCTCCATGTTTCACAGTAGGGAAAGTGTTCTTTTCTTGGTATACTTCATTTTTACCTCCGCCAAAGGGGGAAGTTATGTGATCATCGGCGTTGGTTTGTCTGTCTGTCTGTTTGTCTGTTTGTTAGCAAGATAACTCAAAAAGTTATGGACGGATTTTCATGAAATTTTCACAGATTGTCAGAAATGGGGTATCCTACAGATGGTTAGATTTTGGTGGTGATCCGGATCACCGTCCACAAGAAAACCGCCATTACGCAAAATGCCATTTTCGTGAATAACTACTAAACCACTAATCCTATCATTGTCAATCCAATAGTTGTGAATCCAATTGCTAGTCATATGTTTTCACGGTCAAGGAATCCGAAAATGTACACGCAAACACTGTATGGGGGGAACTGTGGCGCTAAACCACCATTACGGAAAATGCCATTTTCGTCAATAACTACTGAACCACTAATCCTATCATTGTGAATCCAATTGCTTGTCATATGTTTTCATGGTCAAGGAATCTGAAAACGTACACACAAACACTGTATGGGGGGAACTGTGGCCGCCATTACGGAAAATGCCATTTTTAAGAATAACTACTGAACCACTAATCCTATCATTGTCAATCCAATTGCTAGTCATATGTTTTCATGGTCAAGGAATCTGAAAATGTACACACAAACACTGTATGGGGGGGAACTGTGGTGCTAAACCGCCATTACGGAAAATGCCATTTTCGTCAATAACTACTGAACCACTAATCCTATCATTGTGAATCCAATAGCTTGTCATATGTTTTCATGGTCAAGGAATCTGAAAACGTACACACAAACACTGTATGGGGGGAACTGTGGCCGCCATTATGGAAAATGCCATTTTCAAGAATAACTACTGAACCACTAATCCTATCATTGTCAATCCAATTGCTAGTCATATGTTTTCATGGTCAAGGAATCTGAAAACGTACACACAAACACTGTATGGGGGGAACTGTGGCCGCCATTATGGAAAATGCCATTTTCGTGAATAACTACTGAACCACTGCTTGTCATATGTTTTCATGGTCAAGGAATCTGAAGACTGTATGGGGGGAACTGTGGCGCTTGGCGGAGGTCTGCGCTTTCCGAGTGCTTTTCTAGTTGCGTCTGTGAACATAGCGCTGATGTGCCTTGCCAAAAAGTTCCAGTTTTGTCTCGTCTGTGCATAGGACATTCTCCCAGAAGCTTTGTGGCTTGTCAACATGCAGTTTGGCAAATTCCAAGTCTGGCTTTTTTATGATTTGTTTTCAACAGTGGTGTCCTCCTTAGTCTTCTCCCATGAAGTCCACTTTGACTCAAACAACAACGGATGGTGCGATCTGACACTGATGTACCTTGACCTTGGAGTTCACCATGAATGTGTTTAGAGGTTGTTCTGGGCTCTTTTGTTATCATTCGTATTATCCGTCTCCTCCTGCGGCCACATCCAGGGAGGTTGGCTACAGTCCTGTGGATCTTAAATTTCTGAATAATATGTGCAACTGTAGTCACAGGAACATCAAGCTGCTTGGAGGTGGTCTTATAGCCTTTACCTTTAACATGTTTGTCTATAATTTTCTTTCTAATCTCCTGAGACAACTCTCTCTTTTGCTTCCTCTGGTCCATGTTTAGTGTAGTAAACACCATGTCACCAAACAGCACAGTGACTACTTGTCACCCTTTAAATAGGCCGACTGATTGATTACAAGTTTGTAGACACCTGTGATGTTAATTAGGGGACACATCTTGGTTGAACATGTCCCTATGGTCACATTATTTTCAATCTTTTCTAGGGTTACCATCATTTTTGTCCAGACCTGTTTCATGAGTTTGTTTTTTAAAATAATTCTGTTGAACCGCAATTCAAAAGCACTGTCTGATTTTCATTGGTTAATTTTCATAGAATTTTTATTTATTACCACTTTTGTCAGATTCAAGTTATTTCTATGAACATTGTGGGTTTTTCTTTCATTAACAGAGGGGTACCAACAATTTTGTCCACGTCGGTATGATCTCTCATTCTAGTACCTGTTAAAACTCTTGCTGCAGCATTTTGGATCAGCTGAATACTTTTTAAAGATGTTTTAGGACAACCTGATAATAAAGAATTACAATAATCTAATCTAGAGCTAACAAAAGCGTGGATCAGTTTCTCGGCATCACTCTGAGACAAGATGCTCCTAATCTTGGCAATATTACGCAAATGATTGAAGGCAGTCTTAGAAACAAGTTTAATATGTGAATTAAAGAACAGATCTTGGTCAAAAATAACTCCAAGGTTCCTCACAAAACTATTAAGAGAGTAACCACAACCTGTCATAAATCCCCGTGCGCCATTATATGGCACACAAGGGAGAAAATGAAAAACCCAATTGCATGAGTAGAAAGTGCCATTTTATTAAACAAGCCACAAAATTCACAGTTCAGCTTGACCACACAAATACAGGAAGTTGAAAATGATGAATTAAGGCCACCAGACATACAGGGCAACTGCTGGATGCTCTACGTCCCGGTCAAGGGGAAGCCTAGTGCCGCAGGACTGCTGTCAGCACAAAGAGAAAGGCGAACATGACACTTACGAGGCTGGAGCGATCCCGGGGCGATCCGTGTAGTCTGGAGGATGAAGAGGGTGAGCAGGGTCAGCCGATTACACCAAGGGATTAATCGAACTTCAAGTGCTTAGCTGAATAATAGCAGGTAATGAAAACTTATACGTGGAGAGCTAGCTGCCACATATGGAGGCGAATGCTCCAACAATCTCTTTCCACAAACACAGCAAAGAAATACTCCTGATGCTAACAAAGAAAGAGATTACCAGTGCGAGAAAGCGTGGGCTGAACATGACTGGACCTGATGTGTGAGAGAGTGTGTACGAGCGTGTGAATGGGAATGAATGGAGCGTGTGCATTTGTGTGTGTGTGCGTGTGTGTGTGTGTGTGTGTGTGTGTGTAAACACCCGTGACAGTACAGCTGATGGCACTTGACAGGAGAAGGGGGCGTGCCCAAGCTGTCTGGGAGCGGAGGCCCAATAGCTCCCTGACGTGCCAGGTGGAAAATAGGGTAAAACATAACAATAAGTCAGAACTGGGTTTGGAACAGTCAAACCCAGTTCAGACACAAGTACAGAAACAAGTCCATTATTAGATGCGATAAGGAGGTCATTAGCGGCCTTCACTAAGGCTGTTTCAGTACTATGATGGATTCTAAACCCAGATTGAAACTCTTCAAGTAAACCATTTCCCTGCAAGTGGTCAAATAATTGCGTAGCAACAACTCTAAGATTTTTGAAATGAAAAGCAGATTAGAGATTGGTCTATAGTTAGCTAAAACTCCTGGATCCAGTAAACTCATCCAAACAGATATCAATTGAAGGAGTTGTAGTAGTTACTGTATTTAAGTTAACGGTGGGAAGAATCTGACTGATTTTATCTCTGATAGATGAAATTTTACTATTGAAAAAGTTCATCAAGTCGTGATTAGTAAGCGCTAAGGGAATGCTAGGATTGACAGAGTCCTGATTCTTTGTCAGCCTGGCTACAGTGCTGAAAAGAAACCTGGGATTATTCTTGTTCCCTTCTATTAATGTGGAATAATAACTAGTTCTAGCTTTCCTAAGAGATTTTTTCTAAATTAGAAGATGATTTCTCCAAGCTAGATAGATTTCATCTAATTTAGTGGAGCGCCATTTTCTTTCTAATTGACGAGTCTTCTGTTTTAAGCTACGAGTTTCTGTGTTGAACCAAGGAGTTAGAAATCTCTGATTAGACTTTTTCTTTTTTAAAGGGGCCATCATGTCTAGAGTCTGATGCAGAGAAGCTGTAACACTATCTACCATGCTATCAATTACAGAAGGAGCAAGCTGTCTATAGCTTATTTCTGTTGTGTTGACACATGGCATAGAGGAAACAATCTGCTTAAATTTGGTAACAACATCATCTGAGAGGCATCTACTGTAGTAATATTTTTCTGTTTCTGTTTTCTTTTTTCCAGCCTTATTCCTTTTCTTTTTATACTGTGCACACCAATGAAGAGAGAGAGAAACGCCATTTCATTTCTCCTGTATATCCTGTACATATAGTAGTATTGACAATAAAATAAGATAAGATAAGATAAGTCTTTATTAGTCCCACAATGGGGAAATTCCAGGATTGCAACAGCACAGGGATAGCAACACTCAGAGCAACAATCAGAAGGCAAGAGAAAAACAAGAGCAACGAGTATACATATGTACATATAAATATAAATATATATACAGTATATGTAGACAGAGTGCGGAGCATTGTAGCTAGATGGAATAAATATATAAATATATAAACACACAGTGCGGAGCATTGTAGCTAGATGGAATAAATATATGAGTATATATATATACTGTATATATATATATATATATATATATATATATACAGTATATATACTCACCGGCCACTTTATTAGGTACACCTGTCCAACTGCTCGTTAACACTTAATTTCTAATCAGCCAATCACATGGCGGCAACTCAGTGCATTTAGGCATGTAGACATGGTCAAGACAATCTCCTGCAGTTCAAACCGAGCATCAGTATGGGGAAGAAAGGTGATTTGAGTGACTTTGAACGTGGCATGGTTGTTGGTGCCAGAAGGGCTGGTCTGAGTATTTCAGAAACTGCTGATCTACTGGGATTTTCACGCACAACCATCTCTAGGGTTTACAGAGAAAGGTCCGAAAAAGAAAAAATATCCAGTGAGCGGCAGTTCTGTGGGCGGAAATGCCTTGTTGATGCCAGAGGTCAGAGGAGAATGGCCAGACTGGTTCGAGCTGATAGAAAGGCAACAGTGACTCAAATAACCACCCGTTACAACCAAGGTAGGCAGAAGAGCATCTCTGAACGCACAGTACGTCGAACTTTGAGGCAGATGGGCTACAGCAGCAGAAGACCACGCCGGGTGCCACTCCTTTCAGCTAAGAACAGGAAACTGAGGCTACAATTTGCACAAGCTCATCGAAATTGGACAATAGAAGATTGGAAAAACGTTGCCTGGTCTGATGAGTCTCGATTTCTGCTGCGACATTCGGATGGTAGGGTCAGAATTTGGCGTCAACAACATGAAAGCATGGATCCATCCTGCCTTGTATCAATGGTTCAGGCTGGTGGTGGTGGTGTAATGGTGTGGGGAATATTTTCTTGGCACTCTTTGGGCCCCTTGGTACCAATTGAGCATCGTTGCAACACTACAGCCTACCTGAGTATTGTTGCTGACCATGTCCATCCCTTTATGACCACAATGTACCCAACTTCTGATGGCTACTTTCAGCAGGATAATGCGCCATGTCATAAAGCTGGAATCATCTCAGACTGGTTTCTTGAACATGACAATGAGTTCACTGTACTCAAATGGCCTCCACAGTCACCAGATCTCAATCCAATAGAGCATCTTTGGGATGTGGTGGAACGGGAGATTCGCATCATGGATGTGCAGCCGACAAATCTGCGCCAACTGTGTGATGCCATCATGTCAATATGGACCAAACTCTCTGAGGAATGCTTCCAGCACCTTGTTGAATCTATGCCACGAAGAATTGAGGCAGTTCTGAAGGCAAAAGGGGGTCCAACCCGTTACTAGCATGGTGTAACTAATAAAGTGGCCGGTATATATATATATATATACAGTATATATATATATATATACACTACCGTTCAAAAGTTTGGGGTCACTTAGAAATTTCCTTATTTTTGAAAGAAAAGCACTGTTTTTTTCAATGAAGATAACTTTAAACTAATCAGAAATACACTCTAATATCTAATATACATTGCTAATGTGGTAAATGACTATTCTAGCTGCAAATGTCTGGTTTTTGGTGCAATATCTACATAGGTGTATAGAGGCCCATTTCCAGCAACTATCACTCCAGTGTTCTAATGGTACAATGTGTTTGCTCATTGCGTCAGAAGGCTAATTGATGATTAGAAAAACCCTTGTGCAATCATGTTAGCACAGCTGAAAACAGTTTAGCTGGTTAGAGAAGCTATAAAACTGACCTTCCTTTGAGCAGGTTGAGTATCTGGAAAAAATTATTATTTCAAATACAAATCATTATTTCTAACCTTGTCAATGTCTTGACTATATTTTCTATTCATTTTACAACTCATGGTGGTAAATAAGTGTGACTTTTCATGGAAAACACAAAATAATTGTCTGGGTGACCCCAAACTTTTGAACGGTAGTGTATATATAGCTAGATGGAATGAATATGTAAATATATAAACACAGTGCGGAGCATTGTAGCTAGATGGAATAAATATGTAAATATATAAACACACAGTGCGGAGCATTGTAGCTAGATGGAATAAATATGTAAATATATAAGCACACACAGTGCGGAGCATTGTAGCTAGATGGAATAAATATGTAAATATATAAACACACAGCGTGGAGCATTGTTGCTAGATGGAATAAATATATAAACACACACAGTGCGGACCATTGTAGCTAGATGGAATAAATATGTAAATATATAAACACACACAGCGTGGAGCATTGTTGCTAGATGGAATAAATATATAAATATATAAACACACACAGTGCGGAGCATTGTAGCTAGATGGAATGAAACAGCATAACCGTCTACTTAGTTATCCTACATGGTATGATTATGTACCTGTCACGACTCGCCGCTCATCATCGGCCTCAGCTGCACGCACACCTGCGCCTCATCAGCCACGGGCTATTTAGCCCACTCAGCCCTGTGCAGCGGTCTGGAGCCGTCTGTTCGCATCGGCACTTCTTCGCAGTTGGATCATCTCCTGATCATCAGCGAAACTACACTTCAGCGTAAGCATTCCTTACCTTTTGCAAGTCTTCTCCCCTGTGCACAGGTGGATTCCCCGGCGGCGGATACCCCATCATCGCCATCCAACCCTCACCGTCGTCACAGGTTCTGCAGGACACTGTCTTCCGGGCTTCTCCCTTGGCCAACGCCAGCCACCTGTCAGCCACAAGTAAGCAGCACACTGCTCATTATCCCTGTTAAGGTGTGGTGCCCTTTACCCCTGTCCTCTGCTCTCTCCATAGGGTTGCCCGGCTGTACGGCGCACCGCTCTGCTTCCTGTGCATCAGTGTTCACCCTCATCACATATACATATCGCACACATCCATCCACACACGCCTGCTTGTTGAATAAAGCTGTTAAATCTATCCTGAGCCTGCGTGCATGTTTCCCGAGCCGGACATTATGTCAGTACGGCTCCAGCAAAGTGGCTCAGCAGACAGCGGGCTCGCACGCCGTCTTTCCACCCTTGAGGCTCGGGTGGATTTAATAGCCCACCAACAGCAGGTGATATTGAATCAATTATCTAACATCACTCACCGGTTAGACCGCTTGGACCCCCAGCAGGCGTTCCCCCCGGCTCGTCAGGGAGGGGTAGCTCCTGCCGCTCCGGTGGCCAGCCAGTCCACCTCGGGAACGCCAACCCGACTCACGCCAATCCCAACCCCCGCCCGCTTCAGCGGGAAGCTCGGCGGAGCGCGGGAGTTCATCATGCAGTGTGAGTCGGTGTTTCTACACGTTCCCGGGGATTTTCCCTCGGACCACAGCCGAATTGGCTACATCGGTAATCTCCTGGAGGGGCGAGCGTTAACCTGGGCTTACGCCTTTATGGCGAAGCCCAGTTACGCAAACCTCTCCTACAGCCAGTTCGTGCAGAGCTTTCTCAAGGTATTTGATCATTCCCGGCGTGATAGCGTCCTCACTGACCATCTCCTTGGCCTCCAACAGGGAAGCCGGTCAGCGGCGGATTACGCTATCGACTTCCGGGTCGCAGCGGAGGAGGTAGGCTGGGGTGAGGCGTCACTCTGTGGTATCTTCCTCCGCAGCCTCAGGTCTGAGGGATGAGCTGGCCGGTCGAGACCTTCCGGAGATGCTCTCGGAGCTAATCTCCTTAACTATTAGCTTGGATAACAGGCTGCGTGAACGATCCACCGAGCGGAAGTTAATCGGCCGCTCGCGTGGAGGCTCCATCCGCACGCCTCAAGCTCGCCCCCTGGCGTTACCTCCTCCGGAGTCTTCCGAGGAATCGGAGGCAATGGTGGTTGGTCGGTCAAAGCTCCCCCTAGCGGAGAAACAGCGCCGCCGGGAGTTGGGCCTCTGCATGTATTGCGGAGGTGATCAACATACCGTGGAGCATTGCCCGGAGAAGCCAAACGGGGAGGTCCGTGAGTCACTGTAGGGGGCCTCGTGGACTCTAACCAGTCGAATCCCCTCACTAGTTTATCTCTGCCCATTCGATTCTGTCACAATGCCACAGGGCACCTCACACACGCACTGGTGGACTCAGGAGCAGAGCAAAGCTTCATTTCAAAGAGCCTGGCAACCCAATTGGGCATCCCCTGCCATCCTCTGGCCGCTCCTCTCAGCCTGGTCACCCTCTCCCGTGCGCCCCTTGGACGAGTGACTCATCGCACCCAGCCGATCCCTGTTATCATCTCTGGTAATCACCGGGAGGATCTCACCCTGTACGTCCTGTCCTCCTCTGTGTCGCCTGTCATTCTAGATTACCCCTGGTTGCGCCTGCACAACCCTGTGCTGGATTGGCAGACAGGAAGAGTAGCTGCCTGGAGCTCCTTCTGTATGGGAACCTGCCTACAGTCCGCAGCCTGCGCCCCGTCCTCTCCCCCTCCGGCCAAGGACGCCGCGCCTCCGGATCTCACTCTGGTGCCCTCGGAGTTCCACGACCTGGGCCTCGTGTTTAGTAAGTCCAGGGCGATGTCTCTCCCTCCTCACCGGCCCTACGACTGTGCCATCAACATCCGCCCGGGCGCGCCCTTGCCATCCGGACGCCTTTACAGCCTGTCAGCGCCGGAGCGAGAGGCTATGGATAGCTACATCAAGGAGTCACTCAATGCGGGAATCATCCGCCCCTCCTCATCTCCGCTCGGCGCTGAGTTCTTCTTCGTCTCTAAGAAGGATGGGTCACTCTGCCCCTATATTGATTTTAGGGCCCTGAATGACATCACGGAGAAGGACCGTTACACCCTGCCTTTAATGGACACTGCCTTCCACTCCCTCCAGGGGGGGACCTGGTTCACCAAGTTGGATCTCCGCAGTGTTTACCACCTCGTCCGGATCCGGGAGGGGGATGAGTGGCAGACGGCCTTTCGAACGCCTAGTGGTCACTTCGAGTATCTGGTGATGCCGTTTGGGCTGACTAATGCCCCCGCTGTGTTTCAACGCCTCATTAACGATGTCCTACGTGATTTCCTTGGCCTCTTCGTTTTCGTGTACCTGGATGACATCCTTATCTTCTCCAGGTCACGGGAGGAACACCAGGTTCACGTGAGGCAGGTCTTACAACGGCTGCTGGAGAACAGGCTGTACGTCAAGGCCGAAAAATGTGAGTTTTACGCCAAGACCACCTCCTTCTTAGGATTCGTAATCTCACACAACCAAGTCCTTCCCGACCCCGCGAAGGTCAAAGCGGTGGTTGAGTGGCCCACGCTGACCTCCAGGAAGCAGTTACAACAGTTTATTGGGTTTGCCAACTTCTACCGCCATTTTGTGCCCAATTTCGGTGCCATCGTTGCCCCGTTTACCCGCCTCACTTCTCCCAAAAGCCCCTTCCGGTGGACCGAAGAGGTTGCAGCAGCGTTTCAGGCGTTGAAGACGGAGTTCTCCTCCTCCCGAGTCCTGACCCAGGTTGACCCCGCGCTGCAGTGTTTGGTGGAAGTCGACGCGTCTGATACGGGAGTGGGGGCGGTGTTGTCCCAGCGATCACCCACCGACGGGGTCAAGCGACCCTGCGCCTTCTCTCGGCGCCTGTCTCCGGCCGAGCGTAACTACGACGTTGGGGACAGGGAGCTTCTCGCCATCAAGCTCGCCCTGCAGGAGTGGCGCCACTGGCTGGAGGGGGCTGCGTTGCCGTTCGTGGTGCTGACGGACGACAAGAACCTGGAATATCTCAGATCTGCCAGACGACTGAATGCCCGCCAGGCGCGCTGGTCCTTGTTCTTTGCCCGGTTCCGTTTTACCATCACCTACCGCCCTGGTTCTAAGAACGGCCCGCCCGATGCCCTGTCCAGGCAGTTTGCCCCCGAGATGTCGGAGGAGCCGGGTCAAACCATTCTGCCCAGCTCGTGTGTGGTGGGGGCTATTTCCTGGTCCATCAGGGACAAGATCCGGAGGGCGCAGGAGACCGAACCGGACCCTGGCGGCGGACCGGAGGGGAGGCTGTTTGTTCCATCTACTGTCCGGGGGGAGGTCATCCATTGGGTTCACACCTCCAAACTCGCCTGTCACCCTGGTGTCTCCCGGCTAGTGGATCTCCTCCAGCGTTCCTTCTGGTGGCCGGGTCTTCAGAAGGACGCCGCCAACTACGTCCGGGCGTGCCCTGTGTGTGCCACTGGCAAGTCAGGTAACTCTCCCCCCGCGGGTCTGCTCCAGCCCCTGCCAGTCCCTGGCAGGCCCTGGTCCCACATAGCCCTCGACTTCGTCACCGGTCTCCCGGTCTCCAACACCTATGACGCTGTGCTGACCATCGTGGATCGGTTCTCCAAGGCTGCCCACTTTGTGCCGCTCTGGGGCCTCCCTACGGCACGGGAGACAGCGGACCTTCTGGTTCAACACGTGGTCAGGCTGCATGGGATACCGGTGGACGTCGTTTCTGAATGGGGGCCCCAATTCGTCTCAGAAGTATGGAAGTGTTTCTGCAACGCCCTGGGGGCCACGGTAAGCCTCTCCTCCGGCCACCACCCGCAGTCCAACGGGCAGTGTGAACGGGCCAACCAGGAGCTGGAAGCTGCCTTACGCTGCGTCACCTCCTCCAACCCGTCGTCCTGGAGCGCGCACCTGGCCTGGGTAGAGTATGCCCACAACACAGCACGGTCTTCTGCCACAGGGATGTCCCCCTTCAAGGTGTCCTTGGGATACGACCCACCTTTGTTCCCGGAGCAGGAGGGTGAGCTGGCCGTTCCATCCATCCAGGTGCACCTGAGACGTTGTCCGAGTCTGTGGACCAGGGTGCGCGATGCGCTTTTACGCGCGGCGACGCGCAACAGCACCACAGCGAATCGCCACAGGAGGTCGGCCCCTTCCTACCAGGTGGGCCAACGAGTCTGGTTAGCCTCTCAGGACATCCACCTCAAGGCTGAGAAGAGGAAGCTGGCCCCACGCTTCATTGGTCCCTTCACTATCTCTAAAATCATTAACCCGGTGGCTGTGCGTCTGGCCCTCCCCCCTCCCTCCGCATATGTCCCACCTTCCACGTGTCTAAGATCAAGCCTGTGGTCTCCAATCCCCTCTGTCCCCCGCCCATGGCGCCGCCCGCGCCTCTGATGATTGACGGCCACTCGGCCTGGAGAGTCGTTTCCATCATGTACTCCCAGCGCCAAGGTCGCGGGCTACAGTACTTGGTGGACTGGGAGGGATTTTGTCCTGAGTGGAGGTCCTGGGTGCGCTCTTCCTTGGTGTTGGACAGGAGTCTCATCATGGAGTTCCACCGGGCGCATCCGGACAAACCAGTGCCAGGAGACGCTGCTGGGGGGGGGGAGTACTGTCACGACTCGCCGCTCATCATCGGCCTCAGCTGCGCGCACACCTGCGCCTCATCAGCCACGGGCTATTTAGTCCACTCAGCCCTGTGCAGTGGTCTGGAGCCGTCTGTTCGCATCGGCACTTCTTCGCAGTTGGATCATCTCCTGATCATCAGCGAAACTACACTTCAACGTAAGCATGCCTTACCTTTTGCAAGTCTTCTCCCCTGTGCACAGGTGGATTCCCCGGTGGTGGATACCCCGTCATCGCCATCCAACCCTCACCGTCATCACAGGTTCTGCAGGACGCTGTCTTCTGGGCTTCTGCCTTGGCCAACGCCAGCCACCTGTCAGCCACAAGTAAGCAGCACACTGCTCATTATCCCTGTTAAGGTGTGGTGCCCTTTACCCCTGTCCTCTGCTCTCTCCATAGGGTTGCCCGGCTGTACGGCGCACCGCTCTGCTTCCTGTGCATCGGCGTTCACCCTGATCACATATACATATCACACACATCCATCCACACACACCTGCTTGTTGAATAAAGCTGTTAAATCTATCCTGAGCCTGCGTGCGTGTTTCCTGAGCCGGACATTATGTCAGTACCCATACATATTCTCACCCTCCATAGCGACCGGTATTTTCCTAGTTGTATCCCGGAGGGGACCATTGTGTAAGTCTATTGCGTCTTTTGCATTCAATACTATTAGGTTGTCACGTCTTTTTGCTATCTCTGCGAGCAGCCCTGCTTAGGTTGTACAGTCTGACAGCCGTAGGTAGGAAGGACCTGCAAAACCTCTCAGTTGTGCACCTAGGATGATGTAGTCTGCTGCTAAATGAGCTCCTCAATGCATTCAGTATGTCCTGCATAGGGTGGAACTCGGACTCCAGCAGAGATGACAGTTTAGCCACCATCCTTCTCTCTCCCATCTCCTCCACTGGGTCAAGGCGCTGCCCCAGGACAGAGCTAGCTTTCTTGATCAGTTTGTTCAGTCTCTTCCTATCGGCTGCTGTAATGCCACTGCCCCAGCAGACCACTCCAAAAGTGATGGCTGATGCCACCACCGTGTCAAAGAATGACTTCAGCAGCGCCCCTTGTACACCAAAAGACCTGAGTCTCCTCAGTAGGAACAGCCTGCACTGTCCCTTCTTGTAGAGTGCGTCGGTATTGTGTGACCAGTCTAGTTTATTGTTCAGATGAACACCCAGGTACTTGTAGGATGTCACCATCTCGATGTCTGTTCCCTGTATATTTACTGGTGCTGTGAGGGGTTGTCCTTGCCTGCAGCAGTCCACCACCAGCTCCTTAGTTTTCCTTGCGTTGATCTGGAGGCAGTTCCGATGGCACCAGTCCACGAAGTCCTGGATAAGCCCTCTGTACTCAGCTTCATCTCCGTTGGAGATGAGGCCAACGATCGCAGAGTCGTCAGAGAACTTCTGTAGATGGCAGTGTGTTGTGTTGTGTGAGAAGTCCGCAGTATAAAGGGTGAACAGGAAGGGAGCCAAAACCATTCCCTGGGGGGCCCCCGTGCTACCGATGATCGTGTCGGACACACAGTCCCGGGTTCTCACAAACTGAGGCCGGTTTATGAGGTAGTCCAGGATCCATGATGACAGGTGCTGGTCCACCCCTGCGCACAGCAGCTTGTCCTTCAGGATCATCGGTTGGATGGTGTTGAAAGCACTGGAGAAACCAAAGAACATGATCCTCACTGCATTCCCGGGCTTCTCCAGGTGGGACAGAGAACGGTGAAGGAGGAAGATCACTGCATCCTCCACCTCAATGCCATGCGAACTGGAGTGGATCCATCGCTGGTCCCACCAGGGGGCGGAGATGAGCAAGGAGCAGTCTCTCCAGGGTCTTCATCATGTGGGACGTCAGGGCCACTGGTCTGTAGCTGTTCAGATCTTTGGGGTGGGAAGTCTTTGGTACAGGTACCACACAAGATGTTTTCCACAGCTGTGGTACCCTCCCCAGCTTCAGGCACAGATTGAAGATGTACTCCACAATCCCACACAGCTGGTCTGCACAGGACTTGAGGAGCTTTACGCTGATGCTGTCCGGTCCCGACGCCTTCCTCGCCTTGATCTTCCTCAGCTCCGTCCTCACCTGGGTCTTAGTGAGGGTCAGGTTGGGGGGCTGTGTGTTGGGAGTGGGGGGGTGTTGGTGGAGTGGGGAGTGGGCAGCAGGACTTGATGTCTTCAGAGGCAGCAGTGGTTGTTGTGCAGTCAGGGGGGAGGGCGGTTGGTCAAACCTATTGAAAAACAGATTCAGATTGTTCGCCCACTCCTTGCCCCCCGTGGCCTGGGGGGAGGTATTCTGGAGCCCAGAGATGGTTTTAAGGTTTCTCCAGACCCCGCTGATGTCGTTCTGTTGCAGCTTGTCCTCCATCTTCTTCTTGAAGCTGTCCTTGCCTTCTCTGATCTTTCTCCTCAGCTCCCTCTGTACGGACTTCAGCATCTCCCTGTTCCCCGACCTGAAGATCCCCTTCTTCTCTCTCAGAAGTTTTTTTTATCTCAGGGTTGATCCAGGGTTTGTTGTTTGAGCAACACCGTATGGTCTTGGTGGGAAAGGTGTTGTCCACACAGAAGCTGATGTAGTCCGTGATGGTGTGAGTGAGGCCATCGATG
Organism: Pholidichthys leucotaenia; assembly: GCA_020510985.1. Lineage (NCBI taxonomy): Eukaryota > Metazoa > Chordata > Actinopteri > Cichliformes > Pholidichthyidae > Pholidichthys > Pholidichthys leucotaenia. The sequence goes on from CM035842.1 coordinate 208,057,125, forward strand.
TCCTCACCATGTGGATCGCAGAACTGCTCCCAAGCGGTGGTTTCAAAACAGCCCTTTAGAGCGTCCATTGCCTCCTCAGACCATAACTTCACTGTGCGCATGACCGAAAGTTGTCTGTGCACTAGGGGTTTGTACACCGGCCGGAGATGAACCAAGTTGTGATCCGATCTCCCGAGTGGGGGGAGTTGTGATGAGGTGTACGCCTCCTTAGTGTTTGCGTAGAATAAGTCCAGTGTTTTATTGTCTCTAGTGTGGCATGTGACATACTGGGTAAACGTGGGTAGAATGGGAGACAGTGAAACATGGCTGAAATCGCCTGAGATGAGGAGAAGAGCATCTGGGTGTTCTGTCTATAGCCTGCCAGTTACTGAGTGGATGACATCACGCGCTGTCCCAGCGTTCGCCGTCGGATTTGCATAAATAACAATGCAGATCACGTGTGAGTATTCCCTCAGGAGATATACAGTGGGGTAAAAAAGTATTTAGTCAGCCACCAATTGTGCAAGTTCTCCCACTTAAAAGATTAGAGAGGTCTCCAATTTTCATCATAGGTATACCTCAACTATGAGCGACAAAATGAGAAAAAAAAATCCAGAAAATCACATTGAAGGATTTTTAATGAATTAATTGGTAAATTCCTCGGTAAAATAAGTATTTGGTCACCTACAAACAAGCAAGATTTCTGGCTCTCACAGACCTGTAACTTCTTCTTTAAGAGGCTCCTCTGTCCTCCACTCGTTACCTGTATTAATGGCACCTGTTTGAACTTGTTATCAGTATAAAAGACACCTGTCCACAACCTCAAACAGTCAGACTCCAAACTCCTCTATGGCCAAGACCAAAGAGCTGTCAAAGGACACCAGAAACAAAATTGTAGACCTGCACCAGGCTGGGAAGACTGAATCTGCAATCGGTAAGCAACTTGGTGTGAAGAAATCAACTGTGGGAGCAATTATTAGAAATTGGAAGACATACAAGACCACTGATAATCTCCTTCGATCTGGGGCTCCACACAAGATCTCACCCCGTGGGGTCAAAATTATCACGAGAACGGTGAGCAAAAATCCCAGAACCACACGGGGGACCTAGTGAATGACCTACAGAGAGCTGGGACCAAAGTAACAAAGGCTACCATCAGTAACACACTACACCGCCAGGGACTCAAATCCTGCAGTGCCAGATGTGTCCCCCTGCTTAAGCCAGTACATGACCAGGCCCGTCTGAAGTTTGCTAGAGAGCATTTGGATGATCCAGAAGAGAAGTGGGAGAACGTCATATGGTCAGATGAAACCAAAATAGAACTTTTTGGTAAAAACTCCACTTGTCGTGTTTGGAGGAGAAAGAACACCATACCTACTGTGAAGCATGGGGGTGGAAACATCATGCTTTGGGGCTGTTTTTCTGTAAAGAGACCAGGATGACTGATCCGTGTAAAGGAAAGAATGAATGGGGCCATGTATCGTGAGATTTTGAGTGAAAACCTCCTTCCATCAGCAAGGGCATTGAAGATGAAACGTGGCTGGATCTTTCAGCATGACAATGATCCCAAACACACCGCCCGGGCAACGAAGGAGTGGCTTTGTAAGAAGCATTTCAAGGTCCTGGAGTGGCCTAGCCAGTCTCCAGATCTCAACCCCACAGAAAATCTTTGGAGGGAGTTGAAAGTCCGTGTTGCCCAGCGACAGCCCCAAAACATCACTGCTCTAGAGGAGATCTGCATGGAGGAATGGGCCAAAATACCAGCAACAGTGTGTGAAAACCTTGTGAAGGCTTACAGAAAATGTTTGACCTCTGTCATTGCCAGCAAAGGGTATATAACAAAGTACTGAGATAAACTTTTGTTATTGACCAAATACTTATTTTACCAAGGAATTTACCAATTAATTCATTAAAAATCATCCAATGTGATTTTCTGGATTTTTTTTTTCATTTTGTCTCTCATAGTTGAGGTATACCTATGATGAAAATTGGAGACCTCTCTCATCTTTTAAGTGGGAGAACTTGCACAATTGGTGGCTGACTAAATACTTTTTACCCCACTGTATAGGCCGCATGCTAACAGCTAGCAACTCGATGTCTTTGCTGCAGTATTGTTGTTTAACAGTGTCCATATGTCCCGGTCTGCACCAGTTGTTGTTAACATACATTATCACTCCACCGCCCCTTGCTTTGCCACTGTCTGGTGTACGGTCTGCCCGTATCGTGTGGAAACCCTCCAGTTCAATGTTAGCATCTGCTGCTAGTCCTGTTAGCCAAGTCTCTGTAAATAGGAAAAGGCTACACTCCCGGTATATGCTATCGTAGCGGGAGATAGCCGCTAGCTCATCTACCTTTCCCAGTATTGATCGTACATTCCCCATAACAACGGATGGGAGAGTGGGTCTGTACCTTATATTTCTTGCCCGCCGTCTTACTCCAGAATGACACCCTTGTCGTTTTCGCCTCAGTTCTCCCGGTATGTCGAGTTTTTCCGTTAGCACCGAGTGGCGGTTGAGTGCTAGCAGCTCTTCCCTGCTGTACCGTCTCCTGCTATAAACAGTGGCTCCGTCCACCGGCTGGGGAGACATTTGGGGTGATCTGTGTGTCCGTGATATATATGGAGTGTAAGGTGTCGCCAGATCAGAAAGTTGTCAAATCTTTGAATCTTGACTCTTGAATTATTTTTTTTTTTTTGATTTTGTATACTTTATTGATCCCCAGAGGGGAAATTGAGGGCATCCACCTGGATGGATGAAGCAGCCACGGTACGGTGCTATCCCTTAACCATTCACACATACATTCACACCTAGGGCCACTTTAGAGTCTCCAATTAACCTAACCTGCATGTTTTTGGCCTGTGGGAGGAAACCGGAGAACTCCCAGAGTAAACCCACGCAGACACGGGGAGAACATGCAAACTCCACACAGATCACTGTTGGTCAGGGGCTGGGATCGAACCAGGGATCCCATGGCCAAGGGTAAGTTGCTGTGCTGCTGCAGTGCTAACCACTGCGCCACTGCACCGCCCGACATACACCGCAATTATAGCTTTATTATAGCTATATTATACCATTTTACTGAGTGGATATGCTTAAATCAGCGTGTTAATCATACTACATTAATGCTTATAGACACTCAAGTATGTTCCAGACAGAATAGCATGGTTTTCGGGACTTGTCTGTTTTTGCACAAGAATGGCTTGTGTACTTATCTGTTTATGCGAGAGAAAAAAAGTACTAATCAAATTGCCAAAAAGTAACTATGAGTTGATGTTTGATTTTTTGCTTTATTATGTCTGAGATTCTCATATTTCAAGTGACCATGTCTTACAATCTGAAATGGAAATACTAACACCTATAAACCAACAGATGAAAATGTGTTTTTTTCTCAATATTAAACCAATTGGACTTACCTGTTTTTGAAAAAGAGCTCTTCTATTTTCTTGTAAATTTGTGACTTTTCCCCCTAATTTGATAAATTGTTCTTGAAAATTTGAAACTTTCTCATAAATTTGCAAATTTTTTTCTTGTAAATTTGGAATGTTCTCAAAAATGTTCAACTTTTTTTTATTGTAAACTTGCAACTTTTTCTCATAAATTTGATTTTTTTTTTCATAAATTTGTTAGTTTTTCTTGTCAAATTGTGACTTTTTTCTTGCAGATTTGTTAACTTTTTCTTGTAATTTTGGAACTTTCTCATAAATTTGCCACTTTTTTATTGTAATCTTGCAACTTTTTTCTCATAAATTTGTTACTTTTTTCCTTGTAAATTTGCCATTTTCTTTTAAATTTTTGAGTTTGAGCTAGGGAACCATGGTTAGGGAACCATGCTCACGCTCTCAGTTTATTCTGATTATTTTCTGCACGTTCCCTACCTCAGTCGTATTATTGACTTTGATTATGGTTGCCTGTAATTATGTTATTAGAGTGTGCCCTCTGTTTCTGTTATGAGTTGTCTTGTTATTTTAGTCTTGTTCATTAATACTATGTGTGTATGGGCCATCTTGTATTATAAATTATAACTTCCTGTGTACCAAAAGCCAGCTGAGGCCCCTGTCTGGGAGGTCTTCAGCTCCCACCTCCGGAAGAACTTCAACCACATTCCGAGGGAGTCTGGAGACATGGAGTCTGAATGGGCCATGTTCTCCACCTCTGTTGTTGAAGCGGCGGCCCAGAGCTGCGGCCACAAGGTGGTCGGTGCATCTCGTGGTGGCAACCCCCGAACCAAGTGATGGACACCAGTGGTGAGGGGGGCCATTAAGCTTAAGAAGGAGTCCTATCAGGCTTGGTTGGCTTGTGGGACTCCTGAAGCAGCTGAGGTGTACCAGCAGGCCAAGTGGAGTGCAGCTCGGGTGGTTGCTGAAGAAAAAACCCGGGTATGGGAGGAGTTTGGTGAGGCCATGGAACAAGACTTTCGGTCGGCCTCAAAGAGATTCTGGCAAACTGTCCGGCAGCTCAGGAGGGGAAAACAGCTCCCTGTCCACACGGTGTATGGTGTGGATGGGGCGCTGTTGACTTCGACTGGGGATATCGTCGGGCGGTGGAAGGAATACTTTGAGGATCTCCTCAATCCCACTGATACACCTTCCACAGAGGAAGCAGGGTTTGTGGACGAGGGGGATGACTCGCCTATCACAGGGGCTGAGGTCACCAAGGTAGTTAAAAATCTCCTTGGTGGCCGGGCCTCAGGGGTGGACGAGATTCGCCCTGAGTACCTCAAGGCCCTGGATGTTGTAGGGCTGTCATGGTTGACACGCCTCTGCAACATTGCATGGAGGTCGGGGGCAGTGCCTTTGGCATGGCAATCCGGGGTGGTGGTTCCTCTCTTCAAAAAAGGGGACCAGAGGGTGTTCTCCAACTTTAGAGAGATCACACTCCTCAGCCTCCCTGGGAAGGTCTATGCCAAGTTACTGGAGAGGAGAGTCCGGCCGTTGGTCAAACCTCAGATTCAGGAGGAGCAATGTGGTTTTCGTCCTGGACGTGGCACATCGGACCAGCTCTTTACCCTTTCAAGAATTCTCGAGGGTTCATGGGAGTGTGCCCAACCAGTTTACATGTGTTTTGTGGACTTGGAGAAGGCATTCCACCGTGTCCCTCATGGTTTTTTGTGGGGGGTGCTTCAGGAGTATGGGGTATCGGGCATGTTATTACAAGCTATTCGGTCTCTGTACGACCGTTGTGAGAGTTTGGTTCGTATTGCCAACACTGAGTCGGACTCATTCCCAGTGAGAGTTGGACTCCGCCAGGGCTGCCCTTTGTCACCGATCCTGTTCATAATTTTTATGGACAAGATTTCTAGGCGCAGCCAGGGAATGGAGGGTGTCATACTTGGTGACCACAGGATCTCATCTCTGTTGTTTGCAGATGATGTCCTGTTGGCTTCATCCAGCAATGACCTACAGCTCTTGCTGGGATGATTTGCCGCTGAGTGTGAAGCGGCTGGGATGAGAATCAGCACCTCCAAGTCTGAGCCCATGGTCCTCAGCCGAAAAAAAGGTGGATTGTCTTCTCTGGGTTGGGGACAGGCTCCTGCCCCAAGTGGAGGAGTTTAAGTATCTTGGGGTCTTATTCACGAGTGAGGGGAGAATGGAGCAAGAGATTGATAGACGGATCGGAGCAGCATCTGCAGTGATGCGGACGTTGTACCGGTCTGTTGTGGTGAAGAGGGAGCTTAGTTCTAAGGCAAAGCTGTCAATTTGCCAGTCAATCTACGTTCCTACTCTCATCTATGGTCACGGGCTTTGGGTAATGACCGAAAGAACGAGATCGCAGATACAAGCGGCTGAACTGAGCTTTCTCTGTAGGATTGCTGGACTCACCCTCAGAGATAGGGTGAGGAGCTCAGTCATCCGGGAGAGGCTCAGAGTAGAACCGCTGCTCCTCCACATTGAAAGGAGTCAGTTGAGGTGGTATGGGCATCTGATTAGGATGCCTCCTGGACGCCTCTCGCTTGAGGTGTTTCAGGCACATCCCACTGGGAGGAGATCCCGGGGCAGACCCAGGACTTGGTGGAGAGACTACATCTCCCAGCTGGTCTGGGAACGCCTTGGCATCCTCTATGAAGAGCTGGAGCAGGTGGCTGGGGAGAGGGAAGTCTGGGCTTCTCTGCTTGAACTGCTGCCTCCGCGACCTGGACCTCCAGAAAAGTGGTAGAAGATGGATGGATGGATGGAACTTCCTGTGTTTGGACATGAGCTTTTTCACGCTTTCGCTTTAGTTCACTTTTTGTAGTATTGGTATTTATTATTATTATTTGTTATTATTATTGTTATTCCCAGGATTATTAGTATCTCTCAGTTTTGTATTCTTTCTTGTCCTTGCTGTGGTGGGTTATTTTCTCCCTTTGTATATTTTTGTCTGGATCTCATCTCATTATCCATTTCAGTTATCATGTTCCTCCTTTGCTTTTATTTTGACAGTGTTCTTTGCTTCTTCCGTTCCTCTCCTAGCTAGTTTCACGGCTCATCCCAGCTGTTTATTATTCCGGTTTATTATCCTCGCCCTTGGCTTTTGATTAGCCTCACCTGTTTGTCATTTATCTAATTTTTCCTTGCCCTATTTAAGGGACGCCGCCCCGCAGTTTGGGGAAACGTTCTTCTTTGTTGAATTGGCGTATAACATATGCTTCAGCCAAATCTTTATCCTGCCTGTTCTCCATTTAGCCTGTACGTTTATTGCTGCATTGTTATATTTTTGAGTTTTATTAAGCCACTGCAACTCACAGCTGTCATGGATGGCCCTCGCGAGCCATCAATAAGATGCCACAGGCCAGCCGGTGAATTTGCACAGTTTATTAAAGAAAGGAAAACGACAAAATAACTAGCCACGGGGGGCTAAAACACACTATAACTACAACTCAGACTATGGCAAAGGAGGAACAGACTCACATTGAAAACACTTACAATAAAGGACGAAGATGAAGGATTGTTCATGTCTGACCAGGGGAAGCTCGACGAGGAATGCTCGACGATGTCAGACGAGGGATTGTCCGACGAGACTGCAGCAATGTTTCGCCCTCAGCTGCTCCCTTAAATAGGGCTCAGGATGGAACACCTGATGAGGCGATCATTAATGCAGCTCAGCTGTCAGAGCCTCAGCTCTGACAGCCGGAAGCCCCTCCGAGCACTGTCACAATAAAAGCTCGGAGAGCCATAGGGAACACACACACACAAGATGGGAGGAAAATACTGCATGGCCCGAGTGCGGACGAAATCGGCACTCGAACCACGACAACAGCACTTGCATTTGGGTCTCCTTTCTGCCCCTGAGGGGCAAGTCTATGACAGAAGGACACCGTCAGTTTGGACCCAGCGGACTGTGAGTTGAACTTTCCCTTACCTGCATTTTTCACCAGGGAGAATCCAGTGGACTCCCATAGTTGTTTATTATGGCCAGCTGCAAGCTGTTAACACAGGAGGAAATTAATTCCATGATCTGCCTGCAGGACCAGGCAGCCACGGCCTGCAGCTCTTCTGACCCAAAGGAGGAGTGTCAGTTATGGACAGCTTCAGCAAGGGAGATTGAGCGAACTCCGTGTCTGGGGTTGTTTCCATGGGTACGGGACCTACCCATTTTCTGTCTTCAGTGACCCGCCTCTCTGCCTGAAGTCCCTGCAGTTATGGAGGTCAATATGGCCTGGATGAGGAGCTGTTTTGGGCTGCGGGATTAGTGGAGGACTTAATCTCAGACGCTCGCACTGGCAGTAACACAGCTTATCATGTTTATAGTCAGCTTCATGTGTGCCTGTGTTTGTGTTCATGTTGAATGTAATTGTGGTTTGTAAATATGGATGTCACCTGACTGCAAAACACATCTACCTACGGGTACAAATAAAGTAACCTGAACCTGAACCTGAACCTGAACCTGAACCTGAACTCCCAAGGAAGCCTTGAAGAGTCTGGATATCGCACCGGAGGTAATAGAGACATACCCCAGCCTGCGGAGCTATTCAGAACTCACGGGTCTCCTCATCTCGGTTCCTAATTTACAACAGATGCTTCACAGGCTGGTGAGAAGCATTTCCCCATCTGCATCTGAGCCGACGAAGAAGAGTCCCCTGGTGCAGATGCCTGCAGCCGCTCACCGCACGCCAGCTACGGAATGCTGCAAATTGGTGAGGAGCTGTGCCCCAACTGTACCTGTGCTGATGAAGAAGCGTCCCCTGGTACAGACGCATTCAGTCTCTCACTCAGCTCCGGGATCCTCTCCACGCCGTCCTCCAGCTCCAGCCTCCGCCCGTCGCCGCTTCCCAGCTGCTCCCTGCCAGTTGAAGTCAGCCCCCACATGGATCAGTTTGCCTGGTTCTTCTTCAACAGTCCCAGTGGTAGACATACGTCACTCCCCCAGCAACAGATCCTTTGTGGCAGTAACACAGCAGCAGACTCCTCTTCATTCGCTAGTTCCTCTTCATCGGCTGTCCTATCATCAGCCCCTTCTTCCTCCTTGTCTGTTGCTGCTGTCCCCCTCTCCTCCACTGCTGAGCATCCTGCTGTCTCATCCCCACTTTCAGCCGTCATCATGCCTGCAGTGCCGGCTCCTCCATCCTCTACATTGGTGCCCTCGCCCACAACGGTTCCCTCACCGGAGTTCCCCGGGGTGACTTTAGAAGAGGCAGGGCAGGCCAGGCAAGTACATTTTTCTCTTTTTACATCTATGAGATGTATGAGATGTATGATATTGCTTGGTATTAGACGGGGGTTCACAGTGGCAGTCACCCATCACTGCTGAGCCTCCGTCACCTGCTTCTGCTGCCATTTTTTCTTGGTATGAATATGAAGTCTGCCTATGTTTCTCCTTTCCTGTCCAAGGTGCCTACGTCTGGGATGGTGATGCACGCTGCAGCTTCAGCTGACCCAGAGGTGCACACTACAGCTCCAGCCTCCGCTCCCCACCGGTCCCCGTCTGTACCTGTGCCGACAAAGAAGCGTCTCCTCGTACAGATGCCTTCAGATACTCGCCAATCATCGGCCCCGCCTTCTCCTCCCAAGCAGCAGTCCACACCACCTTACCAGGTGACCTCGGCAGCCATCGAGAGTGATTTGCCTGGGTCTTCAGCAGCAGCAGCCACCGCAGCATGGAAATTAAAGCAAGTACGTTTTCATTCGTTAACTCCTATAGATGAAATGCCTTGCCTTATTCCCGGGGGGGGGGGGGGGGCTCAGCAGCAGCCATCCACTTTGGCTGAGCTCTCACCAACTGCTGCTGTATCCATCCATCTGTCCTCACCAGCATCTCTCGTGTCCTCCATTGTTCTTTCTGGGTGTCTTCCTGTCCTGGGAGGGACCCGTCTGACGATGGAGGGGCCTGCCGTTACGGAGACTCCTGTTCCGGCCCCGCGGCCACATCCTGGACGGAAGAGGAGTGCCCCCTGTATTCCGAAGCCTGTGCAGACAACGGAGTGTCCCCCGGTTTTGGCATCACAGGAACCGGTGCCATTGGTGAGACATTTTCCAGCTCCTGTCGTCACGCCTGAAGTTCCGTCAGTTCCTGTCATCACAACTGAAGAGCCGCCAGTTCCTGTTGTCACGCCTGAAGTTCCATCAGTTCCTGTCATCACGCCTGAAGTTTTACTGCCATCACACCTGCTGCTTGGGCTGCAGCAGTAGAGTCACTGGAGTCATGGTCGACGGTGGAGCAGGAGTTAAGGAAAGTCCTCTTTTTTTTTATTTATCTTTTGTTCTTATTAAAGACAAGAATAGAAAGGAGATGTATTTACCTTCTTAACATGTTTCGACTGTACACTGCAGCCTTTGTCAGAAGAGTCAGCTGATTACTGCCAGGTGACATTTATCAGCTGATTTTCGTAGGCGGGGCCAGCTCAGCAGATCTGTCAGATCCACCGAGCCGGCCCCACCTTCTGCCATCAGATGGTCTCTGGAGAATGTGATCCCAGGTGCGGGAAAGCATAAAGGCCCCCTCATCTCGGTTCATGGTGTCTTTTCCCCGCTTCCTGATTTCTATGGCCTCCTTGATCCAGCGTTTGTGTCTGTTGCTCTCTGATCCAATAATTTTTGCGTTGTCCCAGTCCATGATGTGATTATTTCTTTTGCAGTGATCTGATATTGCTGATTTTAAAGTTTCTTGTTCTGCTTTTTCTTTTTGTGATCTTGTGAGTCGTCCTTGTGTTTCCTTCTCACATTCCTTCTGGTGTTCTTTTTTTCTTGTGGTGAATGATCTCCTTTCTATTCTTGTCTTTAATAAGAACAAAAGATAAATAATTAAAAGAAGACAAAATGAACCTACTTGAGCTATTAAGTCCTCTTTTTTGTATTTATGATATCAGTTTTAGAGAGATCTTGTCTTACTCTTGGTGAGGAGACCCAGTTGCAGCTGTCATCTGCTCCTGGGCTCTCCCGGTTGGGCTCTACTGCTTCCAGTGACCCAGTGTTTGTCTCTTCCTCCCCATCTGAGGTGGCTGTGTTGGGGATGGATTCCCAGCCAGTTGGACTTGAGACGCCCCAGCCTGAGTCGCCTGATTTTGCTGTTGGTCATCAGTTCTCCTCATCTGGTTTCGTCGCTGGTCAACAGTCCTCTTCATCTGGTTTCATCACTCGTCAGCAGTCTTCTTCGTCTGGTTTTGCCGCTGGTCAGCAGTCCTCTTTGTCTGTTTTCGCTGCTGGTCAGCAGTCCTCTTCGTCTGGTTTCGCCGCTGGACAGCAGTCCTCTTTGTCCAGTTTCGCCTCTGGTCAGCCATTATTGCCATCTGGGTTCGCCGCTGGTCAGCAGACATCGTCAGGTCTCAACTACAAGGTCACAGGATCCACGTTTCAGCCCATGCGGTCCATAAAGGGCACGTTTTCCAGCAGCCATCTCTGGAAGGGGACGCATCATGCTCTACAGTCCGATGGCTCAGGGACGCTGGGAGACCACCTGAAAGATCATGTTCTCTGGTCTGGTGGTTCTGGAATGCTGGAAGACTACCCGATGTGTTGTACTCTCTGGTTGGGTGGCTCAGGGACTCTGGGAGGCCACCCGACACATTTCAACTTAAGATTTGGTGGTCTTGGGACTACAGCAGGCCACCTTAACTGCCTTGCTTTCTGGCCCAGTGGCTCTGGGATTTCGGTAGGCCACCTGACCTGCCTTGTTTTGTATGTCTCTGTTGACCGAGAGATTTGTTTTGACCCACCTGGCCTTGTTTTCCCCACCGCCCTCACTGGAAGGGCGGTGGGGAAATCTTGATCTTGATTGGGGGGGTGATTTGGGGTTTTCCTCTTTGTGATGTTACGTTGGGGTGTCTGGAATCTGCCCCATAAAGGTGGGGCTCTGTCATGATGCTGAGCATGGTTGGGGAACCACTCACGCTCTTAGTTCATTCTGATTATTTTCTGCACTTTCCCTACCTCAGTTTTATTATTGACTTTGATTATGGTTGCCTGTAATTATGCTATTAAAGTGTGCCCTCTGTTTCTGTTTGTTATGAGTTGTCTTGTTACTTTAGTCTTGTTCATTAATACTATGTGTGTATGGGCCATCTTGTATTATAAATTATAACTTCCTGTGTTTGGACATAAGCTTTTTCATGCCTTTGCCTTTAGTGCCCTTTTGTAGTATTGGTATGTATTATTACCATTATTCCCAGTATTATTTGCATCTCTCAGTTTTGCATTCTATCTTGTCCTTGCCTTGGTGGGTTATTTTCTCCCTTTGTATAATTTTGTCTGGATCTCGTCTTATTATCCATTTCAGTTGTCATGTTCCTCCTGTGCTTTTATTTCGACAATGTTCTTTGTTTCTTCCGTTCCTCTCTTAGCTACTTTTGTAGATTGTCCCAGCTGTTTATTATTTTGGTTTATTATCCTCGCCCTTGGCTTTTGATTAGCCTCACCTGTTTGCCATTTATCTAATTTTTCCTTACCCTATTTAAGGGGCGCCACCCCACAGTTCAGGGCAACATACTACTTTGTCAAACAGGCGTATAACATATGCTTCAGCCAAATCTTTATCCTGCCTGTTCTCCATTTAGCCTGTAAGTATATTCCTGCCCTGTTATATTTTTGAGCTTTTATTAAACCACTGCAACTCACAGCTCCTGCGTTCGGGTCTCCATTCTGCCCCTGAGGGGCAAGACTATGACAAAATTGCAATGTTTTTCTTGCAAATTTGAACTTTCTCAAAAATGTTCAACTTTTTTTACTGTAAACTTACAACTTTTCCCAATAAATTTGGGACTTTTTTCCTCTTAAATTTTCAATTTATTTACTTATATACAGTGATGTGAAAAAGTGTTTGCCCCCTTCCTGAGTTCTCATTTTTTGTATGTTTGTCACACTTAAATGTTTCAGACCATCAAACAAGTTTAAATATTAGACGATTACACAAGTAAACACAAAATGCAGTTTTTAAATGAAGGAGTTTATTATTAAGGGGGGGGGATCCAAACCTACATGGCCCTGTGTGAAAAAGTGATCCCCCCCTCCATTAAAACATAAATTAACTGTGGTTTCTCACATCTTTGGAAAGCTGAATTCAATTTTTCTAGCCACACCCAGGCCTGATTACTACCACACCTGTTCTCAATCAAGAAATCACTTAAACAGGACCTGCCTGACAAAGTGAAGTAGACCAAAAGATCCTCAAAAGCTAGACATCATGCTGCCATCCAAAGAAATTCAGGAACAAATGAGAAACAAAGTAATTGAGATCTGTCAGTCTGGAAAAGGTCATAAAGCCATTTCTAAAGCTTTGGGACTCCAGCGAACCACAGTGAGAACCATTATCCACAAATGGTGAAAACATGGAACAGTGGTGAACCTTCCCAGGAGTGCCCAGCTGACCAAAATTACCCCATGAGCACAGCAACGACTCATCAAAGAGGTCACAAAAGATTCCACAACAACATCCAAAGAACTGCAGGCATCACTTGCCTCAGTTAAGGTCAGTGTTCATGAGTCCACCATAAGATAGATACTGGGCAAAAATGGCAGTTCCAAGATGAAAACCACTGTTGAGCAAAAAGAACATAAAGGCTTGTCTCAGTTTTGCAAAGAAAAACATCTTGATGATCCCCAAGACTTTGAGGAAAGTACTCTGTGGACTGATGAGACAAAAGTTGAACTTTTTGGAAGGTGTGTGTCCCATTACATCTGGTGTAAAAGTAACACGGCATTTCAGAAAAGGAGCATACCCACAATAAAATGTGGTGGTGGTAGTGTGATGGTCTGAGGCTGTTTTGCTGCTTCAGGACCTGGAAGACTTGCTGTGGTAAATGGAACCATGAATTCTGCTGTCTACCAAAAAATCCTGAAGGAGAATGTCCGGCCATCTGTTCGGGACCTCAAGCTGAAGCGCACTTGGGTTCTGCAGCACGACAATGATCCAAAACACAGCAGCAAGTCCACCTCTGAATGGCTTAAGCAAAACAAAATGAAGACTTTGGAGTGGGGCAGCACGGTGGCGCAGTGGTTAGCACAGTGGCAGCACAGCAAGAAGGTCATGGGATCGATTCCACCCTTGACCATCGTGGGTTCGATCCCACCCCCAGACCATCGGTGACCCTTCTGTGTGGAGTTTGCATGTTCTCCCCGTGTCTGCGTGGGTTTACTCCGGGCACTCCGGTTTCCTCCCACATGCCAAAAACATGCAAGTTAGGTTAATTGGCATCAAAACTGGGGATTCTAAATTGTCCTTAGGTATGGATGTGAGAGTGAATGGTTGTCTGTCTCTCTGTGTTGGCCCTGCGATGGACTGGCGATCTGTCCAGGGTGGACCCTGCCTCTCGCCCAAAGATGCTGGGATAGGCTCCAGCCCCCCCGCGACCCGAAAGGATTAAGCGGTAGAAGATGGATGGATGGATGGATGGACTTTGGAGTGGCCTAGTCCAAGTCCTGACCTGAATCCGATTGAGATGCTGTGGCATGACCTTAAAAAGGCGGTTCTTGCTGGAAAACCCTCCAATGTGGCTTAATTACAACAATTCTGCAAAGATGAGTGGGCCAAAATTCCTCCACAGCGCTGTAAAAGACTTACTGCCAGTTATCACAAACTCTTGACTGCATTTTGTGTTTACTTGTGTTATCTTTGTCTAATATTTAAATTTAAGTGTGACAAACATATAAAAAAATGAGAAATCAGGAAGAGGGCAAACACTTTTTCACACCACTCTGTGTGTGTGTGTGTGTGTGTGTGTGTGTGTGTGTGTGTAGTATATATTTAGATAGATAGATATATGCATTTATTGATACGTGTCTCCTCACCATAAAGTAAAGTGACTTATCTTAAAATGCTTGTTTGAGAAAATTACAACAAAAATCTTAATGTCTTACACAATACTTTTTGTCAAAGATATCCAGTGCAAAATATACTTTTTTGTGGTATTAATACTGTGTATGAATGGGTGCCTTGCAGTGTGTATATGGAAGATTTTTCTCCCAAGTGACACCAGTCACATCGTCATTTTTACTATTTTGGTTATAATCAGACACGTAAGCTTTGGTAATATTGATATTTGATAAAATAGCCTTGATGAGGGAGAACCCCCCAGACCTGTGGTGTCCAGCTCACCTCCACTAGCACCAAGCTTGTCCTCCTCCTGCTCCTCCTCCTCTTCTCATCCAGATTAGGTCATATATGTTCAGATCATGACCCATTCACACAAAGGAAGGAGTGAATTAAGCCAATTTTACACTTAAATTGAATGTTGTGATGCCACTCTCGGTAAATGGATGTTGAATAGACACGTTCAGTCTTGTATTGACAATTCCTGCATTTTTCAGTGTGTGGTTCTTTTATATTGCTTCTTAATTTTGTACTTTAAAACAGGGAAACAGGCAGAACACAAACATGGACCTCCTTCTTGACTACCTGGAGAGGTCAGATGAGAGGCAGCAGGAGCAGAGCAGGAGGGAGGAGCAGCTGACCTCCGCTTTGCTGCAAAGCATCCAGAAGATGGAGGACAGGACCAACACCCTTGTTGGACTGATGGGACACGTTGTGTCTGTGCTTGAGGGGCTGCAAACAAAGTAACTATCACAGCATTGATATTTTTGGCTGTGTGGACATAATATTTCATATGAAGCAGTCTGAAGTTTTTGCACATTTTGTAAATAAAACCTTTAACTGTTTTTCTGCTTCCACATTAATTGTTTTCCTCACACCAAACATATGCATGAAATGTAAAGCTATTTAGGACAAACAATGCAAATCACTATAACATTGTAGTGGTGAGAAGTGAAAGTACAAGTACTGAATTACTGCACTTAAGTTCATTTTTCAGGTATTTGAAAATATATCAGGTATTTGTGGACTTTACTCACATATTTTTGACAACTTTTTTCACATTTTCTAAAGAACAAGCAGCAACAAACTTTAAATCTATGCACTTTTTTTCTGTGGAAAATGTCCCAAGTTGCCAGCTTCAAAAATGATAATGAGTTTATATTCTTTTGACAACGTCCCACATGACATTCTGTCAGCTCTGGACAAGATCATTTCTCGGGAAAGAACTTTTAACTAGCAAACTTTGCTTTTAACTAGCAAAAATGCTAGCAAGTTAAGCTACAGTCTTTAGCTAACTTTACAGACTTTAGCTGCCTCCTTAAATGTAGTCACCATTCTCTGCAATTAAGAATAAAGCCATTTCGGGATGATAATACAAGTTTGGAATAATAAAAGCAGCACTCCCAAAGAGACAACAAGCTCCTCCATATTGACAAGTTAGTGCTTCTTCTTCTCCTCCTCTTTTACGTTCTTCTTCTGTAAAAAAAAACAGGAGTGGAGCGGCCCGCCATTCAGCTAGCTAAACAGCTGTCCAGTTAGCCGTTAAGTCAACATAAATCGTCCAGGATTATGGGTCCTAAGAAAGCTCAGCAGACTGAGGAGGTGGACGATATTAAAAGATCGCTTGACTTCTTGGCTGAAGAGATTTCTGCTGTTAAGCTGCAGCAAAAAAAACATTCTGGGCCTGGTCGAGGAGGTGAAAGCGCTGCGGATCCAGAACGCCGAGAAGGACAAGAGGCTGGCGTATCTGGAGTGTCGGACCTGGAGCAGTACACCCGGGTGAACGATGTGATCATCACTGGGCTCCGCATTAAACCCCGATCACATGCTCGGGCGGTGGCCGCGGACAGCGGAGGGAGGCTCGACGTGCTGGAAGACGATTCCATGGAACAACAAGTGGCGGCCTTCCTGCAGTCCTCAGGAATCCAGCTGGACTGTAACACCATAGAGACCTGCCACCCTCTGCCCAGGAAAAACGGCAACAAACCAGCTGTGATCATGAGGTTTGTGAACAAAAAACACAAGACTGCGCTGCTAAAACAAGGGAGGAAACTGAAAGGAACCAACATTTACATAAACAAGCACCTTACAAAAGTAAATGCAGAAATAGCCAGAAAAGCAAGATACCTGAGAAAGCAGAAAAAGATTCAAAACACCTGGACATCAAACTGTAAAATATACATCAAATGAAATGGATCACCTGAAGAAGCCAAAGTCATTAACATCCGAAATATTATGGAACTGGACAAATACCAGTGAACATTATGAACTAGAGTCGACAGCAACAAGAGACAACTGTAGGACACTGAAGGGATATACTCATCTGCATCAGGACATATAACTACATGGAACAAAAGATCAACAAACAGGAACAACAGGAACTGAACTTTTGAATATACAGATCACAACCCACAGGACATGGAATATAACATAGACCCTGATAATAATTTATTTACCTCCACGGTGGCGCAGTGGTTTAGCACTGCAGCAGCACAGTTTACCCTTGGCCGGGCGATCGCGGGGATCGTGAGATCGTGGGTTTGATCCCAGCCCCCGACCAACAGTGAGCTGTGTGGAGTTTGCATGTTCTCCCCGTGTTGCGTGGGTTTACTCCGGGATTTCTCCGGTTTCCTCCCGCATACCAAAAACATGTAGGTTTAGGGCGCTCGCGCACGCAGCGACCGGCAGCCGGTGGCTTGTCACCAGACTGCAAACCAAATCTACCTACGGGTACAAATAAGTAACAAAAAAAAAAAAAAAATCAATAATGACTGTAGTTACTACACGGATGAACAGTTTAACACAATGGTCACATCTGATTTTAATATTTCTATGATCCACTTCAACAGCAGAAGTCTCTATGCCAACATTAATAACATTAAAAATTATTTACATCAGTTTAAAGAGCCATTCAATATAGTGGCAATATCAGAGACGTGGCTCAGTGAAGAGAAAGGAGTGGATTTTACCATGGATGGCTATGAATTAAATTATATAAATAGAAAAGTGAAAAAGGGAGGAGGAGTTGCAATTTATGTTGACAAGAGCTTGAAATACAAGGTTGTTGAAAATCTGTCAGTAACTGTGGATGATTTATTTGAATGCATTACAATAGAAATCTGTCTGGACAATGTGAAGAATATAGTAGTGAGCTGTGGATATAGAACACCTGGATCAAACATTGACTTATTTAAGGACTGGATGGAAAAAATGTCTGCAAAACTAACTCATAAAGTTATGTTCATCTGTGGGGATTTCAATATAGATCTTATGAATTCAAAACAACATAGTTTGACAGAAGAATTTATCAACACAATGTACAGTATGGGCTTACATCCAACAATTACCGGACCTAGCAGATTCACGTCACACAGTGCCACACTAATAGATAACATATTCACAAACATTATGGAAAATAATATCATGAGTGGGCTTTTATTGAATGATATCAGTGACCACCTGCTGATTTTTGTTGTCTATCAATGTGATTATAGGAAGAAAAAGTATACCAAAAATATGAAATATAAAAGAACAAGAACTGAAGAATCTATGTATTTACTGGCAAAGCAACTATTAATGCAAGACTGGAAGGTAGTTTGTGACAAAAAATATATAAATAAAGCATATGATGAATTTTTACAAATATTTCAATCATTGTACAATAAAAACTGTCCTATAAAACAATACAGTGACAGACAACAACAAAAAAATATACCATGGGTCACCAAGGGGTTAATAAATACATGTAAAAAGAAGAATACATTATATAAACAATTCATTAAGTGTAGAACAGTAGAGGCTGAGATCAAATATAAAAGATATAAAAACAAACTAATATAATGAGGACTTGTAAGAAAGAATACTACAACAGAATATTAGAGATAATAAGAATAACTTAAGAGGAATATGGCAAGTGCTAAATGGAATTATTAGTAGCATGTGGTGACCCAGCACACTGCAGACTGATACTATTCACACTCAGCAGGGCTGGAGGAAATGGAGGACAATTTACATATGGACAGAGAGCCCCAGGGGGCAATCAGAACAATGGACTGTTGTGTATACATCCCGGGATTAGGGAGAGGACATCAAGGCGCCAGTTGGTCACGCTAATAATATGTATTGACTGATATGTATATCACTATGCTAATGTGCCATGCATTCTCTCTGTCTGTACAACATGTATAAAAGAGCTTGTGATACATGCCTCAGCAGCACAGTAGCTCACTTGGCTACAGTGTGTGTCTCATTATGCTGGAGGAAATAAAACCCTGCAACCTTCCTGCTCGTCGCATCTCGCCTGATCTTTTACCTCCACACTGGTGACCCTAGATGTGTCATGGTGACGCCGGCATCCTCTTCATCCACACCAGAGCGCGCTCTCCAGAGCGGGCAGTGCTGGGACCGACATGCACCATGAATGGCGACACGAGCAAACTGAAGGAAGCAGCCTGAATGGGGAAAATCATCGGCGCCGCCTGCATTGATTTCCACCAAGCTCCCCTACCCTGACTCACTCCAGACAGCGGACCTCCCGCGCACAGAAGCCCCGCACGCACACCGCAGGATTACGAGGACAGCACAACTTCCAGCTATGTGGTCACTGCGCCAAGCGGGTGCCACGCGCAGGGACAAACCGGCTTCACAGACTGATACAGCGTCCCCCGCCGCTGCACATGCCCGAGAAACACGGCCGATCGCCATTGTCGGAACCTTTAGGGCTGCTCACACACCTGAAGCAGACATGCAGCCCGCACACAGGACTTTGTATGGGTTTCTCAGCCACGGCACACAACGGGAGTTTAGCCGATTGCTGTCCCCAATGGCTTTAGGGCTGCGTCTGCACCTAAAGCCAAACCGCCAAGTTCCTCACACAGCTGCAGTTGTTTCACAGCCGCTACGCATCCTTGGGGAACTTGGCCATTCGCCTTCCCCGCATCCTTGCTGGACCGAGCCGCAAGAGGAGTCAGAGACTTAATTTTTACACAGCCGCTGCGGATCACCGCCAGGTTGACCGGGAAAGTCCCTCACCATCGCGGATCCACAGGCAATTTTTGCGCAGCCCAGACACCTTTGACGTCCCGGGCCGGCACTCACTTACTCCCACCCCCCTCCCCCTCCTCCTCCACAGCGCTCTTCCCACACCTCACTGTCTAAAACCGGCCGATTGCCGGTTGGTTCCATTACGCACGATGCACACCAGCCCCGTGTGCCCATGATCCACAGCCGTTCAACGTGCTGGGACCCGGAGGGGAGCACACTGTGTTTTCCACCCCCGCCCCCGTTCTACCGGAGCTGGAGCCCAAATGACGGGGGGGGGGGGGGGGGGGTTTACAGGCCTTTCTGAGCGTTCTGGGGGGAGCCATGTGGTGACCCAGCACACTGCAGACTGATACTATTCACACTCAGCAGGGCTGGAGGAAACGGAGGACAATTTACATACGGACAGAGAGCCCCAGGGGGCAATCAGAACAATGGACTGTTGTGTATACATCCCGGGATTAGGGAGAGGACATCCGGGTGCCAGTTGGTCATGCTAATAATATGTATTGACTGATATGTATATTACTGTGCTAATGTGCCATGCATTCTCTCTGTCTGTACAACATGTGATAGAAAAATTCCATATTATCTATACTATTATTGATATTAATAATGTATTATTATAATTGAGACGTATCATACCTTTCATATGCCATGTTTAATGTTTATATGTGCATTCCACATAGGATAAGTTTATATAGTCTTGGCCTGTTTCTGTGAGCAATTTCAGCGAGTTCAGACTGAGGATAAGATAAGATAAGATAAGCCTTTATTAGTCCCACAATGGGGAAATTCCAGGATTGCAACAGCTCAGGGACAGCAACACTCAGCAATAATTTAGAAGATAAGAAAATAAGAGCAGTAAATATATATATGTACACATAAATATATATACACACAGTGCAGAGCATTGTAGCTAGATGGAATGAACAACATAACCGTCTATTTAGTTACCCTACATGGTATGTATATGTACCCATACATATTGTCACCCTCCATAGCGACTGATATTGTCCTAGTTGTATACTGGAGGGGACCATTTGTGTAAGTCTGTTGCGTCTTTTGCATTCATCAGTACATGCGTAAGGAATAATCTAAGCCATTTATTATAATCTCTTTGACATAACCTGTTATGGGTGACAGGAATGCACAGGAACTCCTCAGCCTGTACAGATCAGTGGTAGATGGACATTCTGTTAGTTTTATGGATCTCATGTCTTCATGACCCATGTCTCCAGAGTGTCTGACGTCTGCCTGGATAAGCTCAGTTATCAGGACTGTCCCATTCTGTCTCTTCCCTTATCCTCATCCTCCCTCTCCTTTCTCCTACCTATATATATATATATCAGACTTAGAAGAATGGATCCTTAAGAGATTCTCGGTGTGTCTGAATGTCATGCCTTGTAATCCCTCCCCCAGGTGGCCAATGGGGTGATTGCTTATATTTTTGTAATAAATGTACATAAATTCAACTTTCCGCCTGATTATTTGACTTTGAATAATTTAAGCTCAAAATTATTCTAACAACATGTATAAAAGAGCTGACGATACATGCCTCAGCAGCACAGTAGCTCACTTAGCTACAATGTGTGTCTCATTATGTTGGAGGAAATAAAACCCTGCAACCTTCCATCTCGTCGCATCTCGCCTGATCTTTTACCTCCACAAACCAATCAAAGAATGCTAATTATCCAGAATATTTTGGAGTTGGAAGAGAAACTCAGGCAAAACAACACTAAAGATATGTGGGAGGGAATGAAACAAATAACTGGGTGTGAGGGGAGAGTCAGGCAGCCATCTGGGAGCCAGGAGAGAGCGGAGGAACTGAATCTGTTTTTTAATAGGTTCAACTCACAGTCTGTCACCCGAGCAACACAACCAGACCCCCACGCACCCCTCCCCACCCACCCTCCTGTGCAGAACCTCTCTCCATCTCCTCCTCCTCAAGGGGCACCAGGACCCTCCCTCACTTCACGGTGACTACAGATCAGGTGGAGAAACAGCTGGAGAGACTCCGTCAGCGGAAGGCTTCGGGCCCTGATGGCATCTCCGCAAGGACCCTGAGGACCTGTGCCAACCAACTAGCTCCGGTACTGAAACACCTGTACAACCTGAGCCTGAGTCTGGAGAGAGTACCGGTGCTGTGGAAGACATCCTGCCTGGTTCCTGTCCCCAAGAAGTCATCTCCATTGGATTTGAATGATTACCGACCAGTTGCCCTCACATCTCATGTGATGAAGGTCCTGGAGAGACTGGTCTTAGCCCACCTGAGGCCGCAGGTGAAGACGTGGCTGGACCCTCTGCAGTTTGCATATCAGCCCCATTTAGGAGTTGAAGATGTTGTCATCTACCTGCTGCAACAAGCCCATCTGCACCTGGATGTTGGAGGAGATACTGTAAGAATCACTTTTTTTGATTTTTCCAGTGCCTTTAACACCATCCAGCCACTGCTGCTGGGTGAGAAGCTGCGAGTGATGGATGTTGACAGCTCTGTGATCTCCTGGATTACTGACTACCTGACAGGCAGACAACAGTTTGTCCGGCTGGGCAGTGTCTTGTCTGGAGTGGTGGCTAGTGATACAGGAGCTCCAGAGGGGACTGTGCTCTCTCCTTTTTTTTTTTTTTTACCTTATACACCACTGACTTTCAGTACAACACTGAGTCATGCCACCTGCAAAAATTCTCTGATGACTCAGCTGTTGTGGGGTGTATAAGAGGAGGAGAGGAGGGGGAGTACAGGGCACTGGTAGACAGATTTGTGGAGTGGACGGAGCAGAATCACCTGAGGTTGAATGTCAGCAAGACCAGAGAGATGGTGATTGACTTCAGGAAGAGGAAGGCTCCTTCTCAGCCACTGCAGATTAGGGGGGAGGATGTGGGAGTTGTTGAGGACTACAGATATCTGGGTGTCAGGATCAGCAGCAGGTTGGACTGGAGATCCAACACCGATGCTGCGCACAAGAAGGGGATGAGCAGACTCTACTTCCTGAGAAAGCTGAGATCCTTCAACGTGTGCAGCAGGATGCTGGAGCTTTTCTACCAGACTGTTGTCGCCAGCGCCATCTTCTTTGCTGCTGTCTGTTGGGGTAGCAGTATCAGGGCTAGAGATAGCAACAGACTTGACAAGATTATCAAGAGGGCTGGCTCTGTAATTGGTCTCAGACCGGAGACCTCTGAGGCAGTGGTGGAGAGGAGAACACTAAATAAACTGCGATCCATCATGAACAATCCTGATCACCCCCTCCACCACACACTAGATAGACAGCGAAGCACTTTCTCCAGTAAACTATTACAGCTTCGTTGTCGAACGGCCAGGTACAGGAAATCTTTCCTGCCACATGCAATTTCACTGTGCAATAACTCACTTTGATGTTGTATTCTGGTCATAGCTACAGTATGCTGCCACACTGCACCTTACAGACTAACTGATACATCACTTTTTCACTCTGCTCCTGATAGTCCTTCTTTGTGCAATGGGATGATTCATGTGTTTATACGGGTCATCATATATTAAGCTGGTTCCAAGGTTGTCATAGCCAGGAGCGGCACTGGGGTTAAGCTCCCAGTGCTCATAAAATGCTCCTTATGGCGTGCGTCTCGAAAAGCCTCTGACAACTAAGTCCAACTCCTAGCCTGCCCGTGTGGTTTAGTCTCTAAGCCCGGCGGAACTGCTTTTACTAATAGGAGAAGGGGCGAGGGCGGATCTCTGGCGCCTTAAAACCAGATGCTTCGGGTAGATGGTGGCTCGTCAACCTGGGAAGGTAGCCCATCTAGGGGAAGGTAAACCCTGATTTCAAACCTCCGCTGCCTTGCGGCATACCCGGTCACGGGAAAGGCTTCGGGAGTCAACCCCGAGGAAAAATCCGGAGTCGGAGCCCCTAAGGCAGTTCTATGTTGTGCTCAACATCGTTCTGGCAGCTCCTGCAACAGCGCTGGTGCCAAACTGTAGCAGCCCTGCTGTTCCTTTGGATTCATCAGTGACGTGGAGAGGGGGGACATGCTGCATGGGCAACATCTTATCCTCCATATCTTCCTGCCCAGGCTTGAATCCTACCAACGCTCAACGCTGGAAGGTAGAACACCGGATCACTGGAGAGGACACTCCAGCTTCGCCTTTGGCGTAGACAAAACACGGGGAATGACAGTTACCGGTTATAAGCCACCGCTCAATTGGCGTAGAGCTCGGCGCCAGGGGTTATTCCCGACAGTGGGAGGTATCATCGGATCTCACTGGACAGCTACCGCCCGCCTCAAGCTGGGCAGCCCCCAGCCAATAAGGTGATGTCCCGCCACAGCTTGCTTTCCTCATTGGGTGCATGGGGATGAGGAGAAGTCCGAACAGCAGGCTGAGAACTTTCGCACCAGGCAAGACAATAAAACAAAAGAGACCAACTCTAAAACTGGGAACTTGGAACGTCCGCACTATGATGACAGGACTCGCTACTAACCTCAAGGACATCAACGACACCAGGAAGACTGCCATCATTAATAATGAGCTGAAGAGACTGGGAGTGGATATCGCCACTCTCCAGGAAACACGGTTGGCTGACGCAGGCACACTGAGAGAGAAGGACTACACATTCTACTGGCAGGGAAAGGGCAGTGACGAACACAGGGAACACGGAGTGGGCTTTGCAGTGAAGAACACCTTGCTGAAGATGGTGGAACCGAGCAGCACTGGCTCTGCACGACTCCTCACCCTCCGCCTCAACACCACTCAAGGCCCAGTCACCCTCGTCAGTGTGTATGCCCCAACACTGACAGCCACACCAGAGGCAAAAGACGAGTTCTACGAGAATCTCGCAACAACTGTCAGGATCGTCCCCAACTCTGAACAACTCATTCTCCTTGGAGACTTCAATGCCAGAGTGAGTGCTGACCACGACTCCTGGCCCTCCTGTCTTGGACCTTTTGGCATGGGCAGAATGAATGACAACGGACAGCGGCTGCTCGAGTTCTGCACATATCACGATCTGTGCATCACAAACTCGTTCTTCAAGACCAAGCCCCAACACAAGGTTTCCTGGCAACATCCACGCTCAAAGCACTGGCACCAGCTGGACTTGATCCTGACCAGGCGCACCTCACTGAAGAACGTGCTAATCACCCGTTCGTTCCAGAGTGCAGATTGCGACACAGACCATTCATTGGTGTGTTGCAAGGTCAAGCTGCAGCTGAAGAAATTCCATCGTGCTAGACAACCTGGAAAGGCACGGATTGACACCAGCAAGATGGCTCAACCAGAACTTGTTGAGCAGTTTGCCTCCACCTTTGAGAAGGAACTTGGTGTACCACAAGAAGGAGAATCTGCAAAGCAGAAGTGGGAAGAGCTGCGAAACACCACCCACCGCACAGCCTTGGCTACCTTTGGGAGGAAGACCTCGAAGTCACAGGACTGGTTTGATGCCAAGTTGACCGAGATGACCCCCGTCATTGAAGCCAAGCGCTCAGCACTTGCTGAGTACAAGAAGTACCCAAACGAGAAGAATCTCCAGATTCTCAGGGCTGCGAGAAGCAAAGTTCAGCAGACTGCTCGGCGCTGTGCCAACGAGTACTGGACTCAGCTCAGCAAAGACATTCAAACCGCTGCCATAACAGGGAACATCCGTGGTATGTACGATGGCATCAAGAAAGCACTTGGTCCGGCTCAGAGCAAGACGGCCCCCCTCAAATCCTCCACTGGGGAGATGATCACAGAAAAGAACAAGCAGATGGAGAGATGGGTGGAACACTACTCCGACCTCTACTCCAGACAGAACACCGTGACACCGTCAGCCCTTGACGCCATCGACTGCCTGCCATCCATGGACGAACTTGACGCCGAGCCAACCATTGATGAACTCAGCAAGGCCATTGATAGCTTGGCCACTGGCAAGGCACCCGGCAACGACGGCATACCCCCCGACCTGATCAAGCACTGCAAGACCGCCCTACTGCTGCCATTGCATGACGTCCTCTGCCAGTGTTGGAAGGAAGGTGCCGTACCACAGGACATGAGGGACGCCAAGATCATCACCCTC
This sequence comes from Pholidichthys leucotaenia, assembly GCA_020510985.1. Taxonomy (NCBI): domain Eukaryota; kingdom Metazoa; phylum Chordata; class Actinopteri; order Cichliformes; family Pholidichthyidae; genus Pholidichthys; species Pholidichthys leucotaenia. The sequence continues at coordinate 208,082,383 of CM035842.1, forward strand.
TACAAAAACAAAGGGGAGAGAAGCGACTGCAACAACTACAGGGGCATCTCCCTCCTCAGCGTTGTTGGCAAAGTCTACGCACGAGTTGTTCTCGTTCGTCTACAGAAGCTTGCCGAACGTGTCTACCCCGAGTCTCAGTGTGGCTTCCGCGCTGAGCGATCGACGGTAGACATGATATTCTCCATCCACCAACTCCAGGAGAAATGCAGAGAACAGAACATGCCCCTGTACGTCGCCTTCATCGACCTCACCAAAGCGTTCGATCTGGTCAGCAGAGAGGGCCTTTTCAAGATCCTGCCAAAGATAGGATGCCCACCAAAGTTGCAAAGCCTCATTGAATCATTTCATACCAACATGCAGGGGATAGTGCAGCACGATGGCAACGTCTCAGAGCCTTTCAACATTCGCAGCGGAGTGAAACAGGGCTGTGTACTTGCGCCAACCCTCTTTGGGATTTTCTTTGCTATGCTCCTGAGGCATGCCTTCAGCACAGCAACAGAGGGAATCTACCTGCACACAAGATCTGACGGCAGACTTTTCAACCTCGCCCGCCTGAAAGCCAGAACCAAAGTACGCAAGGCTCTAATCAGAGACATGCTGTTCGCAGACGACGCTGCAGTCACAACCCACACACAGCAGGAGCTTCAGACCCTTATGGACCGCTTCTCCCAGGCATGCAAGGATTTCGGGCTTACCATCAGCCTGAAGAAGACTAATGTCTTGGCGCAAGGCACGGAAGCACCACCAACCATCACCATTGACGACTACGAGCTGGAGGTCGTGAATCAGTTCACGTACCTGGGGTCCACGATCAGCAACAACCTCTCCCTTGATACAGAGATCAACAAGAGGATTGGAAAATCAGCCTTCACACTCGCTCGCCTCACCACACGAGTGTGGGAGAATCCCAAACTCTCTGTCAAGACGAAGATGGCAGTGTACAACGCCTGCGTCATCAGCACCCTGCTCTATGGGAGTGAGACGTGGACAACATACGCCCGGCAGGAAAAGAGACTGAACTCCTTCCACTTGCACTGCATTCGCCACATCCTGGACATATCCTGGCAGGACAAAGTGCCCAACACAGAAGTTCTGTCCCGCGCCGGCCTTCCCTCCATGTTCACTCTACTCAGACAGCGCAGGCTCCGCTGGCTAGGCCACGTTCACCGTATGGAGGATGGCAGAATCCCCAAAGACGTCCTCTATGGAGAACTGGCAACTGGCAAGAGAGACGTTGGCCGCCCACGGCTGCGTTTTAGAGACGTCTGCAAGAGAGACATGAAGGCCCTGGAGATCAACACAGAGCGCTGGGAGGACCTTGCAACGGACCACTCCAAATGGAGAGGCACCCTGACCAGACAGCTCAAGGCGGGTGAAGAGAGACTGACTGCTGCAGCAGATGAAAAAAGGACCCGCAGGAAGAACCGCCACAGACCCAGCAGCACGGAGACCACCCACAAGTGCGACCTGTGTGACAGGGACTGCCATTCGCGCATCGGCCTGTTCAGCCACAGGCGGTGCTGTTCCAGCAGAGTAGACGTTTAGGATTCTCTTCCATGGTCATCATAGACCGACGGAGGCCGACGAATATATTAAGCTATGATGCATATAGGTTTTATAGTTGTGTTAGTTTTTACTTTCCATCGGTAATCCCTTTGTCTGTCGTGTGTGTTTCTGTTGTTTGGTTGTCAACTGTCATGCTGCTGTTACACTGTAATTTCCCAGTTTGGGATCAATAAAGTTCAATTCAATTCAATTCAACTTTATTTATATAGCGCCATTTCACAACAACAGTCATCTTATAGCACTGTCAACTGTAGGGGGAACCCCCACAGTTGCAGAAAGACCCCAGCAATCAGGTGATCCCCTGTGAGCAAGCACTTGGCGACGGTGGAGAGGAAAAACTCCCTTTTAACAGGAAGAAACCTCCAGCAGAACCAGGCTCAGGGAGGGGCAGTCATCTGCTGCGACTGGCTGGGGGGTGAGGGGATAGAGAAGATGAAAAGAACAAACATGTAGAGAGCAAACAGCACGATGGGGACTCAATCTATGTGAGAGAACAAACAAATGTTAATGACCAGCAAAAAAAATATTTCATTGAGAGTGAGGCCCAGTGCATTACTGGAGGTCCCCCGGCTGACTAAACCTATTAGCAGCATAACTAAGGGAGGGTTCAGAAACACATGATCCCTCCCTAATTGTAGGCTATATCAAAAAGGTAGGTTTTAGCCCTATTCTTAAAAACAGAGATCGAGTCTGACTCCCGAATCCAGATTGGCAGCTGGTTCCACAGGAGGGGAGCTTGATAACTGGAGGCTCTGCCTCCCATTGTACTTTTGGAGATTCTAGGTATTACAAGTAATCCTGCATTTTGGGAGCATAGTGCTCTGTTAGGATAATACGGTAGTATCAGATCTTTTAAATAAAAAGGAGCCTGATTGTATAGAGCTTTGTAAGTAAGAAGAAGGATTTTAAACTTAATTCTAAACTCTATGGGAAGCCAATGAAGGGAGGCCAGAACCGGAGAGATATGATCTCTCTTTCTAGTACCTGTTAAAACTCTTGCTGCAGCATTTTGGATCAGCTGAAGACTTTTTAAAGATGTTTTAGGACAGCCTGATAAAGAATTACAATAATCTAATCTTGAGCTAACAAAAGCGTGGATCAGTTTCTCAGCATCACTCTGAGACAAAATGCTCCTAATCTTGGCAATATTACACAAATGATAGAAGGCAGTCTTAGAAACAAATTTAATATGTGAATTGAAGGACAGATCTTGATCAAAAATAATTCCAAGGTTCCTCACAGAGCTATTAAGAGAAAGAGTAACCGCATCCAAACTGAAAGTTTGATTCGGAAAGGTATTTCTAAGGTTTTTTGGACCAACGAGAATGACTTCAGTCTTATCTGAATTTAATAGCAGGAAATTACAAGTCATCCAAGCTTTGATTTCCTTAAGACAGGCTTCTAACTTGGCTAATTGATTACTATCATCTGGCTTCATTGACAGGTATAATTGTGTGTCATCTGCATAACAATGAAAATGTATACAGTGCTTTCTAATAATGTTGCCTAACGGAAGCATATATAAACTAAAAAGAGTAGGGCCTAGCACAGATCCCTGTGAAACTCCATGACTAAGCTTTGAGTTGAAAGAAAACTCATTATTTACATGAACAAACTGGAACCTATCAGATAAATAAGATCTAAACCACTGCAATGAAGTTCCATTAAGTCCAACATAGTGTTCTAATCTATCAAGTAGAATATTATGATCGATAGTATCAAAAGCTGCACTAAGGTCTAAAAGGACAAGTACAGAAACAAGTCCATTATCAGATGCGATGAGGAGGTCGTTAGTGACCTTCGCTAAGGCTGTTTCAGTACTATGATGGATTCTAAACCCAGATTGAAACTCTTCAAGTAAACCATTTCCCTGCAGGTGGTCAAATAATTGCATAGCAACAACTCTTTCTAAGATTTTTGAAATGAAAGGGAGATTAGAGATTGGTCTATAGTTAGCTAAAGCTCCTGGATCTAGTGTTGGCTTTTTGAGTAAGGGTTTAATTACCGCCGTTTTAAAAGCCTGCGGTACATGGCCTAAAGTTAATGAAGAATTGATTATATTAAGAATAAAGCTACCAATAAGTGGGAAGACTTCTATTCATCCAGGGCCCATCCAGGGACAAGAGTTGCAAATTAGCTAATAGCTATACACTCTATGTGCAACACATCAGATTAATTGTCTTTGATTAATTGTCTATGTTTATTGCACTGTCCCTGTCAAATAAACTAATCTACTACTACTATTCTGTCCTGGTAATACGGCTGGGTATTGTAGACAGATAGCGAACAATAAAGACAGCAGGCTGATTCCAGGTTGACCGATTTACTGAAATCGTTTTCGTCTTGTTTGTCTTTTTTCTTGTAAAACTGAAACACAATGAAATATACATAATACAGAATGTTACATAAGAAATAATAATACAACACTCTGTATATAAACAGTTTCTCTTATTACAGGCACTTAACTCAGGTAAGTAATTTGCTCTACAGATTCAAACTAAGGTAAGTATTTCACAGTTTCCACAGGTTACAAAGTTAAGGTAAGTTAAATCAGGTAAGTATTACGAAATTATACTAATACATTTTTATTTTACAGAGGACAGCTACACAGCTAAGTAAGCAGGTAAGCATAGCCAAATGAATAGCTAACTAGCTTTCACACAAAGCACCATTACAACACAACATAACTTGGGCTAACAAAGGCTAAATGACTCAGCAGTTAGCTAAGTACCATTGCAAACGATTAGCCATTAACACCTTTTAATCGCGATCTTTTTGTAGCTTAAATTTAGCGTTTTTAACATCATATTCCAACTATGGTCATCTTAAACAAGTATTACAACAATTTTCAGCATTAACTTACTGTTGGTTCCACTCCTAGGTTAGTACAACCAAATTTCTGGCGAGCACGTTTTCACATTGCTTTCATCATGGCAGATTGAACAAAGAAAAAGGGTTTTTATAGGAAACAGGAAGTAGCTACAATTGAAGGTGCAGTAACGCAAACTACCACTAGAGGGAACATAACCCCACCCAATATCTGACAGGTCAGCACACTCCCCGCTTGGTATACATGTATACCACTATTTACCCTTTTCTAGTGACATCAATAGCACAACATCAGAGATGGGTCTAAGGTACTCTTTAACTACCCCTTGGCTAGAGGTCTTAACTGTGACCTTACGGACCTTGTTGTCTGAACTAGGAATGGCCTTAACTATTCGCCCTAGAGGCCACATGTTGCGCTTTGCTTGATTGTCCTTTATCAAAACAATGTCACCTTCCTGGAGACTGGACTTCTCGGAGGTCCACTTCCTCCGTGGTTGAAGTGTGGCCAGGTACTCCGACCGCCACCTCTTCCAGAAGGAGTCCGCCAAGCTCTGGACCTGGCGCCACTGGACCTGGCTGAGGTGATCCAGGTCGAAGTCTCCCAGGGGTGCAGGACTGACACTCGCCTTCTGGGTGAGCAGAGTGGCAGGTGAGAGGATTTCAGGAACCTCTGCATCGTTGGAGACTGGGACTAGCGGGCGTGCATTCATGATAGCCATAACCTCAGCCATCAAGGTTGTAAGGACTTCATGAGACAGTCGGGTAGCACCATCCTTCGCAAGCAATCCATCCAGTATGCGTCTTGCCACTCCAATTAACCTCTCCCAGGCTCCACCCATGTGTGAAGAATGGGGAGCATTGAAGGTCCATGTACATCCCTGCTCTTGCAGATAGTTCTTGATCTCAGGATCGTCAGTGTTGATTTGAAGCTCGCGGCATGCACCAATGAAATTAGTGCCTCTATCCGACCTTAAGTGCTTGACAGGTCCACGGATGGATAGGAAACGCCTCATGGCGTTGATGAAGCTTGAGGTCAACATGGATTCAATAACCTCAAGGTGCACCGCTCTGGTGCTCAGGCAAGTAAAGATGACTGCCCACCTTTTGCGCTCAGCGGCACCACCTCGTGTCCGCCGAGTGGTGACAGTCCATGGGCCAAAGACGTCGAGCCCTACGTGAGTAAAGGGGGGATCCGTTGCCAGCCTATCTGCCGGCAGATCTGACATCTTCTGCACTTCTCTCTGTCCTCTCAACTTCCTACAAGTAACACATTTGAAAATGATGCTGGAGATGAGCTTCCTACCTCCTACTATCCAAACACCAGCGGTACGCAGTGCACCCTCTGTGAAGTGCCGACCCTGGTGGGCTACTTTGTCAGTGTAGTAGTAGTGTAGTGTCGGACCAGGAGAGTGGTCACATGATGGCCGGCTGGTAGGATGAGTGGGTGTTTCTCTTGGTCTCCCAAGTCTGCCCTGCGTATCCGACCTCCGACTCTAATCAATCCGTTCTCATCGATGAAGGGGTCAAGCTTTGCAAGGGAGCTTTGACAGTGCACTGTGGAACCCTGAATTAAGCATTTCAGCTCCTCTTCATAAACATCCTCCTGTACAGCCTTGAAGACTTTTGTCTTTGCTTGGGACCGCTCTGTGGCGAGAAGCTGGCTGCATTGATGCCATCCCTTGCAACCATCACTATTCTCTCCAGAGAAAGACTTGGTTACATGAACAAGAAGTGCTATACCTCTTACTAGGCTCTTCCAAGAAGAGAAGCGTTCAAATCTTTCTGAGCCAAGAGGCTGTTCTGTGACTTTGGTAAGTAGACAGGTGGCTTGTGGCCTAACTCCTTTGTCTGTGTCTGCATCATTGTCTTTGTGCCAGAGAAACCTGAGGAAGTGGCGGTGGTCCTCTCTGACCTTGAACCCATAGAACATTTGCTCTATGTCGGCGGTAGCAGCAATTTGTTCTCTTCTGAACCGTAATAGGACTCCTATTAGTGTGTTGTTCAGGTTGGGTCCACTGAGAAGCACATCATTCAATGATGTCCCCTTGTACTCCGCGCTGGAGTCAAATACAACTCTTATTTTCCCCGGCTTCTGGGGGTGGTATACGCCAAATGTCGGCAGATACCAGCACTCCTGCCCGAGCTGTAGTGGAGGAGCTGGCTCGGCCTGTTGGTTGTCAATGACCTTTGGCATAAAATCAAAGAAGTGCTGTTTCATGTCAGGTTTCTTCCTGAATGAGCGTTGGAGGGATTGGAGTCTTTGAGCAGCCTGCTCTCTGTTGCACGGAAGACGCTTACGAGGAGTATGAAAGGGTAGTGGCGCCACCCAGTGGTTTTCATTGTCCATATACACCTCGTCTTCCATTATTCTCAGAAACTCACTGTCATCTACTGACATGGCTGGTTCGTTGTCGGCTGGTGTTGTCTGGAACACACTTTCACCAAGACCATCCCTACATGTCTCTGGAATGGCTTCCTCACTGCGAGTTGGGAACTGAAGGCTGCACTGAATCGGTTCACTGGGTCTTTCCTTGATGTGAATGCTGTTAGTGCAGGGCTTAAAGAAGGAAGGGCGTCCATTTTGGAGGACATGGGTCTTATAAGCATTGACTTCCTGAGTCTTGTGAGCGCCACCCAGACACAGCTCTCCCACTATGACCCAGCCGAGATCAAGGCGCTGAGCGTATGGCGAGTTGTGTGGTCCGTTGCGCTGCTCTCGCACCTTGTGCAAGCTCAAAACATCTCGGCCTAGTAGCAGAAGAATGGGTGCACTGTTGTCAAGTGCAGGGATTTTGTCGGCCACTGGTCTGAGGTGAGGGAAATATTGTGCGCACTCAGGGGTCGGGATCTCTGACCGGTCACCAGGTAAGTATTCACACTCCAGCAATGTGGGCAGTGTGACCTTGGTCTTCCCATCGAGAGATTCCACAGTGATGTTGGTTGCTTTCCTTCCTGCAGTCTCCACTCTGCCTGAGCATGTTTTTAGCGTGTAGGGGGATGCCCTGCTGTTAATACCCAACAGACTGAAGAACTCAGATTTCACTAAAGACCTATTGCTTTGGTCATCGAGTACAGCATATACTATGTGAGACTTGCTTGGATTATCAGCATGGGAAACCTTGACCAAGCAGATTTTAGAACAGGATCTAGGCTGGGGTGCATCGCCACATATCTCTGTGCACTTAGAAGTGACAACAGGAGTTGCTGCAACTTCACTCTCCCCGCTTTGCTCCTCTCCTTGCTCCCCGCTCTGGTCATTCCCAGGTGAGTGCCCAGCCTGCCCATGAGACGACCATGGTGCTGGACCAGGATGCATCGCCGAAGTGTGCTTGTCACTCTCACACTCTCTGCATTTGAGTGCGGTCTTACAGTCTTTGGCAATGTGCTTGGTGCTGGCACAACATCTAAAGCAGATCGAGTTCTCCTTTAAGTACGCTTTCCTCTCATCCAGGTGCTTTCCTCGGAACCCACGGCATTTTGTGAGCGGATGTGGTTTGTTGTGGATTGGACATTCTTTGTCCGGTTCAGTTTTCTTCACAGATGTGCTGTCCTGAGATGCACCACCTGCGGCTGTGACATCAGTTTTCCTCACTGTTACAGCGGATTTGTAGATGTGTTTTTGGTCTTTCTCACCTTTTGACTGATTGGGAGTAGAGGAAAGGTTGAATGCGAAACTGGGGTCATTGCGAGTCTTAGCTTGAGAACATACAAATTCCACAAAGTAGCTGAATGGTGGGAAAGGCACATGATAAACTTCCTTGTACCTGGATCCCTGTGTCATTCAGCGTTCACGAAGTGAGAATGGAAGCTTCTCCACAATTGGATTTACCCCTCGAGCTGTATCAAGATACATGAGCCCAGGTAAGAATCCCTCTGACTTAGCAGTTTGTAGCTCTTTTAACAAGTCTCCTAACTCTCTGAGCTTGTGTGTCTCTTTATTAGAGATGACTGGGAAGGCGTCCAATTTTTTCATTAGGGCACTTTCAATCACCTCTGGGCTTCCATAAGTTTCCTCCAAGCGCTCCCATACCGTCCACACACCTAGTCTAGGATTGTTTACATGCACAGACCTGATCCTCATGGCTTGAGCTGACGACTTGGGCCCCAACCATTTGATCAGTAGGTTGAGCTCTTCTTGCTCCGAGAGGTTAAGCTCCTTTGTGGCTGCTAGGAAGGAGGCCTTCCACGCCCAGTAGTTTTCTGGGCAGTCGTCAAAGGTAAGGAGTCCTGAGCTCACCATCTCTTTTCTCATGAGATACTGGGCCAAGACATGGGTTTGTGTTGATGGAGGTGAGGATTTGTTTCCCTGGTTGGGATGAGAGGCTGGAGGGTTAGCTGCAGTGTCTTTCCTTCTAATGTCAGGGAGAACAGGTGAATGTTCCTGCTTTGGAACAAATGGCCTTGGGGCAGAATGAGGAACATTGTGTCCAGCCATCATGGGCTTGTGTTCATTTCTGTCCACAAAAGACTCATACAGTGAATCTAGTTCTTTAATGCTAAAGAGGTGTGAATTCACCGGTGCTTGATGATCAATTTGTTGCTGTGGAGTTGGGCCTGGTTGCAACTGTGGTGCATGTGCATCGAATGGCTGTGTTTCCACGTAGCGTCATGTGCGTCTCACTGGATCATCAAGGGCTAGATTCTGTAGCTCACCAAGAGAGTCGCTGTGTCTTGGATCGAGCTCTGCTGCTGCAGCTTCTTCCAATATAGCTGCCTCTCTTGATGCTGCAGTTGCTTCTTTCTCTTGTTGCAGCACGTGAAGATTTGCGTCTATTGAAGCCCTTTCTTTAATCATGGCAGCCTCTACTGAAGCCCTTTGTTTCATCATGACTGCCTCCTTCTCTGCAAAGGATGCTTTAACTTTAGCTGCTTCAGCCTTAGCTCTGGCTCTTGCTGCAACGATGCTGGCAGATGACCGGGTTGATGCTCTGGAGGACTTGTGTGAATTTGAGGCTTGAGACCTTGTCTCCAACTGAGACGGATGGTCCTCCTCACCAGCGTGGCTCATCTTGGCTTGTTTCTGTGTGCTGTTCACCGTATTTCAGCTGCCTATCCCCGCTGCGTGGTCAACATTTTACTATTCTGTCCTGGTAATACGGCTGGGTATTGTAGACAGATAGCGAACAATAAAGACAGCAGGCTGATTCCAGGTTGACTGATTTACTGAAATCGTTTTCGTCTTGTTTGTCTTTTTTCTTGTAAAACTGAAACACAATGAAATATACATAATACAGAATGTTACATAAGAAATAATAATACAACACTCTGTATATAAACAGTTTCTCTTATTACAGGCACTTAACTCAGGTAAGTAATTTGCTCTACAGATTCAAACTAAGGTAAGTATTTCACAGTTTCCACAGGTTACAAAGTTAAGGTAAGTTAAATCAGGTAAGTATTACGAAATTATACTAATACATTTTTATTTTACAGAGGACAGCTACACAGCTAAGTAAGCAGGTAAGCATAGCCAAATGAATAGCTAACTAGCTTTCACACAAAGCACCATTACAACACAATATAACTTGGGCTAACAAAGGCTAAATGACTCAGCAGTTAGCTAAGTACCATTGCAAACGACTAGCCATTAACACCTTTTTTTTTTTTCCACAATATCTTTATTGAACCTTTTTTTTTTTTAACAAACATGATACAAACAATCAAACACTAACACTAAAGTACTACAAAAAAAAAAAAAATGCACTAAAAACACCAACAACCACCAACAAAATCAAGTCTTCAACAATGCTCCTCTGTTTAGTCTAGACAATCCAATACAAAAGTATACATATTATGTTCACCAGTTTGGAATTTACAAGGTCCACACACATCATTCACCTTCTTCTTCAAGAGTTATGTTTAAATTTTTTACATAATCAATAAAAGGTCTCCATATATTCTCAAACACAATTTCCTTTGATTTTAGTATATATGTTATTCTTTCTAATGGAAGGTTTGTTAACATCTGTCTTAACCACTGAGTCACATCTGGTCTATGAGTCTTTTTCCATAATAGTGCAATACATTTTTTGGCATTAAGCAAACTGAGGTCTATGAATGTTCTTTCACTTTTATTAAAATTATGCTTTTCTGGGTACAGACCCAACAAAAACAGTTTAGGATTCAATATGATTTGTTTTGAGATTATTTTTTCAATTGTTACCCTCACCTCTTCCCAAAACATTCTTATTAATCTACATTCCCATAAACAATGAAATAGGGTTCCTTTACTTTCCATGCATTTTGTGCATGTATCTGGTATATTTTTGTTATATCTATTTAACTCCTCCGGTGTAACATACATCCGCATTAACCATTTGAAATGTATCAATTTAAGGCGTGCATTTATTGATTTGGTTTGAGCTTCTGTACAAGCCAATTCCCATTGTTCCTCTGAAATTTCAATTTGCAGATCTTCTTTCCAGTAGTTTAATCTTTTCAGTGAATTTTCACTTGAAGATAGTGTCAGTGAGTTATAAAACTCTGAAATAATACCCTTTCTTTTACTATCTTTCATCATCATTTTTTCCAAGGATGAATAAATAGGTCGAGTGAGAGCTTTATTTTGATTTGATCGAATAAAGTTTCTAAGTTGAAGATATTTAAAAAAATGTGTTCTATTGAGATTAAATTTGATCCTCAGCTCTTCAAAAGACATTATGTTGTCTGCACATGGCAAATATAAATCCTGAATCTTTTGTATCCCTTTTAAATTCCATACTTTAAATACAGCGTCCGCTCTCCCTGGTTTAAAATATTGATTACCCCATATTGGACTAAATTGTGACAATAACTGTGGTTCTTTTAAATAGTTTTTAGCTTCACACCATATTTTGATCATATGCTTTACAAATGGATTTTTAACTTGTTTTTGTAATTTTTTTGCCGAATCTGAGTATATGAATATGGGAAGAGGTAAAGGTAAATTGTATGATTCCATTTCAGTCCAGTGAGGGAGATCATTTGATGAAAAATAATATGTCATAGACCTCAGTTGTGCCGACCAATAATACAACATAAAATTTGGACATTTCAGACCTCCACGATCAAATGGTAAATATAATAAAGACAAACGTAATCTAGCCCTCCTGTTGTTCCATATAAATTCCACTAACTTTTTTTTTATTCTTGAGAATAGATCTAAAGGTGGTGATAAGGGAATGTATTGAAATAAATAAAGTATTTTAGGTAAAATATTACTTTTAAGTATATTGATTCTCCCGATCATCGACATTGGTAGTGACATCCATCTCTGAGTTAACTCATTGATATCTGACATTAAGGCTTCATAGTTGACACTGGCGACTGATTCTAGCTTAGGCATAATTTGGATTCCTAAATATTTAAACTGATTTACAACATTGAATTGATTTACCTCAGGGGCTGGGTAATTTCTCTGGGTCTCATTTAGCATTAATATTGAAGATTTAGTTTTATTTATTTTATATCCTGATATTTCCCCAAAATTCTTTATTAAATTCAACAAGGTTGGAATTGATTTTTTTAGATTCGACATAAACAAAATTATGTCATCGGCGTACAGGGAGATTTTATGTTCTGTTGGTCCAACTTTAATTCCATATATTTGTGAATGTAAACGTATCGCTATCGCTAAAGGTTCAATTGCCATAGTAAACAGTAAAGGTGAAAGTGGACAGCCTTGTCGACATCCTCTATTGATTTTTATTGGTTTTGAAATATTGTTATTTGTTAGGATTTCTGCTGTAGCATTATTGTATATTATTTGAACCCATTTTATGAAATTATTTCCAAGTCCAAACCTTTGTAGGACTTCAAAAAGAAAGGGCCATTCAACTCTATCAAAGGCCTTTTCGGCGTCCAATGATAGGAGAGCTGTATCCGGTGCTTCTTTATTAAAATAAATAATATTAAATAGTCTTCTTACATTATGGAAGCCTTGTCTACCCTTTATAAAGCCATTCTGATCTCGATTAATAATATTTGGTAAAATTTCTTGTATTCGTCTTGCTAAAATTTTACAGATTATCTTAAGGTCGGCGTTTAATAGGCTTATTGGTCTCATATTTTCACATTTATTAGAGGGCTTACCTGGTTTTGGCAGCAGTATAATTAAGGCATTATTTATGTATGATGGTAAATTATTATTTTGAAATGCTTCTAAAACCATTTCCAAAAAAGGTTTTATTAATTTATTCTTAAATTTTTTATAAAGGTCAACTGGAAGACCATCTGGTCCTGCACTTTTTCCTGATTTCATATTATCAATGGCTAGCCCAACTTCTTCTTGACTAATTTTAGAATCCAATATCTCCCTGTTTTCATTTGGAATACACGGTATAGATAGTTCGTTCAAAAACCCATTTAGTTTTGTTAAATCAGGTTCATTTTTGGTATCATATAATTTTTCATAGTAATCTCTAAAGGCTCTATTAATTTCTAAAGGATCTATAACTACCTGTCCATTACTTATAATACTGGTAATTGGTGTTTTAATTTCCAATTGTTTAATCTGCCATGCTAATAATTTTCCCGATTTTTCACCTTGTTCATAAAAAGATTGTTTCAATCTTAGAAGACTCGAGGCAGCTCTATTCGCTGATTTTTTGTCGTATTCAGCTCTCAAAATCAGTAATTCATTCTCCAACCTTGGGTCACTTCCTGCATACACTTTTTCCTGAAGATTTTTTATTTTATGTTCCAATTTAGCTCTCTCCTCTCGAGTCTTCTTAGATTTTGATCCTGTATAACTAATAATATGTCCCCTAATAAAAGCTTTGAAAGCCTCCCACTTTACACATGCTGATGTTTGTGTAGTATTGATGTCAAAGAACTCGTCTATCTGTTTTTCTATATACTTGACAAATTCCTCATCCTGAAGCCATTTATGCTGAAATTGCCATCTACCTGATTCCTTTGTCAATTTTTTATCTACATATATTAGACAACAGGGTGCATGATCAGAGATCACGATGTTATCATAAAAGCAGTTTTGAATCTTGGACCTTAATTCTGTGGAAATCAAAAAATAATCAATACGTGAGAATGTCTTGTAGGTACTGGAATAACAAGAATAGGCTTTAACTTGTGGTTTCATTTCTCTCCATATATCTAACAATCTCAATTCTTTCATAAAATGATTAATAGTCATCCTACATCCAATGTGCGTACAATCCAGTCCTGTTGATCTATCCACACCTGGATTCAATGTACAATTAAAATCCCCTGCTATTATATGTTGCCCTGTAAGTGATGATAAGATGAGAAATAAATTAGCAAAGAACTTCTGATCATCTATATTGGGACCATATAAGTTCACAAGATTTATATTTTCTAATAGCAAAGAACCTTGAATGATTACATATCTTCCAAATTTGTCTCCAATTACATTTTTCACTTGAAAAGGAACTGATTTATGTATGAGAGTCATAACTCCCCTGGCTCGGGATGAAAATGAAGAGGTGAATACACTTCCCTGCCATCTACTCCTAATTCTTTTAACATCCTCCTCTATCAGATGAGTTTCTTGTAAAAACACAATTCTTGAACCCATGTCCTTTATTTTATTCATAACTTGTTTAAGTTTTTTTAAATTTTGTAGACCTCTGCAATTCCATGAAGTTAAATTAAGGTTAACACTTTGGTCCATGATCAATAGAGAGTTTGGGATTACCTTGCAGTGTAAACATGCTCATACAGAGAAGCAAAAACATGAGTGGTTGAACATTCATCCTACAAACTACACACAAACAAATTTCCCCTTCCCACACTTGTGGCAAACCCCCCAAAATCAAAAGAAAAATTCTGTCTCCCGATATAGCCATCGACCGTTCCACACCCACGGGGAACAGCCTAAGCCACTCCTTCTTCATCCTCCCAATCACCCTAACTCTACTGCTTTTAATGACGTAACATTAACTCTCCTCTGTAGTTTTCCAACTTAACTCCAAAATTTTTAACAACTTTGTACATCATAGTTTTTTTTTTTTTTGTTTGTTTTGTTTTGGTTTTTTTAATATATAATACAATCTATATTTTGTAAACTTACTATTTACTTCAAGTCAGTCAGATGCCTGTGCAAATGCTTAATTATTCTACCTTATATTTTGTTCATGCTTAGCTCCCACCAGTCTCTTCTTCTTCTTTGATCTTCTTGATGAACTCCTGCGCCTCCTCTGGGGTCTTGAAGATGTGGGTTCTGCCCTCATACGTGGTCAGCAGTCTCGCAGGATAGATTACACCATGACGAATCCCAAGGTTGCGCAGCTCCTTACGTACGGGATCAAACTGCTTCCCAGTTTGAAGCAATTGCTTCCTCAATTGCTGGATTCCTGTGGCCAAATCTGGGTAGAACCGCACCTGCTGGTCCTGGTGTTTAATCTCTCCTTTAGCACGTGCAGCGTTGAAGATCTTCATCCTGTCTCTGTTGCTAAGAAACTTCATAATTAAGGTCCTCGGCGGTCCCTTATCTCTCCGTGGGCCAATACGATGTGCTTTTTCCAGAACCACTGCTGATTGCAACTCCTCGCTGCCCAGCACCTCCGGAATCCACTTTTCCAGAAAGGAACATACGTCCCGACCTTCTGATTCCTCTGGAAGACCCACCAGCCTCAAATTATTCTGTCTCGACCGAGATTCCAAATCCAAAATATTATCTTCCAGAGATTTATTTTTTTTTTCCAAAGTGCGCACCTTTAATTGAAGACGGGTGACGTCATCTTCAGCACTAGCGAGACGGAGCTCCATCTGCGCCGTTCGTTCTACACAGTCACCCAATTCCTTTCTTATTCCTTCCAACGCTGTCATAATCCCATCAAATCTAGAGGAAAAGTCCGCTCTCATTGAACTCATGGCAGCCATCAGCGCATCTGCGCCATTCCCCGCAGAAATCGCACCGCCGCCAGCCTCCTCCGCCATATATGGAGCCTTGTTTGCTGCGTCACAGACCTGAAAGTCCGTTAATTTGGACTGTTTCGGCGGCTCGCTTTTTCCTTTTCCTGGTTTTCCAGCCTTAGGCTTCGCCGACATATCCTCGCCCAAATGCTGGGATACGTTCTGTCCCAAATGAGAGAGTTATTTGCCGATTTTTTTTCTCCAGGAGCAGAGCAGAGCGAGACACGTCCGTCCTACGTGGCAGCCATAACCGGAAGTCCGCCATTAACACCTTTTAATCGCGATCTTTTTGTAGCTTAAATTTAGCGTTTTTAACATCATATTCCAACTATGGTCATCTTAAACAAGTATTACAACAATTTTCAGCATTAACTTACTGTTGGTTCCACTCCTAGGTTAGTACAACCAAATTTCTGGCGAGCACATTTTCACATTGCTTTCATCATGGCAGATTGAACAAAGAAAAAGGGTTTTTATAGGAAACAGGAAGTAGCTACAATTGAAGGTGCAGTAACGCAAACTACCACTAGAGGGAACATAACCCCACCCAATATCTGACAGGTCAGCACAACTTCTTTAAATAACCTGGTAGGAATAGGGTCTAAAAGACAAGTTGAAGGTTTGGATGAGGAAACTATTTTGTGTAACTCACAAAGGTCGATTGGAGTAAACTCATCAAGACAGACATCAATTGAAGGAGTTGTAGTAGTTACAGTATTTAAGTTAGCTGTGGGAAGAATCTGATTGATTTTATCTCTGATGGATGAAATTTTATTATTGAAAAAGTTCAAAGTCTTGACTAGTAAGCTCTAAGGGAATGCTAGGATTGACAGAGTCCTGACTCTTTGTCAACCTGGCTGCAGTGCTGAAAAGAAACCTGGGATTATTCTTGTTCTCTTCTATTAATGCAGAGTAATAACTCGTTCTAGCTTTTCTAAGAGATTTTTTTATAAATTAAAAGATGATTTCTCCAAGCTAAATAGATTTCATCTAAATTAGTGGAGCGCCATTTTCTTTCTAATTGACGAGTCTTCTGTTTTAAGCTACGAGTTTCTGTGTTGAACCAAGGAGTTAGAAATCTCTGATTAGACTTTTTCTTTTTTAAGGGGGCCACCAAGTCTAGAGTCTGATGCAGAGAAGCTGTAACACTATCCACCATGTTATCAATTACAGAAGGAGCAAGCTGTCTATAGCTTATTTCCGTTGTGTTGACACATGGCATAGAGGAAACAATCTGCATAAATTTGGTAACAGCATCATCTGAGAGGCATCTACTGTAATAATATTTTTCTTTAGGAGCCAAATAGTCAGAAATAGTAAAATCAAAGTTTAACAGACAATGGTCTGACAGTACAGGGTTATGAGGAGACACTACAAGATTTTCTATTTCTGTGCCATATGTCAGAACAAGGTCCAATGTATGGTGGAGGTAATGAGTAGAATTTCCTACTTTCTGAGAAAACCCAATCGAGTCTAATATTGAATTAAATGCCACATTAAGGCAGTCACTATCTACATCCACATGTATATTAAAGTCCCCTACTATAATTATTTCAGCACTAAATCAGCTAAGAAATCAGCAAATTCGGATAAAAATTCTGAGTAGGTTGATGGGGGACGATAAACTATGGCAAATAAAATTGGGTTTAACCTAAAATTGCTTAAAAGTGCCCAATACTGAGGACCAGGCCCTCAAAGTAATTATAACATGTTTTCTGCTTTACATTAACTAGTAATTTGGAATGGTAAATTGTTGCTACTCCTCCTCCACGACCAGAACTTCTGGGATTTTGACAGTTTAAATAACCAGAGGGTGTTGATTCATTTAAATCAACATAATCCTCTTGCCCTAACCAAGTCTCTGTAAGGGAAATTAAATCAATCTGATGATCAATTAACATATCATGGACTAACAGAGACTTGGGAGTTAGATACCTAATATTTAATAAACCACATTTAATTTTTAAATTATGAGGAGGAACAGAGGCCAAATCATTCAATTTAGAGGCTTTATGTTTAATTTGAGTTTTACCAATATTTTGCTTAATCACTTTGGGATGCTTATACATTATATTTTTATTTACTTTGCAGGGAGCAGACAATGATTCTCTGATGGGGAAACAGGGGCTAAGTTGAGGGGTGGCGGATGAAGAGGAGCTGCAGAGAGGCGTGTAAGACTGCGACTCTGCTTCCTGGTCCCAACTCTGAGTAGTCAAGGTTTTGGAAATTTGGATAAAAAAGATGCCAGATTGTTAGATAAATGAGAAGCACCATCCAAAGTGGGATGAATGCTGTCTCGTCTCATAAGACCAGGTTTTCCCCTAAAAGAGCTCCAATTGTCACTGTAGCCCACGTCATTTGCAGGACACCACACAGACAGCCAGCGGTTCAAGGATGACGAGCGGCTAAACATGTCATCACTGGTCAGATTGGGGAGGGGCCCAGAGAATACTACAGTGGCAGACATCGTTTTTGCAAAGTCACACACCGATTCAACATTAAGTTTCGTGACTTCCGACTGCCGGAGATGGATGTCATTAATGCCAGCGTGAATAACAATTGTGGAGTATTTACAGTTACTTTTAGCCAGCATTTTCAAATTTGACTTGATGTCGCCTGCTCTGGCCCCAGGAATGCATTTGACTATGGCCGCTGGAGTCTCTAGGTTCACGTTTCTGACTACAGAGTCACCAATGATCAGAGTTTTTTCCTCAGCGGGTGTGTCGCTGAGCGGGGAAAAACGATTAGAAACGTGAACAGGTTGGAGGTGTACCGGGGCTTTGCGACTAGGCTTCCTTCTCACCGTCACCCACCCAGTTTCCTCGCTGCTGAGGAGAGCCGGAGGACCACTAACGGGGTTAGCTATGCTAGCTAGCTCCGCTGCAGCTAAGGGGCGTCCGTCAAGAGTAACTGGAGCAGACGGTGTTTCAATGCAGCGGAGCCGGGATTCCAAATCAGACAACCTCAAGCGCCTCAAAAAGACAACATTTATTACATTTACCGTTATCACTAAAAGAGGCAGACGTGTAGCTAAACATCTGACAGAGAGAGCACACCAGAAGAGGAGAGGAAGGAGAGCTAGTAGCCATAGCTAGTGGCTAACCCAAAAGCTCAGGAGAGTGAGGAGAGCAAACCACACAGACAGACAGCAAAACAGGAAGTGACGATACGTTACCACAAGGAAGTGACGATCAATCCAGTACATCTATCTATCTATCTATCTATCTATCTATCTATCTATCTATTTTATTGAAAATGACTATTTGATAAATAATATGGAGGATGTGGTTAGTGGTTTCAATAATTTTTTTGTAAACGTTGGTCCTGAATTAGCAAAAACAATAATGACCCCAGAAACAAACGATGTTGGTTCTGTAAACGACATAGAAGATAGAAATCCAAACACAATCTTTTTGGGTGCAGTTACTGAAAAGGAAATTATGGAGACTGTGAGTAAATTTAAGAACAAAAAATTGGATGGTTTTAGAGCAGACAAATCTACATCTTTGGCACCGATTGAACTCATAGAAGAAATTACTACCTGTATAGATTTTTTTTTAAAAAAAGCTTGTTGTAGGAGTATTTATAGATTTAAAGAAAGCTTTTGACACCATTGATCACATAGTTCTACTGAGGTGTTATGATCAGGTCAGCGCGCTCCCCCTCCCATCCTATGGGAGGGTCCCCGGCTCCGCAGGTAATCAATTCACCTGCGTGAGTGGACGCACCTGCTGTCTCTTCACTGCCAGCACTTTAAAGGACCAGTTTGTGAACGCTCCAGCGCTGGCTCTTTGGGTATACTGCCGTTGAAAATAAAGTAAGTGAAGCTTTAGTTGTCAAGGAACCCAGATATTAATCTCTTTCTCTCTTTCACCTTCTCAGGTTGCTGCCATCTCTGCCGTGTGTCCCTGGGGGTTGTTGTGCGCTCACCTGCTCCATCATCATCATCATCTCTCCAGATCGCCTGCTCCACCCAGTCAGACATTTCCCCAGCCCTACTCATCTGCAGCTTCTTCACCGAATCATCTTTGCCCTACGGGGTTCCTCCGTCAGGCTCTCTGCTCCCATTCGTAAGAATATTCTTATTATTCATTATGCTCTGCCTCCCTCCTCGTACTAACTTGTTCTCGTCTCCCTGCTATTCAATAAAATTGTGTCTAAACTTTGCCTCTCTCCATTGTGTGCATTCCCTGGTGTAGCATCTTGCACATGGGCTGATATTTCTTGTAACCATGACATGAGGAAACTGGAAAGGTATGGGATAAGAGGGGTCGGACTGAGTTGGATGGAAAGTTATCTAAGTAACAGACAGCAATTTGTACAAATAGGTGAGCACAAATCACCCTTCATGAACATCTCTTGTGGTGTGCCCCAGGGGTCAGTTTTGGGACCGAAACTCTTTATCTTATATATGAATGACATTTGCTAAGTACAGTATCAAAAATTCTGAAATTTATTTTGTTTGCGGATGACACAAATATCCTTTGCACTGGTGAGAATTTGCAGCAGGTTTTAGAGGTGGTCACAACTGAAATGAAAAGGTTAACACAGTGGTTCAACAAAAATAAATTATCTCTAAATCTGAAAAAAAAACCAAAGATTATGTTGTTTGGAAATTATAAAATAAATCATGAAATAATGGTAACAATAGATGATACCAGACTAGAAACAGTACAGGAAATTAAGGTTCTGGGGGTGACGCTAGACAATAAAATCTGCTGGAAACCTCACATCAGTCACATCCGGGTCAAGTTGTCAAAATGTATAGGGATACTGGGGAAGATGAGACACATTTTGGACTATAAATCATTATTCTTACTGTACATTATTCTTACTGTACAGTTCACTGTTTCTACCTTATCTTAACTACTGTGTAGAGGTCTGGGGAAACACCTACAACACCAATCTACAGCCAATATGCACATTACAAAAAAAAAGCTATAAGGATAATAAATAATGTAGGGTATAGAGACCATACCATCTCGTTGTTTTTAGTCACATGTCATAAAGTTCATGGATTTAGTTAAATTTAAGACAGCACAAGTCATGTACAGGGCAATTAATAATCAACTCCCAACTAATATACAAAAAATATTAAAAAAACAGATTATAATTTGAGAGGAGACTTAAATTTTACAAAACCTAAGGTAGAACAACTAAGAAAAGTCTGTGCATATCTGTCTGTGGGGTGGATTTGTGGAACAGTCTGGAGCTGGAACTGAAACTATGTACAAACAGAAATCAATTCAAAAAGAGGTATCAACATTATTTGCTAAAAGGATATAGGTTAGAGGTGTAGTATTAACATATTTTTTTTTTCTCCTCTCGGCGCCACACCAGTCGGCTGCCTTTTGCAACAGCGGCTCGATTCCGAGTTTTTTTTCCCTTCCTCTCTCTTTTGATCACTTTTTTTTTTCACCCCACTTATATCACGGACACACAGATCGTCCCAAATGTCTCCTGAGCCGGTGGACGGAGCCACTGTTTATAGCAGGATACGATATAACAGGGAAGAGCTGCTAGCATTTAACCGCCACCCGGTCCCACTGGAAAAACTCGACATACCGAGAGAACTGAGGCGAAAACGCCGCGGCTGCCGGGCTGGAGTAAGGCAGAGGACAAAAAATATAAGGTACAGACCCTCCCTTCCATCTGTTGTCATGGGAAATGTACGGTCGATACTGGGAAAGTTAGATGAGCTAGCGGCTATCTCCCGTTATGATAGCACTTACCGGGAGTGCTCTCTCCTTTTGTTTACTGAGACGTGGCTAACTGAACTAGCAGCAGATGCTAACATTGAGCTGGAGGGTTTTCACACGATACGAGCTGACCGAACACCAGAGAGTGGCAAAACTAGGGGCGGTGGAGTGATAATGTATGTTAACAACAACTGGTGCAGACCGGGACATATCACTGTTAAACAACGACACTGCAGCAAAGACATTGAGTTGCTAGCTGTTAGCATGAGGCCTACATATCTCCCGAGAGAACACTCACACGTGATCTGCATTGTTGTTTATGCAAATCCGACGGCGAACGCTGGGACAGCGCGTGACGTCATCCATTCAGTAACCAGCAGGCTGCAGACAGAACACCAAGATGCTCTTCTCCTCATCTCAGGCGATTTCAACCACGTTTCACTGTCTCCCATTCTGCCCACTTTCACCCAGTATGTCACATGCCACACTAGAGACAATAAAACACTGGATTTGTTCTACGCAAACACTAAGGAGGCGTACACCTCATCACAACTCCCCCCACTTGGGAGATCGGATCACAACTTGGTTCATCTCCGACCGGTGTACAAACCCCTAGTGCACAGACAACCTCCGGCCATGCACACTGTGGAGTTATGGTCTGAGGAGACAATGGACACTCTAAAGGACTGTTTTGAAGCCACTGCCTGGAAGCAGCTCTGCGATCCACATGGTGAGGACATCGATGGCCTCATTCACACCTTCACGGGCTACCTCAGCTTCTGTGTGGACAAATCCGTTCCCACCAAGACCATACGGCGTCACTCAAACAACAAACCCTGGATCAACCCTGAGATAAAAACACTTCTGAGAGAGAAGAAGAGGATCTTCAGGTCGGGGAACAGGGAGATGCTGAAGTCCGTACAGAGGGAGCTGAGGAGAAAGATCAGAGAAGGCAAGGACAGCTTCAGGAAGAAGATGGAGGACAAGCTGCAACAGAGCGACATCAGCGGGGTCTGGAGAAACCTCAAAACCATCTCGGGGCTCCAGAATACCTCCCCCCAGGCCACGGGGGGCAGGGAGTGGGCGAACAACCTGAATCTGTTTTTCAATAGATTTGACCAACCGCCCTCCCCCCTGTCTGCACAACAACCACTGCTGCCTCTAAGAAATCAAGTCCTGCTACCCACTCCCCACTCCACCGACACCCCCCCCACTCCCAACACACAGCCCCCCATCCTGACCCTGACCAAGACCCAGGTGAGGACGGAGCTGAGGAAGATCAAGGCGAGGAAGGCGTCGGGACCGGACGGCATCAGCGCAAAGCTCCTCAAGTCCTGTGCAGACCAGCTGTGTGGGATTGTGACATATATCTTCAACATGAGCCTGAAACTGGGGAGGGTACCACAGCTGTGGAAAACATCTTGTGTGGTACCTGTACCAAAAACTTCCCACCCCAAAGACCTGAACAGCTTCAGACCGGTGGCCTTGACGTCCCACTTGATGAAGACCCTGGAGAGACTGCTCCTTGCTCATCTCCGCCCCCTGGTGGAACCAGCGATGGATCCACTCCAGTTCGCCTACCAGCATGGCATTGGGGTGGAGGATGCGGTGATCTTCCTCCTTCACCGTTCTCTGTCCCACCTGGAGAAGCCCGGGAATATGGTGAGGATCATGTTCTTTGACTTCTCCAGTGCTTTCAACACCATCCAACCGATGATCCTGAAGGACAAGCTGCTGCGCGCAGGGGTGGACCAGCACCTGTCATCATGGATCCTGGACTACCTCACGAACCGGCCTCAGTTTGTGAGAACCCGGGACTGTGTTTCCGACACGATCATCAGTAGCACGGGGGCCCCCCAGGGAACGGTGCTGGCTCCCTTCCTGTTCACTCTTTATACTGCGGACTTCTCACACAACACAACACATTGCCATCTACAGAAGTTCTCTGATGACTCTGCGATCGTTGGTCTCATCTCCAGCGGAGATGAAGCTGAGTACAGAGGGCTTATCCAGGACTTTGTGGACTGGTGCCATCGGAACTGCCTCCAGATCAACGCGAGGAAAACTAAGGAGCTGGTGGTGGACTGCCGCAGGCATGGGCAGCCCCTCACAGCACCAGTAAATATACAGGGAACAGACATCGAGATGGTGACATCCTACAAGTACCTGGGTATTCATCTGAACAATAAACTAGACTGGTCACACAATACTGACGCACTCTACAAGAAGGGACAGCGCAGGCTGTTCCTGCTGAGGAGACTCAGGTCTTTTGGTGTACAAGGGGCACTGCTGAAGTCATTCTATGACACGGTGGTGGCATCAGCCATCACTTTTGGAGTGGTCTGCTGGGGCAGTGGCATTACTGCAGCCGATAGGAAGAGACTGAACAAACTGATTAAGAAAGCTAGCTCTGTCCTGGGGCAACGCCTTGATCCGATGGAGGAGATAGGAGAGAGAAGGACGGTGGCTAAACTGTCATCTCTGCTGGAGTCCGAGTTCCACCCTATGCAGGACATACTGGATGCACTGAGGAGCTCATTTAGCAGCAGACTACATCATCCCAGGTGCACAACCGAGAGGTTTCGTAGGTCCTTCCTACCAACGGCTGTCAGACTGTACAACCTAAGCAGGGCTGCTCGCAGAGATAGCAAAAAGATGTAACAAACTAATAGTTTTTTTGTTTGTTTTTTTTGTTTTTTTTTGAATGCAAAAGATGCAATAGACTTACACAATGGTCCTCTCCGGCATACAACTAGGAACATACCGGTCGCTATGGAGGGTGAGAATATGTATGGGCACATAATCATACCATGTAGGATAACTAAATAGACGGTTATGCTGTTTCATCCCACCTAGCAACAATGCTCTGCACTGTGTGTGTTTATATATTTACATATTTATTCCATCTAGCTACAATGCTCTGCACTGGGTGTGTTTATATTTATATATCTATATATTTATTCCATCTAGCTACAATGCTCAGCACTGGGTGTGTTTATATTTATATATCTATATATTTATTCCATCTAGCTACAATGCTCCGCACTGTGTTTTTATATATCTACATATTATTCCATCTAGCTACATTGCTCCGCACTGTGTGTGTTTATATACTTGCATATTTATTCCACCTAGCTGCAATGCTCCATACTGTGGGTGTTTATATATTTACATATTTATTCCATCTAGCTACAATGCTCTGCACTGTGTGTTCATATATTCATATATTTATTCCATCCAGCTACAATGCTCTGCACTGTGTGTCTGTGTGTGTGTGTGTGTGTATATATATATTTTATAGTAATATGTACATATGTATATTAGCTGCTCTTGCTTGCTTGTTTTTTTTTTTTTTTTTTTCTTGCCTTCTGATTGTTGCTCTGAGTGTTGCTATCCCTGTGCTGTTGCAATCCTGGAATTTCCCCGTTGTGGGACTAATAAAGGCTTATCTTATCTTATCTTATCTTATCTTATATAAAATGTACTAAACTCACTCTGGGACAATATGGCATGGTAGGTGGGATGGTACTGTGTATATCTGTGTTTGGGGCTGGGTATAGATGTATGGACCGTATGTATGTAGGGATGGATGGGTGTCAATGTTGATATGTATAAAATATAGTTAATTGTCTACTTGGGGTCTTAATTGAGGTAACATGTATATATTTCACATGGGTTATATTTAGGGAAAAGAGGAGTTGGAATAAATAAGTGTTAACTTCATCCTTCTCCCTTTTGAGCACTGTATACTGTCACTTTTATTGCACTTGTCATTTGGTTTGTTTTTCCTTTTTTGTTTGAAATAAAGTATCTCCCATCTCACCTCATCATGTCTTCTGTGGGGTTGCGTAAAGACGCTTTACACTATGTAATGATGTAGTCCTGACGTAGCAACGACTAGCTGGTCAAAAACCAACTGGTTCGTATAAGGGACGACAGTTGAACTGGCTAAGCACTGGCACAAGCACCGGAACCGAACTAGCACCGGTTCTTTTTTGGTGGAGAAGGGGTAAAAGTCAGATAAACGTAGCTGGAGTGGGAGTCAATTCCAAACACCGTCCACCGCTCTCCCTGTCTGCAGAGACACGTCTCAGCAGAAAATGAAGCCCCAAGAATAGTTTATTACATGAAGAAGATGTCAACAGTTTTACTTTGGGTCATGATTTGAGGTTGAATAAGGTGAAAAAATTTGAAAGCTGTGGTATCACAATAATGTACACTACCGTTCAAAAGTTTGGGGTCACCCAGATAATTATTTTGTGTTTTCCATGAAAAGTCACACTTATTTACCACCATGAGTTGTAAAATGAATAGAAAATATAGTCAAGACATTGACAAGGTTAGAAATAATGATTTGTATTTGAAATAATAATTTTTTCCTTCAAACTTTGCTTTCGTCAAAGAATCCTCCATTTGCAGCAATTACAGCATTGCAGACCTAACATGATTGCACAAGGGTTTTCTAATCATCCATTAGCCTTCTGACGCAATGAGCAATCACATTGTACCATTAGAACACTGGAGTGATAGTTGCTGGAAATGGGCCTCTATACACCTATGTAGATATTGCACCAAAAACCAGACATTTGCAGCTACAATAGTCATTTACCAAATTAGCAATGTATAGAGTTTATTTCTGATTAGTTTAAAGTTATCTTCATTGAAAAAAAGTGCTTTTCTTTCAAAAATAAGGAAATTTCTAAGTGACCCCAAACTTTTGAACGGTAGTGTATATTGCGATATCGTGACTGTCATTGAATCATGGTAGGATCGTATCGCGACCCAAGTATCGTGATTCGGTCCCTCGTGATTCCCACCCCTACAATGTAGTGGAACTTTTTATGAGATGCCGAATTGTTCAACAGCAGTCTGTTTTCATGCCTTTTGGGTCCCAAGGTGAGTATACCTGTGAGACTGGATTGGGCAGTGTGTTGGCGGCTGATAACGATCAAAAGTGTAAGTCTCGCACCAGGGGTGTGAGATTTGGCAACCCTGCCTAGAGCGTCTTTTATGCCTACAGTAGTGGTGTGAGTGAATGATAAAATACTTCTGACACATAATAAAGCGTGAGCTATTGTTACTGTCTAACAGGTGTGTGTAGGCCTCCTCATCTGTTCCCATGATTCCATGGATCCACTTTACAGCAGCCATGAACGTCCTCGGGGGACTCCACCCACTCACTGGTTTGGTTTCATCCTTCATGGAAGATCATCTTACCTGCTTTATGGTCCGTGTGTGTGTGTGTGTGTGTGTGTGTGTGCGTATGTACGTGTTTTCTCTTTTCTAGACCTTTCTCCAAGATGACGCAGACCCTATTCTTATTTTTTAAGTTTTATCCTGAGATTTCAGAAACTTTTTAGACCGCTAAATTTGTGGCTTTTTCTAGATAATTTTTTAGCATTTTATTCAAATTTTAAAAACCTTAATTTTCTTGTAAATTTGTAGCTATAAATTTGCATATAATTTTAACTATTAAAATGGGATGTTTTACTTGTAAATTTGCAACCAACCTAGCCAGCATGTCCATGTGGGTCCCACCGTGGGTTAAGCTGGGCTGTTTTATGGGTCCCACATGGTTTGTTTGTGGGTTCCATGTTGGCCTCGTCTGGGTTTGCCCACATGGACTTCAGCTGTGGCAGAGGTGAGCAGGCGATCTGTTTCCTGCTTTACATGAAACCCTGCTTTACTGTGGCTGAGCAGGAGTCAGCGACGCTGGTGCCGCATGCTAAATGATGAGAAAAAAGTCACAGATGCTCATATTGTTTTCTTGTAAATTGGTTTTAAAAAAAGTGACAAATTTACAAAAAAGTCACAAATTTATTTGAAAAAAGTCACAAATTCTCTAGAAAAAAGTTGCAAATTTATGAGAAAAAAAGTGAAAATTTAAGAAAAAAGTTGCAAATTTACAAGAAAAAAGTCACAAATTTATGAAGAAAAAAATCAGAAAAACTTGCAAATTAACAAAAAAGTAGCAAATATATTAGTACATTGAAAATGAATTTATGAGGAAAAAAGTCCCAAATTTATGAAGAAAAGCTGTAAGTTTACAATAAAAAAAGCTGAAATTTTTTGAGAAAGTTCCAAGTTTACAATACAAATGTCACAAATTTGTGCAAAAACACAAATTTACAAGAAAATGGGAAATTTACAAGGAAAAAAAGAAACAAAATTCGGAGGAAAAAGTTGTAAGGTTACAGTAAAAAAAAAAATTGGCAAATTTATGAGAGTTCAAAAATTACAAAAAAATGTGGGCAAATATGCAAGAAAAAAGTGACAATTTTACAAGAAAAACTAACAAATTCATGAGAAAAAAGTTGCAAATTTACAGAAAAAAAAAGTTGCAAATTTATGAAAAAGTTTCAAATTTTCAAGAAAAACTGTGTCAAATTAGGGGAAAAGCCACAAATGTAGAAGAAAACAGCAAATTTAGGAGAAACTAAGACGAAAACAGGTCAAGTCCATGTGGGCAAACACTGATGGAGCCAACCTGGACCAGCCCACATGGAGCCATCAGGCAGCCCAGGTGAAGCTGTGGGGGGCCCACCTGGACACGCTGGCCGGGAGCCGTGACGGCCTTCGGCGGTGGACAGCTGTTGTTTACGCCCACGGTCATGGCACATGCTGAAGACGTGACGTCCCGCCGACGTCGCTGCTCCTCTTGTTTTTGCCCGGGGGGCAGGGAGGAAGATGGAGGAGGGAAAAACTTCTTTCATGTATGATGAGGAGCTTTGAGAGTTAGGAGTAATTGCTGAGATGAGGGAACAAAGAGGGCTTGTGGGGCGGTGGAATCTGAAGTTTCTGCATGTGAGGCCTGCTGATGAGGGGGCTTTCCCGCCACATGGCAGCGAGGAGGAGGATGAGAGCGCACAGGCAGGCCCAGGGAAGCAGAGGAAACGACAGACGCACATTTAAATACGGCACTGCCATCAGGACTTTACACATTTTCAACTTAGTTTTTCATAAATTTGCTATTTTCTTGTAAATCTGTGACATTTACCTAATTTGAAACATTTTTCTTCAAAATTTGAAACTGTCATGTTCACTGCATAACTCCGCAGTGAACATATAAAATGGCAGCAAGCCCAAAACGCAGAGTAAGTAACGTGTTTATTTACAATGGGTGAATGTGTTGAATGTCCAAAAACAGTCACAACGGAAAGGGGAAGACACCACCGCTACAAACTCAGTTGGTGTACAGGTATGCCTAATGTGCTCCCATTAGGCAGGAGCGGAGAAAAAGGCACGAGGGAAGACTTACAAACAATGTTGGAGGGAAAGGCTCTGAGGGAACAACACGCTTCAGTCCAGGGGTAAACCAACAAACGCGAGACTGGATGTCCAGAGTTGATATGCTAAGTTACCACACCAGCTGGTTGCATTCTACCCTATAAATACACAAACCCAGAATGAGGGCAAATGGACGCAGCTGTGTGGCCACCCGGTGCGTGACTGATTGAACAGTGTGTGTGTACATGCGTGAGTGTGAATGTGAGTGTGTGTGTGTGTGTGTGTGTGTGTGTGTGTGTGTATATGTGCGTGCATGCATGAGTGTGTCAGTGTGTATGTGGTGAACCAGAAAACTGGTGAATGCCTGGTAAGAGGAGGAGGTGTGGCTGTGAGACTGATGGAGAGCAAGGCTCAATCCATCAGCTGGAATTAACAATCAATAATTAAACCCAACAGCCACAAGTCATGCACGGGGTGACGACCCCGAACATGACAGTGCCCCCCCTCAAGGGGTGGATACCAGACACCCACCATACCATCAAAGCAAAGAACAAAACCCGCCCCCCCACCCCCACCCAAAAGACCAACACACCAAACCAGGGCGGGAGGTGGGGGAAAACAGGCTAGGAGGGATCAATCAAAGATGGGGAACACTACAAAACAACACAATGGCAACACACTCCCCAAACCCAAAACTAACTAACCCATCCCACCCCCAAGAGTCCCACAGTTCAGGGGACTGGCCAGAGTCCAAGGCCCAGCAGGTTACCGTAAGTTCAGGGGGCCGGCCAAGATCCCAGGGCCAGCAGGTGGTCTGCAGAACAGTATGAGGCAGCCTGCCAGAGAAAAAGGGCCACTTGACCTGGGAACCTAATCCTTCGGGTGGCCTGCCCAGACGATTGGGCCACCAGGACCGGAGGGGCAGATGAGGCGGTGGCCTACCCACCAGAAGGTTGAGAGGTGGGTGGCCAGACAGGGGAAGAGAGACCCCTGCGGTCACTGGCGGCGAAGGGAAAAAGACCCCGACGGTGCCCGGCAAAGGGAGGAGGAACACCCACAGGGCCTCCAAAAGGGAAAAGAAGACCCCGGCTTGGCTCCAGCTCCAGCAGGCAAACAAAGGAAAGAGAAGAGAGGGCTGGTGAACAGTTTTTAACAGCAGCAAGTTGGAAGAGCTCAGGGGACTGCTTTCCCTGAGCCTCCCTACCGGGAATCAGGCAAGACTTTTCATTATTAATATGAGTCACATGAAAATGTACTTGCCTGTTTCCCTGGTCTATGACATTAAATGCAGCTGCTGCTGTTTGGGCGTCTCCACCCATCCATCTGGGAAAGGTGGTGTTAGGCTCCTCTGTAGAAAATATGGGAGCCGCTCCTCTCGCCACAGGAACGGGAGACCCCGGTGAAGAAAGCAAGCGCCCCACTGCTGCTGGTGAACAAACCAAGGAAGAAGACGACCTCGCACCAGATACGGAAGGAGATCCTGCAGACAGGACTGCTCGGAACTAGAGATGATCCGCTGCGGGGGTAACTGGGCTCGGTGTGGTTGCAGTTGGTAGGGCTGGATTGTTCCTCCGGGATTCCGGGTGACGCCGATGTTGCCGAACTGGTGGACACCATCTTGGAGTGGAGGATGGAGAAGAGGAGAAGATGGCCGCCGACGGAGGACGCGTCTTTGTTTGGGCTTTGTCCGGAGAACCCTCCTTGTCAGGTCGGGGAAAGCTTGCTCAAGCGCGAAGACTCCGGATAGCAGCTCGGAGTACTCGGGGTAATTCCAGAGGCCCCAGTGAGTCCTCAGGATCCAGATTACTCCGTCGAGGCAGGCTAACCAATCTCTGGGACCGAAGGAGTCGTGCGCTTCCTCCAGGTGCTCCCAGATATGCCAGGCCGTCCGCTGCTCCTCCGTACTGGGCTGTCCTGCTGCCCATCCATTAAACCCGGTGTGGGAACAGCTTGACCAGGACATGACACTCCAAGCAGGTGGGTGAAAAACACAAAAAATGAGTAACACATTACTTACTGCTTGGGCTCTATTGGTGGCAACTTACTGTCATGTTCACTGTGCAAACTGCACAGCGAACATAGGGAATAGCAATAAGCCCAAAACGCAAAGTAAGTAACGTGTTTATTTACAATGGGTGATTATGGAAAAAGTCCAAATACAGTCACAGCAGAAGGGAAGACACCCGGCTACAAGCTTGATTGGTCAAAGGAATGCCTAACGTGCTCCAAGCACCGTGGGCTGCACGGTGGCGCAGTGGTTAGCACTGCGGCAGCACAGTTTACCCTTGGCCGGGGGATCGTGGGGATCGTGGGATCGTGGGTTCGATCCCAGCCCCCAACCAACAGTGATCTGTGTGGAGTTTGCATGTTCTCCCCGTGTATGCGTGAGTTTACCCCGGGATTTCTCCGGTTTCTTCCCACATGCCAAAAACATGTAGGTTAGGTTAATTGGAGACTCTAAAGTGGCCCTAGGTGTGAATGTGTGTGTGAATGGTTAAGGGATAGCGCCGTATCGTGGCTGCTTCATCCATCCAGGTGGTGGATGACCCTCAATTTCCCCTCTGGGGATCAATAAAGTATACTAAATCTAAATCTAAAAAAAAAAAAGCAAACAGAAGCAGAGGGAAAAGGCACAAAAAGGAAGACTTACGAAGGTGTCAGAGCGGAAAGGCTCTGAGGGAACGACACACTTTTAGTCCAGGGGAAAAACAACCGACGCGAGCCTGGATATCCAAAGTTGACATTGCAAAGTTGCCACTCCTGCTGGTCGCATTCTACCCTATAAATACACAAACCCAGAATGAGGGCAAATGGACACAGCTGTGTGGCCACCCAGTGCATGACAGATTGAACAGTGTGTGTGTGCGTGCGTGAGTGTGAATGTGTGTGTGTGTGTATGTGTGCGTGCGTGCATGAGTGTGTGAGTGTGTATGTGGTGAACCAGAAAACTGGTGAATGCCTGGTAAGAGGAGGAGGCGTGGCTGTGAGACTGATGGAGAGCAAGGCTCAATCCATCAGCTGGAATTAACAATCAACAATTAAACCCAGCAGCCACAAGTCATGCTCGGGGTGACGACCCTGAACATGACAGAAACTTTCTCATAAATTTGTAACTTTTTCTCATAAATTTCTCACTCTTTTTACTTGTAAATTTGCTATTTTCTTGAAAATTTGTGAGTTTTCCCTATAAATTTGTGACACTTTTCTTGTAAATTTGGAACTTTCTAAAATTTTTCCTTTTTTTTTACTGTAAACTTTCAATTTTTTCTCAAAAATTTGTTACTTTTTCTCGTAAATTTTCAATTTGTTTACTCATATCTTTGCTGCTTTTTTGTTAATTCACAACTTTTTCTAAATTTTTGTCATAAATTTGGGACTTTTTTCTTTTGAATTTGCAAAATTTTTCTTGTAAGCGTGGTACTTTTTTCAAGTAATTTTACTTTGTTGTAAATTTGCAACTTTTTTCTCCTAAATTTTCACAATTTTTTCTCATAAATTTACAATTTTTTTGTAAACATTTAACTTTTTTCTCATAAATTTGCTGCAGTTTTTTTTTCATAAATTTTCACATTTTTTTCTCATAAATTTGTGATGTTTTTTTCTGGTAATTTTGCCTGTGGTGCAGGTGTTCCTGAAGCCTGCTCACCTGCAGGACTCAGATGGGTTGAAAAAGGCTAAGCAGATGACCTACTCACTTGTCCCATTTGGACAAACCCACAGGGACCCATAAGACAGCCCAGATTTAGCCCACAGTGGGGCCCACTTTCAAACCCCCCAGTTGCAGAAAGACCCCAGCAATCAGGTGAGCCCCTGTGAGCAGCACTAGGCAACAGAGGAAAAACTCCCTTTTAACAGGAAGAAACCTCCAGCAGAACCAGGCTCAGGGAGGGACAGTCATCTGCTGCAACTGGCTGGGGGGTGAGGGGATAGAGAAGATGAGAAGAACAGACATGTAGAGAGCAAACAGCACGATGGGGACTCAGTCTATGGGAGAGAACAAACAGATGTTAATTAAGCAATATTACATAAGATGCAGTGTGGTATCAATGAAAATAGTGAAGGGCCATCCAAGACAAGCACTGTAAAGATAACGATAACTATCAGTTATACTTTTAGTGGACACTGCCATCCACTGTTCTTACTCTAATCTGTGTAATTGATGTTATAGCGCAGAATTACTTTTACTTACAGTACATAAAACGTCTGGCTACTACTTCACCTCTGATAAAACAGTGGGAATACATCAGGATCGGGAGGTGACAATCATGCAACAAATCCCAGACCAGCTGTCTTACATCAGACTGTGATACGTGTAGTTCCAGTCCCAGCTCAAACTGGCTACTTAACATGTTGCTTTCTTCACGGTCACATTGGCATTCAAATGTAGTATTTTAAAATCTGCTTTCACATAATTATTCCGTCCTACTGCAGCTTATTTATTTATTTACTTAAAGGCCAAATGTCACGTAACAGGGTACTTTAAATATCTTGAAACTAGATATAAAAGGGAACCGATCCGTTCGGGTCTTGGTGCATATGCTTCAGTAACAACGGAATATTCGTTAATTTAAAACTGCCGCACTTGGCCTGACACGGCCCCTGGAATCGCCTGGGGAAGAAGGCGAAAGTGACGAAATCGATTGTACCCTAGTTTGATGCTTGGGGTATTTCAATTGATTGTTTATATGGAGACTGGAAGGTTGAAGTGAGCAACAAGAAAGAAAAAATTGGATATTTCACCCATACCTTAAAATGGGACTATCAGGGACAGCTGGGTAATAAGGGACACTTCTCTGGGAAATGTTTTCATACCTGTCAAGTGAGACGTTTTCGCCGTACTTCAACACCGTAAAAAGCGGCTATAAGGAACGGCGGAGCAACAAGGGACACCTCTCTGGGAAATGCCCCAAATGCAACTCGTGTTGTTATTGTCAAATATTTTAAGGATTCATGGATATTAGACAATAACAACACAACTCAGCGTCCGGCGCTAAATAAAAAAAAAAAAAAGCAGAATTCTGTATTTGTCAGGCGATCTCTGTCTGTTCCGCAACCGCTGCACAGCTGAACGTGTTAAACCATTGTCCTAATGACTTCTCATTGTAGTGAGAATAGCTCAAGCTGAGCGATCAGCCCGCCCAGACAATTAAACTAATGATTGACTCCACACTTCGAACAGTAGTGATAATAGCTCACGCTGAGCGATCTGCCAGCACGAGCTGTGGGTGATCACACACAGGAGTGCTCCTCAAGACACTCAATTTTTTTTCCAGTATATTTTTCTTTAGGGCGTACAGAAATGGCAATACGCCCGTTTTTGCTAAAATTGCATTTTCCCCGTATTTTCCTTAAAATATTTGACAATAACAACACGAACTACATTTAAAACATTTCCCAGAAAAGTGTCCCCCACAGCCGCGCTTGGCACCAAAATACGGCGAAAACGTCTCACTTGACAGGTATGCGCCTCCATTTTCATATTGATCTGGTCAATTTCTTGACAGCAGCGGCTCTCCTCCACTGTAATAATAATGGCTTCCGAAAAATCAATATTTATGGGGCGCCCTCAACAGACCCCCTTCGGCTTCACAATTCTGGAGGCGATTAATGTCCAGTTCAATGACATTTTCCACTGGTTCTGCTCTCTGGTCATCGTTGGAACTGTTGTCATCAGACAGAAGCATCTGATTCCGTCTCGGACGGCTCGAACCAGTAAGGTTCTATGCCTCTGTCACTGTCTGAACCACTGACAAAAAAAAAGACAAAAAAAAAAAGACAAAACTAAACTAATTTGTTCACAATCGCTGTCACTTTCCGTCATGATTGTCCAATGTTGATAAGTGTGAATGTGGATAGGCAGGACAGCCAGGGTACAACTGAGGTGATGTCAAAAACATGGGCGTGGTCTGGACTGGCTGTCACAAGCCAGCAAGCAAGGTGGGGCCTTCACCTGGTGTATTTTGTGCAATTATGTAAATACAGGTGGGTGATATGGTCTCCGGTATGAATATTTGGTTTAAGCTATGTGTATTTTATCTAAATTCGTTGTCATTTAGAAAAAAAAATTACGTGACATTTGGCCTTTAATGTTTATTTGAAAGGGACAGTGCATATTAATGATGAACATCAATATACAGTGGGGAAAATACAGTGGTGTGAAAAAGTGTTTGCCCCCTTCCTGATTTCACATTTTTTTGTATGTCACACTTAAATGTTTCAGATCATCAAACAAATTTAAATATTAGACAAAGATAACACAAGTAAACACAAAATGCAGTTTTTAAATTAAGGTGTTTATTATTAAGGGGAAAAAAATCCAAACCCACATGGCCCTGTGTGAAAAAGCACGGATGCTGAAAAGACAAAATAAGATACAGGCAACATGGACAAGAAATTGTAGAGTTTGGATCAAACTAAATGGAACACCCGAGGAAGCAAAGAGTATAATAATCAGAGAGATCACTGACTTAAATAAATATAGATGAACACTGATTAAGAAAATTAAGACTATGATAATCCATATCCACACACACGGCAAGAATAGTTCTTTTGACATACCATGTCAATGTACTTTAAAAAAAAATAAACAAAACAAACAAAAAACTTATGACTGACTTGAGTAGACATCAATTATCTCCAGTTGGAGGAAGTCATTTGACACAGAGTGAGGAAATTCAAACTCTGAAAATATGCCATTATGCTGAACATAAACTACAAAAGATGGAGAATGATATTGATCCTGATAACCACTTTTTCAATAATATTCATAATCATTGTGAATATTACACTGAAAAGCAATTCAAAAGTCAAGTGCAATT
Source organism: Pholidichthys leucotaenia (assembly GCA_020510985.1). Lineage (NCBI taxonomy): Eukaryota > Metazoa > Chordata > Actinopteri > Cichliformes > Pholidichthyidae > Pholidichthys > Pholidichthys leucotaenia. The sequence continues at coordinate 208,117,394 of CM035842.1, forward strand.
AGATGGTAAACTATCAATAATACACTTCAACAGCAGAAGTCTTAACAAAAACTTTCCACAGATTCGGGACTATTTAAAACAGCTAGACAGAAAATCCCCCTCATGGATCGTCACTTTATCGTGGTGGGAGGGGTTTGCTTGCCCCAGTGATCCCAGGAGCTATGCTGTCTGGGGAAATTTGCCTCTGATAGGGTCACCCAAGACAAACTGGTCCTGGGTGAAGGGCCAGACTAAGAACGATCCAACAGACTCTCACGATAAATTCTATATCAAGGATTCAGTGTACCCCACCCGGTATGGGGTTACCGGGGCCCCACCCTGGAGCCAGGCCTGGGGGAGGGGCTCGAAGGCTAGCGTCTGGTGGCCGGGTTTCCACCCCTGGGACCTGGCCAAGCTCAGCCCGAAGGAGTTACATGGGTCCGTCCTCCAGTGGGCTCACCACCTGCAGGAGGGATCATGGGGGTCCGGTGCTATGTGGATTAGGTGGCGGTCAAAGGTGGAGACCTTGGCGGACTGATCCCAAGCTTTCTAAACTGGCTTTTGGTACATGAAATGTCACCCCTCTGGCGGGGAAGGAGCCTGAACTGGTGTACGAGGTTGAGAGATACCGGCTAGATATAGTCGGCCTCACCTCAACACACAGCTCCGGTTCCGGAACCAGTCTCCTGGAGAGGGGCTGGAGCTTGGCCTTTTCTGGACTTGCCCCGGGCGAGAGGTGACGAGCAGGGGTGGGTATTCTTGTATCCCCCCACCTTGCTGCCTCTATATTGGAGTTTTCCCCGGTGGACGAAAGGATTGCTTCCCTGCGCCTTCGCGTTGGGAAATGGGTCCTGACTATCATTTGTGCCTATGCACCAAATGATGTTTCAGAGTACCCACCCTTTTTGGAGTCTGTGACTGGGGTGCTGGAGAGTGCTCCTCTTGGAGACTCCATTGTCCTACTGGGGGACTTCAATGTGCACGTGGGCAACAACAGTGAAACCTGGAGGGGGGTGATTGGGAGGAACAGCCTGCCCGATCTGAACCCAAGTGGTGTTCAGTTATTGGACTTCTGTGCTAACCACAATTTGTCCATAACGAACACCATGTTCAAGCATAAGGGTGTCCATATGTGCACCTGGCACCAGGACACCCTAGGTCGCAGGTCGATGATCGATTTTGTTATCGTGTCATCAGACCTGCGACCATATGTCTTGGACACTCGGGTAAAGAGAGGTGCAGAGCTGTCAACTGATCACCACCTGGTGGTGAGTTGGATCCGATGGCAGGAGAGGATGCCATTCAGACCTGGTAGACCCAAACGTATAGTGAGGGTGTGCTGGGGACGTCTGGCTGAGGCCCCTGTCCGGGAGGTCTTCAACTCCCACCTCCGGAAGAACTTCAACCACATTCTGAGGGAGTCTGGAGACATGGAGTCTGAATGGGCCATGTTCTCCACCTCTGTTGTTGAAGTGGCAACCCAGAGCTGCGGCCGCAAGGTGGTTGGTGTATCTTGTGGTGGCAACGCCTGAACCAAGTGGTGGACACCAGTGGTGAGGGGGGCCATTAAGCTGAAGAAGGAGTCCTATCAAGCTTGGTTGGCTTGTGGGACTCCCGAAGCAGCTGAGGTGTACCAGCAGACCAAGCGGAGTGCAGCTCGGGTGGTTGCTGAAACAAAAACCTGGGTATGGGAGGAGTTCGGTGAGGCCATGGAACAAGACTTTCAGTTGGCCTCGAAGAGATTCTGGCAAACTGTCCGGCGGCTCAGGAGGGGAAAGCAGCTCCCTGTCCACACTGTGTATGGTGCTGATGGGACACTGTTGACTTCGACTGGGTATATCGTCGGACGGTGGAAGGAATACTTCGAGGATCTCCTCAATCCCACTGATACGCCTTCCACAGAGGAAGCAGGGTTTGGGGACGAGGGGGATGACTCGCCTATCACAGGGGCTGAGGTCGCCAAGGTGATTAAAAATCTCCTTGGTGGCCGGGCCCCGGGGGTGGACAAGATTCGCCCTGAGTACCTCAAGGCCCTGGATGTTGTTGGGCTGTCATGGTTGACACGCCTCTGCAACATTGCGTGGAGGTCGGGGGCAGTGCCTTTGGCATGGCAAACCGGGGTGGTGGTTCCTCTCTTTAAAAAAGGGGACTGGAGGGTGTGCTCCAACTTTAGAGGGATCACACTCCTCAGCCTCCCTGGGAAGGTCTATGCCAAGGTACTGGAGAGGAGAGTCCGGCCGTTGGTCGAACCTCAGATTCAGGAGGAGCAATGTGGTTTTCGTCCTGGCCGTGACACATCGGACCAGCTCTTTACCCTCTCGAGAATTCTTGAGGGCTCGTAGGAGTTTGCCCAACCAGTTTACATGTGTTTTGTGGACTTGGAGAAGGCATTTGACGGCGTCCCTTGTGGTTTTTTGTGGGGGGTGCTTCGGGAGTATGGGGTATCGGGCTTGTTGTTAAGAGCTATTCAGTCTCTGTACGACCATTGTGAGAGTTTGGTTCGTATTGCCAACAATCGGTCGGACTCATTCCCAGTGAGAGTTGGACTCCGCCAGGGCTGCCCTTTGTCACTGATCCTGTTCATAATTTTTATGGACAGGATTTCTAGGCGCAGCCAGGGAATGAAGGGTGTCAAGCTTGGTGACCACAGGATCTCATCTCTGTTGTTTGCAGATGATGTTGTCCTGTTGGCTTCATCCAGCAATGACCTACAGCTCTTGCTGGGATGGTTTGCCGCTGAGTGTGAAGCGGCTGGGATGAGAATCAGCACCTCCAAGTCCGAGTCCATGGTCCTCAGCCGGAAAAAGGTGGATTGTCCTCTCTGGGTTGGGGACAGGCTGTCATGACCCGAGTGCTAATATTATTCGTGCTCGGGCTATACATCATTCCTGGCAGGCTTTGACAGCGGTGTTGTTATTCCGGCTCTCCGAGCTCTTATTGTGACAGCGCTCTGGGGAACTCCCAGCTGTCAAGGCCTGAACAGCTGTGCTGCATTTGCGGTCATTAGCGGCCGGCTTCTTAAACCGGCGCCAGCGGCAGCACCTTGCAGCAGTATCGTTGTAATTGTAGCGTCGTATTTGGACTGTCCAACGTGCAATCCTGTGGACCCGTAAGTGAGCTTTGTTAGCCTTATGCCTCCCAGTATGTATGTTATATTATTGTTTGACCGTTAATAAAGACATCAACGCAACTCTCTGGTGACGGTGTGGTGTCTTATGGTGGCTCGCGAGGGCCACCGCATGACAGTATACTGCTGCCAAAACGGCGTTTTAACGGTGACGCCAATCCGAGACGCCTTTCGCCAGTAAGTTAGCATTTAAGTGGACTTTGCTCTTTCCCTGTCTGGGTATGGTGTGCTGTGGACCCAATGCCGTCACGGAGGGGCCGTGCCCGGAGTCCGAGCCACGAGTTGGCGGATGTCCTGGAGTACGTGGACGAGACGCTCATCTCCGCTTCCCTCCTGGACTATGACCGCAACGTACACTGGTACCTGGACAGCGCTGAGGACATGCTCAATCATCTTCCTCCCCGCTACACCGACCACCCAGAAGTCGGCGCGAAGAGGGATGACATTGCCGCGCAACGCGAAATACTCTGTATGGTGGAGGAGGACTACGGCATGAAGCAGAGGAGGAGGTGTTCCCGCTCCTCGCTTTGGGACCCCGTTTCTGTCCTTGATCTACTCCAGGAGTTCGCACCATCCAGGGGCCGTCGTAGACGTCGGTGCCGCAGCCAAGGGCATCCCCAGCAAGCTCCTGTTCCGGATCCAGTTCCGGGCCGCCAGAATGACCCAATCAACTAGTCAGCTGCCTCTTCGGCGTCTTGTCAGGAGGGAATCCCCGCAGCCTCTCTCCCCGGGCCATCTTCCTCTGCTGCCCCGGCAGCGCGCCGTGCCCGGCTCGTCTCGGCTGTCGCCTCCTCCTCTCCGATGCCTCCTTCAGCTGTGGTGTGTGTGAAGAGTCCTGCTTCGGCAAGCCCCGTCCATGGTTCCTTGCGAGCGGCTCCCCTTCATCCTTCCGGGGGGCCCTCTGACATCATCCAGCAGGAGAAGGAGGGAGCAACGCCCACTACAGCCGGCACCACCCTCCCTTTGGGAGACAGGCAAGTTCAAGTTCACTTCCCTATGCATAATTGTGTTCTGCCTTGTCTGACTCCTGGGGGTGGAGTTCGGGGTTTGCAGCCCCCCGAGCTCCCGCCACCGGCTGTAATCGTCTTACCTGAACCTGCTGCCTCTGTGTCTCTCCTTGCTGAGCAGTCCTCGGCGTTAGGCCTACGTCGTCGGACAAGGGAGGGGGGGTCCTGCGGCTCTGGGAACAATTCCGGCCCCGCAGCCACGTCATGGGCAGAGGAGAAGAGCGGACTGCGGCGTTTCTCTAAAGAATGGTAGCAAGCAAGCCAATGCCTGACCTGACAAGAAAAAAAAAAGGGGGGGGTGTAAGTCTCAGTTAAAAGCTTCCAATTTCTGACCAAAAAAGTGGAATTTTATGGGTAAAAAGCTGCAACTTTAGCAAAAAGACAAAAAAGGTGTAAATTTCCAACTGTTTACGACCAAAAATGCTGCAAATATAAGATTTGAGTAAAATGCTGCAAATTTAAGCGTTTTTTTTTTAAACTGCAAATTCAAGAGTAAGAAAAGTTCTAAATTCATGAGGAAAAAGCTGCAAAATTATGAACAATAAAAAGCTTCAAATTTTCAAGAAGCTGCACATTTCTGAGTAAAATGGCTGTAACTCTGCAGGAAAATCCTGCAAATTTATGAGAAAATCCTCACATTTACAACAGAATGTTTCTAATTTACATGAAAAAGGATGTGATAAATTGGCGTGTGTTGGCCATTTTTAAATGACAGCCGTGAGGAGGAACTAAATGGTGGTGCTTGGTGGTGTTAAATCCTGCAGGCCTGCACTAATCAGCAGGGAAAAGGAGAAGAAGAAGAGGTATAGGTGATCCACAGCAGCAGAAATAATCCAGTTAACCCAGGAGGAGTAAACACATGACACCCTATGACACCCAACAGATCACCCCCCCCCCCCCAGTGGGAACAGCTGGGACAAACTTCACACCTCTGTTGATTTACATGTTCCCGTCTGATGACAATTCAAACAGAGCTGCTGCTGAGATGGAGACCAAAGGGTTAAAGGATGATATGGCTTTAACAGCAGCACTGATACCCCACCCCCCCAACAGCTGACCTGCTGGACAGGAACTAACAACTTCTCAGACTTGCTAACACAATTTTAGCAACAAAAGAACAGGCAAAAGAACCAAGATTCCCTTTGATTTAACAAGATAACAGCCTGAATATTCTGGTCTGTGAATGAACAGAGCAGCCATGAGTGTTTCATGGAGTCACTTATTGAATTATAATGGTTAATCTAAGTCACAGTTTCAGGAAACAAACTTCAGGGGAAATTTAAACCCATGACACACTGTTTTACATTTTGCTGATTTTTTTTTTTTTTTTTTTTGCTTCTCTTCCAGTCCTTATTGCCACTTTCTGATTGCTTTGAATTTTTAAAACATCATTTTAAGAATAATGTTAACTGACTTAAAGTACATTTCTAACTACACTATATCATACAATATGCTGTTTAACATACAATTTCATTTGATCATATTTAGATCTTAATTCAAACAAGCACAGTGCTTGCAACCAACTTAATTAAGACTTGAACTAAAAACTATCAATCTGAATACAACTGGGAGCGTTTAAGAATAAAAATCTTTGGATTTCTTAATGAAGTTCTGCCTGCGAGATCACCTGCACTCAAACATTCCAAGTACCATTCATGCGACGGACCAGATTCCATACAAAAATGTTAAAATTTTGCTTTGGCTTCGTCTTTAACAGGTTGCTGTTCCAGTTAAAAATCTCAAGTGTTGAAGAGTCTGCCTTTGTATAAAACGGCCAGGTCAGTATACCACAAAAGGCTCAAAGTCGCTAAAATAATCCAAAGGTTAAACCGGCTGTTGGTGTCATTTAAACCCCGCATGGCTTCGACAATGTTGAACCGGCGTTTCACTTTGAAACGGATGGCAGTGAGTTATTGCAAACAAGCAACTTTAAAACACACATAACACTAAAGTTAAGAGTATTGCAAGAAGGAAAATAGTTTAATATAAAACACAGCTGTCTTACCTTGAAATGTCCTTTACAAGTGTTAGAATAATTTTCAGTATAATTAATCTGAGTCAAAAAACAGGCAGAAAGTTTAGATATAAGTAGATTTACTCCTCATGAGGGAGAAATACAGAGGCAGCCCAAGTCTGACCATCCATACCTCTGAATCAGCCATTCATTGTTCTAGCTTTTAAAGCTGTGTTATCCATGGGAGGATGGAGAGACCATGGAGAAACAGTCCTTGAGTACATCTGGCAAGACAGGGTGTAACAGTTCTTATCTTTGTGCCCAGAAAACAAGGAGCTAGTACATTCTCAGTCACACAGGACTAGACATCCAAAACAAAAATGTATCAGTACAGCTGGTGATTAAAATTGCTAACTCAGGCACACTCACACGCGGACCAGGGCTGTTCAAGGCCATACATGAATCACAAGTCATATCAGACATATAATATGAAATATAATATGGAAGAATAATATAAAGGAATGTATGAACTTATCCTGCATGGAATGCACATATAAACATCAGACATGAAATAGGAAAGGCATGATACGTCTTAATAATAATAATACATTATTAATAACAATAATAATGTGGATAATATGGAATTTTTCTATCACGATTCAAACTGAAGAACAGAGGAAAAACGTAAAAACTGTCCAAATATCCAGTAGATTCCACAGAGGCGTTACAATATATATGTATATATTGTGAAGGAATGAAAGGACGAGACACGAGAAGCCCAAATTGTGCACCAGGAGTGCACCAGAAGAAAAGTGGAAAAACACAGATCGTGCTGCTTATGCAAAGGGCTGCAAACTAGCAAAAAAAGTTACATAAAAATGGCACAAGATCACCAGAAAAAAAAGAAAGGAAAAAAAACTCGTTTAAGCACAGAAGGTCTGAAATCGTGTGAAAATGTTAGAAATGTTACAGAGTCAGAGCCCAGGGCTAAGCACTGCTGCAAAAGGATGCCGCCTTGCCAACGGTAAGTGATGAATGTCTTTGTTTGTTTGTATGCAAATTAGATGCATACATTTACTCCTATCTGAAACTTTGGATCATATTCTATATCTTTCTAATTGACAGTAAGCCATTATCTCTTACCACTTTCAAGTTATAGCCTTGGAAAGTTCTGACATCTGATCTGAATATTTTCTTGAAAAAAATCTTTATCACTGTCCTATACCAGTGTATATATCAGTGTACCTATCACTAGGAGTTATGTCGCAGTTTGGCGACATACACAGTTTAAGGTTTCAATTTAAGATGAGACAGAAAGATCCAGACAGGTCCAGGAGTGTGTCAGGAATGTCTGAGCAGCTGGAGTTACCTGGAGAACAGAACAGAGAATGTTAACACAACGTAGCTATCTTTAGAATGAACACTTATGCAGTAAATATAGAGTTGTCCCAAATTAAGCATCCCACCCAATTTTGTCTCCTTTACAGTGTTTTTGATGAAGAACCATATACTTCCACTACAAATCTCCAACCAAACCGGGTTCTCTGGTCAACAAAAACAGAGGTTCCAGTCCACCTAAGAAGAGCACCACATCTGCTCCCAAGCCAATGCATCATATGCTGAAGGGAAAAGTATACAACTCAAAAATAGAAACTGATAGAAAAATTCCATATTATCCACATTATTATTGTTATTAATAATGTATTATTATTCTTAAGAAGTATCATGCCTTTCCTATGCCATGTTTAATGTTTATATGTGCATTCCATGTAGGATAAGTTCATATATTCCTTTATATTATTATTTCATATTATATTATATGTCTGATATATTCTTGGCATGTTTCTGTGAGCAATTATTGGCTTTCAGTGATTCAGAGACTGAGGGTCAGTACAAGCGTAAAGGATGATCTAAGCTACATTGATAATCTCTTTGACATGCCGTGCTTTACTTTGGGTCACAGGAATGCACATAAACTCCTAGCTAGTGTAGATTAGATTGACACCCTGGTTCCAGAATGTCTGTGACGTTTCTTCATTTGCTCATCACCCAGGATTTTATTTTTATTTATTTTACCTTTATTTAACCAGGGAAAAAAACCCGTTGAGATTAAAAACCTCTTTTTCAAGGGAGTCCTGGCCAAAAGGCAGCAAAAAAAATCACAAATACACTTACAATGACATACAAATCATATAAAACAGTTACAAATTAGTGAGGCCGTCTCAAGTGTTCTCAATTTGGATTTAAAGTCGTTCAATGAAACAAGTTCCGTTAGTTTCCAGTCTTTTTGCAACATGTTCCATGTAGAGGGGGCTGAGAACATGAAAGCTCTTTTTCCCAGCTCAGTACGGGCAAATGGAACAGAAAGCAACAAATGATCATTAGAACGCAAACCATGAGAATCAACACTTCTCAGTGTGATCAAATTACAAATGTAAGGGGGCAACAGTCCAAGCATGGCCTTGTAAATAAAAATGTACAAGTGAGTCAACCTCCTGGTGGACAAAGAGGGCCATCCAACTCTAGAATACAGTTCACAGTGATGGGTCAAGGCTCTACAGTTTGTAACAAACCTCAAAACAGCATGATATACAGAGTCAATCTTACTCAGACACTGAGCTGAAGCGTTCATATACAAGAGGTCTCCATAATCTAAAACAGATAAAAAAGTTGCAGTAACAAGACGCTTTTTAACCTCAAAAGAAAAACAACATTTATTTCGAAATAAAAAACCCAGTTTCAATTTAAGTTTCTTCACAAGATTTTCAACATGGGGCTTAAAAGTCAGAGCGTCATCAAGCAAGATACCAAGATACTTGTACGAGTGAACCACCTCAATTTCATTTCCCTCAAAAGTGGACACTGTGGGAAAAATTTGTGGACTCTTCCTAAAATTTGAAAACCACATCAGTTTAGTTTTGTCAGCATTAAGGACTAGTTTTAGCTGCAGAAGTGTGTGCTGCACCACATTAAAAGCTTTCTGCAGAGAAGCAACAGCATTAGCAGGGGACGAGCCAAAGCAGTAAATAATTGTGTCATCAGCATAAAAATGCAAACTAGCATCAGACACATTTTGTCCTAGATCATTAATGTACATAATGAATAGGAGGGGTCCTAATACAGAACCCTGTGGCACCCCCTTGTGGACACTGACAATTTCAGAACACAAACCATCATATTTAATACATTGGGTCCTGTCACTCAAATAATTTGCGAACCAGGAGACTACATGTTCCGACAGTCCAAAACTGATGAGTCTTTGCTTTAAAACTGTGTGGTCCACAGTGTCAAAAGCCTTTGACAGATCAATGAAAAGTGCAGCACAGTGCTGCTTTTTATCAAGAGCAACAAGTATATCATTGACCACTTTTGTAGCAGCAGTAATAGTGCTGTGCTTTTTTCTAAAGCCCGATTGCAGTTTTGAAAGAAGTTCATTTGAGTATAAATGTCACACTGACCTGCTTATCAGGACTGTCTTTCTCTCTCCCTTCCTCCTCTTACCCCTCTCCTCCCCCTCCTTTCTGTTACCCATAAATACCAAACCTAAAGAGTGTACCTTCAGAGATTCGATGCGTGTGCTTAAGGCTATGCTTTGTAATCTCTCCCTCAAAATGGCCATCTGAGGTTTAATTTGAACTGTAACTTTTCTTTTCTTTTATTTCTTTTTATAATAAATGTACCTAAATCCAATATTCCGCCTGATTTTTTGACTTGGAATAATTTAAGCTCAGAATTATTCTAACAGAAACTTAAGCAATGAAAATACTACTGTCCAACAAAGACCATTGCGTGTCATTAAAGACATTGGGAAAAACTTTTCAATGACTCCCAGAACAGTATGAGGCCACTGAAAAATTAACTTGTGTTCTGTATGACCTCAAAGGCTCCAAGGATATGAGTTACACAAGATGGCAACTGTTTAAGAGTGGCATGTACACAGACAGAAGTCTTCTACCAACCAGAGACTCACTATACAAACACATTCAGTGAAGAAACTAGCAGGCAGCCATCTATAGAAGATGCCTGCAGTCAGCCAGACAGCCCTCCACCAATGGTCCATGGTTGGAAGATTGAGGGAGACTCCTGTGAGATCGACTAGATAACTCTTCTCCCTGCACCTCTCAGCATTCTGGAGCTTGTATACTGCTCCTGTAAAAAAACAAAACGCTGTGAAAAGGAGATATACGTGCAGACAGAATGAGCTTCCATGCACAGACACGTGTTATTGCTTGGACTGTGAGAACATTTCTCACTAGGTCACACAGACACACACACTGTGTGTTCTGTATATACTTTTGGGTGTGGTATGTTTCAATGAGTTTTCTTGTTGTCTTCACTTGTTCTTTGTTGGTGATTTTGTGGTGATTATAACACCAATAAAAATGTTAAAGCTAATTTAGAAAAATGAGCTACCCATTTGAAAATCGTCACGAGCTAGAGCACTGTAAGTTTCCACTATGCTCAGTCGCGTGGCTTTTTTCTCTGTATTTATATTTACTTGTATTATTTTGTGCCTTTTTGAGTTTCAGTATTCTCTTACTAGGGGCAGCGCAGTGGCGGAGTGGTTAGCACTGCGGCAGCACAGCAACTCACCCTTGGCCGGGGGATCCTGGGTTCAATCCCAGCCCCCGACCAACAGTGATCTGTGTGGAGTTTGCATGTTCTCCCCGTGTCTGTGTGGGTTTACCCCGGGATTTCTCCGGTTTCCTCCCACATGCCAAAAACATGCAAGTTAGGTTAATTGGCATCAAACTGGGGATTCTAAATTGTCCTTAGGTATGACTGTGAGAGTGAATGGTTGTCTGACTCTCTGTGTTGGCCCTGCGATGGACTGGCGATCTGTCCAAGGTGTACCCTGCCTCTCGCCCAAAGATGCTGGGATAGGCTCCAGCCTCCCCCGCGACCCGAAAAGGATTAAGCGGAAGAAGATGAATGAATGAATCAATGTATTCTCGTACTGCTTTCTATTTTTCTGTTTATGTTTCAGTTTCGTTACGCTTATGTTTTTTGCCATTGGCTTTATTTATCAGTATGTATTTGGTAATGTTTATTCTTTATATCCTTACTGTGATGTTCTTTCCCGGGGTTGACAGCTGTCAGGTGGCATTTCTGGGTTTGTGCTCGGTGTTGGTGTTGCCCTGTCAGCTGTCAAGCCCAGCCGCTTCTCTTTCATTTCTCTCAGCTGCCCCAGATTATCACTCAGTGTTTTCTCCTGTCCGCTCTGGTATCCACACCTGTGGCATATTATGTTATGCCCTATTTAAGACCGCTCCGCTTTTCTGTCCTCACCGTGGTCTTGATTCAGTTCACTCTGTTGACTCTTGTGACTTCAGTGATTTCCTCTAAACGTAAGTTTAAACGTGCCCTGTTTTTTGTCTCATTTATGGATTATTCCTCTTGTGTTTTTGAGTTGTTTTGTGCACTGTTTTCAATAAGTCTCACAACTTCACAGTCCAGCGCGTGGGTCTTCCTCTCTGCCCCGAGGGACAAATTATGACAAATATTTGATCTTTAACCTCTTAAAATTCTGGTGTCCCTCCTGTGGACCATTACACATTGGCTGGAATGCTTTAAAGCCTTTTAGTACTATAATTATAATAGTTCGCCTGGCGCTTTTTATCTTTTTTTCAATAAATAAGTCATAAAATTTCCTTTGTGTAAAATATCTTGCCTTGTTTTTCAGGAGAAGTGTACATTTCAAAATCTGGCAAGGATGTGTCAATATTATGTTTTAAATGCTAAAAACTGTGTAATAATAAAAAAAATAAAGCAGAATTGAATTTTCACCAGTTTTCTCTTTACAAATAGTTCAAATGTACATGAACAAAAGTTTTGCGATGGCAAAAATTAAACTGAACCCTTTTACATGTTCTCAAATATTTGTGTTTGCCCAGAACTTCCAGTGTCCAGTTTCCAGGCTGTTCTATGTGTCCATGTCGAGGCGTTTTCTTAGCTCTCTGGTAGTTCAGGAACCAGTTCTTCTCCAGTTGTTCTTGTTCCACTGCTAGTCCTGGTGGATGGCTCTTCACCTGAACAATCTCTAAAAATATAAATATATTGCAGAAGATTAGATAAGATTGATCCAGAAGAAACTTGTGTTTCAAGAACAAATGTTCAACAGTATACAAAAAAGTAATAAATATCACGATGACAAAGCAATTTGAAAAGAAGCTAATAAGAAAAAAATACACTAGATATTGAAAAAATAGAAATAATATAAATAGATATTGAAAAAAATTATTGTAACAAAGCTGGGAATAAATATCCAGTGATTCAAACTGTATGTATCACTGTGGTTGAGATTGGGACACTTCTCCTGAGATGTCCTCCTCTTCCACAGAGCTTTCTTCTTTCTAGTTGACCTCCTCAACATTTGTTGCGAAGCTATTTACAAATTATTACTTTAAAAAATCTATAAAAACAAGAAATAAAGCAAAAAAAGACAAACAATATGAAAAAAAGACACTGCTCCAAAAACACAACAAAACACGTAACAAAAACAGTAAACTCTCAAAAACTCTCATAATACTACAGCTATTTACAATACTAAACTATGATTTATTGGTGCTGCTCTGATGCTGGTGTATGCTGTTTTTTCAGCAGGGCTTCTTTAACAGCAGGACAACGCGAAGGATGTGTGATTACTTTATTTAGCGATATGCTATACAAGACAAGGGACAATGGGAGCAGCACTTGGTTGTAATATTAACTATGGAGATCTGTAACAGGAAAAGAAAACACAGGGACATAACTAGAAAAGCACTCAGAGAGCGCAGACCTCCACCAAGCGCCACAGTTCCCCCCATACAGTGTTTGTGTGTACGTTTTCAGATTCCTTGACCATGAAAACATATGACAAGCAATTGGATTGACAATGATAGGATTAGTGGTTCAGTAGTTATTCACGAAAATGGCATTTTGCGTAATGGCGGTTTTCTTGTGGACGGTGATCCGGATCACCACCAAAATCTAATCATCTGTAGGATACCCCATTTCTGACAATCTGTGAAAATTTCATGAAAATCTGTCCATAACTTTTTGAGTTATCTTGCTAACAAACAAACAGACAGACAGACAGACAGACAGACAAACCAACGCCGATGAAAACATAACCTCCTTGGCGGAGGTAAATATAATGTTATTATGCTTACCTAGCCGATGAAATTGCAGCATTGTCAGCCCATCTTTCTTTACGGTTATTTCTGATAGTGACGCAGCTCATTGGCCGAACTCAAGTCAAGTGATCAAGGAATGCTGTTTTGATTGGCTAAGCATATAGAAGTCCTTAGTGATCGCCTCAGAGCCGCATTATCAGATTTCATGACTAAAGTTTAATTTTCATAAAAAATATGCACATACTTAGCCTGCCAACAAACACATTCATGTTTTGAAAAATATGAGTTAGCCTATCTGTGAAACTAAGCTACTCTCTAGATGGGGATTGATCATCTCAAAAATTAAAGCAGATAGGGCCACTTGGCCCACCACCTACAGTATATGTTCTTTTTGCTCAGCAGTGGTTTTTGTCCTGGAACTCTGCCATGCAGGCCATTTTTGCCCAGTCTCTTTCTTATGGTGGAGTCATGAACACTGACCTTAACTGAGGCAAGTGAGGCCTGCAGTTCTTTGGTTGTTGTTGTGGGGTCTTTTGTGACCTCTTGGATGAGTCGTTGCTGCGCTCTTGGGGTAATTTTGGTCGGCTAGCCACTCCTAGGAAGGTTCACCACTGTTCCAAGTTTTCACCATTTGTGGATAATGGCTCTCACTGTGGTTCGCTGAAGTCCCAAAGCTTTAGAAATGGCTTTATAACCTTTTCCAGACTGATAGATCTCAATTACTTTGTTTTCATTTGTTCCTGAATTTCTTTGGATGGCAGCATGATGTCTAGCTTTTGAGGATCTTTTGGTCTACTTCACGTTGTCAGGAAGGTCCCATTTAAGTGATTTCTTGACTGAGAACAGGTGTGGCAGTAATCAGGCCTGGGCGTGGCTAGAAGAAATTGAACTCAGCTTTCCAAAGATGTAATAAACCACAGTTAATTTATGTTTTAATGGGGAGCAATCACTTTTTCACACAGGGCCATGAAGGTTTGGATTTTTTTTCCTTAATAATAAACACCTTCATTTAAAAGCTGCATTTTGTGTTTACTTGTGTTATCTTGGTCTAATATTTTAATTTGTTTGATGATCTGAAACATTTAAGTGTGACAAACATACAAACAAAATGAGAAATCGGGAAGGGGCAAACATTTTTTCACACCACTGTAAGTGTCATGAACCAGGCTTAGAGTTCTTCCCAAGCTCGGCTTCATGGCTTTTTCCTAACATAATTATCAGACCCAGGGAACACACGCTCAGACTCAAGTGAATACAATTATCCTTTATTAATCCCAGTGAGTGTGTGAGTGTGTGTATGTGTTGTATGTGCAGTGTATGAGGAGGTGAAGGATAGTGCAGGAATCGTGACCGGGGGAGAGCAGAACGTCGTTCAGCCTGGCAACCCTATAATGACACAGAGCACAGGAGTTAACACAGTCCACCGACAACAGAGCATGATAATGACTGGGGCTTACTTTGCAGATGGACGTTGGATGCTCAGGTTGGCCTGAAGGCTGTAGCCAGGGAGACAGCGTTCTTGGTCCACGCCGGGATTTGGGCAGGTGGCCCTGTAGGATAGATGGAGGCTTGAACCGCCGCCAAGAGGAGTAGATTCCGCCACCGGAGGAATCCACCTGTGCACAGGGGAAGACGACTAATACGGTGAGTAACAATATACTTACTTGAAGCGAGGAGATGATTCTGATCTCGGATGAAGAGGCCAGGAAACTGGCTGCTGATGAGAGACGTATTCTGTAGGCAGAATGACAGACGGCTCTTTGCCGAACCACAGGCAGGGCAGGTTATAAAGCCCGTGGGAGATTGGGAGCAGGTGTGCGTGCAGCTGTAGCAGATGACAGCCCAGAGGGAGCCATGACATTTCCTGTTTCTTAGTTATCTGTGTTTTATGATACCTTTTGAGTTCCGTATTGTGTTTCATTGTTTTGCTATGCTCTCTTGTAGATTGGTGCCTTTTATTTGTCTGTTTATGTTCTGGAATTATTTGATTATCTTTTAAGTTCTCCCTTAGTTTGCTTTTGGTTTGTGTATATTTATTTTGTGACTGGCAGCAGTCAGGGGGCTTGGTCTTGTTGTGCCTCCTGCCTGCTGACAGCCACGCCTCCCTCTCCTGTCAAGTGCATGACAGCTGATTCCAATCCCTAATTGCTTCACCCTCTCTGCTCAGGTCAGTCCACACGCACACACACACACTCACTCTTACACACCACCTGTTATCACTCAGCTCACACACACGCACACACACTCATATCTGTGCTCATTCAGCTTGTTATGCCACATATTATTTAAGCGCTTCTTGTTCACCTGTCGCTTGCTGGATTATTGGATTGTCACCCTCCACGGACTGCTCTGTTCAAGCACTGTGAGTACTGTTCCCCCCACTCATCAGTCTCGCCTGGGAGCGCCTTGGGTTTTCTCTTATGTTCCCCCCGCTCATCAGTTTCACTTGTGGGCGCCTTGGGTAATTATTTCTGTGTACAACTCACCAGTGTGCTGGAGAGTGTCCTGTGGAATCCCTTGTTTAACTTGCTCTGTTTGCTCATTGGGGCTTTTGTTAAGACTTTATGTTTAATAAACACACACAATACTGTCCTGCGTTTGGGCCTTTGCCTCTTCTGCCCTAGAGGGGCAGTAGCTCATGACAGAATAACCTGGCCCGGAATAGAAACCCAGCGGAGGTGTTGTGTGTGTATTTTTTCATTTTTCTTTCCACCCACCTGTATCAGCAGGTCACCAAGGACTTTAGATTTTTGGACTGAGCACGGATGAGTGTGCAGCGGCTGAGCTAGCCGTGGATCTCGCCTCCAGGGCTCGTGCCACCCTCTCTCCTGAAGCCGTTTTTTGTTTGGTGGATGATGCTGTTGGGGTGATTCGGACGTATCCCAGTCTGTGGACATAGCCGGGGTTAATGCTGCTCCTCACCCAGATATTCGAGACCCGGCAGCACCTCGAGAGAGTCATGAGAGGGTCATCCGCAGCACAACCCCGGCAGCCCAGGAAGCGCTCCCAGAAGCCGAGAGCTCACCATCCACTTCCCAAGCCTGGGTCCTCTTCTCCCCGCCAGACGTCCCATCTTACTCCCGGGGAGATGGAGCATGACCTGGGGACAGCAGCTGACGTCATCACCTGCCAGGAATTCAGGCAAGTCCTTCTCTGTTCCCTTTCTCTCTCTCCTGAAGTGGTTAGCCCGATTCCTGAGGAGGAGCTCCAGATTTTACAGTCCACTGGGTCTCCCCTATCAGCTGCTGTCACCGCTCCTCTACTTTTTTCTCCTGTCTCCCCTAAATCTCCCGCTGGTCCCAGGAGGGAGTCGCCGGATGCAGGAGGAGCCAGAGATCCTGGAAAAGCCTACTCCACGGCGAAAGAGTCATCCCGTGTCGGAACGCCAGAGGAAACCCTCCACTTCATCTGCAGCCATCATCCCTCCTGCAGCAGAGAGGTCCCTCCAGGGTTCCCACGGCAATGCCAGCTTCCACGTCATCCGAGCCGGCTTCTCCACTATCCATGTAGGGGGTCAGAACGGCCATTAACACAGAGGGGGATGCCAGCCTGCCACCTGCAGCAGCCAGCATCCAGGCCCGGGAGGTCAGGCAAGTGTTTTTTCATTCTATTTCCTTTAATAATGATAAACCTTGTCTGTCTCCCGGGAGAAAGACTCAGGCAAAGCAGTCACCTGAGTGCTCTCGCCCTGCTGCAGCTGTGAAATATCCACCTATCCTCTCCATGTCTCCTTCATCTGCCCCTGAGTGCCCGTCAGCCCCAGAACTGAGCCGTCGGATGGTGGAGGAGCTGAGGGTCCTGGAGCACCGGGACCCTGAGCCTACATGGAGCCAAGCCCCAGCATCCACGTCAGAGCAGTCACCTGCAAGGGTCACGGCAGCCAGGGTTAATTGGACTGCTACCACCATCAAGCCTGCTGTGGAGGCTGCCGCAGCAGAGTCAGTACCTCCATCTTCGCCCGAATCGTCAGAGTCCTGGACAGTGGTGGAGGTTGAGCTCAGGCAAGTGCTCTACTTTGTCTTCCTGTTTTCGGTTTTAAAGCAATCTTTCCTGACTTTTGGTGAGGAGAGCCAGGTGCAGCTACCTGCTGCATCTGAGCTTGCCCCACTGGGTTCCGCTGCTGCTGGTGACCTTGACCCCCTTCTCCCTCTGTTTTTGAGCTCATTCCCAGGGTCACCGGAGATGAACCAGTCGCTCCAGAGGTCTCCGGGGGTCCAGGCTCCCCGCCCAAAGCAGCCGGGGGTCCAGCTTTCACGGAGGAGGTTGTGGGTGCTCCATCTCAGCCCGGAACCTCCGTAGGTGCAGCCGTGACCCAGGCCGGGTCCTCCGAGAGTGTGACTGTGCCCCAGCTAGGGCCCACCGTGGGTGCAACGCTGGCCCAGCCGGGGTCCACCGTAGGTGCAGCTGAGCTCCAGCCTGGAGCCACCGCAGGCGCAGCTGAGCTCCAGCCCGGAGCTACCGTGGGTGCAACAATGTCCCAGGCTGGGGCCCGCATGAGTGCTGCTATGTCCCAGACCGGGACCCCTGTGAGTGCTGCTATGTCCCAGACTGGGACCCCTGTGAGTGCTGCTATGTCCCAGACTGGGACCACCGCAGGCGCAGCTGAGCTCCTGCCCAGAGCCACTGCGGGTGCAACAATGTCCCACACTGGGACCACCGCGGGTGCTACCTTTCTCCTGCCTGTGACCATCGAGGGCGTTGTCTCTCCTCCTTCTTAGCCTGACGCCATCGTGGTCCTCTCCTCTCCTCTTCCTGACGCCATCATAGTCCCCTCTCTTTCTCCGCCAGACGCCGTCAGGGTGCCTTCTCTGTCCAGCACTGACTTGGTTCCCCGTCCTTTATCACTGGACACCGTTGTGGACCGCCCTTGGGCCTTCCGGTGGGGGAACCACCTCCTGGATCTCTCCTCCGGTCGTGGTGGCTGAAGAACTCAGGCCGGCTGCCTGATAGAGTGGGTTGGATGGCTTGTTTTCCCCGGCAGATCATCGGACTCATTCCACCTGGCGGTCCGGCTGGTTTGGGACTTTGACAGGCCACCCGACCTGTTTCACCTCGCCACCCTTGGGGCCTGGGACTTTGGTTGGCCCCCAGAACTCTCAAACTCCTTGGTCTTGGGGGCATAATTCCATGTTTTGGGGTTGGGGGAGTTTATTTTGTGTTTTTCTGGTGTGGGCCCTGATCAGGGTTGTTTTTTGTTTCCTCCTAGCCTGTTCCCCCCACCTCCCGCCCTGGGTAGTTTGTTGCAGTTCCTGCTGGGGGGGGGGGGGGGGCAGGTTGTTTCTTTCTTGTTCTCTTGATGTTACTCTGGGTGTCTGGAATCCACCCTTGAAAGGGAGGCTCTGTCATGAACTGGGCTTGGGGTTCCTCCCGAGCTTGGCCTTATGGCTTTTTCCTGTTTCTTAGTTATCTGTGTTTTATGATACCTTTTGAGTTCCGTATTGTGTTTCATTGTTTTGCTATGCTCTGTTGTAGATTGGTGCCTTTTATTTGTCTGTTTATATTCTGAAATTATTTAATTATCTTTTAAGTTCTCCCTTAGTCTGCTTTTGGTTTGTGTATATTTATTTTGTGACTGGCAGCAGTCAGGGGGCTTGGTGCTGTTGTACCTCCTGTCTGCTGACAGCCACGCCTCCCCCTCCTGTCAAGTGCATGACAGCTGATTCCAGTCCCTAATTGCTTCACCTTCTCTGCTCAGGTCAGCCCCCCCCCCCCCCACACACACGTACATGCACACACACTCACACCTGTGCTCATTCAGCTTGTTATGCCACATATTATTTAAGCTCTGCTTGTTCACCTGTCTCTCACCGGATTATTGGATTGTCACCCTCTACAGACTGCTCTGTTCAAGCACTGTGAGTACTGTTTCCCCCCGCTCGTCAGTCTCGCCTGGGAGCGCATTGGGTTTTCTCTTATGTTCCCCCAGCTCATCAGTTTCACCTGTGAATGCCTTGGGTAATTATTTCTGTGTACAGCTCACCAGTGTGCTGGAGAGTGTCCTGTGGAATCCCTTGTTTAACTTGCTCTGTTCGCTCATAAACTCACACAACACTATCCTGCGTCTGAGCCTCTGTCTCTTCTGCCCCGGAGGGGCAGCAATTCATGACAGTAAGTACTGAACACGTCAACATTTTTCTCATTAAACTTATTTCTGATGGAACCATTGACCTGAGATTTTCACCAGATATTAGTAACAACCCAAGTAATCCATGTCATGAGCCGAGCCGGCTTGGTTTTTCCTGGCTCGGCCCTGATCTCTCCGTGGGTTCTGGCTTCACTGTGTATGTGCATTTTGTGTTTTCATCCCATCACTTTAGCTGCTACCTGACTGGCAGCTGTTAGTCAGCCTTGTCATCTTTTCCCCACGCTGCTGACAGTCTGTCTGTCCTACCACGCCCCCTCACTCTCCGTATTCCACCAGCTGTCCCAGCCCCGGTAATTATCTGGCCCGCGCAGGTGTTCCCAATTTGTGTGACCAGCGGCGTTTGGACTTAAGAAGCTCCTCGCTAGACAAACACCGCTGGGTCATTGTACGAGTCACGTCTATTCTCCTTGGTGTGACCGTCGTGTCAGAAGGACATTTGTATTATGCTCGCTGGGAGTACTGGACTTTCGGGACTGTTTTTACTTGTGAGTAAACTGCTTGCGTTTCTCTCCGTGGTTCGCTGCTACACTTTACCTGAAGCGTTTCTCCCTTGGCAGTATTCTGCTGCACTTCTGGTGGTGTTTCTGCCTGCAGTAAACTACTACGCTTAGGCAGTTGTCCTGTTTACGTTTCCCCGAGTAGTTAAACGCCCTGTAGTCTTCACCGCTATCTGAGCGCATTCTCATGGTACTTTGACTAACGTGTTCATCTGTATCTGAACTGTGTGTCATCAATAAATGTGTGTTCTGTGAACTCGGCGCATAAATCCTCATTCTTCCTTTTCTCCACTGTGTGCAATGGAAGGGCGCACGAGGGGTTTATGACAATCCATGCAGATAAAGAAATCAAGGCAACTGTGTTCACAAAACAAGTTATATTTAATAAAGTGGAATGACACAGGGAATAAGTAAGTTGAACATGCTTGGTGAAAATCATTTAATATTTAGTAGAAAAGCCTTTGTTGGTAATAACAGCTTCCAGATGCCTCCTGTATGGAGAAACTAGGCACAGGCATTGCTCAGGAGTGATTTTAGCCCATTCTTCCACACAAACTGTCAAATCTTGAAGGTTCCGTGAGTGTCTTCTATGAATTCTGACTTTCAGTTCGTTCCATAGATTTTCAGTTGGATTCAGGTCAGGTAGCTGACTGGGTTCTTCTTCTTCTTCTTCTGTCTGGTCCCTTTAGTGGTCTCCACAGTGAATCATCTGCCTCCATCTTACCCTATCCCTTCATCTTCCTCTGTAACACCAACCCTCTCCATGTCCTCCTTCACTACATCCACAAATCTTCTCTGTGGGCTTCCTCTTCTCCTCCTGCCTGGCAGCTCTGTCTTCAACATCCTTTGCCCAATATATCCACTATCCCTCCTCTGCACATGCTCAAACATCTCAGTCTTGACTCTCTTACTTTGTCTCAAAACCACTCAACCCGGGCCATTCTAGCAGCTTTATTTTCCTTCTCTGGAGCCAGTTAAGAGTTTCCAGCTTGTGTTTGGGATCATTGTCTTCCTGAAATGCCCACCCTCGTTTCATCTTCAGCATCTTGGCAGATGGCAACAGGTTCATTATCAAGGATGTCTCTGGCTGCACGGTGGCGCAGTGGTTTAGCACTGTGGCAGCACAGTTTTACCCTCGGCCGGGGGATCACGGGGATCATGAGATCGTGGGTTCGATCCCAGCCCCCGACCAACAGTGAGCTGTGTGGAGTTTGCATGTTCTCCCCGTGTTGCGCGGGTTTACTCCGGGATTTCTCCGGTTTCCTCCCGCATACCAAAAACATGTAGGTTTAGGGCACTCGCGCACGCAGCGACCAGCTCCGGTGGCTTGTCACCAGACTGCAAACCAAGTCTACCTACGGGTACAAATAAGTAACAAAAAAAAAAAAAAAAAAAAATTATATTTGTCCATTCATCTTTCCTTCAATTATGGTAAATGGTAAATGGCTTATATAGCACTTTTTCTCATCTCTAAATGACCAAAGGGCTTTACAGATCCTGCTATCCACCCATTCACACACACAGTCACACACTGATGGTGGCAGAGCCGCCATGCACCAGCGGTGGCCTGACCCACTGGGAGCAATTGGGGGTTCAGTGTCTTGCTCAAGGACACTTTGACATGCAGAGAGCAGACAGAGCGGGAATCAATCCCCTGACCCTCCAATCAGTAGTCAGCCACACTACACCTGTGCCACAGCCGTCCCCTATGTGAAGTCTGCCTGTACCATGTGCTGAAAAACACCCCCACATCATGATACTCCCACCTCCAAACTTCACTGTTGGTATGGTGCTTTTGGGCTGCTGTGTAGTGTCATTTCTCCTCCAAACATGCTGTGTGCTGTGGCATCCAAAAAGTTCAATTTTGGTCTCATCTGACCAGACTGTATTCTCCCAGTATTTTACTGGCTTGCCCATGTCACAATGAGCCCCTCTGGGGGCGGAATTCAGGACCCAAATGCCAGACTCAAAGTTTTTAAGTTTTATTTTGAGAGCTGGTAACTCAGACACAGCTAGAGGGCTCAAAAAATAACTGAACACAAAATAGCAAAACAGGCAAGGCTAAGGCGAAGGCAAATGCAACTAAACAGGCAAGACAGGAATCAGACTGGCAAGAACAGAAGCGTGTCATCATGCCAACTGACATATAAGGACATTGTCCCGAGCTACAGGGTTAGTTAGTTAGTTAAGGCCCTTTTCCACTAGCCTCACTTAGCCCTACACCGCACCACTCAGCCCGCTTTAGGCGCTTTTCCATCAGCCCCAGCACCGGTTAGCAGGTACTTTTTTAGTACCTGATCCAGGGCAGGGTCTAACCGAGCTGAGTAGGGCTGAGTAGGGCTGAGTAGGGCTGTAATATGACTTTAAGAGACTGGTCGCCGCTGATTGGTCAGGTCGTAACGTCATGAAAGCGACTTTTTCTGCTGAATTTACTCCATGACCGCCATTTGTAATTGTTCAGCCAGTGAACACAGTGCGCCCCTTTAATACGATATATTATATTAATATATTGTATAATATACTTATATAATAATATACTCCTAATATTATATATTAGGAGGTGCACAATTTTCTTTCTATATTAGGCGACGATCGCATCCAGCGCGAGTTGGACAGATCTACTTGAAATGCAGGTGTCTGAGCAGATGGCTTCCCAAGGGCACATCCGTACTGCCAAACAGTGTTGGGAGAAGCTGAAAAAGCTGAAAAGCGATTACCAAGCAGTGAAGGACCACATTGTTCGAAGTTCAGCGGATCGGAAGGAGTGGAAGTGGTTCGCTGAGAGACATTGGGCTCGACACGGTCACAGTCACGGCCTTGGAAACCGTGGATGGTGAGTGTTTTTTTGATATTGCGCATCTTTTCGCCACTTGATCCTTTCTGTGCCAAGCTCACTGTTTTTAAGAAATAGGAAGGTTGTTAGATTGTGGGTAATGGTTGTTACTGAGGCTTGCGTATTGTTTTGCAGCCAGCTGCAGATTCACACTTGCTTTGTGTTAAGTATTAGCGCGAACAAAACGCTGAATAACGCTTATTGTATTCCGGTTAAAAACTTTAGAGTGTTATGTACATGTTGCACTTTGGTGTTAAGTTTTAAATTGCGTGCATTTTCTTTCTAGAATCGCAGTTCACAGACACAGCGGACTCTCCTGGCTCTGCGTCTGCGTGTGCATCTGCCGGAGCGTCAGCTGGATCGACTCCGATGTCAGCCACATCATCAGCTCCATCTGGATCACGTTCAAGTGCCGGTAAGGCACAATAACCACGATTTTTTTTTTTTTTTTTGGTAGAAACAGGTCCAGCAGCGGAAACCAGGGTCAAAAATCCATCCATCCATCCATCCATCTTCTACCGCTTAATCCTTTACAGGTCGCGGGGGGGCTGGAGCCTAACAAGTTATGTACCAAATTGATTAATGCAATTTCCTGTAGCTGCATATTAATTAATTGAAAATGTCTTTTTAAATGTACAAAAAGGTTATTCTTTGGTCTTCACTTATCGGTGTTCCACAACCATTTTTAGGTGTGGTGATTGAAGTACTGTTGTAACTCCTGTTTTAGAAAAACAACTAAAGCTCATGAACTGCTGTTGAAATCAACATGCTTCATTGAAATGCTTCGCGTCAGCTGACTGTATTAACCCATTCAGATTTCTGCGGCCACACTACAAGCAACTAGTTTAAACATTACCCATCCATCCATCCATATTCTTAATCTTAATCCTTTTTAGTTTTGCAGAGGGGCTGCAGCCGAAGACAGCACCCTGCGTGTTGCAAAATCTGCTCTACTGAGGGGCAGCAACATGACAGTTCAGCTTATATACAGCAGTGAAGCATAATATAATAGTGACATTCCACCACAGACTTTCACCTGTGTAATTCCATAATATATGTAGTGATCCAGCTTTAACGACCATGCCTTTCTGTCTTTCCATCTAGGCAAGAGGAAAACAGACAACTCCCATCGCTGACCTTACATTAGCGATGGTCAACATGCATGACGAAGAGATGCGGCTCTTGGAACGGCAACATGACCAGCGGCAAAAATCAGGAGTACATGCAGCATTTGCGACAGGTGGCCGCAGATATGCGGGCAGATGCGCGTGAAGCCCTGGAGCAGGACGCTGCGTTACGAAGGGAAGAGCTCGCAGAGATGTCATCGCCCAGTCTGTTTTTTTGTTTGTAAATTTTGCTTCTGGAATAAAATTGTATTGTTTGCATCAAAAGTCTGGTTTATCTGTTATGACACCGTATGAGAAAAGCCAATAATTACATACACATTCCATTCTCTGTTCACTCCACATGCTGCTGTTCATCAGGTCAGGTGTATAGCCTTCTAATGGTAATTTAATTTTTAACAACACAACGAAATGTAATGTCTTGGTAGTTTTTTTTTTTGTTTTAAACAAATTTGCAATGCTGAATCCATTTCTCTTGAACGGGTACATTTTTTAGGTTATAAGCAGTTGTACAGGTGTGCTTGAACTTGTAGACACTGATAAAGGTAAGTACGTGTAAGTTGAATGTTGCATCACCAGTCAAAATTTAATAAATTAAGAAGGAATCTCGCAAAAATTTGGCACTAATAACAGTAGACAAATCGGACAAGGATACACAACTGTGTTTTTGTGGCACACAACTGTTGTCACCAACAAGTGCAAAATTTATATTCCCTTTTCCCAAAAATTAAAAATCAATTTGTAAGTAAAAGTGGGAGACCTTTACATGGGAAAATATGACATGTATCAGCACATGATTTATAGTTCAATTTGCATTTCCACCTAAGCAAAATTGGCTTGTTGAGCTGGATTTTTGTGAAGATGGCCTGTGCGGTGTTTCTGCATGTAATTACATACCTGTCAAGTGATACGGTTTCGCCGTATTTTAATACGGGGAAAATGCAATTTTAGCAAATACGGGCGTATTGCCATTTCTGTATGCCAAAGAGAAAAATATACGGGGAAAAAAATTGAGAGTGTGGGGAGGAACACGTCGTGTGTGACCCCCACAGCGTACGGGGCTGTCAGAGCGCTCAGCGTGAGCAATTATCACAACAGAAGTGTGGACTCATCATTAGGCTAATGGCTTCGCACCTTCTTAACAGATAAGCGTTATGAACAAGAGGACTGGTAGATGGACCACGCACAACATTTTATTTACAAAAAATATTTTTGAAATATGTATGCACATAAATGTGGATGAAATAGACAAGTATTGCATCACAGCATCTCGTATTATATTGTAACGTGCAGCTCGACATGGCGACGTCCCACCGGGAGGTTTGAACTCACGCCTCCTGCTCCGGAGTCCTGCACTCTACCTGTGTCGCCAATAGGGTCAACCCACTTGTCAAGCCAAGTAGGGTGCTTATATTGAGTTCGCTACAATATCACCACCCTGCTCCTCTGTTTTCTGTGCTGCTGCCACCACTGGTTCATCTACTGCATCATCCAATGTAGTGTCAAACGTCTCTCCATGACTCTCACACAGATTGTGCAGAGCACAACAAGTCAGCACCATAGATTTAACCAGTTTCATGTCACAGTCATTCCTCCTTCCTTCTCTCCTCGTCATCAGCCATGTTTGTTGTGGAGGATTCAGTCGCGTGTGTTTCACGTCACAAGGGTGTGGCGCCGCCTGCTGTTCAACAAATCCCACCCACAGCAGGTGTGCCAGCAGTAGTTGAAAAGCAACTGAGGCTGAACCGAACCAAAGTGAGTAGAGCCGGGTTTTCAAATCGGGGCTGAGCGGGGCTAGTGGAAAAGGGCCTTTAGTTAATCCCTTCACACCTGAAGGTGTATATGGGCGGCGCCTATCTCCGTTTCTCTGACCCTAGGCCACACAGCTACTGTAAGTAGTGAAAGCTACAGCGGGGGGTCAGTCCTCTGGTAGCTCTGTGTGTAACTTTACTTTCCCCATTCCATTATGCGGAGCACCACGCTAGAAGGCAGAAAGCACCATTTTTATATGGTCTTTGGTATGACCCGGCCGGGATTTGAACCCCTGCCTCCCGGTTGTGGGGCGGATGCTCTACCAACTGAGCCACCACTCCGGTCGAGCTACAGGGTGCCGTCCCTTAAATAAGGCAAAGAAAATTAACTAAATCATAAATAGCCATGAATAATCAAGAACTTAACAAGACACGAAGCAAGCTAGGTGAAAAATGGAAGTAAACAAAAGGCGCTATCAAAATAAAAGCCCAAACCAAAATGACGACAGGAATAAACTACAAGACGTTAAACATGATGATAATAATAATGATAATAATGCTATGAAACGAGAAACTGAGGACAAGGCATGGATACCTAAAACAAGAACATGATAATACTACTACTAATAACAATAATAGTTACAGAAAATCCCAAAATACAAAACTTAAAGCGAGGATGTGGCTCCAGCCCATGCTCTGACAGCCCAAATGTTGTGCAGTAAACTTTAAATGAGCTTCAACATGGGAACTCTTCAACTCTTCAACTCTTTATACTGCGGACTTCTCACACAACACAACACACTGCCATCTACAGAAGTTCTCTGATGACTCTGCGATCGTTGGCCTCATCTCCAATGGAGATGAAGTTGAGTACAGAGGGCTTATCCAGGACTTCGTAGACTGGTGCCATCGGAACTGCCTCCAGATCAACGCAAGGAAAACTAAGGAGCTGGTGGTGGACTGCCGCAGGCATGGGCAGCCCCTCACAGCACCAGTAAATATACAGGGAACAGACATCGAGATGGTGACATCCTATAAGTACCTGGATGTTCATCTGAACAATAAACTAGACTGGTCACACAATACTGACGCACTCTACAAGAAGGGACAGCGCAGGCTGTTCCTTCTGAGGAGACTCAGGTCTTTTGGTGTACAAGGGGCGCTGCTGAAGACATTCTATGACACGGTGGTGGCATCAGCCATCACTTTTGGAGTGGTCTGCTGGGGCAGTGGCATTACAGCAGCCGATAGGAAGAGACTGAACAAACTGATTAAGAAAGCTAGCTCTGTCCTGGGGCAGCGCCTTGATCCGGTGGAGGAGATAGGAGAGAGAAGGACGGTGGCTAAACTGTCATCTCTGCTGGAGTCCGAGTTCCACCCTATGCAGGACGTACTGAATGCACTGAGGAGCTCATTTAGCCGCAGACTACATCATCCCAGGTGCACAACCGAGAGGTTTCGTAGGTCCTTCCTACCAACGGCTGTCAGACTGTACAACCTAAGCAGGGCTGCTCGCAGAGATAGCAAAAAGACGTAACAAACTAATAGTTTTTAAATGCAAAAGATGCAATAGACTTACACAATGGTCCCCTCCGGCATACAACTAGGAAAATACTGGTCGCTATGGAGGGTGAGAATATGTATGGGCACATAATCATACCATGTAGGATAACTAAGTAAAATGGTAAATGGCATTCTCTTATATAGCGCTTTTATTCTCATCTCTTGATGACCAAAGCGCTTTACAGATCCTGCTATCCACCCATTCACACACACATTCACACACTGATGGCGGCATGCTGCCTAACATGGCGCTTCCAGACCCATCAGGAGCAATTAGGGGTGAAGTGTCTTGCCCAGGGACACAACGGCAGTATATCTGGGGAGAGCGGGATTCGAACCACCAACCATGTGGTTATTGGACGACCTGCTCTACCTCCTGAGCCACTGCCGCCGCAGTAGAGGGTTATGCTGTTTCATCCCATCTAGCAACAATGCTCTGCACTGTGTGTGTTTATATATTTACATATTTATTCCATCTAGCTACAATGCTCAGCACTGGGTGTGTTCATATTTATATATCTATATATTTATTCCATCTAGCTACAATGCTCCACACTGTGTTTTTATATATCTATATATTTATTCCATCTAGCTACAATGCTCCGCACTGTGTGTGTTTATATACTTACATATTTATTCCACCTAGCTGCAATGCTCCGTACTGTGGGTGTTTATATATTTACATATTTATTCCATCTAGCTACAATGCTCTACACTGTGTTTATATATTCATATATTTATTCCATCCAGCTACAATGCTCTGCACTGTGTGTCTGTGTGTGTGTATATATATTTTATAGTAATATGTACATATGTACGTATATTAGCTGCTCTTGCTTGCTTGTTTTTTTTTTCTTGCCTTCTGATTGTTGCTCTGAGTGTTGCTATCCCTGTGCTGTTGCAATCCTGGAATTTCCCCGTTGTGGGACTAATAAAGGCTTATCTTATCTTATCTTAACATGCTTTTTCTTCAGCAATGGAGTCTTGTGACGTGAGCGGGCATAGAGCCCATGTTGGTTGAGTGTATTACTTATTGTTTTCTTTTAAACAACAGTACCTGCTAGCCCCATGTCTTTCTGGAGTGCTCCACAAGTGGTTTTTGGCTCTTGGTTAACTCTTCTGATAATTCTTCTGACTCCTCTGTCAGAAATCTTGTGAAGAGCTCCTGGTCATGGCCAGCTTATGGTAAAAGGATGTTCTTTCCACTTCCAAATGACTCCAACAGTACTCACTGGAACATTCAGCAGTTTAGAAATGCACCTGTAACCAATGTCATCATTATATTTTGCAACAATAAGGTTGCGAAGGTCTAGAGAGAGCTCTTTGTTTCTACCCATCATGAGTTCTTTGTGGTGTGACAATCTGATATTCACAGACCTTTTCAAAGGCTATCAGTCAGGACTTAACCAGCTGAAATTAACTTACACTGATGGGGGATGGGATGGCTTCCTAAATTCTGATGGATTTCAGCTGGTTTCTTGGCTTTCTATGCATTTTTGCACCTCTCTTTCTTCATGTGTTCAATACTGTCCCTGTGTCATTCCACTTTATTAAGTATAACTTGTTTTATGAACACAGTTGCCTAGATTTCTTTGTATGTATGGATTACTTGGGTTGTTACTGATATGTGGTGAAAATCTCAGGTCATTGGCTCCATCATAACCCTGTACTGTCAGACCATTATTTGTTAACCTTTGATTTTACTATTTCTGACTATTTGGCTCCTAAAGAAAAATATTACTGCCTCTCAGATGATGCTGTTACCAAATTTAAGCACATTGTTTCCTCAGTACCATGTGTCAACACAACAGAGATAAGCTATAGAGATTTTACTCCTTGGTAGATAGTGTTACAGCATCAGACTCTAGACATGGTGGCCCCTTTAAAAAAGAAAACGTCTAATCAGAGATTTCTATCTCCTTGGTTCAACACAGAAACTTACAGCTTAAAACAGAAAACTCGTCAATTAGAAAAAAAAATGACATTCCACTAAATTAGATTAATTTTATTTAGCCTGGAGAAATCAACTTTTAATTTATAAAAAAAATCTCTTAGGAAAGCTAGAACTAGTTATTATTCTGAATTAATAGAAGAGAACAAGGGACTGAGGCCGTACGGTGGCCCTGAATTTCCCTCTGGGGATTAATAAAATATACAAAATATTGAAAAAGTAATAATCCCAGGTTTCTTTTCAGCACTGTAGCCAGGCTGACAAAGAGCCAGGACTCTGTCAAATCTAGCATTTTCTTAGAGCTTACTAGTCAGGACTTTATGAACTTCTTCAATAATAAAATTTAATCTATCAGAGATTTTAAAAATGGCCTTTTTAGAGTTTGTTAAAATAATTTCCTCATCAAAGTCATCAACTTGTCTATTAGATCCTATTCCTACCAATTCTTCCAAGATGGCAGCCAAGTCAGTCCACTATTTGTATGTCAGTGCCTGATGTCTGAGTGTTTCTGGTTTTATGGGTGATATTTTATGTTATTTTATTATGAGTGAGTGATACCTCTCAAGAATATTTTCGCATCAGCTTGGGAGTTAGGATGGAATATTTTTCGATGTCTCCAGATTACCACAGCACTTTACACCTGAGCTGATGAAGCTTGAGGCCTGTGAGTGAGGCTGTCACCTACCTCTGCTGGACTGCAGTAACCAGGGCAGAAAGGGGAACTTGCCATATCCTTTCAGTGGTGCAGTGGGTGCCTGATTCCCACTGTTTTCCTGCACTCTGTGAGCTGTCTGCTACATTGTGCTGCTGTTTTTCCCAACCTAAACTGGGGATTTGGCTCCTCCTGATGGATTATGGATTCTTGGCCTGATGACAGAGTGACTGACTGTGAGTAGACTTCCTCCTTTGCTGCTTATCCACCTTGCTCTGTGTTGAAATTCTGCACAATTTCTTGGCTGAGGTGGATCGACTCTCCTGGTTTGCTGAGCTGTTGATTTGTCTACTTCTGTGGCTCACTCTAAGAATTCCACAACAATACTTGGTCAAACCTAAATACAGGCCAAACATCAATAAGTCAGTGCCATGTATTTATATATACTGTATATGATGCTTATTTTGTGCAGCCCTAAACTAAAAGAACTAAAGGGGCTTGACAGTGTGGATGGGTTTATTTTCTCACAATCCAGACAACTTCTAAGCTCTTCAGTACTAATTCTCAAGCCTGCCCATCAGTCCATCAGCCCATATCATCAGCAGAAGATTTACCACTCACAAGAGCAAGTGGAGGGGCTTCAATGTCTTCAGGAACTGATGCTGCTGAAGGACTACTTCACTATCCTAGATGACTCATTTCCACAGTTTGTTAGTCTCAGAGGTTCTGACAAATCATTCCCTAGCAAACTAAAATAGCGCTGTATGGTCATACTTTTACTGTTGCTGTCTGGAGATGTTCAGCCTTATCCAGCACCTACCACCTCTATGCATTGCTTGTCAATGCCATTAGATTTTAAAAGTGCATACATTTAAATGTAAGAAGTCTTGTCCCCAAGATGGATATGATCAGGACTTGGGCAAAAACAACAAATACTGACATAATGGTTCTATCAGAAACTTGGCTTAAGAAATCTATACCTGATCATTTAATTTTTATTGATGGCTGCAAAGTGTACAGAACTGATAGGATAGGTAAAGGAGGAGGGGTTGCCATGTATGTCAAATCTAAGCTGATCAGTTCAGTTTCATTGTCAGTCACTAAAGCTAAAGGGTTTGAGATCCTGGTTGTTAACGTGGGTGTGTCAAAGGACTCTTACATCAATGTTGTTGGCTGCTACAGACCCCCATCTGCCTCAAAAGATGCCTTCAAATCCATATCAGATATTCTTCATGGTTTAAATGATTCTGAATTCATCCTTTTGGGTGATATAAATTGGGACTGGCTTTCTTGGACCTCAGGTTGTTTAAAAGAATTGTGTGACTCCCTAAACCTTGTGCAACTCATTAATGCTCCAACAAGGCTAAATCTTAAGTCTGAAAGTAAATCTACCTTGCTTGATCTAATTATAACAAATGCATCTCACAAATACTCCCCAATTGGTGTATTCTGTAATGACGTCAGCGATCACCGTGCTATTGCCTGTGTCAGAAATGCAAACATACATAGATCCATCTTCTACTGCTTTTATGGAGGTCCGGGTAGCGGAGGCAGCAACTCAAGCAGAGAAGCCCAGACTTCCCTCTCCCCAGCCACCTGCTCCAGCTGTTCAAAGAGGATACCAAGACGTTCCCAGGCCAGCTGGGAGACATAGTTTCTCCAGCGAGTCCTGGGTCTGCCCCGGGGTCTCCTCCCAGTGGGATATGCCTGAAACACCTCAAGTGGGAGGCGTCCAGGAGGCATCCTGATCAGATGTCCAAACCACCTCAAATGGCTCCTTTCAATGTGGAGGAGCAGCGGTTCTACTCTGAGCCTCTCCCGGATGACTGAGCTCCTCACCCTATCTCTGAGGGTGAGTCCAGCAATCCTACGGAGAAAGCTCATTTCAGCCACTTGTGTCCACCATCTCATTCTTTTGGTCACCACCCCTTTAATAAAGCTGAGTTCTATCGTGCACCTTGTTATGTCGGTAAACGAGAACCAAGGATGAGGCTGGGTGTTCAACTGAACATGACTTTATTGTAAACTCACTTGTATAGTTGTACTGTTATCACTACGTGTTATATACACTGGGGTATGTTAACGCAGATCAACAGCAAGCCAAACTCGTTTTTCACGAGCCAGGAAACCGAGCGTCCTGCTCACTTTAGTCAGTCTCCTTAGACAGCTTACAGTACCTTACAACTGTGGCTCGAAGCTCGTTGAAAAGCCCGAGTGAAACTGAAAAGAAATAAAAACATAAAATAAATACATATAGTTAAGCTAGCGGGCCCCTGGGATAGGACTAATTCCTGGAACAAATGGAAAACACAATACACTTGACAAGCTAGCGGGGCCCTGGGATAAGACTAATTACTGAAACAATATATTCTAAAAAATGATACCAAATTCACATATAACAAAACTTATAAATCAACAAGACACTAATTGGACTTACAGCCATTGCTTTCGATGGTGTAGAATGGCGTTTAACACACAGGAGGAACGTTTCAGACATTCGCGGGCAGGTTATATTCTCTGCCTTTTTTTTCTGTCTACCGAAGTCCATTTCTTCTACCCATAAATCATAGCGGCAGCTGGCTGCGCTTTCAATATAAAATACAAGTCAATCACTACTAATAACTATACAGAAATTACTTTTAACACAATTACTATTTTAACATGAATTATTATAAAAAGATTATGACATTTATTATGAACTTATGAACTATATTTTTTTAACTCTATAAAACACACACTACTGAGGGCAGAACACTCCCCGCCTGGCATTACTAACGCCACTACTTCGTCTTAACTACTTTTTCTAACAAACCCGACATATGAAAATGGAGGGCATGTTTTGAGTCTCTCAGGTGGGAGATCTGCCATTTTCTTAGTCTCTAGTTTTCCCCTGAGTCTCCTGCACGTTATACAATGGTGGATAATGAACGAAACCAGTCTTTTGCAACCTACAATCCACAGTCTGGCTTGCCTAATTGCACTTTCCATGAACTGCCTTCCTTGATGCACAACTTTGGCATGATAGTGACGGACAAGCAGTTGAGTTATGTGATGCTTGTTTGGGAGAATGGTTGGATTCTTGGATGCTGTGTTCAATGAAGCATGTCTGAGGCGACTTCCAACCTTGATGAGGCTTTCACTCATACAGGGATCAAGAGCTACGATGGGACTTGAACTGCAGACGGTTTGGTTGGCGTGGAGAGCAGCATACTCATCGGGAAAAACGTCTTTTTGAACAGACTGGAGGATGAGGTTACTGGCAGCATCCAGCTCCTCTGGAGTGCGTGGCTTGCTACATCGATGCCAGCCCCTGCATGAATGATCTGACAGGTTGCTTGATGAGTGAGAACGAGCTTGGTGAATTAGGAATGCAATGGCACGTACTAATGAGTTCCAACTTGAAAAGCGCTGGAAGCATTCTGGTGAGAGCCCGTTCTTCTGAACATGAGTAGAAAAGGTAGCGACTTTTCTGATTTCAGAGTCTACTTCAGGCTCGATCAACTCAAAGGATTCAGGTGTCCCGGATTCAGGTGGTCTGTAAAGGAAGTCTGGTCCCTTAAACCACATAGTGTCCATGAACTGTGATGCAGGTATTGACCTGGTGGCTAGATCAGCTGGGTTTTGCTCTGATGTGACGTAGTGCCACTGTTCAGGGGATGTGGACTGATGTATCCGATGAACGCGGTTATGCACATAAACATAGAAGCGCTTCGAATCATTGCAGATGTACCCAAGAACCACCTTGCTATCACAGTAGAATTTGACGGCATTTGGTTTGTGATCAAGTTCGTCCAGAATGAGCTCCGCCATCTCAACCGCTAGAACTGCTCCACAAAGTTCAAGGCGAGGTATTGTGGGCTCTGGTTGTGGTGAAAGTTTTGCTTTCCCAAGCACAAATCCGACTTCGCATTGTCCTTCTGCATTGACTGTCTTCAAGTATGCAACTGCCGCAATAGCCCAGCTTGAAGCGTCGGAGAAGATACACAGTTCGGTGTAAGTGGACTTAGAGAGGGAAGCTGGTACATAGCAGCGTGACACCTTGAGGCTGCTGAGATCTTGGAGGGACATTTTCCATGTTTCCCATGTGTCCATTTTGTCCTGAGGAAGAGGAGCATCCCAACCTTGGACATCATTCGACAGTTCACGTAACAAGAGTCTGCTTTTGATTGTCACTGGTGACGCTAGTCCCAAGGGGTCGAAGATGCTGTTAATTGTTGACAGAACCCCGCAGCGGGTGTAGGGTTTGTCATCGACGGCAACCTTGAATGTGAAAGAGTCAGTGTTTATGTCCCAGCACAGGCCTAGACTTCTCTGAGCTGGTAGAGTGTCGTCACCGAGACTCAAGTCTTTAATACCGGTGCCCAGGTCTTCTGGCTTGAAGGCTTGCATGACTGAGACACTATTCGAGGCAATTTTGTGGAGCTTGAGATTGGACTCGGCCAAGGATGCGCATGTGTGCTTGAGCAAGTCTACGGCTGCAGATTCAGTGGGGAGCAAAATCAATCCGTCATCTACATAAAAGTGTCTCTCAACAAAGTGTCTCGTGTCTGCTCCAAACTTTGGCTCGCCTTTCTGGATAGCCCTGTGTAGGCAATAGATAGCCACCGCTGGCGACGGGCTGGTTCCAAAAACGTGCACCCGAATGCGGTACTCCTGCACCTCTTTTGACAAGTCATTTCCCTCGTGCCACAAGAACCTCAAATAGTCTCTATGGTCTGGTCTGACTAAGAACCCATAAAACATTTGCTGGATATCGGCAGTGACTGCGATGAGCTCCTTCCTAAACCGAATCAGCACACCGAGGAGGGTATTATTAAGATCTGGACCTGTTAACAGTACTGAGTTGAGTGACACACCAAATTGCTCGGCACTTGAATCAAAGACAGCCCGTATCTGATTGGGCTTCTGGGGATGATATACCCCAAAAATGGGCAGGTACCAGCATTCAGTGTTATCGGTGATGGGTGGAGCGATCTCTGCGTGATTGTTCTCGAACAGCTTGTCCATAAACTCTGAGAACTGTTCTTTCATTTGAGGGTTTTTTGTTAAGTTGCGTCTTAGTGAGCCGAGTCTAGACAATGCTTGGTCCCTGTTATTTGGGAGTGGCAAGCTAGGAAACTTGAATGGCAGAGGAGCGATCCAGTTGTTATTTCCATCCTGGTGGACTTCTTCCTCCATTATCTTTAGGAAGGTCTCATCTTCGAAGGACACGGCACACTTGTTATCGTTCTCTGTGCACTCAAAAACTTTGTCCCCAAGCTTTTCTTCCACTGCATTGGGTTTTGAGCTGCGTTTAGAGAGGCCGTCCTTGTGCTCCCCGCCGTAGCATAGTTTCTCTTTGATGTTGATGCTGTTAGGACAAGGAGTGAAGAGAGATGGGCATCCGTTGGAGAGCATGTACGTTTTATAAACGTTGACGGTTGGCTTATGAGCGTTAAGGCACACCTCTCCCACAATTACCCAGCCTAGGTCCAGGCGTTGAGCAAAGGGAGCATTGTGGGGTCCGTTGACATGTTGCCTTACCTTGTGGACTCGTAGGATGTCTCTGCCCAGTAAAATTGCCATCTGAGCATCTGGGTCATACTTGGGAATGAGAGGAGTGAGGTGTTTTAAGTGGGCGTGAGCAAGAGCGACTTCGGGCGTAGGTATTTCACCCCTACTGAACATTATCTCGTCGCATTCAAGGAAAGGAGGGAGGTCTAAGCGTGGGCCTCCGCCTACTGGCTCGATTTGGAACCCCGCTGCTTCCCTGCCAAGCATTTCAGTTAAACCAGCACATGTTCTCATGAGGTATGTCAGAGGGCTACCTTTGATCCCAAACAGCTCGAAGAATTCAGGACGGGCCAGCGATTTATTACTCTGATCATCAAGGATTGCATACATCTTAACGGAGCATTCTGGTTGGCCTTTGGGGAAAACTCGAACTAGACATACCTTTGAGCAAGAACGTGGAGGATTACCTTCACCGCAGATCTCAGTGCACCGTGACGTTACCTCAGGTGGTGTGTTGTCTCGGGGCTGAGGCTCTGGTTCAGGTGTGTTTCCTGGCTGGGGTTGCTGACTTGAATCAGGATGCATGGCAGAGCAATGTCTTTCACTTTGGCACTCCTCGCACTTGAGTTTCATGTCACAGTCCTTTATTGTGTGCATGGGAGAGCAGCAGCGAAAACATCGTTTGTGTTCTTTAAGTATGCTTCGCCTTTCCTGTAGCGGTTTATTCTGAAAGGCTCTACATTTGGCTAGGGGATGCATTTTCTTATGGACTGGACAGTAGCGTGTCAAATCGTCCTCTTTAGTACTAGCAGGATCAGTTGTGTCGACCTCTGTTTTGTTTACAGTTAGAGGCGTTCTGTAGCTAGTTTGTTTGAATGGTGGCCTCTCACCTTTGCTGAAGGGTTGGCTGCTGCATGTCACAAAACTTGGGTCATTTCTTGCTTTAGCCTCGTCTTGGACAAACTTTACAAAATATGAGAAGGGAGGGAAGGTTACATCATATTTTTGTTTGTATTTTGAGCCTACGTGCAGCCATTTATCTTGTAAATTTGGAGGCAACTTTTCAACTATGGGCTTAACCCCACGGGGTGTGTCGAGGTAGGCAAGGCCTGGGAGATAAGCTTCATCTTTAGCGACCCGCAGCTCTAAGAGTAAATCTCCAAGTTCCAAAACCAATAAAAATCAATAGAGGATGTCGACAAGGCTGTCCACTTTCACCTTTACTGTTTACTATGGCAATTGAACCTTTAGCGATAGCGATACGTTTACATTCACAAATATATGGAATTAAAGTTGGACCAACAGAACATAAAATCTCCCTGTACGCCGATGACATAATTTTGTTTATGTCGAATCTAAAAAAATCAATTCCAACCTTGTTGAATTTAATAAAGAATTTTGGGGAAATATCAGGATATAAAATAAATAAAACTAAATCTTCAATATTAATGCTAAATGAGACCCAGAGAAATTACCCAGCCCCTGAGGTAAATCAATTCAATGTTGTAAATCAGTTTAAATATTTAGGAATCCAAATTATGCCTAAGCTAGAATCAGTCGCCAGTGTCAACTATGAAGCCTTAATGTCAGATATCAATGAGTTAACTCAGAGATGGATGTCACTACCAATGTCGATGATCGGGAGAATCAATATACTTAAAAGTAATATTTTACCTAAAATACTTTATTTATTTCAATACATTCCCTTATCACCACCTTTAGATCTATTCTCAAGAATAAAAAAAAAGTTAGTGGAATTTATATGGAACAACAGGAGGGCTAGATTACGTTTGTCTTTATTATATTTACCATTTGATCGTGGAGGTCTGAAATGTCCAAATTTTATGTTGTATTATTGGTCGGCACAACTGAGGTCTATGACATATTATTTTTCATCAAATGATCTCCCTCACTGGACTGAAATGGAATCATACAATTTACCTTTACCTCTTCCCATATTCATATACTCAGATTCGGCAAAAAAATTACAAAAACAAGTTAAAAATCCATTTGTAAAGCATATGATCAAAATATGGTGTGAAGCTAAAAACTATTTAAAAGAACCACAGTTATTGTCACAATTTAGTCCAATATGGGGTAATCAATATTTTAAACCAGGGAGAGCGGACGCTGTATTTAAAGTATGGAATTTAAAAGGGATACAGAAGATTCAGGATTTATATTTGCCATGTGCAGACAACATAATGTCTTTTGAAGAGCTGAGGATCAAATTTAATCTCAATAGAACACATTTTTTTAAATATCTTCAACTTAGAAACTTTATTCGATCAAATCAAAATAAAGCTCTCACTCGACCTATTTATTCATCCTTGGAAAAAATGATGATGAAAGATAGTAAAAGAAAGGGTATTATTTCAGAGTTTTATAACTCACTGACACTATCTTCAAGTGAAAATTCACTGAAAAGATTAAACTACTGGAAAGAAGATCTGCAAATTGAAATTTCAGAGGAACAATGGGAATTGGCTTGTACAGAAGCTCAAACCAAATCAATAAATGCACGCCTTAAATTGATACATTTCAAATGGTTAATGCAGATGTATGTTACACCGGAGGAGTTAAATAGATATAACAAAAATATACCAGATACATGCACAAAATGCATGGAAAGTAAAGGAACCCTATTTCATTGTTTATGGGAATGTAGATTAATAAGAATGTTTTGGGAAGAGGTGAGGGTAACAATTGAAAAAATAATCTCAAAACAAATCATATTGAATCCTAAACTGTTTTTGTTGGGTCTGTACCCAGAAAAGCATAATTTTAATAAAAGTGAAAGAACATTCATAGACCTCAGTTTGCTTAATGCCAAAAAATGTATTGCACTACTGTGGAAAAAGACTCATAGACCAGATGTGACTCAGTGGTTAAGACAGATGTTAACAAACCTTCCATTAGAAAGAATAACATATATACTAAAATCAAAGGAAATTGTGTTTGAGAATATATGGAGACCTTTTATTGATTATGTAAAAAATTTAAACATAACTCTTGAAGAAGAAGGTGAATGATGTGTGTGGACCTTGTAAATTCCAAACTGGTGAACATAATATGTATACTTATGTATTGGATTGTCTAGACTAAACAGAGGAGCATCGTTGAAGACTTGATTTTGTTGGTGGTTGTTGGTGTTTTTAGTGCTTTTTTTTTTTTTTTGTAGTACTTTAGTGTTAGTGTTTGATTGTTTGTATCATGTTTGTTAAAAAAAAAAAAAAAAGGTTCAATAAAGATATTGTGGAAAAAAAAAATCTCCAAGTTCCCTGAGTTTTACATTGTCTCTGTTTGTAAGGCGAGGGAAGTTATCTAATTTTTTGAACAAGGCGTTTTCTACTACTTCTGCCGTAGCATAACACTCTTCTCACCTGTCCCATGACAATTGGAGAGCAGCTTAGGGTTAGTGGCATAGACAGCTCTGATTCTTTTAATGTGCTCTGAGGACTCTTTACCAAGCCACTTGACTAGGAGATCTAACTCTTAGCTATATGTGAGACCAACGTCTTCAGTTGCATTTATAAATGACGACTGCCATGCTCTAAAGTTTTCGGGGGTGTCGTCAAACTTAAAGAGTCCGGTTGTGATTAGCTCTCTGCACGCGAGGAACCTAGCAAAGTCTGCCATAGGTGGGTCACCATTGTGGGGAGCATGGTAGCTGTTTGGCCTGACATAGTCTCTTGGTATGTCGATGGATTCATTTTTCACGTACATTTTCTTGAATGCTGGTGGAGAGAGAGTTTGTTCGGGTCTCCTCGGAGTGAATGATTGCGCCCTTTGTGCAGGTTCGACTTGAGGTGTTTCTTCTTCAGCTGGTCGCACCTGTGACTTTAGCTGCATTTGGTGGTGCACATACTCCATAGTTCTCTGTCTGACAACTTGTGATGGAATTGCGCTCCTTACACTCTCTCCTTCGTCCAGCTCGGCAGCTGCAGCAGCTTCTAGAACTTCTGCTTTCGCTGTGGCAGCCGCTGTTTCCTTCTCTATCTCCAGCATCTCTAGATCCAGTTCTAGCTTTGCTTGTTCTAGCTTCGCTTGTTGCTTTGCTTGTTCTTGTTCTAGCTTTTCTTTTGCTTGTTGCTCTGCTTGTTGCTTGGCTTGTTCTTGTTCTAGCTTTGCTTGTTGCTTTTTAATTTCTAATTGTTTCTTACTGTACAAGGCTCTAGCATTCGCAGCTTCAGCGGAGGCTCGTGCCATGATGGCTGCTTCCATTACGTTGGACTTTGAGGACAACCTGGAGCTAGAACGTCTGGAGCGGGAGCTAGCGTTGTGTGATGATTTGGCTTCGGAGTTCGCCTTTTCTTCTGCCCTCTTCTCTTGAGTGTCGTCCATCGCTGTGTCGTGAATCTTGTCTTCACCAACTGCTGACGTGGTTTTTCACTCTTGAGTGTTGTCCCTCGCTGTCGTGGACCTTATCTTCACCAACTGCTGACCTGGCTTTTCACTGTACTGTTATCACTACGTGTTATATACACTGGGGTATGTTAACGCAGATCAACAGCAAGCCAAACTCGTTTTTCACGAGCCAGGAAACCGAGTGTCCTGCTCACTTTATTCAGTCTCCTTAGACAGCTTACAGTACCTTACAACTGTGGCTCAAAGCTCGTTGAAAAGCCCGAGTGAAACTGAAAAGAAATAAAAACAAAAAATAAATACATATAGTTAAGCTAGCGGGCCCCTGGGATAGGACTAATTCCTGGAACAAACGGAAAACACAATACACTTGACAAGCTAGCAGGGCCCTGGGATAAGACTAATTACTGAAACAATATATTCTAAAAAACAATACCAAATTCACATATAACAAAACTTATAAATCAACAAGACACTAAGTGGACTTACAGCCATTGCTTTCGATGGTGTAGAATGGCGTTTAACACACAGGAGGAACGTTTCAGACATTCGCGGGCAGGTTATATTCTCTGCCTTTTTTTTCTCTCTACCAAAGTCCGTTTCTTCTACCCATAAATCATAGCGGCAACTGGCTGCGCTTTCAATATAAAATACAAGTCAATCACTACTAATAACTATACAGAAATTACTTTTAACACAATTACTATTTTAACATGAATTATTATAAAAAGATTATGACATTTATTATGAACTTATGAACTATATTTTTTTAACTCTATAAAACACACACTACTGAGGGCAGAACAATAATATAAGGCGCTGCTGTCAGGCTGAAAGGAGGTCAAGAGACCGCCCCTCCTCCTTACAGCCCTCTTATACCCTGGGTGGCGGCGGAAACAGAAAGGTGGAGCCACCACCCATGTCACACAGTAACACGTCCTAATAACAACATAACACACCTGGCCTTATCATTCAAAGGTAATTCCATACATAATACTGTGCTCTGGAAAAAAAAGTCTGTGCCCTGTATCCTAGCAACAGCTTGTCACTCACAGCTCAGCACTTCTGCTTTTTCCAGCCACACTTTCTATTTATTTTTTAATAACAGTCTCTAAATAATGGTGGAGAGGAAACATGTTCTGGCACTGGTAGCAGCAATGGATGCAAAATATGATGACATGAAAAAGAAAACGAGTCTGGGTACAGACATCAACTGGTCAATAATTTTAGCCCTTCTGAGGTGTGTAGTCTATGGTCAAAATTTTGTTAATTTTTACATCTGTTTTTGTAAATCAGCTGAGATATGCTCAACACACGACTTTCTGAACTCATAAATGACTGTTGGTAAATGATCACATTTCACATTGGAGCTATGTCCATTTTCGCAGTCATCAACTGTACAAATCCAAATAGTATCCATATTATCTACCACAACAAACTTGTAAGAAAGAAATATGACCGTGACAAAGGCACAAACGCTCACCTGGCATGCCAACAGATGTGGACACGTTCCTCCAAGCATTTGCTTTCAATTTTTGGTCATGGTATCCTTTCAGCGTGAGATCAAAGAGTACTGGGTTGTCTATTTTCCCAAGATGGCGCCCACAGTGGTCGCCATGGTGCTTCGCTGCGCTTTGTTTTGTTTGTTTTTGTTCGTCAGTTGTGTGTCTGCCTGCTCTTACACCCGTGAAGAGCTACTAAATATCAGGACTTTCACTCCCACGGACCTACTCCCAGTTTTTTTGGCTCCTGCCGCCGATCTGGTTCACCTTTTAGCCCAAAAAGTGAGACAGCGAAAGAGAGGAAGACGAGCGGGCGCTCTCGTGCGGCTTTGCAGGAGAGGCACGTGCACAGCTTTGCCTGGGATATTTCTGTCCAACGTCAATTCTCTCTATAACAAGGTAGATGAACTGAGACTGCTGATGCGATTTAAGGACCTCTCCACCTCGTGTGCCCTCTGCTTCACTGAGACCTGGCTCAAGGAAAAGACACCGGACAGTGCGCTCATCCTCGAGGGATTTCAGCTGTTTCGTGCAGACCGAGATGCGGGGATCTCCGGCAAGACCACAGGCGGAGGAGTCTGCTTCTACATCAACAGCAGCTGGTGCTCCGATGTAATTGTAATCTCCCAACACTGTTCTCCCGCTCTGGAATATTTATTCATCAACTGCAAGCCATTTTATTCCCCGCGTGAGTTTGCTTCATTCATCCTGGCCGCTGTTTAAGTCCCGCCCGACGCAGACGTGCGCGAGGCTCAGCGCGCGCTCACGGATCACATTCAGCAAGCGGAGCGGACTTTTCCAGACTCTCTGGTTATTATGGTTGGCGACTTTAACCAGAGCAACCTGAGCCACGAACTCCCCCGATACAAACAGTTTATTAAACACCTCGCCAGAGGAGAGAACACGCTGGATCACTGTTACACTACAGTTAAGGACGCGTATCGCACTGTTTCCCGTGCTGCACTCGGACTATCTGATCACGTGATGGTCCACCTGATTCCCACATACAGACAGAGACTGAAGCTCACAAAGCCTGTTGTGAGCACTACGAAGAAATGGACCAGTGAAGCTGGGGAGTAGCTGAACACGTGCTTGGAAATAACTGACTGGGGCATGTTTAAAGGAGCCACGCATGATCTGGATGAATATACGGACACTGTGACCTCATATATCCACTTTTGTGAGGAGAGCATTCTTCCATCGCGCACCAGGGTGAGTTACTCCAACGACAAGCCCTGGTTCACAGCTAAGCTCAGACAGATCAGGTAGGAGAAGGAAGCAGCATTGAAAAGTGGAGACAGGGACTGCTACAGGGAGGTCAAATACCGGTTTAGCAGAGAGCTGAGGAGAGCTAAATCTGTGTATTCTGAGAGACTCCAGCAACAGTTCAATGCTAACGACTCTGCTTCTGTGTGGAGAGGACTGAGGCAAATCACCAACTATCGGCCTCAGGCTTCTAAGGGTCAGGATGACAAAGCCCTTTGTCAAAGACTGTCCCAACACTATGCCCATTTTGACACCTCGTCAGCTGTGTCCAACTCCCCCCTCCCCCCAGCGCCACTGCCTCCATGGTCCCCACTTCATCAAAGGCGGCCCCCCCTCCTCCCCCCCTGCCCTTGCCATCAGTGAGCAGGACGTGCACAGACAGTTCTCCAGACTGAACCTGCGCAAGGTCCCCGGTCCGGACGGCGTGTCTCCCTCCACCCTGAGACACTGTGCGGAAGAGCTGACTCCTGTCTTCACAGACATTTTTAACACCTCCCTGAAGTCATGCCACGTGCCGACCTGCCTCAAAACCTCTACCAGGTTCAGGTTCAGGTTCAGGTTACTTTATTTGTACCCGTAGGTAGATTTGTTTTGCAGTTGGTGACATCCATATTTACAAGCCACTAATTACATTCAACATAGACACAAACACAGGCACACATCTTACAAAATAGGTAAATATAAAATATGTACAATATAATTTTTATAGCTTGTTCAACTCTTTGACAGCAGCAGGGACAAAGCTGTTTTTGTAGCGCTGGGTTCTACTTTTTGGGACAGCAAACCTCCGTCTGGAGGGAAGAAGCTGAAAGTTGCAATGCAAAGGGTGGGAGTCATCATTTGAATGAATTTATTTCGGATAATACAGTACAGGTTAAAGAAACTGTATAATATAACAACAAGGTCAAATTAGACAAAGACTCCTTCTACTAAACAATTCCACGTGAGTTATCCGAAATGGGTGATGGCTGAAGCCGCAGCTTATATTGCTTATATAAGATAAGATAAGATAAGATAAGCCTTTATTAGTCCCACAACGGGGAAATTCCAGGATTGCAACAGCACAGGGATAGCAACACTCAGAGCAACAATCAGAAGGCAAGAAAAAAAACAAGCAAGCAAGAGCAGCTAATATACATATGTACATATTACTATAAAATATATATATACACACACACACACAGACACACAGTGCAGAGCATTGTAGCTGGATGGAATAAATATATGAATATATGAACACACAGTGCAGAGCATTGTAGCTAGATGGAATAAATATGTAAATATATAAACACCCACAGTACGGAGCATTGCAGCTAGGTGGAATAAATATGCAAGTATATAAACACACACAGTGCGTTTATATTGATTTAAAATCGAGTCGGCCATCCTCTGTACTTGTCTGGTGTACAGGGATGTCAGGCTCAGCTGTGACTCACCAAGCAAACGACTGGACCATCTGACTACCTGATCCAAGGATTTCCTCTGTTTCAGTTTTATCTGACCAAACCATGACATTAAAGAAAAGGATAAAACAGATTCAATAAAAGCCCGATAGAACATAGTCATTATGGTTCGGTCAATTTGGAAGCGTGCAAGTTTCCTCAAACAATGCAAATTTTGCTGACCCTTTTTGCACACCCTTTCACAGTTCACCTCAAAGTTCAATCCACTATCAATAATCATCCCAAGATATTCCGGTTCCGGTTCCGCCGGACCGGCGGCGCCACACGAGTCGGCTGCCTGTTGCAACAGCCTTTTTTTTTACCTTCCTTCTTCTTTCTACACCTTTCACTCTGTATATATATCACGGACGCACGGATCGCCCCGGGGGTCTCCCGGGTCGGCGGACGGAGCCACGGTTTGCAGCGGGAGTCGTTACAGCGGGGAGGAGCTAGTGCT
Source organism: Pholidichthys leucotaenia (assembly GCA_020510985.1). Classification (NCBI taxonomy): domain Eukaryota; kingdom Metazoa; phylum Chordata; class Actinopteri; order Cichliformes; family Pholidichthyidae; genus Pholidichthys; species Pholidichthys leucotaenia. Next base: position 208,161,617 of record CM035842.1, read on the forward strand.
AGCTAGCACTTGGCCGCCGCCCGGTGCTAATGGGAAACTCGACATACCGGGAGCTGTAGCGAAAACGAAGCGGGTGCCGGGCTGGAGTTTAGGCGGCGTGAAAGAAATATAAGACAGAATAATAAAGAGCGATGGCAAGAACCAAGCAGACCGCCCGTAAAATCTACTGGAGGAAGAAGCCCCCCAGGAGACAGCTAGCCACAGGGCTGCTCGGAGAGGCGCTCTGGCCACCGGCAGAGTGAAGAGGCCTCGCCGTCACAAGTCCGTGGCTCTGAGAGAGATCCGTCGCTACCAGAAATCCACGGAGCTGCTCAGCCGTAAGCTGTCCGTCCAGCGCCTGGTGAGGGAGATCGCTCAGGACTTCAAGACCGTCCTGCGTTTCCTGAGTTTCGCCGTCATGGCTCTGCAGGAGACCAGCGAGACTCACCTGGTGGTCTCTTCTTCGCTAAGGGGGTCACCATCATGCCCAAAGACTTCCAGCTGGCCCGCTGCATCCGCGGAGAGAGAGCTTAGACTTTCTGCTGCACATCCACCAGCCATAATGCTCTGCACTGTGTGTCTATATATATATACATTTATAGTAATATGGACATATGTTTACTAGATGTTGTTTTTTCTTGCCTTCTGATTGCTGCTCTGAGTGTTGCTATCCCTATGCTGTTGCAATCCTGGAATTTCCCCATTGTGGGACTAATAAAGGCTTATCTTATCTTATCTTATATTTGTACGATTGTACACATTCGGTGGTCTGGCCTCTTAGTATGGTGACTTTGTGCCTGGGAGTTTTCCTCCTAAAGTCAATAATCATATCTTTCGTTTTTGTTGTATTCAGCTGCAGGTAGGAATCCTCACACCAGTGAACAAAGTCATCAACTACTGGGCCGTGGCCACTCTCACCATCCTGGAGGAGACTGACAATGACTGAGTCATCGTCCTTGTCCCCAAGAAGCCACGGATCACTGGACTTAACGACTACAGACCTGTAGCGCTCACCTCTGTAGTCATGAAGTCCTTTGAGCGCCTGGTCCTGCCCCACCTCAAGACCATCACCACTCCCCTCCTGGACCCGCTGCAGTTTGCCTACAGAGCCAACAGGTCTGTGGACGACGCACTCAACCTGGCCCTCCACTCCATCCTGCAGCACCTGGACTCCCCGGGAACCTACGCCAGGATCCTGTTTGTGGACTTCAGCTCTGCATTCAATACCATCCGCCCCGCTCTGTTCCAGGACAAGCTGTCCCTGCTCAACGTGCCTGACTCCCTCTGCAGGTGGATCACCGACTTCCTGACGGACCGGAGGCAGCATGTGCGGCTGGGAAAGACTGTCTCAGACTCTGTTAGCATCAGCACCGGATCAACCCAGGGCTGTGTACTTTCCCCCCTGCTCTTCTCCCTGTACACCAACTCCTGCACCTCCAGCCACCAGTCTGTCAAGCTGATCAAGTTTACGGACGACACCACCCTCATCGGGCTCATCTCCAACGCCGATGAGTCCATCTACAGGAGAGAGGTGGCCCAGCTGGCGTCCTGGTGCAGCCACAACAACCTGCAGCTGAACGCTCTGAAGACAGTGGAGATGATTGTGGACTTCAGAAAAGTCACAGCCCCTCTGCCCCCCCTTACCCCCACAGACTCTCCCATCACCACTGCGGATTCCTTCCGCTTCCTGGGCACCACCATCACCCGGGACCTCAAGTGGGAGCCGACCATCAGCTCCCTCATCAAAAAGGCCCAGCAGAGGATGTTCTTCCTGCTGCAGCTGAGGAAGCTCAAGCTACCCACCAAGATGTTGGTGCAGTTCTACACGGCCATCATCGAGTCCATCCTCACCACCTCCATCACCGTGTGGTACGCAGGAGCCACCGCCAGGGACAGACTAAGACTGCAGCACGTTGTGCGCGCTGCTGAGAAGGTGATCGGCTGCAAGCTCCCATCTCTCCAGGACCTGTACATCTCCAGGACCCGGAGGCGTGCAGGTCGGATCATAGCCGACCCTTCACACCCTGGACATACACTGTTTGCCCCCCTCCCCTCAGGTAGAAGACTTCGGTCCATTCAGACTAAAACCTCCCGCTACATGAACAGCTTCTTCCCCTCTGCCATCAGACTGCTGAACACTAAGTGACTTATTAGACTTGTGCACTACGTACAGCAGCTCAACCGGACTCATGATAATTATCACTGTTTTCTTTTGCACTACCGACTGCACTATGTGGAACTCCACAATATCTGCTGCTTGTTAATATATTTAAAAATTGCATAGATTAGTATTACTCATTCATATTTTACATTTTATTGCATGCATAGTTTTTTATTTTTATCTTTAGTGCTACTCCATGTTTAATGTTGCAGCATTGCACCGAGACAAATTCCTAGTTTGTGTACTACATGAACAATGGCAATAAATCTCATTCTGATTCTGATTCTGATTCTGATTCTGATGCAGCGAAGATCAGGCTCTACCCTGCCAATGTACAGTTCTCCTCTTCCTGTACCGGCATCCTATGCCCAGCCCTTCCTTAATTCTGATTGGTTGCTTAGTTAGGTTTGACATTGACGAGCACAGCTGTACTCTAAAAAGTTTAACTTTTTTCAGCTGTCAGCACCCTGAGCCCACAACAAAAAACAGTCACCGCTAACAATGACCAGTGTTGGGCAAGTTACTAAAAAATAGTAACTAGTTACAGTTACTAGTTACTTCTTTTCAAAAGTAACTGAGTTACTTTTGAGTTACTGCATGATTAAAGTAACTAGTTACTTGGTAAAGTAACTTTCACGTAACTTTTAGATGCATACTTAAATCATCTTGCACACACAGCAAGATCAAGGGGTCTTGTTCTCAGAAAAAAGAAGAAAAAGAAAACTGATGAGAAAAAAGTCTCATCTTACAGAGAAAAAATGTCTCAGATTTACATAAACTATTGTAATCAGTAGAAAGTCAGAAATTTACTAGAAATAAAGCTGTGAATTCATGGAGAAAATTTTGGACCCCCTGGTGGGCCGTTTTTGGCCCACGAGCCATATGTTTGACAGGCTTGGACCAGCCCATTAAAAATGCAGATTTAGAGGATTTACTTCCATGAAATAGTTACAGATCACAACAGCATGTAAATGAATGAGATAAAATAAAACAGAAAGCACAGATAAATGAAAGTTCACCGCTTAGAAGAAGCTGTTCTTTACTGCAACAAATCACAGTCACTTTTTCTCTGTGCATAAGAAAACTTTAAATGCATTTAATGTGGCCATTAAATGTGAGCATCTTGCTCAAAAAATACTCATGTTTAACCACAGAGGTAGGAGCTGTTGGGGGTTACTCACCCTCTCGGACAACAGGTGATCAGGGCTCAATATGAGAAGTCGCCACCGCCATGGCATTTCTTCACCAGGATGTGATGTGAACTGGAGCAGGGCAGGAAACGGACCTGCGGAGGAGACTGTGTGACGGCTGCGTCAGTTATGGTAGGGTCAGTTTATAGTGATTTGCTTATTTATTTGCTTGTCTTTGCCTTTGGCATGACAACCTCCAGTGGCTTTAGGTCGCTGGCGGCACTGGGGATGGCAGTCCCACCCATAGCTACTAAAACTGTATTCATCCCCACTTGGCAGCTGATGATGAGGGTGTCTAGCAGCTGCGAGTTGTAAGATCTTTTGTGCTAAAATATCTATCCATATTAATAAAACGAGTAACGTGAGTAAGGCGTCTGATCAAATTTCAGTAAATGTAACGCATTACTGAATTTTTAAAGAGTAATTTCATTACACAGCACATTACTGCAAAAGTAGTGGTGTTACTCCCAACACTGACAACGACCATGTTTACATGTACACTAATAAATCGGTTATGATTGGATTTCTGCAGTTTTCTGATTACTCAAGTGTCCATGTAAACAGAATAATCTGATAAAGGCCATGTAACCAGGGTCATTAACTCAAGTGGCTTACCCTCCAGTGATCTGTTTATTTGGTGCATGTAAACACGAGAAAACTGATTATTGGCATTATTGCCAGTAATCGGTTTATTGTGACCATGTAACCGGGGTCAGTGTTTTAGTGTTGAGGGTGCTCAGTACTGTAAATGCTGGACTACATAGAGAATGAATAGAAGATAGTCGCCCACAGCAGAAAAAACATGTTTGGTGGCCACGTGGCCTTAGTGAACCAGGTGGAAACAATGATTTCTCTTAGGGTGCCTGAAATCTAAAGAAAATAATAATATAAACCATGCTTGGTAAACTAGCTTGTTAGCTTACTGTTGTCCACATGATTGACATCTAGGCTGGCCAATAATAGAGCAGCGGCGGGTATCAAGGCCCTGCTGCACTGGGCTCATTATAGAAGTGACGTCCTCTGGCAAATCTGGAACAGTCAATTTTACTTTTTGGAGTGAAAAATGATATAAAGGTTCTGTGTGTGTGTTTTGTTTTTTTTTTAAGAGAAGTGAGCATTTTGATTTATTTATTTTTTTTGATAATCACATGACCAATAGATGCCTTTCAGAAGATTAAAACCTACAAAAACACTATTTTTCAGTTAATGACCCCTTTATTGGTACTAAGTACAGACCGTACCATCCTACTTTATCCCTGCTGTCATGTGACTCAGCAGAACCCTTACCAAATGGCAATAAACTACAACCCCAGATAGGAATGCATTGGTAATTTAATCGTGAGGCCTGTAGGTGTTTGTGCTTTATGAGAAAACCCGCCTCAAACGGTAACCTCAGACTGGACCTGCAGCGGTATAGTGAGCCAAGCAGGATTTGGGCTCTTGGCAGATTCATCCACATTGTGAGGTGCTGTCTTCTCGCAGGGCTGCTGCTCACAATGGGGTACAGAAGACCTGAACCCAAACAAAGACAGCCCCCGAAAGCCCATCCATCACACAGATCCACCAGGGAGCAAAATCCATCAATGCCTCTTACACAGAAACACATTATTGAAGACATCAGGAGGAATCAGGGGGTTTGGCACAGGCTTCACTGGAAAGGTGGATGACAGGATCTGGATATTTTTACAGAGATGAAGAGGAGATTCACTTCTACCAGGGGGCCACAACCTGCAGCTCCTTTGACCATATTTTTAAAAGCTTTAAATGGCTTTATTTAAAAACACACAGACACAGACCAAACAAAAGCAATTTTAATGAGAAACTTATGTTTACAAGAACAAGTCATAAATTTATGGTAAGAAGTTATACGTTTATGACGAAAAACATGGCAGAGTTATAAGAAAAAAGCTGCAACATTATAAAAAAGCTGCATTGTACATAAGTCAGAAACTTACAGGAATGTGTCAATTTATGTGCAACTTTTTCTTCTCAGGTTTTTAACCATAAATTTCTTACTTTTTTCCAGGAGGTTTTGTTGGCAAGTAATAATGTAAGGTAAAAATTTAGCTGAAAATGATTTTTCCATGGTCGTTGATGGTAGACCCCTGGTTTATACAATAAACCATCAAAGGGTGATCCCCACCCCACGATTTTTAAACCCTGCTGCAGCCACTGTCTTTTCTGTCAAAGTGTGGCCTTGTACTTTTATTTTTGGGGCTTTTAGAAATGCCCCACTTTTCCAGCCCAACTCCAGTTTTCTTTAAATACGAGCATAATTTGCTTTATTTCCTACCTGCGGCTGGGAGGAGAGGACGATGTGGGAGCCAGCAAACAGCCAAAATAAAAAGAACTAGGCTGGAGCAGGCTGGAGCAGGCTTGAGTGGCGGCACAGCTGACCGGCACGGCTCTCCCCTCGTTTAACAGCTGTTTATGAGACAGCCTGTGAGAACTCACGTAAATCAGTTCCAACACAACCAACCACATGTTGAGCCCCTGGGTAAAGCAATGTATTGCAATTTGCAGCCTTTTTCCTTTTCCTTTCTGAACAAGGACGGTATCATGAATAACAACTACCCTGTCATTCAATAAAGTTTGGTTTATTTAAGCTACGGTCACAAAGATTCTTATGATGGGTAACCCTAACCCTAACTTCCGTTTGCAAGTTAGTTCCACTATGACCCCCATTGTGACATGCCTCTTCTTCTACCCACTTTATTGAGCTGGTGTACTCCTTAACAACTTCTTCTTGCCTAAGAAGCACTGGTGTTTAACGAGATGCTGTACCCATCTTAACAAGATGTTCTTGCATCTTGCTTTTTATTTTATATACAAACATGTGTCAGATCACTTTAAAGAGAGGGTCATTTTAAAATACACAGATGGCTGTGAGCCTGCTCAGCTCAGATGAAAAGGGTCACGGCCCTATTGTGGACGAGTTTAGCAAGTGGTGTGAGGACTCTTCATTATTTAAACGTTTTATTGAATCTATCCTATCCTGTCCTTACAGAAACAAACTGGGTCAGATTGTGAAATGGGCCAGATGAGTGACTTCTGAGACCCAGCTAAGTCTACTATCTCTGTATACCAAACAGTTACAGAGGCTAGCCAGCTCCGCTGTAAACAATGACTCTCACCACTTGCATGGTGAATTCTTTTGTCTTCTGGTCGCCGTTTCATGGTCCCAAGGTGTAAATGTAATCGTTATAGAAATAGTTTTATTCCAGCTTCAATTGTCCTTCTGAACAAGTCTTAGCTGCATCTGTGTTTTATTGAATGCTATTTTATTATAGTTGGTTTGTTTATGGATTTATTTGTCGGTTTTCATCTCCTTGTTATGGCAGAGCACTTGAGAACTTTCTTTTGTTCTTGATTATGTTTTTTCTGTCTGTTGTGGCATCCGTGTGTTACTAGATGGACATCCCCTCTTTGCTCCAGAACAAATTCACCTATGAGTGTAATAAAGTGACCTTGACCATGAAACAGTTCTTGTACCTGATTAACAAGCTTTGCTACCCCGCTTAAAGAAGCTGTAATACTCTCCTTAATGAGTTGTTCTTTGTTAAGTAACAACTTGTCTGACTCAACAGGTTGTAATACACTCCTTAACAAAGTGTTGTACTAAGTTCTGGCATCCTCCTTAACATGCCCACCTTAACAAGCTACTGCACCCTCCTTAACAAGAGGTACCCCCTTGCTCTCCTTAAAGACATGTTGAACCCTCCTTAACAAGCCGTTCTTGCATCTGTAAAGAGTGCTTGTACCCAGTTAACAAGGTGTTGTGCCATCCTTAAATGAGCTTGTAGTACGCTCCTAAATGAGTTGTTCTGGTCTAAGTAAGGAACACTTGTATCTCCCTTAGGGTAGTGAATCTTGAACATTCATTGATATTGCGATTGTTGGGGTTTCGTCAGGGTTCATAAAAGGTTGGACAACAGAGGAAACCCCAACAATTGCATCATTCATGAAGGTTCCTCAGCATTCACCGCTCCGTGAAATATAGGTTTTAATGAGCAGTTGTACCCTCCTAAACCATCTGTCTCACCAAAACTGAAACTGACAATACACACCAAAAAAAAATCATCAATGCCTTCAAAAAGTTTCTCCGCTTTTTCTCGGGCTCACAAATATCACGCCCCTGCCAACAAACCTTATCCCTTTATCAGCAAAGCATTCCAGACTTCAAATGAAAACCAGTCTTTCTTTGTGATTTCTCTCATGGGCAGATGGAGAGGAGTGTGGCGCTCATTGGGCAGGCGCGAGTAATCAAATAGGAAATAAGACGTAGTGTCTGGAAGAGGCCAAGTGGGTCCCCACTGATCCTCAGCCAGAACATTGTTCTGACCCTCTGATGTTTTCTTGCTTGGTTGGTTGGGAGATCAGAGAGCAACCAGCCAGCAAGAGGAAGAGGTGAGAGTATATGTGCTGTTTTCACATATCGACATTACAGAGTAGACCTGACAAAAGCAAGTTTCATGCATTTCAGTAAGAGAATGTCGAAAAATCCTTCCACCGCTTGAGATGAAGGTAACTTGGCCTCACAGAATTTTCAAATTTTCCATCTACTAAAGCAGTGATATCAAACTGGACGTTACTATTCTAATCAAACTTGGCTGTCAGCAGTCAGAAATATCCTCTGAAACCTGAGTCTACATTTTCTGTCAGTTCTTTAAGCAAGAGTTTGTTGCCAAATCAGTCTCATGTTTCATTTGACGGACTTATCTAAGGGTCTATCAAGGGCTTTTGATTTATTTGGCCTCCCAATGTAAAGGCAAAGAAAACAAAGAGGAGGGTCAGCAGCTTGATATTACTGAGTTCAAGTTGTAATGTCAAGCTGAACTGGATACTACTCCAAAGGATTTAAATCAAAAGCCTGGGTGGCTAATGCTACCTCATCTTGGTGGTAGTATCGACCTTTCTTCATCATAGCTTGCACCAATGCAAACTTGTAAGAAGGTAGGTTGTGGTAGGAGGTGTGAGTGTCTGCCTTGATTCTGTCTCTAACACTTCACCATTAATCTTTGATGAAGAAACTTTTTCTTTCAGCTGCTCCCTTATCAGGAATCACCACAGCGGATCATTTGATTTTAACAAGGATTTTAGGGTGGATGCTCTTCCTAACGCAACCCTCCCCGTTTACCGTTGGGACCAGCACTAGCAGTATACTGACTGTTGGAGTGGTGGCCTAGTGGCAGAGCATCCACCTCACAGATGGAGGTTGTGGGTTCAGCCCCCTGCTGGGTCATACCAAAGACCATAAAAATTGTACTTTCTGCCTCAGCATAATAGGATAGGGAAAGAAAAGTTGGTTATCCAGCCATGGAGGGAAGCACAAAGCCAGCGTAATCCTAGTCCCAAGGAAGGGAGTTGAAAGAAGAAGAAACAGAGCTCTCTTTCAGGTTCGTTACCTAGCAAATGTTGCACTCATGCCGCTGACATCGCTCAGTACCTGTGGTCACAGTCAGGTTGGCAGAACTTGAACTTGGCTGGTGGAATTGGATGTTTGTTTTTGACTAACTTAATTTACATAAGAAATAGACATATAATTATAGACAACATTAGCAGAAGTTTACTTTAGAACACAATGTTTTATTAAGACTATACAAAATAATTAAATGCACCTTTTTTCAGGTGTACCAGATTCCATATTGTGTGTTGAGCATACACTGGAACAATGTTAGCAATGCTTCAGACTGTGCCTAATATCAAAACACTCTAACATTTATTAGGTACAAGTCTAAATTTTAAAGGTGAAGGTTATAAATTTTTAAAGGTTTTAATTTGAAAAAGAAGGAAATAATAAAGTTCTGTTGATAGACAGTAATGGTGACTGAAGAGATCAAGTTGATGTGAGGTGACCTGGGTAAGGACACTTTTCTAGTCTCAAGACCACTCAAAGCACTTCAGTAGTACTAACCCTCTAGTCTAAGGGCCTGTAAAAGACAGATACTTAGGGACAATTTAGAATCACCAATTAACCTAACATGCATGTCTTTGGATTGAGGGAGGAAACCCACGCAGCACAGGGAGAACATACAAACTCCACACAGAAAGGTTCCTACCGCTGCCAGCCTGGGGATTTGAACCTGGAACCTTCTAGCTGTTAGGCAACAGTGCTAACCACTGCACCACCCATGTGCTGGATCTGTGTGTTGACATGTCTACAATAGAAGAGACACTATTTTTATTCAAATGAACACCAACCCAGGAGGGACAGTTATGATGAGTCCAGAGGCAAACACAGCTTGTTAATGTTGGGTAGGGAGACAGTCGCAGAGTTTGTCTTCTTTATGATGACTGGGGAAAAAATGAGGAAGAGGGAAGAAAAACAGACACATTTCCAGTCAAAGCAGGACTGTAAGGCTTTGTGGTCGAGCCGCAGAAGAAATGGACCCTGGAGGCTTCCGTAGCTGGAGCAGTGGTGCAGAGAGAATACAGGGACTTGTCCAAAGATGGCACTTGTGCATGCATGCACATACACACAATGAGCAGCTTTCCTGGCAAGCGACAGTCATCTTATTGGAAAATTATGGTAACCCATGTGTTAGAGCATGAGGGATAGCAGGGATGTGGTGGAAGAGCAGGAGGAAACGGCAGAGTTTTCAGCAAATGGGGGAGCTTTGATGAATGAAGCACAGCATGCACCCTGAGAACCATGATTCAATATTACAAATTAAAGACAAAAGTCTTCTTCTTCTTCTTCCAGCTGCTCCCTTCAGGGGTCTCCACAGTGGATCATCTGCCTCCATCTCTCCCTATCCCTTCATCTTCCTCTGTAACACCAACCCTCTCCATGGCCTCCTTCACTACATCCATCAGTCTTCTCTGTGGTCTTCCTTTTTTCCTCCTGCCTGGCAGCTCCATCTTCAACATCCTTTGTTCACTATCCCTCCTCTCCACATGTCCAAACCACCTCAGTCTTGCCTCTCTTACTTTGTCTCCAAACCGCTCAACCTGAGCTGTCCCTCTGATATACTCATTTCTAATCCTGTCCCTCCTAGTCAGACCCAATAATAATCTTAGCATCTTCAACTCTGCCATCTCCAGCTCTGCCTCCTGTCTTTTTGTCAGTGTTGTATGTGAGTTTGGCCCTTGGGGCTTGCCATAGCCACCCTGCAGGATGACATCAGGTGGGCTGCGGCTGCTGTATTTATTCTGTGCCAGTTCCAATAAAGTTCAGGTCACTGCTTGGCATACAGTGGGGCAAAGAAGTATTTAGTCAGCCACCAATTGTGCAAGTTCTCCCACTTAAAAGATGAGAGAGGTCTCCAATTTTCATCATAGGTATACCTCAACTATGAGAGACAAAATGAGAAAAAAAAAATCCAGAAAATCACATTGTCTGATTTTTAAAGAATTTATTTGCAAATTATGGTGGAAAATAAGTATTTGGTCACCTACAAACAAGCAAGATTTCTGGCTCTCACAAAATGACAAAATGAGAAAAAAAAAAATCCAGAAAATCACATTGAAGGATTTTTAATGAATTAATTGGTAAATTCCTCGGTAAAATAAATATTTGGTCACCCACACACAAGCAAGATTTCTGGCTCTCACAGACCTGTAACTTCTTCTTTAAGAGGCTCCTCTTTCCTCCACTCGTTACCTGTATTAATGGCACCTGTTTGAACTCGTTATCAGTATAAAAGACACCTGTCCACAACCTCAAACAGTCAGACTCCAAACTCCACTATGGCCAAGACCAAAGAGCTGTCAAAGGACACCAGAAACAAAATTGTAGACCTGCACCAGGCTGGGAAGACTGAATCTGCAATAGGTAAGCAGCTTGGTGTGAAGAAATCAACTGTGGGAGCAATTATTAGAAAATGGAAGACATACAAGACCACTGATAATCTCCCTCCATCTGGGGCTCCACGCAAGATCTCTCCCCGTGGGGTCAAAATGATCACGAGAACAGTAAGCAAAAATCCCAGAACCACATGGGGGGACCTAGTGAATGACCTGCAGAGAGCTGGGACCAAAGTAACAAAGGCTACCATCAGTAACACACTACGCCGCCAGGGACTCAAATCCTGCAGTGCCAGACGTGTCCCCCTGCTTAAGCCAGTACATGTCCAGGCCCATCTGAAGTTTGCTAGAGAGCATTTGGATGATCCAGAAGAGGACTGGGAGAATGTCATATGGTCAGATGAAACCAAAATAGAGCTTTTTGGTAAAAACTCAATTTGTCATGTTTGGAGGAGAAAGAACATCATACCTACTGTGAAGCATGGGGGTGGAAACATCATGCTTTGGGGCTGTTTTTCTGCAAAGGGACCAGGACGACTGATCCATGTAAAGGAAAGAATGAATGGGGCCATGTATCGTGAGATTTTGAGTGAAAACCTCCTTCCATCAGCAAGGGCATTGAAGATGAAACGTGGCTGGATCTTTCAGCATGACAATGATCCCAAACACACCGCCCGGGCAATGAAGGAGTGGCTTCATAAGAAGCATTTCAAGGTCCTGGAGTGGCCTAGCCAGTCTCCAGATCTTTTTTTTTTTTTTTTTTTTTTTTTAATTACTTATTTTGTACCCGTAGGTAGATTTATTTTGCAGTCTGGTGACAAGCCACCAGCTGCTGGTCGCTGCGTGCGCAAGCGCCCCATATCCCTAACCTGCATGTTTTTGGCATGTGGGAGGAAACCGGAGAAATCCCGGAGTAAACCCACGCAACACGGAGAGAACATGCAAACTCCACACAGATCACTGTTGGCCGGGGGCAGGGATCGAACCCACGATCTCACGATCCCCGCGATCCCCCGGCCGAGGGTAAACTGTGCTGCCACAGTGCTAACCACTGCGTCACCGTGCAACCCCTCAACCCCATAGATCTCAACCCCATAGAAAATCTTTGGAGGGAGTTGAAAGTCCGTGTTGCCCAGCGACAGCCCCAAAACATCACTGCTCTAGAGGAGATCTGCATGGAGGAATGGGCCAAAATACCAGCAACAGTGTGTGAAAACCTTGTGAAGACTTACAGAAAACGTTTGACCTCTGTCATTGCCAACAAAGGGTATATAACAAAGTATTGAGATGAACTTTTGTTATTGACCAAATACTTATTTTCCACCAGATTTTTTTTTGGTTCCAAGGTTGTCATAGCCAGGAGCGGCACTGGGGTTAAGCTCCCAGTGCTTATAAAATGCTCCTTATGGTGTGCGTCTCGAAAAGCCTCTGACAACTAAGTCCAACTCCTAGCCTGCCCGTGTGGTTTAGTCTCTAAGCCCGGCGGAACTGCTTTTACTAATAGGAGAAGGGGCAAGGGCGCATCTCTGGCGCCTTAAAACCAGATGCTTTGGGTAGATGGAGGCTCGTCAACCTGGGAAGGTAGCCCATCTAGGGGAAGGTAAACCCTGATTTCAAACCTCCGCTGCCTTGTGGCACACCCGGTCACGGGAAAGGCTTCGGGAGTCAACCCTGAGGAAAAATCCGGAGTCGGAGTCCCTAAGGCAGTTCTCTGTTGTGCTCAACATCGTTCTGGCAGCTCCTGCGACGGCGCTGGTGCCAAACTGTAGCAGCCCTGCTGTTCCTTTGGATTCATCAGTGACGTGGAGAGGGGGGACATGCTGCATGGGCAACATCTTGTCCTCCATATCTTCCTGCCCAGGCTTGAATCCTACCAACGCCCAACGCTGGAAGGTAGAACACCAGATCACTGGAGAGGACACTCCAGCTTCACCTTTGGCGTAGACAAAACACGGGGAATGACAGTTACCGGTTATAAGCCACCGCTCAATTGGCGTAGAGCGCAGCGCCAGGGGTTGTTCCCGACAGTGGGAGGGATCATCAGATCTCACTGGACAGCTACCGCCCGCCTCAAGCTGGGCAGCCCCCAGCCAATAAGGTGTTGTCCTGCCACAACCTGCTTTCCTCATTGGGTGCATGGGGATGAGGAGAAGTTCGAACGGCAGGCCGAGAACCTTCGCACCAGGCAAGACAAAAAAATGAAAGAGACCAACTCTAAAACTGGGAACTTGGAACATCCGCACTATGATGACAGGACTCACTGCTAACCTCAAGGACATCAGCGACACCAGGAAGACTGCCGTCATCAATAATGAGCTGAAGAGACTGGGAGTGGATATCGCCACTCTCCAGGAAACACGGTTGGCTGACGCAGGCACACTGAGAGAGAAGGACTACACGTTCTACTGGCAGGGAAAGGGCAGTGACGAACACAGGGAACACGGAGTGGGCTTCGCAGTGAAGAACACCTTGCTGAAGATGGTGGAACCGGGCAGCAATGGCTGATAAAGGGTAATGAGGGGGCTGTTGCGTCCACAGCTGATGCAGCTGGGTGAGTAATGTCAGGGTTTAAAAACAAGTCATAAACGACAATCCAACCATCATGGTGGTGTTCGTTTTAGAAACTATGCATGCATGTGTGTGAATTGGCCACGTCTGTTTTAGAGAAAGCCTGATAGCAGTTAAATTGCTTCAGATGAAATGAGCTTGTGGGACGTGATTAGATATGAAAATCAAATGTTTTCGAGGCCACTGAGTGAAGCAGACGGGAGACAGTTAACTGCTGATTAAGAGCTGTAGGTTAATGCACTGAGCATAAATTTATATGTCACGGGGTGGAAGTATTTTATTGTGTTTTTGGAGTTTTACATGTTAAGTCGTCTTGCATGTTTGTGTAGTTTTTATATATCAGTGTGCTTTTAATTTGAAATGCTGTTTGCTTCCACCCTGTGCCTCCCCTAATTGGTGATCCTCAACACCCATGTTTATTGAGGACATGCAGCAGCACCTGTGACTGGAGATGATGTGAAAGGTGCTCTGGCAGTCCAGATGAGGGCCCTGGCTGACCTGTGTGTGGTTGGCCCCCGTTGAATGGTGTAAGCGTTTTGGTGTCCGGGGGGCACCATGAAGGAGGGCATGTCTGAGGAAGAGGAGGAGCAGTGGTAGCGGCCCAGGACCACTATGACACCGTTCTTTGGGGGAAGACACTTCTGTGTGGAGTGACTGGGGTGCTGCAGGTCAGTCGTGTAGTGAAGCACCGACTCTTTCAGTCAGACTTACAACTATATGAACCCAACAGCATAAGCTTGAATTTAATTTCAATTGAAAGTTTGCATGTTTTATGATCTGCTAATTATACATTATAAAATCTGATGATATAAATAATTTATTAACATAACTGTTATGTATGTAAATGGTGAACCAATGATGGAACCAAAGGGTGAACTAGACAGGACTTTATTATAGACTCACAGTTTATACAGAGGCACTCCTGCTAGGCTGCGAGGTGGTCAAAGAGACCGCCCTTCTTCCACACAGCCCTCTTATACTCCAGGTGGCGGTGGAACCAGAAGGTGAAGCCACCACCCGTGTCACACCATAATATGTCCTAAGTACAACACTACATTCCACCCACCCCCCTTCAAAATGGTCCAAAGCACACATACAATCAAGACCCTCCCCAGTTTGGAACCCAAATCATGCACTAAACTAAACATAAATATATCAGGGCCTATAACAGTCACACAAAATGACTAAAGCTAGGGGAAAACAGGTGGACTACTGTTCCACCCCCACACGGTTAGACGGATTATTCTGCCGTCTCTGCTAGAATATAAGATAAGATAAGATAAGATAAGCCTTTATTAGTCCCACAATGGGGAAATTCCAGGATTGCAACAGCACAGGGATAGCAACACTCAGAGCAATAATCAGAAGGCAAGAAAAAAAAAACAAGAACATCTAGTAAACATATGTACATATTACTATAAATATATATATAGACACACAGTGCGGAGCATTATGGTTGGTGAATGTGCAGCAGAAAGTCTAAGTTCTCTCTCCGCGGATGCGGCGGGCCAGCTGGAAGTCTTTGGGCATGATGGTGACCCTCTTGGCGAAGAAGAAACCCACCAGGTAGGCCTCTCTGGTCTCCTGCAGAGCCATGACGGCGAAGCTCAGGAAGCGCAGGTGGGTCTTGAAGTCCTGAGCGATCTCCCTCACCAGGCGCTGGACGGGCAGCTTACGGATGAGCAGCTCCGTGGATTTCTGGTAGTGACGGCTCTCTCTCAGAGCCACGGGCCTGTGACGGCGAGGCCTCTTCACTCTGCCGGTGGCCGGAGCGCCTCTCCGAGCAGCCCTGGTGGCTAGCTGCCTCCTGGGGGGCTTCTTCCTCCAGTAGATGTTACGGGCGGTCTGCTTGGTTCTTGCCATCGCTCTTTATTATTCTGTCTTATATTTCTTGCACGCCGCCTAAACTTCAGCCCGCCACCCGCATCGTTTTCGCTACAGCTCCCGGTATGTCGAGTTTCCCATTAGCACCGGGCGGCGGCCAAGTGCTAGCTAGCACCAGCTCCTCCCCGCTGCAACGTCTCCCGCTGCAAACAGTGGCTCCGTCCGCCGACCCGGGAGATCCCCGGGGCGATCTGTGCGTCCGTGATATATATACAGAGTGAAAGGTGTAGAAAGAAGAAGGAAGATAAAAAAAGGCTGTTGCAACGGGCAGCCGACTCGTGTGGCGCCGCCGGTCCAGCGGAACCGGAACCGGAAATATAGTATATAATATATATATAATATAATAATATACTGTATATAATAATATATATATATAGTCCTTTAAACACAAAATCGCTGTGCTCCTAAAATAAGTAACATAAAACAATCCCCATAACAGAGCATATATACAAACAGGTTATACCTCCACTAGCAAATCCCATAAATAACTTGAATAATTCTCATTTCAACATCGTGCATCAAACACATCAGCATAACTACTATAACCCGGGTAATTTACATACTAACAACCTGTGTTGAACACATTACCCCCCAACTACCAGTCAGTCCCAGTAGAGAAACCACCCCCCAGAGACCCATCAAGCGGGTCCCGTCCAGAGCATCTTCTTTTCTTCGCTCCCAGAGATGACCCACGTCGAAGCCCAGACACCTCCTTCTCATCACTGGTGCACCGCAGCTTGTTGGGATGTCTCCATGAGCCGTCAGACAGCTGAAGGTAGCCATCCTCCCGAACAGCCACCACCTGCAGCCACCCCTGGTCCTCCTGTCGTTTGTGCTTTCTACAAACCCATCTCAATCAGGCCTCCTCTCTGTGTCGGACCACATCAGTGACCACTAGAGGAGCCCGACTCGGCTTCCAGTGTCCTTGAGTGGCACGTTGTTTCACCGTGCCAGCCGGTCCTGCCCCGCTCGCTTCCATTTCAGATGCTGGCGACCTTTGTGACCCCTTGCTTTTCAGTACCTCCCAGCTGAACTCCGGAAGCAGAATGGGCCAGCCACTCGGCTCCACCTGGCGTCACAGGCGTCCCACCATGCCGCCCAGTTCCCTCAGCTAGGGTTACTTGGGCTCTGGTGCAGGAACCCTCCCGCGATGGCCCTGGGTGGAGTTGGTCCTGCTCATCTTCCAGAATACTAGGCCAAGGTTCGTCCCATACAGCATCGTCCACCACTTGTGGAACCGGCCAGTCCCACAAGCCACAACCCGACCACTCTTCTCCAACACCGCTGGTGATCGTAAAGCCCAGTCCATAAAAAAGGTCACAGCCCATAACATTATCACCATCGGCGGTCACCATGAACTTCAGGTTGGAGACCTCCGTGGACTTGTACCTAGCCGTCAGTTCCACCGAACCCACAATGGCTAGTCTTTGTCCTCCATACTCACTCAGTGGCGCTGAATGACCTCTCACTTGGTAGTATGGGAAGAAACTCCTCACAGTGGGCCAATTCAACACAGACCTCACTGCGCCAGTGTCACTCAGCAACGGCACCTCCACTCCATCTAATTTCACCATACAGTACGTACGGCCATCGGTGTTCAGAGAGACGGTGTGGATAACCGTAGGAGTTGGAGCAGGGGTGTCCACTTTGCATTGCCGTTCCCCTCGCTCAAGCCTATTACAGGCCCTGGCAAAATGGTGCAGGAATCCGCACTTGCCGCAGCGTTCACCTCTCACACTCTCACACTCTCTAGCCTTGTATCGGTGCTTAGTGGACCCACACCCCAAACACTTGGGCAATCCTGGGGCAGACTTTATCTTCACAGCTGTAGCACATTCCTCCTTCTCCTGCTCGCTATCATAGCTGTCCAGGTTCACAGCCTGCGCCGTTGATTGTGATTCAGAGCAGTGCAGCATAGCTCTCACACTGAGCTCATGTGACAGTTTGTCCACTGCTTAACACTGCTAAGCTAGCTCGACAACTAACGTCAATTCGCCGGAGTGCGTGAGGAGCCTCAACCGTGCCGTTGAGCAAAGCGTGTGCTCTGCCAACTGGTCGCGGACCATCTCTTCTTCCAATGCTCCAAACTGGCAGTCCCCGGCCAGCTGACGCAGGTCCACAACATATCGTTGCACCGACTTGCCGATCCGCTGGTGGTACTGCCAAAACTGAATCCTCGGGATGATGACGTTTACAGGGGCGTGAAAATGTCACGCCATTAGCTCAACAACGTCCTTGAAGATATCACTAGCACCCAAGGTAGCAAGGATACGCTGTCCTTCCATACCTAAATTATGGACCAGAATTGCTCAAGTCCATATCATCTTGAGTTCACCAAGGTTCAGAGCCACCAAGTAATTTTGGAATGCGGCGAACCATCTCATCCAAGGGACTGGAGGCTCTCCCGGAGACTCCAAAAATGTCTGAATTGTAGACACACCAGCATCGGGATTTCTCCGGTTTCCTCCCACAGACCAAAAAACATGCAGGTTAGGTTAAT